>OX276459.1:13327984-13929809 GCA_946251905.1 Cryptocephalus moraei
GATAGGACAACCGAAGTTTGGGACCCATATCGCCCAAATTTGCGAGGACAACGAACAGCGTCAAGGACACGCATCGCCTTTTTCGCCGTTGGACCTCATAGCAGCTAAGAAGAAACAGAAACGAAGGTCAAAGAGACCTATATTCCAGAAAAGCAGAGACAACGGAGACATGAAAATCGTCGTGTTTCACATGTAAGTCGTTTAAATGTTATAAAACAATTGTCCAAATATTTAATGTCAAGTGAAGATCTTTCCAAATTGACCAACACTCTCGAAAATTTGAGCGTAACGAGTTCAAATTCTCGATTAAACGTAATAAGACCCGCGATCCTTAACCCACCTACTCCAAAAACCACAAAAATGAACCAATTGAAACCCGAATATTTATCCTGTATCCCAGATTTTAGTGGAGACCCAAATGACCTTAACAGATTTCTTAGTGTAAGTGAAACTTTAATAAATCAATTTTATGATAAAGTCAATCCGGCAAATTTTCAGAATATTTACTTATTAAATTCAATTATTTCAAAATTAAAAGGGAACGCAAAAACAATCGTTAACATACAGGGCACTACCGATTGGGAAAGCCTGAAAAAACTACTGTTAGCAAATTTCTCTGATCAAAGAGATGAAATTTGTTTAAATCGTGATCTAATAATGTTGAAACAGAATCCTAATGAAACTGCTCAGAATTTTTACGACAGAGTTCTACACATCCTAAATTTATTATGCTGTTACATAACGGCTCATGAAGAAACCGTAGCAGCCCAAGATTTAAAACGAAATCTATATCAAAACCTAGCATTAAAAACGTTCTTGTCAGGTCTTAGGGAACCGTTAGCGACAACCTTACGGTGCATGAAACCAAAGTCACTAAGTGAAGCCATGCAATACGTAATTGAGGAAGAGAATGTCCAGTACTTCCAAAATTTTGCTCATAGAAACCCAAATAAATTTCCAAATTCTTTTAAACCAAGCAATCAACCCCAATTTAATCAACATTCACACTATAATCCTCGTCAATTTAATCAACATCCACATTATAATTCTCGTCAACAATTCAACCAACATACCCCAAATAATTTCTTCAAAAATCAAAACAACTTTCCTTCGCAACCAATCAACGTTCAACCAAGAAATCTACCACCACAAAAATTCCTAAGTAACGCCCAA
This sequence comes from Cryptocephalus moraei, assembly GCA_946251905.1. NCBI lineage: Eukaryota > Metazoa > Arthropoda > Insecta > Coleoptera > Chrysomelidae > Cryptocephalus > Cryptocephalus moraei. Next base: position 13,329,158 of record OX276459.1, read on the forward strand.
GTTTTCAAACAACCTCAAAACGTCAACGTCTTTAAGCCAAATTCCGCAATGAGAAAAAATCTTCCACCGCCAACTCCAATGAGTACGTCTACTCGAAATACGTATCAACCGAGACCCTCAACGTCTAACCAAAATTTCCGAAATCCCCAAAATTACCAATATCGTCCCAATATGTTCCAGAATACATATAGAGCCAACAATCAAAAACCTCCTTTCATAGCCGAAGAGCTATACAACACAGACATTTACAAAAACGTACAAGAGACAAATAACGAATACGAAGACGAACAAAATTCTGAATATTATGATGATGAACAAAATTTTACCAAACCAGCCGAAAAATTCAAAAAGAAATGACACCACCAATAATAACTTTGAACACAATTTCTGAAAAAATGAGTGAATTACCGTATATCATTTTCCCAGAATATAATATTAAATTATTAATTGATTCAGGATCAACAAAGTCATTTATAAATCCAGAAATTGCAAATAAATACTTTCCAAACTTAATTAAAAATGACCCATTTATTGTTTCCACAGTATTCCAAAAATCATCACATCAGTTTAGTGCCTCGATTCCGCCATCGAAAATTTTCAACTTAGATCCTTCTAATAAATTAAAATTCTATCTTTTCAAATTTCATGACACTTTTGACGGTTTAATCGGAATTGACAATTTAACGACACTTCAGGCAGTTCTTAACTTCAATACTAATCACTTGATAACACCTTTCGCCAAAATTAAATTTCATTTCTATCAAACCAAACGTTTTGAAGATTTAAATCAAATTACAATTCAACCACGTATGGAACAAGTTATAAAAGTAAAAACTTCAATTCAAAATGGTGAAATAATCATTCCACACCAAAAAATCCAAAATTGTGAAATTCCTGAGTGCCTAACAATTGCGGAAAACGGATACGCACTCACAACAATTTTAAACAGTAATGTAAAACCAAGTACAATTGATTTTTCTGCACCAATTCCAGTAGAAAAGTTTGATCCAGTAGAACTTCAAAACTTCGACTTAAATCACATTGATACTCCAAATTATAAAACATTCGACTCATCAAAAATCAGAACCGACCATTTGAACATGGAAGAAAAAGCCAAAATTATCAAGTTATGTGAACAATTTTCAGATATTTTCCATCAGGAAAATGCACCCTTAACTTTTACGAACAAAATAAAACACCAAATTAAATTAACTGACGAAATTCCAGTATACACTAAAACTTATCGCTATCCATTTATCCATAAACAAGAGGTTCAAAATCAAATTAAAAAAATGTTAGATTCAAATATTATCAGACCAAGTACTTCACCATGGTCATCTCCAATTTGGATAGTTCCAAAAAAATTAGATGCTTCTGGAAAACAGAAATGGAGAATAGTAATTGATTACAGAAAACTTAATGAGAAAACAATCGATGACAAATACCCATTACCAAATATTAATGACATTTTGGATAAATTAGGAAAATGCCAGTATTTTTCAACTCTTGATTTGGCAAGCGGTTATCACCAAATTGAAATGACTGAAACAGACATTGAGAAAACAGCCTTTAACGTAGAAAATGGTCACTACGAATTTTTAAGAATGCCTTTTGGATTAAAAAATGCTCCAGCCACATTTCAACGCGTAATGGACAATATCCTCCGCGGTATTCAAAATGAAAAATGTTTAGTATATTTAGACGATATCATTGTATTTTCAACCTCTCTTCAAGAACACATAGAAAGACTAAAATCAGTTTTCCAAAGACTACGAGAATCAAATTTCAAAATTCAATTGGACAAATCAGAATTTTTATGTAAAGAAGTTGCTTATTTAGGACATATAATAACTCCACAAGGTGTAAAACCAAACCCAGACAAAATTAAAGCCATTAAAAATTTTCCAATTTCAAAATCAACAAAACAAATTAAAGGATTCTTAGGTTTATTAGGTTATTATCGAAAGTTCATAAAAGACTTTGCGAAATTGACAAAACCTTTAACTAAATGTTTAAAGAAAGGCGCAAAAATAGAATTAAATGATGAATACGTAAATTGTTTTGAAAAATGTAAAAATTTATTAATTAACGAACCAATTCTACAATATCCAGACTTTTCAAAGAAATTTAATCTAACAACCGACGCATCGAACGTAGCGTTAGGCGCAGTTTTATCGCAAGGACCAATAGGTAACGACCTCCCAATAGCTTTCGCTTCTAGAACATTAAATGATTCAGAGCAAAATTATTCGACAATCGAAAAAGAACTTTTGGCAATAGTATGGGCAACCAAATATTTTCGACCTTATTTATATGGAAGAAAATTTAACATTATAACGGATCATAAACCTTTACAATGGTTATTTTCGCTAAAAGACCCTAGTTCAAAATTACATAGATGGAAAATTAAATTAGAAGAATTTGACTACCAAATTATTTATAAGCCAGGTAAAGCAAATACAAACGCAGACGCACTTTCTCGTATCGAAATCCATACGAAAGAATTAAATGATTATTGGAAACAATTCGATGATTTAATTGGTGACCCAAATAGAACAGTAACGTTTGATAAACCTCCTGAACAAAACGCAAACACTGACCTAGACAACATGTCCCTTATCGTACAAGTAGACGACAATGAACAGACGCAACAAGACGCGAACGAAAGTGAAAATATTACGATTCATTCGAACGTAGATTGTAATCCTATTATAAATATCCCCATTGTCGAACATGCAGTAAATTACGGTCAAAATCAAATTATAATAAGCTCAGTCCTACATTCACCAGCTGCACCAAAAATAACTAACTTATTTGATAAAAAACAAAGAATTAATGTTCAAATTTCGCAAAATAATTTTGAAAATGACATAATAAATTTTGTTAAAAATTATATCGTACCTGACGTAAATTATTTTCTGTATTTTGAAAACCCAGATATATACGAACCATTTTCTTTAGCATTACAACGAAATTTCAAATGGACATCTTTACGATTTAAACGCTGTAAAAAGAAATTGATTGATATTATTGATAAGAATGACATTAAAGACACAATCCAAAATTATCACGAAAGCAAAACTAATCACAGAGGTATAGAGGAGACCCTAAATAGAATAAAAGAAAAATACTTCTGGCCAAAAATGAAAGAATCAATACAAACTTATATAAATCAATGCGAAATATGTCAACAAGCAAAATACGATAGGAAACCAGTAAAAACGCAACTAAATCAAACACCAACTGCATTGAAACCTTTCGAAATAATTCATTTAGATACTTTTACTTTTGAACAGTCAAAATTTTTAACCATAATTGATAGTTTTTCAAAATATGCACAAGCCTACTATTTAACCTCATTAAATAGTACGGAGATTGCTGACAATATAATAAATTTCTTTTCACATCATGGAATACCTAAAATGATCATTGTAGATAATGGAACCGAATTTAAAAATTCAGTGATTACAGAACTTTTATCTTTACACAGAATCCAAATTCATTTTTGTTCACCAAACCACCCTCAGTCAAACGGTATTATAGAAAGATTTCATTCAACATTAAATGAACATTTGAGAATATTAAATACACAAGGTTACAAAAATACCCCAGTTAAGATGAAGATGATTTACGCACTCCTAGCTTACAATCATTCAATTCATTCAGTTACAAAGTATAAACCTATTGACGTAATTAACGGGCATATAACCAACAATGACCCATTTAACTTGGAAATAGATAAAATTCTGTTAAACGATTATGTGCAACAACATAAGGATAAAACAAAGGTATTATATTCAAAGATAAACGCTGATTTAATTAGGAATAAGGAAAACCTTTTAGAGAAAATAAATAAAGACCGTGACAATCCGGAAATCTTTCAACCCGAACAATTAGCTTTTGTAAAGAAAAATATAAGACAGAAAAACGTAAACAAGTTTGAAAAATCGAAAATGATAACAGCCGTGAATCCAGATAGGAAAGTAATCGCTACAAGCTCACAATCTAAAATACATATGGATAACGTGAAACGTCCACTTAGACAGACCTATTCATTTGACTAAAACCAATGTTTTTGTTCTTTTCAGATTATGCTTGTTAAACATCCTTACGAAAACTTTCGGAAAAGAAGAAATAAGTTACAAAAATTTAGAAAACAATCCCGGCATAATCCCCTTAAAAATAGGTACGTCAAAAATAAAAGAGTACTCTCATACTTTAATTCATTTTTATGATTTAAATCCGATCATTTGTGAAATAAACAAATTAAAAATACAATCGGAAAACATAACTAGTCACTTAACTATTAATCAACATTATTATAACGAAGTATCTAACTACTTAAAAATATTAAGTTTTATAGAGGAAAAAGTAGAAAATAGAATAATAGAATTATCGCCACATCCAAGTAGAGTTAAAAGAGGTTTAATTAACGGCTTAGGATCTATTTTTAAGACTATAACTGGTAATTTAGACGCTAATGATGGAGAAAGATACGAAACATTAATTAAAAACCTGCAAGAAAATCAAAAAGCACTAAGCACCTCAGTAAAAAATCAAAATTCCTTAGCAGTATCATTAATCAACAAGTTTAACGAAACAGTAACAAAAATTATGCACAATGAAGAAATCTTAAATTCAAGAATTAAACAAATTTCAGGAATTGTTCAGGGAACTGTAAACAGAGATTATACTAGATTTATCAAGGACACATTGATCCAAATAATCAATATGTTCGAGATAATAAATTCAATTTTACAAGATATTGAAACATCAATCGTTTTCACTAAACTAGGCACTGTACATCCAAGTATAATTAAAACCACAGACTTATTTCACGAATTAAAAAGATTAAATGAAAAATTTAAAACAAATCAATTACCATTAAATGTTACCTTAGAAAACGTATCATATTTCAAAAAATTAATAAAAATCGATTCTTTTATACTAAATAATAAAATCATTTACCTTTTCCATTTACCAATAACCTATCCCTATTTATTTGAAATGTACCATTTGTACTCGTTACCTATATTTTCGAAAGGGAAATTTAAGGCCATAATACCAAAATCAAAATTTGTCGCAAAGGACACATTGTTTTATGTACCGATAAGCGAGCCTTGCATTGAAGCATCGGCGAATTTCTTCATCTGCGATAAGAGCGCACTTCTCCAAATGTCCAAAGACAGCCCTTGCGAAATTCAACTTCTAGAAATGAAAACGCATGTGACCGAAATTTAAGGAAAATCCATGCAGCGGAACAATTTGAAAAAAAATGAAAACCCGAAGTCGACGTCGAAGCTTGGTCGGATACAAAAAGTACGCTGACTCTTAGCGGCTCAGTATGACTATCAGCAACGAATCACACTATGGTCATTCGATGCGCTATTCAATTCCACACACGTGACCAAAATTTAAAAAAAATCCACTTACCGGAACAGTGTGAAAACAAAATAAAAACCGAGTGGTCGACGTGGATGCAATGTCGAACTGAGCTGATTTCTTAATCGCTCAGAACGATCTTTTAACTAATAATTACTCTATGGAAAGTCCATTTGTTATAAAATATTTGGAATACATGCGAAACGTCCACAACATTGACTTTTGGGGAATACTTCGAGTTAAATATTTAAATTCGAAACCCGAGAGCGCCTTAGGCAACCAGTTCTGCAGCCATATACTTTCCTCATAATATACATTATATTTGTTTAAATTGAGTTCTCAGAATCAATTTGTGGTTAATTGATCGAAATCAGACGATAAATGTTTAATTGTAAACGTTTAATAGTTAGAACAACACCTTAATTGATTTTCCCCCAGTACATTTCGTGTCGGGGCGCTACTGACCGCTCGTGCGTCCTCGGCTAAATTGTACGCCGAAAAAGTACGCTAACTTCACATGGGTATTTAAGGAGATCATGAGTTAATGCTCTGAATCTGAATTATCCGAGGAGGAATCGTCCATACCGTTTATATTAATAATTAGCGGATTAACGGATGGTGTAATATGATATCGATGCTCTATACTCTATAGAAATGACGTTATGGACACAATTCTTCCATATCTCGGTATTAGAAACGTCATTACACACGTCTCGTATATTCTGTAACACGATGTTTGAGAGCGTTGGAGAAGAATTGCCCCGCCTTAGTCTCTTCTTCACTGAAGACCAAACCATTTCTATTGGATTAAAAATGTAATGATAAGAACAATAAGGCCACTCGTTTCTGCTAATGAATCAATGAAATATTGAGGAGTGAAATGATGTTCTTTGACGATTTTAATTAAATGAGCCTGTCTTAGCTGTAGCAGGGATATCAATATTATTGGTATGTAGAAATTGCAAAATTTCCTCTTTCTTGGAATTTGAAGTCGGCGATTTATTAATTCTTCGGGAATGATACGGCGCGGCGCGTTGTCCATTACTATTACCGAATTTGATGGTATGTTCGGTATATAGTCGCGTCAACCCTTGCGGAAATGGGTATCATGCTGGGAAAGTGGTGCAAAAGGTCGGATCGGGATGCGGTTTTCTGCATTCTCTTCCAAAACGATTATCTCGGAATGTGCCTGGGTAGAATTTCCCCGGGGACCGAAAATTGCATCGCTGCAGGCCAAAGTGCACGCGAAAAATGCATTATCTGGGAGGCCTTTTGGAAGATTTTCAAATTTGATAAATAAGGGTCAGAACTCGCCCGGATCGGGTACTCGGGGGTTTTCGAGGCCGCTGATCACGAATATACTGTCCAAGTTGACCTCCGAACACCTGGTGCACCAGAACCTGACCCTAAACGTCATCTCCGGGAGTTTTCCTGACACAATCAAAGAAGGTCAATCAAAAATCATTTTGGGGGGTTTTTTGGCCCGCTGAATCCAAATCTGGCATCGGCGAGCACCCCACTGGCACCTGGTGCACCGAAACCCGGGCTAGAACGTCATCTCCGAGAGTTTTCTTGAGAAGACTGCCAAAAACCACCCGAAAATCATAGGAAGGCAGTTCTGTGGGGCGATGGTCCCGAATTTCACGTCGGAAATAACCCCCCGAACACCAGGTGCACCAGAACCTGACCCTAAACGTCATCTCCGGGAGTTTTCCTGACACAATCAAAGAAGGTCAATCAAAAATAATTTCGGGGGGTTTTTGGCCCGCTGAATCCAAATCTGGCATCGGCGAGCACCCCACTGGCACCTGGTGCACCGAAACCCGGGCTAGAACGTCATCTCCGAGAGTTGTACAGAAACGACCCCAACAAACTCACCAAAAACCGTCTCATAATTTCACACATTTATTAATGTGTAACTCTGGCGTAGGGCCCTCGTTGGTTGCGATACGATATCCGCAACGTACTACCAGGGAAAAATGAAATTTTTCAACACCTTCGAAAACTTCACAGACCTTGAAGCTCATGCCGCGAAGTTCAAGGAACCTGGTTTGTCAACCGAGGAAATTTTTGAAAATGTGGCGCAGTTGATCCTGGCAATGTATGGTGCCCCACTCTCATTCAGGAAGCCGAATATACCTGATGAGTACAAGCTAACATGGGAGAACTTACTCCACACGTACAGGCAGAGAATGTATCTAAAAAGCGCTGTAAAGGGGAGAGTAAATTTAGGGAAAATTCTCCCCACACTAGACGCCATCCAGCAGCATCTAAAGAGGGTCTATTTGCAAGTCCAAAATTGGCTGCACGGAGACCAGGTGACCATGGACCCATCAGAATGGGGGTGGATGAGAACAAAGGACGACACACTGGTCCCTGTACAAATGACACAAAAACCTGCACCTGATGATATTTTGGAACTAATATTCTGTGGATGCGCAGGAAATTGTGATCGGATGTCATGTAGTTGCAGGAAGCACGGTCTCCCTTGTAATCTTACATGTAAAAATTGTGAAGGCTCTAGCTGCACCAACACTGACAAATATTCAGTAGAAACCCTTATAGCGGCGGAGAGAGAGGGCTTAGATGAAGAAGACAGTCCCCTTCACAATATGTCAGTTGTTGAGGAAGAAAATGAGAAGAGTTCTGATGTGTCTTTTGATGATGGAGTTGATATTCAGCAACGTATATAAACATTGATGTTATTAATTTATGAGGGAGAGAAAGTTTGAGTTGGGTTGAATTTGATCTGAATTAAATAAAAAGTTTTTAATCCGAAATTGTATATATATTGACTTCTTTATTTACTTTAAATTAATTTCTCTCCTCCTCGCATTATGTAAGTAGAATCAATAATTCCACAAGATGTAAAGATAAAAATCCCAGCGCGGCAGGGGTCGAGAAGGTTGGTTTGGACGTGAAATTTGGAACCACCGCCCCACACAACCGCCCTCTTATGATTTTCGGGTGGTTTTTGGCAGTCTTCTCAAGAAAACTCTCGGAGATGACGTTCTAGCCCGGGTTTCGGTGCACCAGGTGCCAGTGGGGTGCTCGCCGATGCCAAATTTGGATTCAGCGGGCCAAAAAAGCCCTCCGAAATTATTTTTGGTTGACCTTCTTTGATTGTGTCAGAAAAACTCCCGGAGATGACGTTTAGGGTCAGGTTCTGGTGCACCTGGTGTTCGGGGGGTTATTTCCGACGTGAAATTCGGGACCACCGCCCCACACAACTGCCCTCTTATGATTTTCGGGTGGTTTTTGGCAGTCTTCTCAAGAAAACTCTCGGAGACGACGTTCTAGCCCGGGTTTCGGTGCACCAGGTGCCAGTGGGGTGCTCGCCGATGCCAGATTTGGATTCAGCGGGCCAAAAAACCCCCCAAAATGATTTTTGATTGACCTTCTTTGATTGTGTCAGGAAAACTCCCGGAGATGACGTTTAGGGTCAGGTTCTGGTGCACCAGGTGTTCGGAGGTCAATTTGAACATTATATTCGTGATCAGCGGCCTCGAAAACCCCCGAGTAACCGATCCGGGCGAGTTCTGACCCTTATTTATCAAATTTGAAAATCTTCCAAAAGGCCTCCCAGATAATGCATTTTTCGAGTGCACTTTGGCCTGCAGCGATGCAATTTTCGGTCCCCGAGGAAATTCTACCCACACACATTCCGAGATAATCGTTTTGGAAGAGAATGCAGAAAACCGCATCCCGATCCGACCTTTTGCACCACTTTCCCAGGGGTTCGCAAGGGTTGACGCGACTAATAAGTTGGTTGGCAAAACAAGTCTCAAATAAAGATGATGACATATCTTCATGATAATTTGCAAAACTTTGCTTGATATTTTTCGCCGAAAGAAGTAACACCCTTTGAACAAAGCCGTTTTCATTCCCCGCGTGTGAAATAAATAGTCGTTTCCCCCTCGAACACGGAGTTTTCAAGGCACAATTTTTGGAATCGTCTGCCCAAACTTGCTGAACCACGTCGTGGGTGTCAAATCACGTTTCGTCTAAATAAACTGATATTTTTCTCTAAAACAATATCGCCTCGTTTAATAATAGCATAAATCGTGAAAATTTGAATATTTGTCAATTTACTAATACGCTTAACAACATCGCGTAGTGTTTTATACAATTTTTCACTTTTTAAACAGATATAAATATTTAAAATGACTCTTTGAGTTTCTACAGGTAAATCTTTATTTGTAAATTCCCAAATTTGTGCCTTGTTTTCTTCTAAATGCGGTTGTTGCACAGCCGACAGATCGAAAACGGGAGTTTCGACAACCGATTGCGGTGGTACATCAAAAGGTCTCCATAAATTCATTTCAATATAAGGATTAAACAATACCGTTATACACTTTACTGACCCAACGTGGGAGGGAACGAAATGAAACGTATGCGGAGAGAAGAGAAGGAGATACATGCGGCACCTGCATGAGAGAAAGAGATGGAATTACGACAGTACCCCATATTTCGCGTTGTTGCCAAAATGAATAAATACATTTATCTCGCAAGGTTGACGATAATTTGCCGTTGTATGTTTAGCTAATGTTGGTATTTGTTGTTCGGAAACTTTGAATAATACCGTTTGTATTATGGATTTTAATACTAGGATACAGGGTGTTTCAGTGGACATTTCAGTTTTCAAATAAAAAATACCCGCCACTGGAAGATGCTACAAAATATTTATTACAGAAAAAATAATGGATATACATGCGGATTTCATTGTTTAAAGATTATATCGTCCAAATGCTGTCCGTCGCGTTGATAGCACTCCTCCAGTCTACGTCGTAAGCTCGCATATACTCGTTGGCACATTGCGGCGGGAATGCTGTTGATTATTGCTTCAATCCTGTCCTTCAGTTCTTGTGTGGTTGCGGGAGGAGGGTCAGTGTACACGACACTTTTCAAGTAGCCCCACAAGAAAAAGTCCAGTGGAGAAAGCTCCGGCGATCGTGGAGGGTACAGAATATCACCACGTAAGGAAATAAGGGTCCCGGGAAACAATTGTCTAAGTGCTGCCAGGGACAATGCTGCGGTGTGTGCCGTAGCACCGTCTTGTTGAAACCAAATGTCATTGTTACCAGGCAAACGCTGCAGGGCAGGGCGTAGAAAATTATTAATCATTGCGCGATACCGCTGCGCATTTACAGTAAGAGGGCGGCCGCGGGCATCTTCAAATAAATACGGTCCGATAATGCCTGACGCGGATATGGCACACCACACAGTCACCTTTTTGGAGTGAAGTTGTTTACTGTGTTTTTGTCGCGGATTGTCTGCCGCCCAATAGCGAGCATTATGTTTGTTCACGTACCCGTCCAAGTGAAAATGGGCCTCATCACTAAAAAGCACCTCCTCGAGACCGCCTGCATTCCAAAAATAATTAATCATTGTTTCCGTAAAAGTTTTTCGTTTAGCGTAATCTGTTTCCTTTACGTATTGTGTCAGCTGAATTTTGTAAGGATGAAACTTCATGTCTTCTGTTAATATTCGGTACACACTGCTAGTCGAAAGATTTAACACCTGCGCATGTTTGCGTACTGATCGCCTCGGATTTCGAGTCACAGCCCGCCGCACCCTTGCCACATTGTCCGGTGTTCGTACAGTTCTCTCTTTACCTGAACGTTTTTTATTGATGGCACTGGACATCTCTCGGAATCGTTTTACCCATGATTTCACCAAATTAGCCGATGGGGCATCTGCTATTCGTCGAATGTCGAAACGGTTACAAAAACGACGTCTTGCCAGGGTGTAAGAATCGTTGGCCTTAAAATAGGCTTCGATCATGAACGCGCGATGTTGACCGGTCCACTCTGCCATGATAACTAAAATCCGCATACGTTCACTACCTGCTCGCATCCCTGCGCCCTTCCCCTCTTGTACAGGGCCGGCGTAAGGCTCATCTGAAAACTGAAATGTCCACTGAAACACCCCAGTTTTAATCTGATTTATGTATTACAGCGTATTGGTCGCTTTTAACATATTACTTTTGACTTCTAATCGACTATATACGAAAATATTGTCGCGATGCGGCCCCAATTAGCGAAAATAGTTCGCCGTCTAAGCTTATTCAGCACCGCGGCGACCTTAAACCGAAGGACGACACGACTCTCGGACAGGTACGACACCACGTTCGTAAACATCCCGCTTGTATTTATACAGCGGGATCATAACGACCAAAAAATCAGTCTGTCACCGAGTATCACGTTACGCTGCCCGTCTGAGAGCCCGTCCTTTTCGGCATGCCGCTAATTGGAGGAGCCTCGCACCTGCTGCCCTTCGTCCTTCTAAAGTAAGCAACCACCTCCATTTAACCTCTTCTCACTTTTCTACGTCCGATCACTTGCCTTAATTTTGTACGATGTTCTCTCCCCTATATTTAGTGTCCAAATAAATATTGTTATGTGTTACCATGCTTTCTCTTTAGCTCCACCTAGCTACACCCCCAACCCGAGCACTCCCTTTGGACCCTAGGTCCTCAGGCGTGTGACAATATATATATACGATATAAATAGATGATCTTCGACATATACGTTACTCGCTACACAACTTACCAATGTTTTGGTTTATAAATATATCCTTTATAGCTAGACATTTTGTATGTACTAATCTCAAACAAGACATACAACGATGGTTGTCCTCATTCAATTTCACGTATACAGGACTACCACATATCAAACAACGGTTTTTCACGTCGCTCGATTTGGTAATGAGTAATTTTCGCAAATTATCTCTGCATTTCTGTAAATCTGTTATTGTCATCAGATTACCATTATCTGTAATTCATTCGAAAAAACTAATGCAATACACACCACAATTGTATCCATCAGTTTGAGTGGCGTGCGAGTACATTTTTTCTGTCAAATTGTGATTTAAGCGTTTATCGCTATTCCTTTTCTTATTACGCTTCTTCAAAAAATTTGTAAGTTTTCGTAAATAACTAACTGTTGTATTCCATCACTCCCATCGGATCTAGGAAGGCAAATGTTGATTCTTTGAAATCGACTATGGCAAGACAGGAGTGATTTGCATTGATCAACAAGGGCATGGCTAGGAGATCTTTATTTTCGATATCGATGTCTAAAATGTGGTGATCATCTGACCTTGTCGGATTGAAATAAATAATCGTTGTCGCTATTTCGACTGGCAGTATCTGAAATTGACCATGGGAATCTAATAACTGTAAACAAATGTCAACTGCGATATTTGTTAACCAATTTGTTTCTGACAGTGAATTGAAATCACTGGAATTCAATACTCTGTTGTATTTCATGTTTTCATAGAAGCCAACGACATAGTCTATTTATTTCTCGATAATAATCAATGTTGTTTATTAGACAGTTCGGTAAGAAGTCGTACCTAGTGATATTCGAATTATTGTCGGTACACATGGAACAACGGAAAGTACTATCTTTAATTTTTTTTTTGAGAACCTCGCTGTCTCCTTGGAGACAACAATCTTGATGCAGCCAACGGTCACAAAAGTCGCATTGCACCCAATCCGCCGTGTAATCTAAGCGACCTTTTCCACAATACGAACATATGCCGCCGCCGTCCGATATAAAAGAACGTAAAGACGTGGACGATTCTATGGACTCAATGTCGTCATCGACATGTTCAACAGTTTCAAGTCGATTTTCAGATGGCAAATCCTTGGGAATCACAAATTTTTTGAGATAATTTCCTGTAAAATGAGTAACAGGACCCGTACGAACTTTTTTGTTCCACGATTCTTGAGCAACGTGTTTCGAACGAGCATCCTCACGTACCTTTTGCTTCGTGAATTTTGATTTAGGTATATCGAACATGAACTCTATATTGAATGCTAATATGTTTTACCTATTTTTTCGAATGAATCATGAACTTTTTAAATTTCTTTGACCTTCCAAAACGTTTGCTTTTAAATGGCCGAAATAATTTTCTACCTAAGCACTACTGACGTGATTCTTTTCACTTGTCTGTCTCAAAATAATAGCTGTCCAAAGAGAACATATTGGTAGGTATCTATTGGATAAAATTTTCAACAATTTTTCACTGCAGTATTTATTAGTCGTCACGGAGTGAACGTCAACCGATGTAAAACTGAAAGACATTTTAAATTTCTTAAACAATCCATCAAAATGTTTATAAAAAATACTGCTTTTGTACAGCCCGAAAGATTTTTTTTTCGTTGTCATGCATACATTCGTGAAAATTTGTGTTTAATTCGCTAGAATCGGTTCCGCTTCTTTTCAAATTAAGCAATTTGTTGAAATTCAATACGGTTTCATCGTTGAATGAATGATTTAATAAAACTACCGTCACGCATTTGAACAAATTTTCGATGTCAATAAAACGCTCCATATCGATTACGGAGGCTACTATATCTTTATAAAATTTCCGGACATCTTTGTCAACGAAACATTCGTTTATATCCCTACAGAAATTTTTCATGATATGTGCACAGCACAAATGCAAAGAAACGGAATTATTTTGAAGGTGAGCCTTCCCTAAAGCGATGTCATAAGTAACTTTAAGATATTCTAATATATCTAACCTATTGCAAGCTTTCACGATCGCATGTATGTTTGCATAGCTGTGATCGATCTAAAAGCCGGCCATTTATTATATTTTTCGCATAAAACTAAATTCGTAAAATAGTGCAAATATTAGAGAATGTAGGCTTTCACGGCCGGAGTCGATTTTTCTATGTACATTTCCCGGGCTATTAGGCCGTGGTGCAAATATTGTTTTCGTATTATGTGCTCCCGAGATCATTTCAAACAGGAAATATCCGACCAGTAGCGATCGGTATAACTCCGCTATACAAATAGATTCTTTTACTTACATCGGTTGGCTTTCTAACAATACCACCGGAAGCATCAAAATAAAGAAACGGCAATTTTTGCGCTCCATTTTCATTCAATACCTGAAACTGTTCCTTGTTCAACAGCTGGACAGTAAAATGTGGCATAGTGACTTGATGAATGTAGTCCAGATGGTCTTTTATCATTTCTAATACATCAATTACATCACTTTTATCGCGATCCAGGCGCTGTTCTGCTTCGGATTTAATTTTTCTAATGACGCAATCAGATTTGATATCTTGCACGTTACCTTCTTTTAAAAGTCGCTCTTTAGCGCATAAAATTGTCTTCCTTCGATACTCGGAAGGCTTCTTGTTTAAAAGACATTGTTTAACAATATCGCGTTCTACGCCCCTGACGCTCATAGTTATTTTCTCCGGGTGGCAATAATCGATTGTGTTGCTGTAAACAATGACATGACGCCCTTGCACGAGTATCGCAAATGTTTTACAATTTTTATTGTTATGTAAACAATGCCCCCTAATATTAATTGTACCATCCTTCCTAATTTTTTTACTATTGAAAATTATACTACACACGTTATTTACAGATTTTCTGATGCTACATCGAAAATAATACGGGTAGTATTCTCTTACTAAAGCATTATTTTGAAACAAAACATTGAAATGGTCTTCTTGTATGTCATATTCTCCTTCAACAATCGTACACCGTGTAGACAAAGTTACCGGTAACTTTTCAATGTTGCGAGAATTTAGGGGCAGTACAGCGCTATTACTCTACTCCAAGTTTAAAAGTGAATACTGGGAATACTGAAAATTTCCGGCGTAATTTCATGTACCTCCTCATACTAGTCGAGGATTCCTTACTCTGTGAATGACTTTGCTCGAATTGAGGCTCTTGAATGTTATACGTAACGTTTTTCTCCAAAAAATTACTTTCAATGTTGGAAACTTCTAACAATCCTATCGGGGCTTGATTCACATGAATAGGCGTCGAATACAAAATTTTATTTTCCGAAAATTCTTCAACGGGATTAGTAATATTCATATGCGAATCGCTGGAATAATGTAGATTGTTGTTAATACGCGATAACGTAAGGAGTATATCCGAAAAAACCGCTTTATGTAATTGAATACGTCTATACACCACACAGGGATACCGAAACCTTGATTAATCCACAAACAGCGATAAAATAATGATGGTATCGTGGGAGGGTAAGTACATAGTTTGGAACAATATTCGGATCTATCTTTAACAATGCTGCCGCTATTAAACGTAAATCGGATTGATTTACCTATGCCATTATGTCGGTATCGATGAATTAAAAAAACTCTGAGGCACTGAAACACACTTACGAAACTGACTTAATAAGTTAATAAGTTCAGACGTGTCACGCAGTAAGAGGTTTCGAATGAAATGAGCAGTAATTTTTCGGGCTGTAAACCTCCCGATCGAAAAATACGGGACGGGATTTCACTCGTCTTGTATAACCGAAGCGCGACTTCACACTCGCCGTGTTTGTGTGTTTAAAAATTATTGGATTACTACCAGAGGTTCAAGGGGAATTTTTAATATTACATTTAGAGCCTTGCGTCAGAGAACTTGTTTCCTATGTTATTTCCTATTACATTATAATCTCTACAACAGTTGTCTGTTTCATTCGACTTAATTTTCTCCTGCCATAAACAAAAACGATTATTGGATATAATAAGTTATTCATGGCAGTAAAACTTTACGGTGGCTGAAATATTCGAGAAGTGAGTAATGGTTTCGCGGACCAAACGTGTCTTTTTAAAAAGTTTTTATTTCACTAATTTTTTTATTTCAATATCAAGTTTCTGTGATACAAATCTAACGTGACGATAACTAGAAGGTTGTTTACGGACTACGGACTGACTACTGCGTTGTCTCAAAGATATCTATTTATATTCATTTTAGAATGCTGACGTAAGTGTTCCTATCTTCCTAACAGTTTCATAGCTAAAGGGTGACGTTACTCCTCCCCCCGAAGATTCGAATTCCGGGCGTATTAAAGTGGAAGTCGAGCGTTTCCCAGTCCAGGCACTGGGTGTGTATCTCACCACTGGTCGTTGACCATAGGGTCGTTCTTGATGTATTCTGGTTTGATTTCTTTCAGTTCATCTAGGTTGTTGTCCTCGGTTGAGGGTGTAGTTAACTTGGAGTAGTACATCGTTGCCCAGGATTAATTTCGGGAAAACTGATTTGTCCTGACGTGACATCTTCGTTCGCAATAACCTTTTTCTTGGTAGAGAGTTGACATCATAAGGGTATTTCGAAAAGACACAATCCTTTTAACTTAATGACTTCCATCTGTTCGTAGCAGTGGAGTTTAATTACTTCCTCTTGAGGTAGGACCTGATCCATTGATTGGAGTTTTCCGTTTTCTGATAAATGCTATTGGCAATTTGAATGTTGGGTTGTATACATCGATTTGGCGTCTTGACCTCTAGGAGTTGAACTTCGCAGGGATTTTCTTTGTTGATTCGACCAAGGGTGTTCTCATCACAAATATCGGGATCGAGAAATCCCCGATCCATGACGCTTTAATTACTTTGGCTATTGTAACTCAGAAAACTGATGTTCAAGTCTCTCATGAGTCTACTAATCTAGCCGAACGATTAAAAGATTTCAGCTTCATAGTTTCATTGGTTGTTTGGTATGGCATACTTTTTGAAATTTATGTCGTTAGTAAACGTCTACAATCAACAGATATAGATCTCAGTAAATGTACAGAAATGTTGAAGAAATGCTGCACTTCCTTGGAAGATTATAGAAATACAGGCTTTAAAAGCGCAATTTTAACTGCGAAGGAATTGCCTTAAGAACTAGAAATGAAACCTGTGTTTAGAGCCACAACAAGAATTAGATTTGTTAAGCTTCAAGATTCTCCAGAAAAAAAAAGAGGTTGAATGTTTCAACTCTCTCTTGGACACTACATTCATTTCAGGTAATTAAAGATTTAAACAGTTCAATGAGTACTCGGAATCTTGGTATTTTTTTACAATATAAAACGGATTCCGAAGAAACCCGACATTGCCAAACTCTATGGTGATCTCAAATTGAAATGAACCCTAGACTCTAAATCATATATAGATGGTTATATGTTGTGTGATGAACTCGTGAGCCTGAAATCTTTTGTGCTTAATCAGAATGTAGTTACACCTGCTTATGTTTTAAATTTTATCAAAGATCGCAACTTACAAGAATTGGAGAAGCGGTCAAGGCCGTACAATAATTTCGTAGATAGATAGAACTGTTTCAGGGAAATACATTATGGATAAAAGATCATTTCCCGATAAAATGTTTTATTGTAAAAATTTGTTTGGGTGATTGGAATAATCTTTTTACAATTTTTTGTAAATGCACTCCATTTATCAACCCCCAGACAACAACTAGAGTATGTTAAATCGTATCGGAAATTTTTGTAGAATTTTGAGATAAAAAAGGAAAAAAATCCAGTACTATAAAATTTGTGGATGTGAATAACTTCACACCCGTTTGGTCAAATAGAATGGTCCATGAGAAGTAAAAAAGTCAGATAATCGAATTAGTGCTTCAGTGTCTTCTTTAATTCGCAACGGTCGAGCATCAACGTGCTGTTCGGAGGTAGTAAAAGATACATTGCAAAACGATTGCATTTAATTGCTGATATTGATGAGAAAGGGCATTGTCAAAATCCATTTTGCTAATACAGAATCCGTAATTCCTCTACCATGAGTGAGACCGAATCTAGGAAAAAATTCCCCGAGGAAATAATTCCCCGGAAAAAATTCCCCCGGAAATAATTCCCCCAGGAAAAAAATCCCCCGGAAAAAATTCCCCCGGAAAAAATTCCCCCAGGAAAAAATTCCCCGGAAATAATTCCCCTAGAAAACAAATCCCCCGGGAGAAAGGCTTGAGAAATGAATTCGAATTGAATTTTACTTTAACGAATTACGTTTATTGCACCGCCAACTTATATGTTTATTACAGATTGTACATGTATCCTTCAAAGCACAGATTTGAGTGTTTACCTTTATTACTTGGAACAATTCCATTTTCGTATTTATTAGTTAAAACTTCACACAAACAGTAGTTTTTAACTAGATAGAACAGCTCCACGGTAACTTGAAAACTGATTCATCTAATTAAATTAATGTACAACGAAGGGTAGCAATAATTTCTTCATACCTCTTTTAAACCTCTTTTAAAACTTTTAAATTATCAGAACTATCCCCATTTGTGTTGGAAATTCCCTAAAATCCCATTTGTAGTTTTGTTCCGCGCTTCAGGTAAAACCGTAAAACCCTTAAATATCAGATATAGGTACACACGATTTCAAATCCTCGTTAAGGGTTTATTGACACATTAAACATCATACCCAGGAAAATTTGCTATTCTACCAAAATAACGCAAACTGCGGTTTAACGAGATGGTGATTGCAGTTTGGGTGAATGAAATCAATTTGTATTATTAATATCTTAGCTTTATCGAATTGTCAATGTTCGGTTAATCGAACAAATGTAACATTATTGAACGGGATTTACAAATGACTTCGTATTATCGAATTTCCGCTGTATTTACATATGTGGAATTTTTTAAGGGGGAATTATTTCCGGGGAATTTTTGTCTGGGGGAATTTTTTCCGGGGCCATTTTTTCCAGGGGGAATTTTTTCCGGGGGCATTTTTTCCGGGGGAATTTTTTCCGGGGAATTTTTTCCCCGGGGAATTATTTCCGTTTACCAGTGAGACCACCACTGCTTTTCATGGAGTGCATAAGAACTTGTTCGATTGACATATCAGACCAAATACCTCTTCACAATTTGTCAGAACGTCTAATAGTAAAAAGCCCTGTGTAGTAAATTTTTGATACTCAAGTGGGTCCATTTTTTTGTTCAAGATCGTACATATCTTGTAAATAAAGTTGACAAGATTTCGCGTATAAATAGTGCCCACTCGATGAAAAAATGGCAACATTTTTCGTACCCTTTTAAGATGCAAATCCCAATTACCTGTTCTTTCAGCCTCGTTAAACTGCTTCATTATAGTAACCATATCGAAATATAGCAACCATAATTTTGCAGTGGACCCTTGCTGTTTTAATTGTTCAACATGTTTTAAAAATTTATCGTGAATATCAAGAAAATATCTGTCATTAATGTCAGTTAAAGTACTATCTCCGATATCCAATTTTTCATCTGAATATGTATTTTCTTCATCTGTTAACTGAAAAGGAGATAACATGATTTTTCCCAAGGCGAGGTGAGCAAGAATATGACATCTCTTTGAATATAACAGCTCTAGAATACGCATGACCGCTTAAAATTTTATCTACAGAATTTTCTGCAAATATCGTCCAAAAAAGTTCTTTCAGTCCACTTCCATCCATTATAAATTCAATAGCTCCCATGAAGGACATTAAAAGATGAAATCCACCTTATCGAATAATCACTGATGATAACTCGTCCTTACAACATTCTACGATTTCTCGAGCTTTATAATACAAAGGCTGATCAAAAGTTACAAAGCAATTTTTTTGGCCTATTTCTTGACTTTTAATGCGAGATTGTTGTAGGATAGTATAATATATTGTATCATGATTACTTGGTTGTGCATTGACGAATGGCAAAAAAGAATTTTGCTTTTCACATAACATACATTTTTTGTTATTAATTCCATTAATCTGGCTAAATAACCGTTCCACTTCGGCATTTGAATGGGGCAATACTAAAAATGATACCGCTAATAAAGCTAGTTCTTGATAGGATTTTCTCCATTGTTGTCTTTAAAGGAAAGATCTTCAGACCAAAAATCGTCTGTGCTTGTGGTATTTTATCATTCTGTCAGAGTAAGATTTTTTCATTGATTATGAATTTTTTCAATGAAGTCTGGATTGTAATGGAAATGATCTAAAATTTTTAGCAAATCGGGATTGACTACTCGTAGAGTATTGTAACGTTGAATTTTTACTTACTTGATCCTCTTATCGAAATGCCGGCTAGCCAAAGAATATTTCGGGGTCGGGTCGAAAGAAACTCAAATTTATGATTATAACGGTTTAATTAGGTACGTCCAATAAAGAGCACCGAAATACCGATACATATCGTACGGTCAACCGAGATGGTACGCAATTAAATTGCGAAAATACTTAACTACTACACTATCAATCCTACAAATGAAACTAAGTTATCCGGATTTTACCAATTTACCTAATTAGAGTGTTCATATTACCAACACAGAAATTACAGAGGATAGTCCTAATTTAACGGGTCGATCGATCGATTTAAACGTTTTAAATAAAAGGCCTTTGCTGAGTCTCAACACTCCTTCCTTCCAGATTTCGGACCTATCCGAGCCTTCTAAACTTCCCACTTTGCAACTATCCGTGTCCCACCAAATGATGACGTCAGTACGTAGGCATTGCTTCTTCTTCCTCCCAAAAATTCCAGACCGGAAGTCGGTCGTAAATAGTTTCCGTCCAAAGTGAGACAGATTTTCGCGTTGTGCAATTAATGTACAGATTGATAATGGCGATAAGAATAATCGCGTTCAAATTTACACGACTTATGCTCACATTCTATCCCATCAATCTCTCAAAATCTCAAACTTCCATCTATTGTAGTTTCCGTCATAGGGCTTTGGCGACGTAGCGTCGCGAGCATTCAGATACAAGTTTCTACACGTGCCCATAAGCAAATAAATAGTTGACTTGTCGCGAGCACAATTTCGGATCGTTTTTCTGACCAAGCTAAATGGGATGTAGTGTATGACGTAGCGCTGCGTTACTCAGACTTAGAATAACGAACGAGAATTCAACTCGTTAATTCGTGATATTTAAAAAGCGTAACGTAACAGTATTATTTACAAAAAATACCAAAATTAAGACGTCCACATTATCAGACAATCTTTGTGTAATTTCCTTTATTAATTTAACCAAGAATTGAATGCAGCGATTGCGCAAAATGACATCATCCTTAAATCCAGACTGCTTCATTTCATTAATTTTATTTTCAAATAAGTATCCGAGATTGCTATTGGGTAATACAAACGATTCAATATTATAATTAAATAATTTGAATTTTGAATTTGGGGTTGTAATCTTTTGAATTAGGCTATTCAACAATTTAGTAAGATCTAACAATTTTGCTGTCAGTTTTTTTTTTTGCTTCAAATGCCTTACTAACCCTCTAAATATCACCTAAAATTGGTTTGAGAAATGAAACTTACGCGTAATTTACATCGTCGTTGTACAAATAAAATTTGGGCTGTATAACATTTTTGTTTGTCTCTAACAATCCCAAAATGAGTTTTAAGTTCAAGCCATTAATTATGAATTATATTAACCGCTGATTCGATAGACAGCCATCGAGTTGCACAAACCGAAGTGATTTTAAGAGGATCTTGTCCTTCATTTATTAAATTGAATAAATGCTTATAAGCAGATAGTCTTAAACTTGATTGTGAGGACCAATTATACATTTCTTTTATCAAAAATTCAAAATGTTTTGTTAAAAATTCTTTGGCAGCCGCTGATACAGCGAGCTGCAGTGAATGGCACACGCATCTGATTAAAATTAAAGTGGGGGTGTTCAACGTTCATTTACTGTAAACGCCATTATTAATTCCCACCATTACCGATGCATTGTCTGTTCCAATACCTCTTAAATTTCTAATTTTTAAATTACATTTTCGCAGTATTTTGCGAGTAAGGCATCAGCAATTGCGTCGGCGTTTGCATTTTCAAGCTCAACTAAATCTAAAAAAGAATTAATAATTATTTTTCTCTTTAAACTAAAATATATGTCAGTACATCAGCATTTATCGGTCGTTATATCGGAAGATTCATCTAATAAAATGCTAAAAGGCGTTTCACCCAAATCTTCACACAGTTCCCTCATACAATGTACCCATACATGTTTGATAACATTACTGCATTTTGTTCGATGCATTTGCAAATATGTTGAGGAATCACATTTTCAAAGCAATTTTTGCATAAGTCAGTTAAATGATTCTACAATATTAATCGATGTGTGTTGTGCCACAAATAGTGCTAACCTCTTCCTTCAGTTGATTTGGCTTCGTCCAAAGTTTCTTCTTTGGTGAAGGAAATTTTTTTTGAACCCTACCTTGCGATTCATGCGAAGTAGTAGGAGAGCTGATGTCAGAAAAGTCGACCGATCTGCACAAGTATTTAACTTCATTCACATATGGAATATGCCACTTTATTAACGAAATTGCGTTTCTGCCACCTCAGGCTGGTGAATATTTATTGTTATTTAAGAAAAACGGTTGTAAAAAACGGAAGAATTTTGACCAATCTGCACAAACCCCAAAATGCGCATACTGCTTCTTTTCACCAAAACAAGGCACACCGAGCTATTCTGCCATGTCTGACTGGTGAGAAAATCGTTCTGCCTAGGTTTTTTCGACGAAAAAATGGAGACCAAATTTTGACCAATCTGCACAAGTTCCAAAATGGTAAACATGAATTTATAATGTTAAACAAAGTCCTCGAATACCATTCTGCCAGACTAAAATGGTGAGAAAAATGTTCTACCAAGCCATTTTCCGAGAGGAAAATCTGGAAAATTCAACCAATGTGCACAAGCTCCAAACTTTACAGACGACATCGTTATGACACAGAAACCTTATACGAACTATTCTGCCAACCCTTTTCGGTGAGAAAAGTGTTCTGGCAAGTAATTTTCCAGTAAAAAAATCTTGATAATTCGACCAATTTGCACAAGCTTCAAATTTTGCACACGGCTTCGTAATTACACAGGAAGCTTATGTGAACTATTCTGCCAGCTTGAAACGGTGCGAAAAATGTTCTGCCATGCTTTCAAGGAAATCCATAAAATGAGTAGAATAATCGAGCAAAATCCACACTATATATAAAACCGGGCAACTCATAGTTGCTTTACGGTAAAGTATACCTCGTGGATACGGTTTTCGAGCAGGAATTCTCCCCATCCTCTATACCAGAGGGTTCCAAACTTTTTTCTCATAGACCACTCAAAATTTAGCTGATTCCGGTGGAGCCCCTGCAGCTACATTTCTACCATATTCCCAAAAGTCGACAAAAAGTTATGATTAATTAATTCTGCTGTGACTGGATGTCAAGAAAGTAAAGTTGGCCAATCAAAAAAGGGATTCCATCCAACTTTACTTATTTGACATCTACTCACAGCACAAGGAACCAATCAATTCTCATTTATTTATTATATAAAACTCCCCGTTTGGAGTGGTAAAAACAAAAAGGAAAATAGTACATTTTTTGTGTTGCATTTATACAAATATGTAATTATTACATTGTTAATTATTATTGTCATCATATTACATTGTAATATGCTAACACTCGTAATATAATTAAAATTAAACATTAATAACGCAACGTTACTTCTACAATGACAATCACAAAATAGTCTCAACACGTTGTACTGAATATGGAATACCTATGCAAGTTTTTACAAGTAACAGTCGCCGAGTTTCTTAAAATGTTATCTGCCTCCATTGATAGGTGAAGTCAAGCCAACAATTTAGTTCTTCACTATCGAAAACAGATAAATTTTCATAACCCGTCTTTTTATAGAAGAGGCAAAAATCATCCTTTTAAAAGTTTAAGGTCAACCCAAGCATTCATCGAAGCTTTTTTGAAGAATATTGAAGAATATTGAAAATTGGGAGAATGACAACAAAATTTGGAAAACACTTGAAGAGTTTGTTTGCAAGATGTACTCATTTAAACGAATAAAATATCTGGTTGAAGCAAGGGTTGCCGAATTTGAAAAGGCATACGGCTATACGGATGAGTTAATCGAGAGCAAAATAAAGAAATTTGATGGGGCATGACCTTCCTCCCTCAATACCTGAACTAGAGTGTCATCTTCGGCGTACCGTGTACATATCACACATATGGAAAAGAGCACATACAAATGCAGAAATGAAGCTGAAACCGGAAAATTTTGGCTGGCTATTGGATCCAGATAATACGCTGAAGTTCGAATGGTTTCGGGGGCCACAGTTGCCCAGAACGCTGGAAGATATTACTTTAGAGCCTGAGATCACTGACAGCATTACTGAACCCGAAGATACCGACTTAATTGCAGGTAATTTTCAATGAGAAGATAAACTGTAACTTGTTTACCTAACAATTAATAATGGTTCTACCCCTAGATGAAGCTGAAGATGAACATTTACATATGTCATATACCTCAAGTGAAGAAGAAGTCTCCGACGATGATGAATAAATAATATGATGAATAAAAAAAGGAAAGAATAAATGTAAAGAAATATCTTTAACAGTAACAAAATGAGTATTAACTTTTTTTTAATATTTTTTTTGTCAATTCCCTTCGTTGGAAGCCATAACATCGCCAAATTCAACATTTCAAGCACAATTTAATAGAATTAATGTAAGATAAAGAGATTAGGCAGTTTCATGATGTTACTCAAATTACTTAGAATTTCTCTGGATAAATTTGACTGATACCACGTTCTGATTGAATTTTAACGAAAAAAGTAGAGGGATGAATCTCTTCACATTGACCAAAAAATGGGGGGAAATTGCCAAATTAACTTACAAGTTCGAGGTGATTTTTTAAGAATTTCGTGGTTTTTTATCCAACACTTGCTTGGCAGAACATTTTTCGCACCGTTTCAAGCTGGCAGAATAGTTCACATAAGCTTCCTGTGTAATTACGAAGCCGTGTGCAAAATTTGAAGCTTGTGCAAATTGGTCGAATTTTCAAGATTTTTTTACTGGAAAATTACTTGGCAGAACACTTTTCTCACCGAAAAGGGTTGGCAGAATAGTTCGTATAAGGTTTCTGTGTCATAACGATGTCGTCTGTAAAGTTTGGAGCTTGTGCACATTGGTTGAATTTTCCAGATTTTCCTCTCGGAAAATGGCTTGGCAGAACATTTTTCTCACCATTTTAGTCTGGCAGAATGGTATTCGAGGACTTTGTTTAACATTATAAATTCATGTTTACCATTTTGGAACTTGTGCAGATTGGTCAAAATTTTTCCGTGGAAAAACCCCAGGCAGAATGATTTTCTCACCAGTCAGACATGGCAGAACAGTTCGGAGTGCCTTCTTGTGATGAAAAGAAGCAGTATGCAAATTTTGGGGTTTGTGCAGATCGGTCAAATTACTCCCCTCTTTTGCAACATTGATGATTGTTTATTAACATAATGGCACCGATTTGGGGTGGCAGAAACTTTTTTTTGTTAATAGTATGTGTTGTTCTCGCATATGAGTAGCATTCGAAACTTGTGCAGATCGGTCGTTTTTTCCTGACACCAGCTCTCCTACTAAAGGTTTCCCCAAGAAACTGATTGCATTAGCCTTGTGGTTTTTTGAATCGGTGTGGTTCTTCAGATTAAGTCAGATCAGAGTGATCAAAAGTAGAAAAGTGAGAAAGGGTTCAAGGGAGGTGGTTGCTTACTTTAAAGTGATGAAGGGCGGCAGGCGCAAGCGCTGGCGCAGGCGCATTTGCGGCATGCCGAAAGACGGACTCTCAGACGGGCAGCGTGACGTGATACTAGGTGACTGACTGCCTTCCTGATCGTTATGATCGAGCTGTATAAATACAAGCGGAATGTTTACTAACGTGATGTCGTACCTGTCCGAGAGTCGTATCGTCCTTCGGTTTAAGGTCGCCTCGGTGCTGAATAAGCTTAGACGGCGACCTATTTTCGCTAATTGGAGCCGCATTGCGACAATATATATCGTGATGAGTTAGCTAAAATTCTGGTTTTAAAAGACTTCTAAAGAAATTCTTGTTCATTTAGAAGTTTGTTAATTTTATTTATGTTATTATGTTTAATTTGTAGAAAAATACTGCCATTTTTGTGATTTTCATTTTTGAGAAAGTTGTTAAGATCGTGAAATGTCAAGGCATTACTTAAGATGCATTACTTAAACAGGCATTACTTAAAATAGTATTTAAATATTGATTTTCGTTTTAATCAACTTACATAACATATCCATTTTCTTCACCATGGTAGTTGAAGACTTTTCAATTGTTGGTGATGATGACGACGACATTTTTGTTTTCGTTATGTAAAACTCTAGGGGTGTATGTTAAATGTAGCTGTTTTTCTTCAGAAAAAGAACGTTTATTAGTTCTGCAAAAAATATTTAAAAACAACATTCTTCTTTGCATCTTCACTCCAGCTCCAGCTCGTTTAATACTGCTTTCAGTTTTTCTCCAGCTGATCCCTCCAGTTTTTCTCCAGATCCCTCTATTTCCTTTATCTTCTCATCCGGTACCAAGTTGAGGTTGTACTGCTTAGCCACTTCTTGAAACTCGAACACCTCTTGCTCAGTTTTTAACTTTGAAGTTCGAAATTGTACTGGTAAATCCCCAAATTTATTTTTCAACGTTTTAAACTTGGGGGTATAACTTAAAAGAATATGTATGGTTGTATCCCTATGATTTTAATTCCTTTAACACCAAATCTGTAAAAATAATTTAAAAAACAGTGAAACATAATTCCTTGAATTCTTTTAAAAACTCACGCAAACATGTACATGTACAAAATAAAAAAGCAAAATGATATTAATTATTATAAAATGAACTTAGGGTAGGCTCGTTCAAGGGTACGCACTTAATTTTATTCAATAAAAAAATCTTGCGAATGCTTTAAACGTAAACTTTATTAAAAATGCTTTTACATATGTACCAATCTAATATTTTAATACGATAGGTATGAAAAATTTTACCAATGAACATAAAAATACAAGTTCAAACTGAAACCCCAAAATACGTACTCTTAGGTTTTCGGTTCCTTAAGAGTACTCAGTCATGCCCTAAAGAGTACGCACATGACCAAAAGAGTACGCATAACAAACAAAAAATTAATTTTGCCATTTACAGACAGTAGGTAAACTAAACTATTTATTTGGAACATAAGTCGCACGAAAATAACCCGTATCCAAGATAATTAGAGCAATCATCATGCCACCACGCATCACATGAATGACAGTTTACCCAATCGGATGTAGAATAACCCGGGTGTTATAAACATCCGGGACAAATCGTATCATCCTTTCTGTCAGCTTTTTTCTTCTTACTTAATACTGGACTTTTTTCCCCAGAATCGCTGACAACTTTCTTTTCCCGCCCTTCTTTATGCCTTTTTCTGCATTTTCTTTTAACAAATTGCCTTTGTAGGGGGAATATGACAAAATTTCAGATTTTTTCCATTGGGTTCTTCTTACTTGTTCATGAGTAGCTTTCGGTAGAGGCAAAATCATTTTAGGTGTGACATAACCATTTGGACCTGGTTTACTTGTTGTATCAGCAGCAGCCGCAGCCTCGGAATTAGTTGCACTTTCAGTAAAGTCTGGACTAGGTGTTGTAGTTTGGTTTTCTTTAACCAATTTTTGATTTTGTTAGATTATTGTATTCTGTATTTCTGCCAGAGTATCATTATCATCGTCAGACGAGACAATATCGATTCAATTCCTTGTGTTTCAGATTGAGTTTCTTGAACTACTTCCGGTTGAGGTCTATTTGTAACCTCAGATGGAGCAAAATCTGATTCACCGAAAACGTCTGGGTTATATGGAAATAATCCCGTGCAGGCAAATGATTTTTCGCATATTTGTAGGGTGGCGACTTTGGAATAAGCAGAATGGAAAAGAGCCGCCATTTCTTTTAAAGTAATAGCACGTCCAGGGTTGCTGACCATCCATTTATCGCACTCACTTGAAAAAGCTGTCTTCAAAGGGAAAAAAATCCCCTATCCAAGGGTTCAATCTTATGACTTGCATGGGCGGGTATACTTAGTAGGGTTATTGAATGACTTCCGGCGAATAAAATAGCATCCAATGAGCAATGAGATATGTGATTGTCCATTGTTAAAAGCACTGGATCTGTTTGTGATGGTTTTACAAAGTCACTGACATGTCGCAACCAAACTAGAAACAGATTTGTGATGATATACCCTGAATCTGAAATCATTTTTAATGTTCCAGGGGGTGCTCCAAGAAAAAGTTCATCCTTTATACGTTTTCTTGCAAAAATAATCCTGGCGGCACCCAAGTTCCGGCAGCGCTCATGCAGCATACAGCTGTGACTAGCTGACCCCGTTCAGCTGACACAAATTTTGACAGTCTTTTTGCCTTTTGTAGCATAAATTTTAGGGAGCTTGTTTGGGACGGTGGATA
Source organism: Cryptocephalus moraei (assembly GCA_946251905.1). Taxonomy (NCBI): domain Eukaryota; kingdom Metazoa; phylum Arthropoda; class Insecta; order Coleoptera; family Chrysomelidae; genus Cryptocephalus; species Cryptocephalus moraei. The sequence continues at coordinate 13,357,524 of OX276459.1, forward strand.
GCCCCGTCTCATCCATATTAAAGATTCTGTGTGGTGGTAATTTCATGTTTTCGTACACTGTTTTCAAATTGTCGAAAAATCGTTGGCACTGAACTCTGTTAAATCCGATGGCAGTCCTAGCCTGCATTTTTCTGGAGCTCTAAGGGATAAATTATTTCTTACGACAAAATCTTGTACCCAATGTTTTCCTGCCATTTTGTTTCCTGTGTTGAACTATGTGGAATTTTATTTAATACCGCATACTGAAACGCCAAGGTTCTAACGTCCTTCATACGTAGTCCATAAAACCGGAGTTCAAAATCTCTAATGTGTTCGGCCAATTCCTTCTCTTGCGCTTTCGAAAACACAGGCTTAAACCTACCCAGGCTCGATGGAATACTCTTGCGTTTGTATTTACCCATCGGAACCAATCAGAACACACTAAAACCAAAAATATAAAATTACACCTCAGATCCTGCTAAGAGTACGCATAAATCCTCAGAGTTCGCATGCGTACTCTTTGGCTGCGAACTCTTAGGGACACTGACGCGAACATTTTCAAATTTGAAATAAAAATTCAGGCAACCAGAAAACCTTTATCCATGCCGGTAAAGATCAAGTGTAAACATCACTAGTTACGGCATAATTAAGGTTTTTAGTACAAATCAAAGCATTAAATCGATATAGCTTACCTTAGATGTCTAGAATATTATGGTAGAACAATTGCGATAGCGTACTCTTAGGACCTGCGTATTTTTACGCGATCCTACCCTACTGAAAAATCCCCTTGATCACAATATACGCATTCTAACTGGCAATCTGATGGGATCCATTACGAAAACCAGAACTGTACACGGATCATGCATGGTTGTGTGTATGTAATAGCGTTAATTACAAGACAACAAACTTGTATTGTGAAGGGGTCAGCGGTATTTAAAGCATAAAAAGGTCTTGCGCAGTAACACTATAACTAACTAAATTTAACATACATACGCAATTGAAATTAATTACATGTGGTAGTTTTTGGAAAAATTTAATCATGAAATGAAATGATGATTTTTTAAATAAGTTGGTTTTTTCTGCTTATAATTAAAATAATATTCATATGGTTTGATGGTATCACGCAAAGTGCAATTAAGTACACGTGGTGTGTCTGTAATCATCTGTAGAATTTAAAATGAGTTGTTTTTCCTCGTATCTCATTAAAATGCAATATGGTTATTCATGCAAATGAAATTCATTGTACCGTAAAACTTGATCAAAATTTTAAGATATTTCCTTATGCTTTGGAGTTGTTGAGTTTATTTCAAAATATCCGTTATTAGAAAAGCTATCCTTTTACTAATAAGAAGAGATTCTGATAGTTGAGAAAATTCCAGTTTTTCTGTGTTTTTGAAAAAAAAAATTTGAATGGTAATTTTTCAAGTTACCCCGTTTTGGGGTTACTTGAAAAATGATCGTTTTTGTACGAATTTCTCATGTTAGACTCTCGTAGGGTAACTTGAAAATCAAATAAAGAAGAAAGTCACCCAGAATGGGACAAAAAACTTAATTCTCGGTATTTTTTTTGTTCTAGTGAAACAAGACAGGATATACTGTATTACATATCATTTATTCTGAAAAAAATAACAAAATAAAAGAATATTCCTGACCAACAACAATAAAATATGAAACAAAAAAATATTCTGACAAAAATAATAGTGAGTGTGCGATAAGATCAGGTAGGTAACAATGTTCAAAAAGTTTTGAACTTAAGGTGACCTCTTCTCAACACCTCTGGCTTTCCCATTGGTTTTATGATTTCATTCGGCAATACCACAGAAGTGTCCGGTACAATTGGAAAAATATAGGTAGTTTCAATTTTCTGAGATGACCTTAGGAATGAGCACACGAATGAGCCATCTACCATATTTTCTGTTATTTTCGCAACATATCTCTTAGCTTCCCCCTTTGCTGTTTTAAGTTCTACTAAAATGAAGTCATTGACTTCGTAATTTGTGAGTTCAGTCTTTTCAGTTGCATTATCACTCGTATTATTATGATCTACTCCGTCGTCAGCTTCAATATTTTCTTTATCAGATATATTTCCATCAATTGGCCAATATCTTCACGTTCAATATTTTTTATATCGGAAAACGTTTCTAGGTCATCTGAACTATTATCCATTGGTACGAATTCTTCTTCACTTTCCGAGGAGGTACTGTTCGCATTATTTCGTTTTAAGTTTATTTTTTTGACTGTTTTAGTCTTTTTTGATCCGTTCGATGTGTTGCCTATTTCCAATCGCTGTTCTGTTACGATATCATCTGCTATGATACTTTTTCCAGATTCTACTTTAAGTTTCTTTCTTCTTCCTACAGAAGATGGTCCAGTTCGACCAAATCTGTTGTTTTCGAACACTTCTTTAATGGAAGCTTCTATTCGTGCTTCAGCGACTTCTTCAGGTATGATTTCCCTTGGCAGCTTATTCAGTATTTTTTTGTCTATCAAGAGGGACTAAACCTGTTGCTGAGAACCCTGATTTGATGATAGTTTCTTTGTTAGCTTCAACGTCAGCCAATGTTCGCTTCAGAAGGCGAGGAAAATGGTCCTTCCTGATGACTCCCCTATGGTGTAAGCCCCTTTCAGTGGTCGGAAACATGAAACATCTAAAAGCTGAGATAGATGTGTAGTATTTGGTGGTAATAGTATAAAACGTATTTGGTTCTCTTGGCATTCATTTATCACATCTAGAGATGTGTGGCTTGCTAAATTATCCCCAATAATCACTTTTGGTCCTGGTGGTAACGACTTACAGTAGGGTAGAATTATGGTGCGGAACCAGTCATTAAAAATCGTTGTATCGAACCAACCTGATTTGGTACGATTATATCTAGCTCCATCTGGACCATTTTCAGTCCAAGTAGACCATAAATTGTCAGCCTTATATACAACATACGGCGGCAGGAAGTTTCCTGACGCCTTACATGCAAACATCACGGATGTCGCAGCCTTGGATGAATCCATAATTTTCTCTGCTCTCTTGCTGTTTTTTCGGACAATGACTTTTACCCTTCCAAGGTCATCGGTGAAATTAGTCTCATCGTAGTTTATGATTCCTTCGGGAGAAACGTCCTCAATATTTTGGATCAGGTTGTCGCAAAATGTGTTTATGACCTCATAATTAACTGCGGCTCTGCTCTCTTTAATGGACTGAGAAAATCTATTCGAAAGTTCAGGATGTCTTCGAAGAAAATTATTCAACCAGCTTTCTCCAGGCCTATTATCTTTGAATTTGTGAATCGTGGTTCCAGATCTGGCTAAATAAATTTTCACAAGTTCGGCCAAATCTTGTTTCTCGAATGGAAACCCCCATTCTGCTGCAATACTAAGACCATTACAGATGATCCTTTCTTCTTGTTCTGATAAGACTGTTGGACAGCCTGGACTTTTCGTGTGAAGTCCTCTTACTTTTCTGCTCAGAGTGGCAACAGGAATATTAAACCTTTCTGAAACTTCAACTAGAGTGATCTGCCTATCCTCTCTGTACAATCGTAAAGCCTCCTGAACAGTGAACAGCGCTCCCAACGGATTTTTCGAATAAATGAGGTTAGGAGGTTCATAACAACACATTACGCATACCAAAAAAATATATTAACATTGTTTCGCTCCCAAAACCTCATCCTATACATTCAAAAGTATTCACAATACAAAATATTCAATTTTTCTTACACCTGATTTAATAAATTTGTGTCACCCAAACTAAATATCATTTAACTCAAGCTGGTACACAACGTGCAGATATATACAATCAGCTGTGTACCCAACGAATATTTTGGTTCTACTACTAATAGTTAGATGTCAGTACATTTCAATATATCATCGCGCATGAATTTATCAAGATGCCCCGGTATTTCAACTAACCCCGTTTTACGGTACGTAATTGTCTGTATAAGTACATATGAATAAGTCGATAAATAAGTTGTTTTTTCCACATCATAACCCTCAAGGATAATGATATTCAAAATGAAATTAAATGCACTTGGTGTTTTTTGATAATCCTCGTTAAAATTTAAATGTGTGTTTTTTCCTGTATCTAATTAATGCAAAATGCAATTAATTGCACATTATTTTTTTTTCAGAACTACGTATAATTCGTTGAGTAAGTTGGGTTTTTCCACATCATAACATTCAAGGATGACGTTATTGTTTATTATTCAAAGTGCAATTAAATGCACGTGGTGTTTTTAAATCATCAATAAAAATTGAAACGAGATGTCTCCTATACATTTAGTTTAAACAATATATACAATGTTAATGATATTCATAAGAATGTAATTAATTGCATGTGGGATGTGAGTATGTTGTTTTTCCTTACATCTAATTAAAAGTGAGATATATAAGTATTATAGTCGTACGAGTTACTTATACCTTTTATACGTTCGTAAGACTCTCATACACTTGTGGGTTTTCGTGATTAAAAAAGAAGAAAAAACGTGTATTGCCAACAACAACCATGACCAAGATGACGTTTCACGATATGGGGAACAGATAATATTTTATTAATATTATCTTTATTTATATTTTATTAATATGTATATTATTAACATTGATTTTTTAATTTTTTTTTTAATTTCAATATTTTAATTGTATTTTTTTATTCTTTCGTAGATATTTATTGTTTTCAAACGATTCTATCCGAGTAACGGCAAATCCGTTTACTGTGGTGGTGAATGAAAAAAATTGCACAAATTTCCCATTTAAGGAATCAGATATTGAATAATTTTGTATACATTCAAATTGGTTTATAGACGGGGTAGCTTGTTTAGGGAAGTCTAGTTTTGTTAAAAAATTAGGAACAGGGGTAAAATGGTAGATTTGCACGAAAATACCAAAATTTACCCCGAGTTTCAAATTAAAAGACATAATTTCATTTTAGAGGCTCTATATTTAATCAATTTTTATACAAAACATGACGATAAGAGGAATTTTATTGTTGATAGGTCTCCGTTTCTTTTTTTTACAATTTGGTGGATTCTTATACGAATTTTAAAAATCAGGAATTTAATTCAAAATTTACCATGTTATCTTGTTGTCATATATTTAGAGCTTTATTTAAAAAATGCAATATTATTTTCCTTTTACCAAATTTTAAACACATTCGTGAAATTGTTCAAGCGATGAAGATAAGAAATAACGATCTAGATACTTTATCTTTTTAGATATGTATTATCACAAATTATAGTTTCAGACGTATCGTGAATACGCTAAAAGAGAAAATTTGCAAAATGTATATTTAATAAAAGTTCCCTCTGAAATGAAATTATTCAAAACACAAACATCACAGTTAACGGTAGATTATGCCGAATATTTAGAGTTAGAATGTTTGAAAATAATAATGAGGGGTAAACAGCTAACGCACAGGGAGGAGGAGGAGGAGGAGGAGGAATTACCAAGAATGGTGATGTTCAGCGGTGAGGAAGAGGTGGCATAGAAGGAGAAGGTGGCGAAAGAACTACCAACCGCTGTGACATTGGTGCAAGCTGAACAACTCCTTCGAAAAACACATGAAGATGATGCTGGTTTCCATCTCCGTGTAGCTAGTGAACACTGATGCCACAAGGGTATCCCAACCAGGATTGTTGTGAAAGAAACAATTTGCATCCCCTCTGGGTACTTCAGGATGTTGCAGGGGATTCGATTTCAGTTAATATGGTGGGCACAGTCAAACGGAGAGTTATCGATGCTGGATACACAGGGCCTCTATGTTTTATATTTGTAGCAGATAAGGATGTTTTAGTTAAGGATGGGGACCGGATGGTTCAAATTGTAATTCACAAATTACCGCAAGTTGAATTACATCAAGTGGGGGAAATTTTTCCTACAAAAATGGGTAGAATGGGGTTTGGATTATCCGGTGCTAATTGATTGTTTCAGTTATTAGAAATAAAACTGATTATTGGAGTATTAAACATTTTTATTTCTTTTTTAGTAACTACAAAAGATTGTTTTTGATATTAAAAAAAATATTAAAAATGGACCCGGAAACGATATTTAAAAAATATATGTAATAAAATAGAACACTTTTTAACTAAAAACATTCCGTTGGAATTTTTGTCTTAGCGCTTCAGATGGCTTCAGAATTAATTCCTAAATCTGATCAAATTAGGCCACGCCCCATCGCTTCCTTCAGGCAGCGATTGCGCGCTGTGACGTCATTTGCTTCGACGAGCGCTTGGACTGAATACCAACTTAGTCGACTCGATTAGATTAGTTCATTTCGTTCATTTCGTTCATTTCTGATACGAAGCTACCACATATTTTCGAATGTCAGCGTCCTGTATGAACTCGGGTCGTAAGATATGCTACTGAAAAAAGACGCCGCGCTAATCTTTTAAAGACTATCAGTGCCTCTTCGTTTAAGGATCCTCAGCCATCTACTTTATCATCAACTTCAACTCCTATGGAATGGGTAAATTGCTGTTGAACATTTCTACAATAGTTTTATTTCATTTAATTCTAAACAAAAATTTTTGGAAAAATTGCTTTCCAAAATTCCAAACATTTTTCGATTATATTTTTTCAGTAACTATCATCGTAATCGACATACAGTATCTCTACATCTTTTGTTGTTTCAAAATCAGGATGAGCAACGCCGAAAATGGAATTCTTTTTGTTGGCAAAATACATTTGTAATTGTATCTGCGCCATACAACGATTCGCAGGCCTTTGGTCGAGTGTGAAGTATGTTTTAAATGCTTTCCAACTCGATGGACATTTTATTTCGAGGGTATAATCACAACTTACACCGCCTGGTGAAGCACCAAATACAGGTAGATCCTTATTTAATAAAAATCCACATTTGTTGAAAGTTTTTCCTGTTTTCTCAGCAATTTCGCTTAAAACCATAGGTTCGAGCAGTCTGCCTCTCTCCATTGGCACAGTGTTCTTCAGAGTATATGCTCCAAGAATATTTTTCGACTAAGGAGCCATTTAAAGTATTACAAGGCGCAATGTCGCCAGCTTTGGACGCAGTTATGCATCCATAGCATAGCTCGTACCAAAGCGGACAATGGAGCTTGCTCTTTTGTTTGTATTGCTATGAGTTCTCATATTTCGTCGGTCTGAAGAGTATTTAAAAAAACGATTTAAATCGGATACGCCTTTTCCGTTATTTTTAAAAGCATGAATGAATCGATAAACAGAAATTTTTAAACAAATGCAAGGGTCATAAAAATACTTGCTTAGCTGTATTTGTAATATTTTTTCATGGCACTTTTTTATAATGGCCGTCACAAAACTTCCATCAGTTGAAAAATCATTTACAGCATTAGCAATGTCGGCGGTTTCGCTATATCTTTTGTTAAAAAGATCTAGATCTAGATCTTTTAAAATCTTTATTGAGGTACCTATCGAATACATTTTGGGTTTGTTCCAATAACACTTAATTGAAGTCGAAGCTGGTTCTTCACTTCTGCTATGCATCCATGACAGGAAAGCTATGGAATGCTTGCAACCTCCAGCACTAGCAGCACAATTGTGACAGTCAACAGTTTGCACTATGGATTCCGTTTCATCACAAATTAAAGTCACATGATACGGTGTTGGAGCTATCGACGGGAAACATGTCGTAATGCAGTGTGCGCCAAAAAGTGGTAGCGAATATTTCAATTACAAGTCATTGTTTAGTGTAGTCCTATTTGTCCTAGTAAACGCTGACTATTACTTCATTTTTGTGGATGTTGGATGCCAAGGCAGAATTACCGATAGAGGGGTTTTCAAAAATTCACAGCTGTATAAGGATATTGGCAATAACCGCTTGAATCTACCACAACCATGTAAATTGCCAAATGGGGAAATTCCTATACCGTACGTTATCTCAGGAGATGATGCTTTTGGATTGAGTGATGATTTGATGAAACCGTATTCAGGATTCTACTCAAAAGGTTCTCCGGAAAGAACTTTTATTTACAGACTGAGTCGAGCCAGTAGGGTGGTCGAGAATGCTTTTGGCATTTTATCTTCAGTTTTTTGTGTATTACGAAAAACTCTACTCTTGGAATCTAGAAAAGCTAAGTGGGTTATAATGGCGTGTGTGTACCTCCATAATTTCCTATGTCAAAGTTCATCGTCGTAAAATTTATATTGTTCTTCGAATGCTATAGATACAGAAGAAAATGGGGAGGTTATACCTGGTACTTGGAGAGGTGAACCGGAAATGACACGTCTACTTGGTTTGAAAAAATTCCCAAGGAAACCACCGACAAATACGAAACAAATACGGGAAGCTTTCTCTAAATACTTTACGACAAATGGAGCCGTACCGTGACAACATGAATACTCATAATTCTCACCTGTGAATTTGTCTCCTGATGAAAAAGAGAAACGAAATCAGGGTTTGTTTGCATTTGTTTTTGTCCTTTATAAATCTCAAGGCCTAAAATGCAAACCACTTGCTGTTGTATACCTCGTCCTGACCTGGAAACAATTTCCAATCTATTTTTACCTGTTTCATAATTTAATTACTTATATAATTCATTCTGTCGTTTCGTGTTTCCTTTGATTTTAAACATTGTGTCCATGTAAACGACATAAATTTTCTTGTTCGCAATAAACTATTTTTTCATGATCGCTTCATTTATCTGTACCTATTTTATGAACTGCATTATACTGCATTTACACTGCATATTTTATACATATTTCGTTGTAAAAATAAGAGAAATAAACATTTATAAATAATTACATAATTGTTATTTATGTGATTACTACAATTAACTTGCAACCTACCTTTCCCGTTCCTTTCGGTGTTTGTTCCTTCATCAGTTCTCTTCTGTGAGATGCAAGTAAGGAATTCATTTTTCCCTTTAATTGTTCACTGGGTACCCCTATTTTGGTGGCAATTTCTTCCCAAGCATCATTCTTCTTTAATTTATTATAATGGTGCTTATGGTCGGGTTGCCAAAGCTGGGCCTTCTTTTCGTACAACCCGATTAGCTCAAGGCATTTTTCGCTGTCCCAATCCAATTGCAAAACAAAACAACACGCAAATCAATAACAGGTTTAAATGAAAACCACGAAAGTTTATCCACTCAACGGCCGCTCGAATTCCCTCTAGATATGCCGTTCACACTGGACGCGCCAACGAACACTTAATCCTTTTGACCATTCGTCAGTTTACCGACAGGTAGCGGAACGCTTGAGAACGTTCTAGAACAGGGTTCGCAAACCCCCGCATCTTGTTCGTGAACGTTTGCAAACAGTGTTCGCAAAAAATGCTCCACTGGTGTAAATGGGCCTTAAAAAGAACATCTGCTCTCTTCCCATTATCTGACTTTCCCTGTTTCGATTTCTCTCCCCCTTGAATAATTGCAGTCGTTTTTCCCCAATAAATATGAAGGCCAGCATGTGGCATGTGGCACCTTCGAAAACTCAAAATTTTCCTCACTAATGAAATCGGTTGTAATAGATAAGGAACTCTCGCAAGTCCTATCACACTCTTCCTTTACTCCTTTAAAAACTTCCCATAAGATGGCGTACTCTGCGGTCTCAGTTCGCGATCCCTTTAATATTCCCAGAATGTCTATACTAGTCCCTTCGCGAATAGTTACTATATCTCCTACTCGACACCCTCTTAGACCTATCTCGTGCCCTTCTTGTGATAGTGCCTAAACTTAGCTTCCCCACCCAAAGGGGTGATTTTGCCGTCCCCAATGATGACGTTTCCGGCCCGCGGATGTCCCTGCTTATCACAAAAATCTAAAAACCCTATATAGTCCACTTTCACGTAGTTATCCTCTGGATCATGCATCCTAGTAAGCGCGTTCGTGTTCCCATGTTGACGTCCCGGCCTATGTTCTACCTCAATGACGTATTCTGATAACGAGAGCGCCCAGCGTGTGAGACGAGAATTAGGATCTTTCAAAGTTAATAACCATTTTAGAGGCCTATGGTCTGTAACTATTGTGAAATGTCGGCCGTACAAGGAGCAACGAAAACTTTTCGTCCCGAAATCTACACCTAAGAGTTCCCTCTCCGTAGTTGAATAATGTAACTTCGCTTTATTCATTGCTCTACTAGCATACGCGATTGGTGTTTCTTGGCCATTTCTACGTTGACTCAATATCGCGCCTACCCCTGTACCGGACGCGTCTGTTGACAAAATGAACGGCTGCTCAAAATCGGGAAATATTAAGAGCGACTCTTGAGTTAATGCGTTCTTAAGGGACTCAATTGATTGAAGTACTTGTTTGGTGATTTGAAAAGGCACGTCTTTACGCGTTAACTTCGTTAAAGGCGCCGTTAATTCCGTGACATTCGGTATAAACCGCCTGTACCAATTTACTAACCCTTTACTAACCTTACCCCTCGTACTGCTTTAGGTCTGGGAAAATGTCTAATCGCCTGAACCTTGTCTGGGTCGGGTCAAATCCCGTCTTGTGACCGGTCCTTTTTGGCAAATCAATGAGATACTGAAATATCAATTTTACCTCAAATGAGAATAATGACCGACATTACTTTGGGTGGGATTGACTTATTAATAAAATTAACTCTAAAGCAGATGTTTCAAGAGAGCGAAGGCGCAGGGCTTTTCGGATGCCTGCTTTACTCGAATTAGAATTAAACAACTGCTCTTAAAGAAAATATCTCTATTAAAAAAAATATCAACAAAACAATCGTTTGACCCAACACGGCCGTCCAGTACTAACTAAAATTGAACCACAAAGAAGTCAAAATAAAACAGAAAAATAATAAACTTATTCCCTTAAATAAACTTGGAAAACCACCGTGAACGTACGTGAGGGGGTAATTTCTGCTGAGTCACGCTTCTTGTAATTAATCTGCAAGAAGCACTAATTTGTCTGCAAAAAGCACTAATTAGTCTGCAAGAAGCACTAATTAGTGGTGAGATTTTAATTAAGATAAGCGATATGCAGTGCTTCTGCCGAGTCACACAATTAGGAAGAGATGAACGTCAATACCAGGTGAGGGTGCTCAGTTGTGCCAGTAGTGACATTTACCTGGCGTGCTGGTGTCGCGCTCCTACCTGTGCCATTTACCTGGCGTGCAGGTGTCACGCCTCTACCTGTCTCACCTGTCAAACTTAGTGGAGGGGTGTCTTACCCCTAAACTGCACCTTTTGTTAAGGGTTGACGGATAGTGCCCTTTTGGCATTTGACCAGATGGGCGTAAGAAAGACAAAATTGAATTTTACGATTTTTGTTAGTGCTCTTTTGGCACTTTGTAATTGAAAAAAAATTGTAGCGGTGTGTGTGTGCCTCGAACTTGGGCTCCTACATATGGGAGTCTGAGCCGTTAACACTAGCTACCGATACTACGTAGCTAACGATATGTTAAGTGTGTATTTAAATATATAAAACAAAATAGAGATGTGATTGTTAAGCATGTATAGTTAATTTAAAAAGTGGATGGCCAACATGATTTGTCACCGAGAATTTTAATAGGATTTTATTCATAAAATTAAATGTAATATACAATAATAAACCATCTAAGCTAGAGTACGAAACTTTTTATTTTACAGCAATTGATGCAAAAGCAGTTGTAAACTGCACGTTTCATTTTTACATTCTGTGGAACATTCACAATATTGTTACACGTTTCGCAGAATCGAGGATCTTCCACCGTTTCATCGGTACACGTCAACATGTCCAGTTCACGGATGGTATCCCAATCGTCTAAATCTAGGAGATGTCGTGCGGTATCCTCGATTAATTTTTTCAATTCGGTGGTGTTTTCCAGCACACATCCGCTGGTATCCGCAGCTTCCTCAGAGTTGAAGGTTGTGATTTCAGTCTGCTGGTTCTTCTTCTTCTTCTGAGAAGATATACCTGCCTGAATATGTTTGTTATTTATAATGGTAAAAAGTATTTCAAAGTACCTCTGCTTATATCTTCCTCCTTCTCCTTGGATGGTGTAGATGTGTCTAGAGGGGTGGATGGTGAGATTAAAAAGTAAAACAATAGATCAAGTTGCTTTAAACCCCCACGGTAACGTGTCAGTAAATATATAATTAACGTTTCTTTTATCATCGTGTGAGGTTAGAGCGAGTTTTTTCTGTTCGATCGTGAACACCTCATGTTTGCTGCTGCGAATAATAGTTTCATTGACAGATGTGGTGACATTGTTAAACAAACAGTTATAGTAATGTTCAAAAGTAATAGTTTTGAGCGATGCACCTGTGATTCCCTTATCTATTGTAATAACATCTTCCTCCCTTAGATCTACACGATGTGAAATTTTAAATTTTTTTAAAGCATACATTTTTGATTTTAATCCTACAAACTCTGCCATTATATCGCCCTCACATTCGTGATCGTGAAGCATTTGAAAAAACATTTGATGCATCTTGCTTGTTCACTAATAATTTCCACTTCCTCACGTAATTTTTCCAATGTTTCAACAAAGAAAGGCGTTTCAGCACCGTTATCAGCTAAACAACCTGAAAATTTATGAAGCGCCATTTCTTATGTGTTGTAATACGTTTATGATGAAAAGTACTGACAGCACGACGGCAATATTGTCACGTCCAGGGGATGAAGTCACCCTGCGAGCGTGCTAGGGGGTAGCTCGAGGTGGAGAACAGAAAACCGTTGGGGAAATATAAATTTATTTTCAGCGGTTAAATACAGGGGATGTGAAAAAAGTAATAAAAGAAACAAGAATAAATGAAAACAAAACGAGAACAAAATAAAAATGAAAAGAATTAAACAAGTTAAAACAAGGAAAAATGTTACATAAAAAGAAGGGGCTCTTACATGATATTTTCGGGGAGGGGAGGACGGACGTTGGACGTGCGACCCTTGGCGAACCACTCACTAACTGGCGACCAAAAAGCCAAAAAACCAAAGAACCAAAAAGAACCACGATCGATACTGCTCTTTGAATTTATAATTTTCAAATCGCGTATTCGGCGGTCTGTTGAACTCGTCGAGATTGTCGAATAGACGATTTACCTTGTATTTACTTGATTAACTCGTGAACCTGTCGCTAAGGTCGATATCCGAGAAGCGGAAATGACTTTTATGAAAATTTGCAATTACAGGTGAACTAAAGTTTGATAACCGCGTAGCGGATAATAATAATTGCAAGACTTGTAATTGCAGGTCGGTAACTCGCGGAAATTACAATGACCTCGCCTGCTTAATTGGGTCGCGACACATCGTCGCCTCCGAAAGCTGGCCCCCAGCTTTTGCGTCTGAAACAGTCTAAAATCTATATAACACAAGCTTATTAGAGCAAAGAAAATATAATAATTAACTCTCTACGCCTCCGCCTTGGTACGCCCCTGGGCTCTCCGTGTCGGGTGGACTCTGGTCTCGGCTCGGCGCTCGGGTGGCGCTCGGCGTAGTCCTCTCTCTCGGGCTTTCCTCTCGGCTCTCCGTGGTCTAGAGACTGTCCTGCGCTTTCGCTCCTTGATGCGGTGTATTCCGTGGTATCCGTGTACTCCGTGTCGACGTCGACTGTCCTGTCGGTGTCAGGTGTCAGTGTGTGACGTTGTGTGACGTGTGACGTAGGACCGTGTTGTGATGGGGGCGACGGCCGTCTTCAAGAGTGATGAGGAGATTTGTGAGACTCGTCATCCCGGAGATTGGTGGGTGAGGGAGATCACTGGCCGGGGAAGAACCTTGCGTCGGCAGTGGCTGCTGGAGTTCCCGAGCCCGTTGGTGTAGAACCCGCGGAGGCGCCGAGGGGACGTGCCAAGCGGCGTGTTTCCTGACAAAGAGAGGTTAGTCGGTTACAAAAAGGTAAGTAAAGATTATCTGACATTCCTTAAGGGTGCTTTACCTGGTCTGTGGGAGCATTCTACTAACGTGTTTGTGTATAATTACCTCCTTTCCCTCCATTTTTCTCACTCTTATTATCTCTTCTCATGTACCTGTATAAGTCATTCTAATTGACGGAAACCTTTTTTAACTCACGCCTCTTTTCAGACAAACACCATTTCGCCCTGCGTGTCTGGCTGAAGTCCTCCGACGCGGTACTCCTGTCCGCTCGAGGATATCCTGAGTCGCTATGTGTCCCTTCTTCGATGCCTTCGGCCTGCCTCCTGCGGCGCATCTGGCCAAGGTTTACCAATGTGGTCCATCTGTGGACTTCCGTAGTCCGGGGTCTGCCTCGTTCGGCGCATTTGACCTGTGTACATTCTTCGTTGTCCTCGACCTGCCTCCTTCGGCGCATCTGGTCAAGGTTCTCCATTGCGGTCCGCCTGTAGACTCTTGTAGTCCGGGGTCTGCCTCCTTCGGCGCATCTGACCATTCGTCGGCGGTGGGAGCTCCATCCCTGTTGCTTCCAGGGCCCATATTCCCTGGGTTGTGGACCGTACTCACTATGTGGGACTTGTTTCGGAGACACAGTACCTCGATTCGGCTGTAGAACATGTTCGGTGAGGTGGGTCTTCACTCCTACTCTGAGCATCTTCCAGACTTTCCTCCCGTTGTCGCTAGCTTCCGTGTGGGAAGAGTATTTTCACCTGCTAGGCCCCTGCCTAGTACTCCTTCCCAAATTTTTCTTTGAATCGATCCTTATACGTTGATTCCTTGGACTCTTCTGTCATTGGACCGTTGTCCGGGAATGGTTGGAGGTTACCAGCTCGTTGCTGCTTTCACACAAACACATCGACACTAAGCTCATGGACAGACCAGGGTAGTACTTTACTTCAGCACTTTGAACTAAAAATAAACATTGAACAGATTAAAAAACAGGTGAACCGACATAACCTTAATATGCTCTCAATTATGCTATACTAATGATATAATGATACATTTCCCTCACTTTATTGTTTGATAACCCTACTAGTAAGTATAATAAAATAGTTCCCATTGACTGAAAAAAAAAACCAAAATTTATCTATGCTAATAATTACCCAAATTAATCTTAATTAGGAAAAAAAAAACTTGAATAACCCTTGACTTATATGACTTAATAACTTTAAACGAAAGTCCCCTATTAACGCAACATGTGAGATAAACATAGTTTTGCCCCATAATAAATAAATAAACGATAAAATACAAAACCGAAATTTTTCTAGGTGTGGCATCCTATTCTTCATCCGAAGACCGTTCGCTGCCGGATGCTAGGCTCGCCTGTAGGACACATGGGGCGCTCCTCCCGGGTGAACGGCTACCAAGGTCTCTGGGTCCACCCTCATGGTCAGTCATCGTACCGAGCGTGGCTTCCTGGAAGCTCCACGTCGGAGAGCTGTGGGTCCTCTCCGGTGATTCGGTGAGCTGCGGGTCCATCTGTTGCCATCTGCTGAGCGTGGCGAGCTGATTGACTGACGACATGGCACAACATCCTCCCTGAGCTGCAGTTGGATGCTTGAGTGTTCTTCTAATCACTTGGTTCAGGATACTACGCTGAAGTCTGTGCCCATCAGGCACACCTGGCACACAGGGGACGGTGCCTGAGCCCGTGCTGCGGTCCTCTCGAAGACCTCTGGTTCGTCGTGACGATCTCTGGAGAGTTTCCAGTTCCTCCATGTATGCTGCCTCCGGTGCTGCGGACACAGGAGCTCGTGGCCTCGAGTCGGTCCTCCTAGGCGCCTAGTCGGCATCGTCTCGTGGGCTCCTTTCTCAGAGCCAAGCTTGGCCCCAAGGCGATTGTAACTGCTGTTGGTGTCGACGGGATCCTGGTCGGAGACAGTGTGGCCCTGCCATCCAGGGTCGCCTCCAGCCGTAGTCCCTCGCCTCCCGGGTAATTAATTTTTCGTAACGAATTGAAATAAAGATGAACATTGAAAGGAAACTAATTATTTCTTCCTTATTCCCTCGTTATAAGCGTTTGTGAATGGTAGAGGAAGTAAGTATATAAAATGCAACGAATTGAATCCTACGAAAAGAGAATTAATTAGAGAAATATGGGACAGAATTAAGTAAAATTAGGGGTAATTAGAGTAGGAGAGATTTTGAAGAATTTCTCCTTAGGGATCGAAACAAGGCGCCTCCACCATGTGTCGCGTCCAGGGGATGAAGTCACCCTGAGAGCGTGCTAGGGGGTAGCTCGAGGTGGAGAAAAGAAATCAGTTAGGGAAATATAAATTTATTTTCAGCGGTTAACTACAGGGATGTGAAAAAAAATATAATAAACGGAAAAAGAATAAATGGAAACAAAACGAAAAAAAATAAAAATGAAAAGAATTAAACAAATTAAAACAAGGAAAAATGTTACATAAAAAACCCCATGGCATGCCAGGCTGAAAGGTAGATTTATGGGTAAGATATACAGTAATATAACACACGATGTGTCAAAAAAATGCATACGAGGTGTGAAAAAATACAAACGTCAAAATTTTAAAATATTTGCAAGTAACTTTTTCTCTGTACATTTCTCAAAGATATATTTGATACAAAAGTTGTTCGTCTCTATAAGGGCAATAAAAAAGCTAAGTAACATTTTTCTCTCAGACGCGAAATTAAAGTTTTTTTATTTTTTAATTTTTTTGACAAAAATAACTTTATTTTTGTAAGTTTCTCGACAGATTGTTTTATACAAAAGTTGTTCGCCTCTATAAGAACAACAAAACACCTTAGTAACATTTTTCTCTCAGACGCGAAATAAAAGTTTTTCTTATTTTTATTTATTTTTGAAAAAAATAACTTTTTTTCTGTACATTTCTCGAAAAAAATTTTTATACAAAAGTCGTTCGCCTCTATAAGAGCAACAAAAAACTCAAGTAACATTTTTCTCTCAGACGCGAAATAAAAGTTTTTTGATTTTTTTTTTGAAAATAACAAGCCGCCATTTTGAAACCGCTAGACCGATTTGGCCCATTAACGAACTCGACCGAGATTTTCGGCCGACTGATTTTTGTACCAAATTTCGTTGTGATTCTTTAAAAAATGCGACCTGTAGCCTGCCGACAAATTTCGTTATATCCCATATATATATATATATATATATATATATATATATATATATATACATGTATATATAAATTTTTGGGAAATGATTAGGTATGATCTCTACATACCAAAAAACTGAAAACCGCATTTTAATTCCTATTTTTTCGACTTCGTTAACGAATGCAATACTAGATATAAATCTACCAAAAGAAGGGGCTCTTACATGATATTTTCGGGGAGGCGAGGACGGACGTTGGACGTGCGACCCTTGGCGAACCACTCACTAACTCGCGACCAGAAAGGCCAGAAGCCCAAGAACCAAAGAACCACGATCGATACTGCTCTTTGAATTTATAATTTTCAAATCGCGTATTCGGCGGTCTGTTGAACTCGTCGAGATTGCCGAATAGACGATTTACCTTGTATTTACTTGATTAACTCGAGAACCTGTCGCTGAGGTCGATATCCGAGAAGCGGAAATGACTTTTATGAAAATTTGCAATTACAGGTGAACTAAAGTTTGACAACCGCGGAGCGGATGATAATAACTGCAAGACTTGTAATTGCAGGTCGATAACTCGCGGAAATTACAATGACCTCGGGTTCTTAATTAGGTCGCGACAATATACCAGACTAACCCGCGTACAAATGAACAGTTGTAGATATTGGTAATGATGGTGGGGCGGGTGGTGGGATTTGTAATATTTTTCCACTCGCTGTCACCATGCGTACGATTCTCATAAATGATTCTTAACTTGTATTGTGTAGCGTTTTCGGGCACATCTATTTTGAGAGCAGGAAAATGAGAAATTACGCATACTTCCATCTTCTTCCAAGTGTTAGGCCAACTCTCATTATTTCAATCAAAACAAATGAACACATCACTAGCATTCGAAGGGTGGTTAATATAAAAAACACCGTTAACGAAGGCGCTTAATAAAATATAAGTCGATCCTAACGACCCCATGGTTGAAGTGATACTAAATTATAAGGAATATAATGGTACCTATTTGCACCTGAAATGTAAGGGAAAAATCAATTATTGTCATTGTTTTTATTGAATTACACAATTTCTTAAACTACAAGAACAAATGTTTCATGCATTTCGGCAAACAATCACACCGAATAAACAGTTTTTTTAGACACAATATTTACACCAATTTTTTATGAAACATTCATTTTCTAGGCTACAATTTAAATTATTGTTTTCATGTAACTTACAATGATAAGATTTGAAATTTTTTTCACTTCATCAAAATTAAGATAGTCCTCATCGACAAAGAGGTCGATAATTTCGTTATGAATTAACTTCTCAAGCCATTCTTTCTTCTGTGATCCTCTGACGTATACAGTAGCATTCAACTGTACCCATACTCCGATAAACGATGAGATTTCTTCGTATTCCAACACATCCTGCTCTCCTATCTAACTGTTTATGCTCCAATCGAGTCCATGTATATTTTTCTTTAACTATTCCACCTGTCTACGAAAACGGCAGTTGTGCACCTCCAATGGCGATGGCATTTTAACAAATTTATGAATCCATTCGTCTTCATCGATGCTTACTATGGGGATTTCCTTGCACCAGAAATTACTCGGTCCATACTGAAAACCTTGAATATCGATGGCGACGGCAGTAGGGGCCATTTTTGAGAGTTTGTGTGTATGAATCGAAGCGAGAAGTGAAACTGAAACAGGACTAATAAACAATATCCTTTTATTCGTTTTTAGTTATGGGACACTACAGCACTATTTGGTAGTATAATGGAATGGTAGTACCTTTCAGTGTCCAAAAAGCAATCCTATCTCCTGTACTTATATTCTCACCGACGATTTTTTTCTACGTCGAGACTCATTTTATCATCATTAACGTCAACATGCACTCCTTTGGGGTAAACTTCTACAGCTTCCACTTTACCATCGACAGGAGCGTTGTAAATCGTTTTTTCATTGCCTAATACGTAAAAGTAAAGGTTGTTGAAAGGAACTTGGTCACCTTTTCCTAGAATAGTAATTAAAAGTTTACTGTGATGTCCGGATGGTGCACAAATGTAAAAAGGGGAGGGAAGTTGTGCCGGTGCAGCAGCTACTATGTCGTCAGCATTTGAGCGCTGATCTGCTGGGCGTTGATCTGCTGGGGGATGAGGAGTCAACATGTGTCTTCCAAATTTATCAAGAGTTATCGTTACGAATGTTAACGTGAGAATAAAAGACACAACCATCGAGTTTAGCTGTTTTATACCAATCTATGAGATTTTTTCTGACAATTTCACTAAGCGGCAGGTATTCCATGATGCAATCGTGAATTAGGACGCAGTATGCTCTGGTGTTTGCGGGAAAACCCGATCTAGCTTCGATCTCCAGTTTCACATCGACCGTTGATGATTTAATGCTCTCGGCACGATTTGCGCAATCCACTATGAATATAGTGTATTTTTTAAATTCAGTAAATGTTAATAAAGGTTGTCTTTGGTAGGTAAAACCATTGGTAAATTTTGGATACAATTCGGTGTAAGTATCCGAAGAAAACACTAAGTCTTCGCCAACGAATTTATTTAATAAGGACTAAGCGACCGGTTTCGACTGATTAACAGTCATCATCACGCTTCATCTATATATGAGGATGCATTAGTTGACTGAAGGTAAGTATTTTACATAATACTCACAACAAAAGATTCTAGGGCTCCGGGTGTGCGACATGTGGAGTGTCAAAGATTAAAACAACATGGACAAATACAGTTAAAATTAACACATATCGAAACACGAACTAAAATTGTATAACGGATTGACCCTACTTATGTTGACATCCCCATTGTGCAAAGGTTGAAAGACCACTGTCTTTCCCATCTCGAAAAGGACCGAAATTGACTTTCTAGAAAATTCTCGAACGTGATGGAATGAAAAAAGTTTCCCCAAATGTGGGGGCATGCGCAATTTCAAAATTGGCGGGTATAGGTAGAACAAAATACAACTCAACACAGAAACAATGTTTTTTTTTAAGGTTATGTTGACAACACGTCATGTGATTACCGCCCCGTGTATAACATTGTGACATGCGGTACTTTTAATTCGATGCTATCGATCTTAACAATGACTTTGGTAGTCGCATCTCCACCGGTAACAATCACACAATTGTTATCGCTGCGTGCTCTTGTTAGGCGAATCGTCTGTCTTCCGCATGTGGCCATATGGTAATCATTAAAAATACCAAACATGCCATAGGGGAATTCTCAGATAAAACAATCCATCGTGTTGTATAGGTGTTTCTCGTAAAGACCATCCTCCTATAATTAGATGTTTGACGTCATCATCGTTGTAACACAAATAACCTCGTAGTAGACTCACAATTCCAGGGTCCTTTACATGCTCCATCTCGATTCCATTCAATTCGTACGTCACCGAATCGAATAAGAACGTTCCGGTGTTATGTACTAACTTAACGTTTCCGGCTCCGGTGCTCGTTAATTTTCCTTTAATGACTAATGCCGCTTCGTCCATAAGTAGCCAAACATCGATTCGATTTATGGTGATTTCCACGATGTCATTGTTTTCAAACAATTTAACGAAGGGTAAATATGTTCGAACGCCCTTGTCGGTGATGGAATTGTCGTGTATGGGTTTTTTGTATAGGTCGAAAACTCGGCTGGACAAAATATCCGATCGATTGAGACGTCAATCTTCCACGTAACTCTCTCTTAGAGACTGGAGCATTCGCAGGATGATTATCGTTTTTATAGTCGTGATATTTAGTGATCACTAAGACCATTTCTTAAGCTCTTATCGAATAAGGCTTTGCTCGTCTCGAAAATTAACCAAATTAAAATTTTGATCTAAAACTTGAAGAGTGATATGGGTTATTGCTTCTTTTCGAATTACCGGCAGATATATCAAGTTCTTTAGTGTTTCGTCAATAGCAAAACCGGGGTTAACGTTGATGGGGAATTCGTAAATGGTGTGGGAGGGTCGATCGTTGTAGTAAGCTCCCCCTGTAATATTACAGTCTACGTGAACAGTTCGCACTTTTACGATGTTTACAGGTAGATTTTATTTGTGCACCTTACCAGCAATCAAAAGTTTCGAAGAGAATCCCAAGAGTTCGGCTATGGAGTCTTTCTGCGTAAATGCAATGTCGTAATCACGATGGTAAATCTCACACTTTAATGTGTTATTATTGGGTCGCAGGAAAAATACACTACTTCGTTCCTGTTCTGGATCTAGAAACTCTTTGAGATACTTGTAAATATCGGTTATTTGGAAAAGTAGATTCCCGGGCTATTAGGCCGTGGTCCATGCAGGTTTCTTGAGCCTGACGTTTCGTCTACATCTGCGGCAGACATCTTCAGAGGCGGTGTGGTAGCGGTCTTAGTGTTCTTCTAAGATTCGCGTCCGCGACTGCTTCTCCGGTTCGAAAGTCCTTTCTATTTATACCGATGTCCCTTATTTCTAGAATATTCTTGTTTACCTGTATAGGGTTGTTTTTATCCGTTGATGTTTTTGATGGTCCTAATGGGTTTGTTGTTGTGTTTCGGGTTAATGATGTGTTAAATTTGTTTGCCATCCGGGTTAACGATGTGTTTGTATTGTTTGCTAATGGTTTTGTTTTCGTCCTTTTTAATGCAGGTATCCATATGTTGTTTACTTTTACACTTTCTTCTTTCCTGTTAAAATTTTTCTCATGTTTGTGTATTTCTATTACTTCTCTTTGTAACCTCGTGTGATAATGATTTGTCGTCGCAAGTATTTGTGTATTTTCGAACCTTATTGTGTGGTCACCGTTTTCCTGTAGTGTGTGTTCTGCTATGGCCGATTTTTCTATTTGTCCAAGTCGACAGTTTCTCTTGTGCTCCTTAACTCTTGTGTTAACAGACCTTTTTGTGGTTCCAATATATACTTGACCACATGAACAAGGGATTCTGTATACTCCTGAAGATGTTAATGGATCTCTTCGGTCTTTGGGGCCCCGTAGACTCTCTTGAATTTTTCGGGTGGGTCGAAAAACTGTCTTTATTCCTTCCTCCCGCATTTTCCTGCCTATCCTGTCCGTTATATTTTTAATGTAGGGTAAGTATACCACACTTCCTTGGTGTTGCTCTGTTGGGGTCGTCGTTCTTGCATTTGGATGTAGTGCTCTCTTGATTTCCTGTCTTGTGTAACCGTTTTTCTGTAGTGCTCTTTCCAAATGTTGTAGTTCTTCTTTTAAATATTCAGGCTGACAAATACGTGTTGCTCGTGTTGCTAGTGTCTTAATCATACCTCTCTTCTGTCCTGGATGGTGGTTGGATTTGCTATGTAGATATCGATCTGTATGTGTGGGTTTACGATACACTGTGTGCCCCAATTTACCATTTTCCTTCCTCATGACCAAGACATCCAGAAATGCTATTTGCTTGTTTACTTCCCGTTCCATTGTGAATTTTATATTGGGGTGAATGCTGTTGATGTGAGTCAGGAAATTGTTGAGTTCCTCTTCTCCATGCTGCCAGACCACAAAGGTGTCATCAACGTATCTGTACCAATGTTTTGGTTTTTTCTTTGCCGTCTCTATTGCTTTTTCTTCGAATTTTTCCATAAAAAAGTTTGCCACTACTGGACTCAGCGGACTCCCCATGGCAACTCCGTCGATCTGTTCGTAAAATTCTTCATTCCATTGGAAATATGAGGTGGTGAGGCAGTGTTTAAAAAGGGCTGTAATGTCCTGAGGAAAGATTGTAGCGATATACTGCAGAGTCTCGTGGATAGGTACTTTTGTGAATAATGAAACGACGTCGAAGCTGACGAGTATGTCCTTAGGGTTAAGAGTGATATCTTTGAGTTTCTCCACAAAATGGGTCGAGTCCTTGATAAATGAGTAGCTGTGTCCTATGTGTGGTTTCAGTAATATATAGGACACAGTGTCGTTGCTCTTCTTCCAGGTTTTTCTTAGCGTTTTTGGAATCGATTATGGTCTTAGCTATGGCAGATGCTCCTCCGGCGACCCTACCGACTGATCCTAGCGCCGCTAGAATCGGAAGTAGTAGGGGTAAACATCCTCCCGATTTGGAAATGGGGATGATTCGTGGAACTCTAATGTTTTTGCGACCACCCGCTTTTCTAAGGGCAGCACGAGCAGCTCGTAAAGCAAAGAGAGAATGGTTTCTCACATTTCCCTCTAACTGCAAAGTTTTTAAGGATTTTTTCAGGGCTTGCGAGGTAGGTTTTACAACGGCTCTCTTGAAGGAAAGGCCCATCCCGAGTCTTATTTTCGCTTTCATCCCGGACGTTATAAACCAAGCGGCTACTTTTTCACCAACTTTCGCGTCTTTCGCCTACACTCTTTCCCAAGCGCGATTCTCTAACTCGTAGTCTGCTTTGTGTCTATCCTCCAACGAAGAATTCTTAGAGTAAGCAATATCGTGCTGTTTACAGGCCTCGTCTATAGGGTTTATACCCTTGTCACCCCTAGCCAAACGGTTTTCTAGCTTGGTTCCCGGTGCACGATAAGAATAACCTGGAATATGAAACTCGAAAGGTAATTTATTAATGAGAGTATTAACGATTCCTCTACCACTATGTTGTTCGAAAGTTGACATCACACTAATGAAATAGGGACGTTTGCGCTATATATACACGTCATATCTTTATTTAAGAATCAAAATGAGAGTTGTAGCACAAGATGTCATACTGCCAATAGAAAGTTTAGATTTCATCGATGAAGAAAAATCAAAACACGGAAAATTGTTACCGGCATATTTTCGCGCAATCTTTTGCGGTCCCTCTGGATGTGGCAAGACCAATACAATCCTCGCTTTACTCTTTAACCCGAATGGCTTACGTTTCGAAAACGTATACGTCTACTCCAAGTCGCTCTATCAACCAAAATATCAATTATTGGAGAAAGTGTTGAGAAACGTGCGAGAACTCGGTTATTTTCCATTTAAGGAGAGTGAGGAGATAGAAGATCCTAAAGATGCTCGAGAAAATTCTATATTCATCTTTGATGATATAGCGTGTGATAAACAGGATATGGTCAGAGCGTGTTTCTCGATGGGGCGACATAAGGGAATATAAGTCGCATACTTGTGTCAGACTTAGGCCCTCCGCACATTAAGCTACTAAAAAGAAACTAAACTAATTAGAAACTCAAATTACCAACTAGTTACCAACTACAAGTCGCACACGATGCTACTAAAATCTATAGAATCGAGTCATTCCTTGTTTATCTCGACTGGTTATAATGTAATTGATACATTCGAATAAAACTGGAATTGCATTCAGTGCGAAAATGTCGAGTGGCGCAAGTGATGAAGATGTTATTCTTTATTATTAGGTACAACAGAAGGAGAATCCGGCAGAAGAGAAGGAGATATTGGGTTCACCCACACATTTGAAAAAAAAAATTAATTGCAGAGCATTTGTTGCTGCGAGAGAACTTCAACAAACTTCAGCCATTTTCGCCCCTCTGCGTGGTTCTTTTGAGAAACTGGAAGTTTCAGTTGACTAGAAACTGTGCATGTCGAGTTCCGACAGACTGATCACTGATGCGTTGCAAACCAGTTAGTAACTAGTAACGTTGTCTGCGCATGCCTATTTAAATACACGGGCGGCGACTCAATATAAACTGGTTGGTTATTTCAGTTTGTAATTCGTTTCTTTTTAGTAGCTTAATGTGAGCAGGGCCTTACTCTAAAATCCCGAAACAAGTCATTCGGGATAACTGTAAAATAAAAAATTTAAAGCATATTTATGACGAGCACGAGACATGACATATGAGACGTTTAAGCGTTTGTGTGCAGAGTGTTGGAGGGAAAAATTCGGTATGTTGGTAATAGTCAAGGATTTTGATATAAATAAGGGACTCTACCGCAAGGGATTCGATAAGTACATAACGCATCATAAAGCCACCATTAAGTAGATCCGAGGCGAAACTTAAAAGGAAAATTCAAAAATGAAGTAAGGATGTGCGAAAAAAATATCTCTTTAAAGTTGGGACGATTCGAAGAGGACGAAACTTTAAATAGAATTTTTACTCCAGTCGTCAAACCACTCACACAATTCGTCGAACAACAGGGACAAAAACAACAACTAAAACAAGACAAGACAGAACTACTAAAAATAAAGAAAGAAGAAGAATCAACACCTACTCCGAAATTGGATGAAACACAATTTTTGCCACTTTATGAAATCAAACAAACCTATAATGAAGAAGATTACGATGATGATGATATTTCCAAAGATTATAATGAGATGTCCATCGAAGATATTCAACGTGAAATTAATGAAACTGGTGATTAAACTGTGATAAATGATTATATATCTCAGTATCCGGAGATCAGTCAACGATACATTTTAAGTTATTTTAATCATTCCCCACATGTAGACGATACCCGAGGTCCAAAGTATGAGCCTGCTACATCGAAGTGGTATCTTGGAAAGACTATCATAGATTTTGATAAGATTAGTGGGGATATTATAGTGGGATGGTCAGCATTTCCACGGTTCTGATGGCCTCTACAGGTTGATTTTTAACAAAGATCCAGACAACTATTCACTCAACGACCTTGAAAATGATAAACGAATTTTGACCGCATCAAATGTATTCAGGGAAGGTTACAGCAACATTGGTCGAGTAGCAGCCAGTAGGAGTTTTAAATATAAACATATCGTGAGACCTCTACTAAATGCAAGTGCAAGAAAGGTTCTCGATTTCTCCGATTCAAGCCCTGGACATAGTGGCGGCAAAATATACAATACTAACCCCATCGAATATGTATACTGGGATAATGTTAATGAATTGGTTGATCGATTGAAATTATTGTTAGCCTCGAAACAAGTTGGGAATACATCATTAGAAAACGAAATATCTTCAATCATAGAGGAACTTCGTCATGTCGGCGAAACACACCAAGGAAAAAATTCAACTCGTGGACGAGTTACATAGACTCATAAGAAAAAAATTCCCCAGGCGAAAAACTGATCAAAGGATTGGATGACTTATGGCAAGCCGATTTAGGATAAATGGATCTGTACGCAAACCACAATAAAAAAACATATTTTCTTCTCGCCGTCGACTGCTTTTCGAAATTCATGTGGGTTAAACCGTTGAAGTCGAAATCGTGCGATGTTGTATCGCACGCCTTTGCGGAAATTCTTAAAGATGGCGGTAGATGTCCGACAAACTTGCAAACAGATCAAGGAAAGAAATTTTACAATTCGCATTTTCAACGCCTTATGAAGAAATATGGAATTAACCACTATAGCACATTTAGTCAAACCAAGGCAGCGATCGCAGAACGTTCCATTCGAACTATAAAGGAAAAGCTCTTTAAATGGTTTTCTTTGAACGGTAGCTCTAAATGGCTGGACATTTTACCTACTCTTGTAAAAAACTACAATGAACAAAAGCATAGTGTCACTAAGGTTAAACCTTGTGACGTTTGCGAAAGACAATGAGAAGAAGTTGTTAAATACGGTGTATAGTCGTGTTAAAATAGCGACGGGTCGACAGAAATATAATGTCGGTGACGTAGTTCGAATTAGCAAGTCTAAACGTGTATTTGAGAAAGGTTATACTCCAAATTGGACAACGGAATTATTTAAAATTTTTCGAGTAAAAATCACCGACCCCAAAACTTATCTATTGGAAGATATGAATGGTAGACCTATAGAGGGTGGATCTTCCGAGCACGGACTGCAGAAAACCAAGAATCCTGACGTTTATCATGTCGAAAAAATCTTACGAAAAAAGGGGAATAAAGTTTATGTGAAATGGTTGGGAATGGACAAATCTCATATTAGTTGCATAGATGCCTCAAATCGACTATAATAACATTGTTTCTTATGAGAATCACGCACAAATTTAATGACTCAGGAGGCCTTTTCCATTATGAAATCATAAAAGATACCTCAAATCGGCTAAAATAACATGGTTTCTTATGGAAAACGCGCACAAATTTGATGACTCAGGGAAGCCTTTTCATCAGGTAACTATGAGCAATATATAAAGGAACAAAACTGCTTCAACATTTTAGTTCTAAGTTAAAGATGAAGCGTCGCGCCACAAATACTACTATTGATCAGTGTGTATTAGATGTGTTAAAAATGTATCATGAAAGTGTGTCGTCAACTACTTCGACAGAAGTGAATGCATGGGATGAATCTCTTCTATGGTACGACAATGAAGCTGTCCAATCAGAAGATAACTCAACTCTTCTGCTTAATACGACTTTTCCGTGCCCTAAAAGTGGTTTTAGTTTAAATGTAGGTCTTCGTACATATGAAAATTTTGAACCTATCATTAGAATTTTCATCAATCAAGTGACTCACATGTCGTTCGGAGTTCTAGAGTGGAAGGAACTTGTTAATAAGTTTACCTGGATCTTAGATGGATACTTTAGAAGTCAAGAGAGTTCACATCTTCGTTTAATCAGTTGCGGAAACATTGTTATGATGGATACAACCACTGAGGGGGCTAGTAGTTGCAACCCTCCACCCAAGATGATTACATTAACAGGAGGATTAACTACTGTATATTTAACTGAAAATAATGTACGTGAATTGTGCAATATAACCAGTGAGTGTGTCGCTAAAAAAATTGAAGATTTAAAGAAAATTGTTTTTTTTTAATATTAAAAGAACTTTTTAAGTATAATGAAAGAGCTAATGGAGAGTAACAAGTGTTTGTTGAATGTTAAAGATATTGTAAACGCATTTTGTGACATCACTTCTTCCATTGAAAGTTTTTGTTTAAGAGAACTTATTTGGTATAATGTTAAAAAAATTATTTTGGATTTTGAATACGCAAATAAAGCAAATTTTATTTGAACATGATTTTTATTAAGTATTTTTATAACTGTGGATATTTATATGAAATTTTATCTCTATTCGCACCTAAAATTTTTACACTTGCTAAATATTTTAAGGAATGCGGACTCGTAACATACTTTGTTAACGTTGTCGAGATTTATATTTTAACTCGCGAACTTGATTACAGAATGATAATTTACCTACATTAATATCTACTACAAGAGATGAGTGTGGGAACAAAATTTGTTTACATATATAACTGTCAAAATCGATGTCGACAAAATTAATGTCACTAAATATGTCATCGGTTACGGTTATGGCATTTCTGTTTAAAACAATCATTTGAATATTTGTGTCCGAAAAATCAATGACTCCTGCAATGTACCCCCGTTCACCCGAGAGATAATAACCACCTACTCGAACAACAATATTCATATTACAATTATTGTATAGTTCGTACAAAATTGATCCTAAATTGCGACCATAAAGATATATGTCGATATCTCCATATGTTGATTGGTTACGAATCCTCCAGCAAAAAAGTACGTCTTGCCCTTTAGGAATCGAGCGATATCATCTGGCAGTTTGGGTATTGAAACCACAGTTGAATCGTTTATGAATCGGGACAATGCACTGCGTAGACTATTTTGAGCATATTGTTTCTAACCTCGTTCCGTTGCGTCATAACTTTAATCTTCTAATAATTCAGAATAGTGTGTTTGTGTGTGTGTGTGTGTGTGTGCGTGTGTGTGTGTGTGTGTGTGCGTGTGTGTGTGTGTGTGTGTGTGTGTGTGTGTGTGTGTGTGTGTGTGTGTGTGTGTGTGTGTGTGTGTGTGTGGTGTGTGTGTGTGTGTGTGTGTGTGTGTGTGCGCGTGTGCGTGTGCGTGTGCGTGTGCGCGTGCGCGTGCGCGTGCGCGTGCGCGTGTGCGTGCGTGCGTGCGTGCGTGCGTGCGTGCGTGCGTGCGTGTGTGTGTGTGTGTGTGTGTGTGTGTGTGTGTGTGTGTGTGTGTGTGTGTGTGTGTGTGTGTGTTCATGTACTGTATTTGCTGTGACATCTTGTGTGTGCCTCTTCCTGAACTGTTACATCTGTTCTATTTGTGGCATCTTACACTGCGATGTCACAACTAAACAGGCTCCATCTTCATATAGATACCAGATTATTTAAAAGATAGTAGTTGGCCCGCCTTTTTATTTGATGGGACACAGTTTAGGATGATGAGATACAATTATAGAAGATTGCATGTATTCCTGGGTGATCTTTGTGTATGATGCCACAAACCATAATGAAGTCAACAGGAATCAGCATTAATTGTGACATCCTGTATGATGGCGCCCTCTGGTTGATACACTTTTCGAAAATTGTGTATCGACTGCTTCGAACTTTTTCACCGGTAGTCCAGTTATTGAAGCCATACACCTCCGAATTCTTTGACAATGAACTGATTTACATGAAATTTTGGAATTAAGCTAATCTAACCGTTTACTTCAAAAGTGATTTTGACCCGATCGCCGCTCCTATCCTGGGGGGTGGTTGCCACCCCTTCTCGGAGGTGGAAATTTTTTTGACCAAAATAACATCGGAAATCGATAGAGGATACAATTCTAAGCAAAATGTGTTCTATAATTTTTCTTTGAAAACTAACTACTTTTTTGAGTTATTCGTGATTGAAAACTTGCAATTTTCATTGAAAAATTACTTTTTCTGGCGGATTTTTGCGAATAACTTAAAAACTATGCGTCTAACAAAAAAAGTGTAAGAAACGTAATTATAGGTTATAAAAAAATAAAGACGTGCATTTAGAAACTTTAAGCTTTGCACTTGGGTCTACCAATAGTTTGAAGAAAACCGAAATAACGAAAATAAAAACTTCTGAAAATTGGACACTAGGAATATAGTCTAGTCAACATGTATCATTTTTGAAAACTTTTTTGTATAGTCTCCGAAAATTATGATCATGGTGTTATTCGATTCGTAATGTCATGTAGAAAGTTTAAGGAAAGGTTCCAAATGGCGCTCAAAAAAATTGTAAAAGGTATAAACAATTAAGTAACTAAAAAGTCTGGCTTTTTTTTTATGGAATATCTCGAAAAATATTAAAGATTTTCGAGATATTAAAAGGGATCTAAAAACATCAGTAAATTTGCTGAAAAGAAGTTCCAAATCCCGAAACTATACCTCCAATATTTATAATTTTGCGCGCGTTGCCTGACACAATAACAAAAAAAAATATTTTAACATATTAAATATGAATATCAAGAAATAAAAAAATTCATGTACTATAGGGATATATCAATTAACAATAATCCGCGGTTAAAAAATTTTTATCCCAATTTCTACATGAATTATGCATTTGTTATTTAACAAATTTTTCTACATTGAATGTTAACATAAAAACCCCGATAATTATTAAACTAAAACGCTAGTTTTTTCACTTACTGAAGTTATTCATAATAGGCTTACAAATAGATCACCGTTGCAAAAATTGTAAAGTTTTGATTTTCCACTTTTTTATTAACAATCGAAAATTAAACAATACGAGAAAGTCAACAAAAAATTATTTTTTTTTAAACATCTCGAATGTTTCGATTTCTATGGGTTTCAAGCTATATAAATATGTTTCTTTTATTTTTTTTCCACCATTGTTTAAAAATTTGTTATAAACAAATACATCGTTTATGAACATATCAAAAAATTTTTTTGGTAATATATTCATTGATGAAAATCATGATTTGTAAAGAAAAAACGATTTCTTAAAAATGTGTATTTGTTGTTAAAAAATGCGTCTGTTAATTAATAATCGTATTTGCGGCTAAATATTAAAATTAAGGAACCATTTTTTCTCTACAAATCATTACTTCTATTGTTGATAGAGTTTCTTAAAAAAAAGGTCTTTTCTTTACTTTTCATTTGTTTATTTAATAAACAATTTGTTACTAGCAAATTCATTTTTTTTCGTTTATTTTTTCAAATAGTACTTAATTCTGTAATAAAAATAGCCATGTGTTGTTTATTATAAAAAAACGTTATTTTCTATTTTTTTATACAATTTTTAATAGATATTAGATGTTATTATGCCTTGAAATTTGTTCTTTTTATTCGGTTTTTGCTTTCATAATTACAATAACTTTTAAACTATTGCAGATATAACAATAATGCTTTATGTCTTTTTCGATCATTATTAATTAGTTAACAATTTAAGCCTATAGTACATGAATTTTTTTATTCCTTGATATTCATATTTAATGTTAAAATAATTTTTTTTGTTATTGTGTCAGTCAGGCAACGCGCGCGGAAGCCAGACTAGCCGTTTTTGGCTCTATTTTCAGGGCTCTGTAAAAATTATAAATATTGGAGGTACAGTTTCGGGAGTTGGAACTTTTTTTCATCAAATTTACTGATCTTTTTAGACCTCTTTTAATATTTCGAAAATCTTTAATATTTTTCGAGATATCCCATAAAAAAACAAAAGCCAGACTTTTTTTACTTAATTGTTTATAAATGTTGCAATTTTTTTGAGCGCCTTTTGGAACCTCTCCTTAAACTTTCTACATGACATTACGAATCGAATGACACCATAATCATAATTTTCGGAGATTATACAAAAAAGTTTTCAAAAATGGTACATGTTGAATAGACTAATAGGCTTTCAGGTGATTTAAACAAATATGTACTTTAATTCAGATTTTTCTTTAAGAAGGGTGAAAACTTGGAATGGAATTTACTTCAGTTGGATTTATTACGAGGTATTTGTCGAGTAGATATATATATTTTTGAACACTGCTCGATTATAACTCAGGTCCCCTATTGCATCAAATAAAAATCAGAAAACGGAAATTTTGGGTTTGAAGTTGGACTATAAATTTGCAGAATTCCAATATACACAATGCACTGCAGAATGAGAATTGCTGGTCTGGGGTTTGGAATCAATTTGTCAACCAGTACCAATGCGACACTGACCATCTTTTAGTTACCTATTACTTTAGTATCTGTGCAAATATACATATTTCGTTTGAAGAGAATCATAGATGGGCAATCACTGGTTAAATTTGTATTCTCCATTTCTCAACTGGTATACATTACTTGCATGTACAGTTTTCCCAGCCAACGTGATTATCCTGTGACTAAATTGAATGAAATATCGATCAAAATTGTACACGTACAAATGTAGAAAAAGTAAAAACCTGTTTATTAGTTTATTAACATTCCGGAAATACAGTGGCTGTAGGACATTAACGAAATCAAGAAGATTCGGTGAAATTTCAGTGTGGTGCATAATAACCCAAAACAACTTGGAAAAGGTATAACTAAATTTACATAATACTCAAAAATAAAAAAGAACTTGAACCTATAACTAATCAAATAAGGGTATTTAAATCTTAACCTATGAAGCAAAATAACGGAACAAAACCTAAATGTTCATGTTACTAAAGCTAAAACATAATAACTAATAACATATGTAATCTTTCCCGACAAATAAATCAAAAAAGGGCTTTGACTTAAAAGTACCTGCTTAAAAATGTAAAAAATTTAACACTGCACATTTGGCTTTGTACATTTATATTTATGTAGCATATTAATTGATGTTACATTTGTTAAACTTAAATATTACATTAATTTCATCATTCATTTTGCAATTGCAGTCATCTTATTAACCTTTGTCAAATAGTTCTTTATAAAAAATTTTAAGTCCGTCCATTTTCTACCTGCAAATATAGTATGGTCTTTCATTAATTCTGTACATTGCTGCTTGCTTGGAAGTGACCCTCTTTTTATTATCAATTTAAATTTTGTAAAATAATTTCACGTTCGTCGTCGCTCCATGGTCGTTTCTGTATCACTTGCCTTAGTTTTGCCTTGCCTTTTATATTAGTTTTTTTAGAACTTGTACCTGTAAATATTAAATTCTAATTAATTATATATTTTTAATATATATTATGTCTAAAATAGATTAAAACGTATCTTTCTCAAATATCAAAAACCTTAATTAACTTTAAAAGATTACACAACAATTATTGGAACTACAGCTTTGTAACTTACTTGTCTCCTGCTCATTTCTGATTAATTTTCCATTTTTGTCCTCATCTTCCGATTCATTTAGATCTTCTAGCCGTTCTGTTTCAATTTCAGGTTCAATTCCATCTAGGTCTAAAAAATTTGGAAAGATATTAAAATTAACTTTGACTTGAAATTAAGCTTGCTTTAATTTACCTGCAATATTTATATCTTTCAGTTGTTTGCCGGTGAATTTATGAGCTTCACCCTGATCAACTGCTAATAGCAATCGACTGACTTTTGTTAATTCAACAGTATTTTCTTGCAAGCGATAGAATTCCCTATGAACACGAATGTCATGTCCAAGGTGACGAGCCAACCAATCATATTCGTTTTCTGTCAAATTGAAAATTTGATAAACTGTTGCCACATATTTTCGAAGTTTCGTACTTGTTATCAAATCTGGTGACTGTAACTCGGCCTCCAAACACCACTTTTTTAGACAATCATGCCCTCTCATATGACTTGTGGCGTTATTCACAATGGAAAAAATATATGGATTTTCTGTAAGAACACCACATTCTACACGTTTTGAAACAATAAGGTCAATGGATTCGTTCATATCCTTAGTCAGTATAATGGGAACTATTCTCCCTCGCTTCCCAACAATTTTTACAATTGTAAGAGCTGATGCTAATTTATTTTCAAGTGGTGTCAATGAATTTTTTAATTCTTGTATACCACTGTCAGTCCAGTTTGGTCTACATGAATACTGATTTAATGTCATCTTTGCTGTTTCTCCAGAGCGCCGTTTGTTGAACATAATTATTCTAGATAAAGTAAGAGATTGAAGTCTGCAATACAGTTTGGAGTAAAAGTTTCTTTTATTTTCTTTATCTCATTGTCTAAAAACAAATTTAATTTCATTAGGTCACTAGTAACAGGTAACAAATCTTCGGCATTTTTTTTCTGGTGTACAAAGTTGCTAAAGCATTGGAAGATATGCGAACACTCCACTCCAACTCTAATAGGTTAAGAAATGATAAATATTTTCTATTTTTCAGTAAATCCCCTTTTCTCAATGCTTGTCCTCTTTCAATAGCACATTTTTAACTGCATATCCAATTTTTAGCACCAATGATGGGGTATCAAATTTTGTTTTTTTTGTTATTTCGTTTCTCGCAGTTTTACAAATGGCCTAAAAGAACAATTCGTATTAGTAAAATATTTGTCTTGAAATAAATCATAATAATAACTACATAAGTTTTAATTTGAAACCAACATGGAACCAATTCAGCAAATAATTTTTTTTCCGAACAAAAGGCTCAAAAAAATTTAGAATGTTAATCTGCATTTCTTAAGTGTTAAACTTATACACGGGGTCACCCGGAGGCCAGTTGCGCCATAAATTGTTATCATTCAGTTATTTTTTCTTCAAAGCAATTTTTAGAGATATGACAAATGGGAATATTTGAAAAGAAATTTTGCTCGGCTTTTTTATATTTTTTTATACAATTATTTATATAATTTCTTTAAAACAGTAATATGTATTTTAATACATATTTTAGTACTCGACATCGATTTACTGACGCTAGTATTAATTTTTTATACTAACGTTATGTACGTTGTATTCCATTCTAAGAATGAGTAATGCATATTTTATTAGGTAGCCAAAAAAAAAGTTACACAAACACCCAGTACAATTAGCAAACGTATACCTGTTCTTAAAACTATTTGAAATACGAAAAACAGTTAAGGAGGTTCGATAGTTAAATTAAAATTAGGTGAATTTTCGAAACGCCGTGAAAACCTTACTGTCGTTGTTCTAAAGCTACACGAATTTTTGTTTTTTTTAATTTTGGACAGTTCACTTCTTAAAATATTTAGGATCGAGAAATGGACGTGAAATTACATATTCTTATGGTAATGCATGGTACGATTTACTTTAAAAACCTATTTCCTAAACATGAAGAATAATATTACTTATCTATTTAATATAAAATATTTGTTTTTAATAATATTGTAATGACCGGTCCTTGGTAAAACAAGAAAATCAATGAATAAATCAATAAGATATCAATTTAACTTAACTGAGACTAAGGACGGATATTACTTGGGTGGGATTGACTCAATTATTAGAACAGACTCTGACTCTGATGGTTCCGGAGGGAACGTAGGCGCAGGGCTTCTCAAATGCCTGCCTTAGTCGATTAGAAATTAAACACGGAATAACGTCAATACATCTATTGAGAAAAAAGAAAATGTCAAACGTAACACAAAATGAACAACCGTGCGAGCACAAAAATCCCCACAACTAAGACAATAAAATAAATTGGAACTTAGTTCTCCCAGAATAAGATACAAAATATAACAATGAAATTATCTCCCAATGTAGGATATAAGGTAAAACAAAACAATTATCTCCCAAAAATAAGTTATAAGTTACCACAAAATTATCCACTTAAATAAGTTATAAGACAAGACCATAAAATTATCCCCATAAATAAGTTATAAGACAAGACAATAAAATTATCCCCTTAAATAAGTTATAAGACAAGACAATAAAATTATCCCCTTAAGGTGGCGATCAGGAAACTAAAGCCCACAAAAGAAAACTTGCTCAATACTTATAAGCAAAGGGCGGAAAAAATGCACGTGAATAGTTTAAAAAAATGCGCATTAAAATGCACGAAAATTTCAAAAAAATGCACGAAAATTTCAAAATAATGCAAGGAATGCATAAAATTTGGTAAAAAATGCAAATGCTTAAAAAACGTTTTTTTTTTCGTTTAGATCGTCCTGGATTAAGGAAAAAGAATACTGTTGTTTAAAATGTATCTGATTTTATTACAAACCAAAATTTAGTTTCAATACTACATATATTATATTATGTATAGGTACATAGATATATAAAAGAAATAGGAAAAAAACAGACTACAAAATAATAATTCATTTTTCATTCATTAATGCTGGCACAAAATGCATTTATAATTATATGTTTTTCAAAGTTTTCAATAAGAAAAGATTGTCTTCTATCAGTAAACATATGTTTGAAAATAGAGAAAGTTCGTTCTACATCTACTGACGTAAGAGGAGCGTATTTTAATGTATGTACAATATTTGGTTTTACATCAATTATACAATTAAAGTCGCCCGTAAACATTAGTGCAACAGTTTTTAACACAGAAAATCCTTCGTTAGCTTGTATAGTACTGGAAAATTTGGACAAAACTAACTTTCCAATGTTTCCATCTACCTTTTTACATTCCGCTTCAAAAACATTTAATAATTGAACTGCTTGAACCAGAGTCATACATGTATTTTGCAATTGAACCATAGTTTTAGAAACAAAAGAATAATTAGTTTTTATAAATAAGAGTTTATTGTGGAGAGTCGAATTTTTAAATATTTCTTGACATTTTAAAAGAGCCGCAGAAGAGGAATCATGCAAATCGGTAATAACTTCCTTTATTTCATCGTAGTGTTCGGCATAAAACATTGCTGCATCAAGCCATGTTCCCCATCTAGTTATGACAGGTCTTGGCGGCAGTTGAACTCCCGGAAGTCTTTCTCTATAAAACTGAATTCGCGATGGACACTTAATAAATACCTTCTTCATATAACCTATCAAGTCGTTAACAATAGAAAATTGGTTTCTTATTAATTCTGCGACTCTGTTAATGGCATGAGCTAAACAAGTAACGTGAATTAGATTTGGGTAAAAAATTTTTAAATTCTTACCAGCCTTAGTCATATATGGGGCAGCATCAGATAAAAACAAAATGAGTTGCTCAAATGGAACAGTATTTGGTAAAAAAAAAATTACTCAAAGAATCTTGAACAAATCTGGTGATTGTTAAGTTATTTGTTTTGTCAAGTTGTTTTGAAGAAATTAAAAATGATCTGGATGGAGTGTTTTCTTCTAAAACTCCTATTAATAAATGTGCAATATATCTTCCAGTCGAATCAATCGTTTCATCAACAATAACATAGAAGTAATTCTCGCATATAATATTTTTTATAGTCGCTATCGTGTCGGTGTAGATTGCATCAACACTCGATTTCCTTAAAGTAGATTCATCCGGAATATTAAATGAACAAAATTCTTTCAGAAATGATTTTAAATGAAAATTATTTAATTTTTTCAATGGAATATTGGCCGCCACCATAGCCTTACAAAGTTTTTCATTGAACTGCTTCTGTGGATCATTTTTTAACTTTTTCTGTAAACAGGACGGTAGAGTTTGATGTTGTTTAGCGCCTTGTTTCGATTTATTCAAACTTGCGATATGCTTTCCACTCTTCACATGTTGCTCCACGATGAATTTTTTTGCAGCATGGATCTAAATATGAAGAAAGTACTGTTAAAATATGTTTTGTTTCTTAATTTTAAAAGAAGAATAGGACTTAAAATTGAAAGTAAAATAAATTCAGCAGTTTTGACTTATATAGGGGCCATTCACAATTCTTTGATAAAGTAAAAAGTGTAAAAATGCGTCAGGTAATTTATGAATGGCCACATTAATTGATATCTACGTAGATATCCACTCAAAATAATTGCCATAATTGGAATATTGTAAGCAAGTAAATGAAATACTAATTCAGTTAATTAAATTAAGTTATAAAGATACTAAGTTATTGAGTATTAATTCAGTTAAATTAATCTAGGTAGTTATTGCTTTCTATGTACTTACTATTTTCGAACATGCTGTGCAAAATAATTTGTCACCATCCCACTTCAGCTCACTATAAGGTTTAATCCACACTTCAATTAAAGTTGTCTTGGGCATTTTTAACTTTACAGAACAACCGTTGAATTTAACTTCTCTAAAGGTAGTGACAAATTGGAAGAACATCAAGCTGGTCCTAAAACCGGTACAATGGCCGGAGAGGATTAAGAAACACACTAACACTAACAGCTAACCCTGCCCCGCGATCAAAATAAGCCTTTCTACGAATTTTGAGTAAGTATAATATGTCATTAAGCACATCCTCCTCCTATTAGACTACCCAGGTAAAAACAACCCTTATGAAAATGAACCACTGCCAGATAGTAAAGGTACTTGATTACAGTTCCAGTTATAACTTATATTGTCAATAAGTTGATTTGTCACTCATCAGTACATTGTTTTTCTAAATATCCAGCAGATTGTAAAGAAAAATGCAAAATATGCACGGTTGAAAAAAAAATGCAAATTTGAAGAAAAAAACGAAGAAAATGCAAATAATGCAAAAAATGCATTTTGCATTTTATCCGCCCTTTGCTTATAAGACAAATAATTGGAACAGTTTACCCTTACATATCTTAATGCCCCCTTATATGGAACTTTAACGCAGTACGGTTCCCGGACGTGACCTTTTACGAATTTATTAATCGGTGTATCGAGATTATAGCGACGGACGACGCATCAACAACCCAATTCAATCAAAATAAAACATCAAGGGTGGTGCAGCCCTTATAAATCAGAACAGACTCACCAAACGGCCCCGGAGAGAATTCTGCTTACTACCCGGACTTTGGCGTGGAAACCCTCAACGTCGAAGCTCAGCAAGGGTAGATCGTAGACTCGTTTCGCTCGCACGGAAATCGGAACTGGTGAATTTACTCACTTTAATGACTACTCAAGAGGTTCTGGCTTAAGGCGTTCTCAGCAAAACTCTTAGCAAACCCTTATTCAAAACCCTACTTCAAAACTCTAATCAACTCTGATCAAAATTCTACTCCAAAATCCTGCAAGTTACTCTAATTTCCCCTTATCTCAATCTGTAGGAAACTTAAATTTCAAGCACTATTCTCCCTTGCAAACTGAACTCAAATTCAAATTATCTCCCTCTGATTTAATTCTCGCAACTTACGATTCCCTCGTATTTACTTCAAACTTTACTTCGCCTCGCGAAAATAAAGTAACTCTACTTCAAAACTCTGTCTCACAACCCAGAACCTTCTCAAAATTGAACACAAAAAAATAAAACACTCCCGACTCGAAACTCGTCGTTCGGGGACCCGGTCTCCCAACGAACTGACTTCTTTTCGATTCCCTCTCTCGTCGAGAGCTCGCTCGTTATTTTCCGCAACACTGAGTTTGCTTGCAAAATTATTGTCCCAATTCTCTGATTGGTCATAATTTCCTTATTTGACAATATGATTATCCCTCGGACTTTCCAAGTCCCGCCTTTTTCTGATTAATTAATTATCGATTCCCGTTTTTCTTCGCGTTCCCGCGACTTAGTCAATCCACGCCCCTCTTACTGAATCAGCAGGGTTCCCGCGTTGATAACCCCAAGTACGGCAACAAAGTCGCTCGATCGTATTAAGCACTCTTTTCGAGGTACGTTACTTTTTAATTAAATCCGGTGTTAAATTTCTCTTCGGCAGCGACGAGAATACTTGTTTATAATTAATTTTTAACGTCTCATATTTTTCCGTACTTTGCTAAGTAATCTTCATAGCTATAGCCTCCATTTTTTCATTGTGCCGTCGTGTCTCATCCAGTTCCTTTCTCGCAGCTTTCGCTTCATTTACAGCCTTGGCGATACCTGCAGCCCCACCTCCCAGTACCCCTAGGGCCCCCAATGCGCTGAATATTGGGATTAAGGGGAGAATTCCACCAACTTTGGGAATTCTAATTATACGATTTCGATTAGGTTGTATTTGCTTGCTAATACTTTTTGCTTTTCGCAAAGCTACCTTAATGGCACCACCTACAGTATTAGGTTGTTTTTGTTAAATTTCCTTTTTGATTTTCCTGATAGCTTTCATCAAACATAACGATTTTTGATTATTGTTACGTTTTAGAGGTTTATTCGTTTTCTGTTTGTTAACTCTATTTTTAGTCTCTTTTTTCGTTTATGTGACACCATCTTTGCCCTTAATATGGTTTCTTTCGACTCATTTAAAAGCCTATGTGATACATATATTTATATTTTATATTTTAATTTTTTTCTGGGATCCTTTTTCGCTACCATCATCATCATCTTCATTCAATTTTCTTTTATTTCAATTGGAAATAATTAAAGGTTCGTTTAGGTCTATTTCAGTTTCTTGCACCAATCGTCTTTTCCTCATGATGGATGAATCATGTTCCACATCCTCATTCAGTTTTCTTTTTCTATCCCTCACGACATTATCCACATCCATATCATTCATCTTCTTCATAGACCTAGCTCTTTCATGATTTTTTAATTTTCTTTGAATCTCTTCTCTCAACTTCACGTTTTCGTTAGATTCTTTTCGTTTGTTTATGGGTGTTTGCTCATCGTCGGTTAAATCGAGATCATTTTGTTTTACCTTAGCACGTCGTTTAACTCTTTCAAGATTTTTCAGTTTTCTCTTAATCTCATTTTTCAACATAGTTTTCCTTTTACTAGGATTAAGACAGTGGGAGGTGTCGATAATATTCAAACAATCTTGAATGTATTTACTAAAATTTTCATTTA
This sequence comes from Cryptocephalus moraei, assembly GCA_946251905.1. Lineage (NCBI taxonomy): Eukaryota > Metazoa > Arthropoda > Insecta > Coleoptera > Chrysomelidae > Cryptocephalus > Cryptocephalus moraei. The sequence continues at coordinate 13,397,553 of OX276459.1, forward strand.
ATGATTTAATTTTTTGTAAGATTTTAATATTTTTACGCAATCTTTTATTATCACCATTGTTTACACCCATTCCAAGTTTAACTTTTGCCTTAATCCCACCTGCAACCCCCAAAGCAGCCATCTTTTCATCCAAAGTTGGATCTTTCGCCCGAAAACGTTCCATAGCTTTTCGAGATAAAACCTTGTCTGCCTCGTGTCTTTACATCAAATCCTTGTTTATTATATGCTATGTCGTGCTCGCGACATGCCTCATCGAGTCCATTGATTCCTCGATCACCCCTAGCTAATCTTTTATCCAATCTCGTGCCGGGGCCGCAAAATCTGTATGTGGGAATATGTACTTCAAATGGTAGTTTGTTTATGATGCTATTGAGGAAACCACCACCATAATATTTCATTTCGACTTGTTATCGAGACACTCACTTTAGAAATAAGATAAAAACGGTGAAACCCTAAAAATTAAACAGTTGTCTTTCACTCTGTTTGCCAGTAGCATAGCGCAGGCGTAAAAATGAGAATTGTTAAACGAAGCGTATCGTTTCCCATCGAAAATAACATATTGGAAGAGGAAAATGAGCCTACGCGAATGAGAAAACATGGGGTTCTCTTCCCCCCACCATACGTTGCATAATAGTGGGACCTTCGAATTGTGGAAAAACTAACGTTATGCTTAACCTTATTGAACATGAACATGGGTTAAAATTTGAGAACGTTTACGTTTATTCGAAATCGTTATTTCAACCTAAATATGTTTACTTGGAGAACTTGTTGAAATCCATAAAAGGTATAGGTTATTATACATTTAGGGAAAGTGAAAGTATAATGAATCCTTCTGAAGCTAAACCCAATTCCCTATTCATTTTCGATGATGTCTCTTGCGCAAATCAACAAGTGATAAGGGAGTACTTTTGTATGGGAAGATACAATAACATCGATAGCTTCTACCTTTCTCAGACGTATGCCAAAATTCCCAAACACTTGATAATAGACAACGCCAACTGTTTAATTATTTTCAAACAGGACGATTTGAACTTGAAACATCTGTACTTGGATCATGTAGGGACCGATATGAGTTTTGAGAATTTCAAAAGTATGTGTGCTCTTTGCTGGAGTGAACCTTACGGTTTCTTGATGATTTCCAAAGATGAAAACTCGGATGGTGGCCGATACAGACAGGGATTTGATCGTTTCTTTTACAAAGATACTAAATAATATTTGTATTATTATTATTATAGTGAGTCACCGTATATAGCTTTATCTTTTCCACCTAACACTCATTTTATAGCAGTACCTGTTTGAAGCCGTTTGACCTGTTTAAAGCCGTTAAAAGCGGTTAGAAGTGGTTAACCGAGCGGTTACCATACCTGTTGAAACCCTTATACCTGATTACAAATCCAGTTGAAAATGGATTCTAGGGAAAGGAAACTAAAACAACGTCTCATCCAGACGAGGAGTGTCAAAAGAAAATTGGAACAATTGAATCATGGGGAATACGTCCATGAAAATATGTTCAATCCCATAACGAAGCATTTAAAAAATATCGAAAATATTTTTCAAACTTCTAACACTACAAATAATGAGCAAGGAGTGAGCAACAGTGGTGCAGCTAAGGGAGAACTCCAGCAGGTTGTTAAGCTGAAACCTCGAGAGCTCACACGACTCTTAGAGGGAGCTAGTGATGTTGCTGCCGCTTACGAAGGGGAAACTCCAAAAATTCCTCGAAAACTCGCTCGAGATTTATCGACGTCAACTTCACCTCAACTTATAGGCTATGGAGGTGACAATTATGACGATAACGATGAGGACTATGATGATGATAGTCTAAGTGAAAAAAAAAACAATCAATTTTACAAAACATTAAACCTGAAGGTATTGAACCTGAAGAAGGAGAGGAACTTTCTGCCACCCCAAGATTCGAGGATATAGGGGAAAAATCGTATGCAGACTATTTAGAACAATACGATCCCTTACCTAGGAAATACATACATGGAATATATGAGGATGGAAGTAATAAAGAGCAGGATAGTAAATATGGGATTAGATTGGACACCGTAAGGAAAAAGTTGAAAATTGGTGACTCAACAGCACACATAATTGATAATGATACCATCATTAAAAATAAACGTTATAGGGGAACACCTGGACTGTATGAATTGTTATTTAAAAAATCACCCACCAACTTTTCAGCTGAAGATAAGAAAAATTATCAAAAAATAGTGCTTACTACGAACGCAGCTCGTCGTTATTACCAACCCAACAAACAGATTGAGGGGAGTAAATTAAAAAAAATACAAAACTATAATTGCTCCTGTATTCAGTGGCAAAGGTATATTTAACGAGGTCAACCAAGATCGATTATGAGTATTGGGATGATCCGAACGAACTCGTATCGAGATTACGTCCATTATTAGCCTTGCAATCTGCAGGTCACACAGGTCACACCAACGAAATAAATTCAATTATCGAAGAATTACGAGAAGCTAATAAAATCGCTTAAAGATGACCGACATGAAAAGGCAGGTAGTTCGAAGAAATCCACAAACCTGCTAGAATTAACTTCAAGAGACGTAGAGTAATCATTAAATCTTTTAAAGATTTATCTAGATCTCGTCGATATGATTCAATACTCTCGAGAAAATAGTGGTTTTAAACATAATATTCATGTTAATCAATTGCTTCTCAAAGTACCTTTGGGCCTTACCTTTAAAAAACATATCTGGTGAAGAAGTATCAACAGCGATGGAAAAAATACTTAAAGAACAAACTCCTATAAATCTATAAACTGATACTGGTAAGGAATTTTTTAATTCAGCTTTTAAAAAACTAATGGTAAAATATAAGGTTAATCACTATAACGTTTATAGTGAGAAAAAAGCGTCGATAGTCGAACGAGTGAACAGAACATTGCAAACTTTGATGTGGAAAGAACTTAGTTTACAAGGTAGCTATAAGTGGTTGGAATTGTTACCGAAACTTGTTGAAAAATACAATCACAGCTTTCATCGTACCATTAAAATGAAACCTGCGGATGTGACCATAAAAGATGAAAAACGCTTACTGAAGACTGCTTATAGCCACATTAAAATTGTTAATTTAAAACAGAAAAAGTTTCAGCTAGGAGATCGCGTTAGAATTTCCAAAGGTCGAGGTGTCTTCGATAAACACTATCAACCTAATTGGTCCACCGAAATTTTTACCATTCGAAAAGTGGAACTAACCAACCCCATTACATATTTACTAGCAGACGAGAAAAATAAAGAGATATTGGGATCGTTCTACAATGAACAATTACAAAAGGTTAAATATCCTGACGTATATTTAGTTAAAAAGATTATAAAACGGAAAGCTGATAAAATTTTTGTAAAGTGGTTAGGTTTCAAAGATGAGTTTAACACATTAATGCCCATGGGGTCGAAAACGACCCATACATTCTAATTATTATTTACGGCGCTAACGGCTTGGCAACATTGGAAATATTGGACACTCGACCTTCTAACACACGCCTGCTCTCAGTTTCAATAGCGACTCCTGCGCTAATTTTTCTCCCGCCCATTTTGTTGTTCATAATCATGAGTTATAAAAATAACTGGTAAGTACGATCAAGATGTTCTGTATTGTAGTATAGTTGTTGTTTCATGTAATTAGGGTATACATTTAACATTATGAGTTATAAAATTGCAGTGATCTTGAAAAATGATGTTTGTACATAACGTAAAAAATGCGTGGGTCATTATCGACCCCCTGGGATTTGGAACTGCATATATTTTTAAAATGTTTTTTTTTTAGGAAACAACCTCTTACTGCAGCGGAGATTTTAGAGGAGATCGAAAACATTGATAATTCAGTGGACATTCCTGATGGAATAGTTATTACTCCCCCAGACGATTTTTCGGATAACACTGACTGCGACTCAGGCGATGAGGATGCTAATAATCCAGACCATTTGAACCACAACCAACTGTCAGCTCAAGCCGAGTTCTATTTTGAAAATGATAGCGAAACAGAGTGCACCATTATACCGTATGAATGGGACGATGAAGATAACCTTCCCCTCTCCACGTTTGTACGCTCCAAACTCACAAATGTAATTTGGAAGAAAAGAGATCTCCAGGCCAATATTTTAGAGACATTTTCCACCCTAGCCCCACCACTAACACTAAATGCAGACAGTTCTCCATTGCAGTTTTTTGAATTGATGTTATCGCCCGATATTGTATCAGATCTGGTTACATTTTCGAACATGTATGGCGCAAAAAACAACAAACCAAACTGCGAAGTATCGACTAGTGAAATATACGTATTTATAGGAATTTTGCTGTTATCCGGATATGTACCTTTACCGAGAAGGCGAATGTATTGGGAAGAAAGCGAGGACGTCCACAACAAGATGGTATCTCAAGCTATGCGACGTAATAGATTCGAAGAAATTTCCAGTACTCTTCACGTTGCCGACAACGACAATTTGCCCGAAGGTGACAAAATTGGTAAAATTCGACCTCTAATTGAAAAATCAAATAAAAACTTCCTGAAATACTCTCCGATTGAGCCCATTATATCTGTAGATGAGGCAATGATCCCCTACTATGGAAGGTACGGATGCAAACAATACATCAAAGAAAAACCAATTCGCTTTGGTTACAAGGCTTGGGTTGCCGCGCTAAAATCCGGATACTGCTTGCAATTTGAAATTTACCAGGGTAGAAAAAATAAAGAGAAAAAACAAACAATGGGTCTTGGAGAATCAGTAGTTACCAATTTCGCGATATTGTTGCAAGAAAATTATCTAGGACTGAGATTTTCGTTTTACTTCGACAATTTTTTTACTTCCGCTAAATTGATTTGTAATTTGGGCCAAAAAGGATTTGGTGCTACAGGCACTGTACGAGAGAATAGAATGGAAAAGTGTCCTGTAAAAAGCCATACCCTTATGAAGAAATTAGAGAGGGGTGCAATGGATGTTGCCGTAGATAATAATGATAAAGTAGTGGATGTTCGTTGGAAAGATAATAGTATAGTCACAATACTCTCAAATGAATATGGAAGAGATCCGGTACAAAAATGAGAGGGAAAAAATGGTACATTCCCATTATCTTCTGGATATTTGACGTTTGTGCATCAAACGCATGGAATTTAGCCCGCCAATATGGTTGTGCCAAAGATAACTTGGAATTCCGGCGTGATATTTACAAAGAACTACTTTCTAAATATGGGCAGAAGCCATCCGCTGCTGGAAGAAAACGGGCTTTTGTAAGACATCCCAAGACTTCTCCAGGAAGACATCTTATAATAGTTCAAGATGTAAGAAGGCGTTGTCAAAGATGCAAAAACAAAACCAATAAGTGGTGTGAAGCATGCGAAGTTCCTCTGCACGATAAATGTTTCTTTGAATATCATAATAATTAGTGTACTCATTTCCAAATAATACTGAAAATTGATTTATTTTCCATTAAATGTTTACATTTCGCAATTTTTTTGTATTATTTTAGAATCCCAAGGGGTCGATTTCGACCCCTCTTGTAATTGGCTAATTTGGAGATGGTTTTTGAAAAAATCTTACTAGACCTTCATTTTATTGCTAAAATGGCCCAATATTAAGAGCAAAAAGAAATATCTAAAAAAAAAATAATTCGGGCATTAATGGGTTAACAGTTGGATTGATAAAAAGGATCTCGTTTAATAAGGTTGAATAGTTGGACATCGTTCTTCGATTAGTTAATCCTCCTTTACACGCAAAATGGACATCACAGACTGTAAAAGGTTCATCATTGATATTCACGGATTTCAATATGGACATAGCAGTTTCTTGTGCAAAGAAATCGTTATATTGGATGTCGATAGTGAAGAGTGGATTCATAGATTTATTAATAACGTTAGATCTGTGCAGCCACACCTTTAAAAAACATATCGAATGGATGACAAAAAAATTACGTGGACTCCAGTGGGACGTAGGTTGTTGAGAAAACGATACTCTGGAATATGAAGAAATATCATCGTTCGTTAGGAATTGGATACCATGTGACGCCACCGTTTTCGTTAAGGGATCACAGAAGAAGGAATGGCTGGAGAATTTAATATCTAACGATAGCGCCGACCTCAAGAACAGTTGTCCAAATTTTGAGTAAATGAAATTTTTTTTAAATCTTATCATTGTATATCACATGAAAATAATAATTTAAATTGTAGCTTAGAAAATGCGCTTAAAATTATTTAAAAATTTGGTGTAAGTATTTCAAGGTATAAAGCAATAAATAGTTGAATAAATTTGTGTTTCATTTCATTTTCGTTACAATGAAATAAAACTTTATATCTTTGATTTTTTATCATTTGATTCCTTATCTATACCCGGTTCTAGATCGGTTCAAATTGGGTTCGGGGGCACTTCAGACCACCCCCACCACTACCCCTTCGAACCGGTAGCGGTCCCAGACCGGTTCGAAACGGTTCCAGACCGGTTGGGATTCGGTTCAGGCACATGTTTAACAATCACATCTCTATTTTGTATTATGTATTTAAATACATACGTAACATATCGTTAGCTACGTAGTATCGGTAGCTACAGTGCTAACGGCTCGGACTCCCATACGTAGGAGCCCGAGTTCGAGGTACAACACCCTCACACCGCTAGGAGATTTTTTTTCAATTACAAAGTGTCAAAAGGGCACTAACAAAAATCGAAAAATTCAATTTTGTCTTTCTTACGCCCATCTGGCCAAATGTCAAAAGGGCACTATCCGTCAACCCCTAACAAAAGGGGTAGTTTAGGAGTAAGACACCCCTCCACTAAGCTTGACAGATGAGACAGGTAGAGGCGTGACACCTGCACGCCAGGTAAATGGCACAGGTAGGAGCGTGACACCTGCACGCCAGGTAAATGTCATCACTGGCACAACTGAGCACCCTCACCTGGTATTGACGTTCATCTCTTCCTAATTGCGTGACTCGGTAGAAACACTGCATATCGCTTATCTTAATTAAAATCTCACCACTAATTAGTGCTCCTGGCAGACTAATTAGTGCTTCTTGCAGACTAATTACAAGAAGCGTGACTCAGCAGAAATTACCCCCTCCCGTACGTTCACGGTGGTCGCTTCGGAGAACCGATGTCATCCTCCATATCCACTCGTGAGGGTCCAAAGGTCAATTTGTCCCGGGACCTCGTTAGTTATACTACTTACCCAGCATCATCTTGTACCTGTACAAACAAATGGTTTTTCATATTGATACTAACAAATTATTTGAAATTAGTTGAAATTTGGTCAAATGGTTGGTATAGGGTCTCGGAGGTAGTTTGGGATGCCGAATACTAAACTGCAATAAAACTCCGAGAAATGCCCACAGTCCATAAGGATGTACCAACAAATCCCACTCCCACGTCCCCGCCGTGACCGCCGGGCAATGCATGGCATACAGTGGGTGTATGTTATGTAGCTGACGGGAGGGGGTGAAAGGCGAGTTTCCGGCGCCTATATCAAACTGGAACTTTTCGGCTAAGGGAGTAAACCCCTACAGAAAATCCGGTCCTCCTAGACTGGGGGTTTAAGCGATGGGCCTGCACCCCATCATTAGTAAAAAGGTTAAATTGCAAAAAATCTCACTCAAAAGCCTCGGACACAGGATAAATCAGCACAAAGACGACTTAGGCAATGGAAAAGGCACAAGAATGGACATGAAATAGTGGTGTTAGGAGTCTACGCACCTACAGACGATTCGGACGCGGAGGTCAAGGAAGATTTTTTCAACAAACTGACACAGGTTCTAAGTGAAATAAATTCTCGAAAAGAACTCGTTTTAATGGGTGACCTCAATGGAAGAACAGGAAGACAAGAAGATTCCCCAATAGTTGGAAAATACGGAGAAGTAATTAAGAACGACAACGGACAACGCCTAATAGAGATGTGCGAAAATTTTTCACTTAAAATTCAAAACGGATTCTTTCCCCATAAGAAAATACACCAGTATACCTGGCAACAACCAACAAGAGGCTTAAGATCCATAATTGACTATATTATTCAACCTCAAAAGACCAAAATCCATACAACCGATGTTAGAGTATATAGAGGACCGGAATGTGGATCCGATCATTTCATGGTACGAGCTTCAATGATTTTAAAGTATAAAAATTCTAAATTACAACAAAATAACATCGAAACAAGAAATATCGAAACTTTCAGATATAATTTAGACAGCTTAAAACAAGACTCGGTCAAATTTTTGTATAAAACAAGATTAGCTGCAAAACTACGAGAACCTTTAGAAGGAAATGCGGCAGAAAGCTACGAAAAAATCAAAGAAGCTATCCACGAAGCTGCGAATGAAGCAATCGGAAAAAGAGATGCAAAACCGGTAAAGGTACAGGAATGGTGGACAACGGAATTGGAAGGAAAGGTAAAACTGAAAAAGTGGGCATATAATAAATGGTTGAATACTAGAGACGAAGAAGACAGAAAATTATATGCAAAACTGAACAGAGAAGTGAAGAGAGATGTAGCCAGAAATAAAAACAATATGTGGGAAAGAAGATGTGAAGAACTGGGAAGATACATGGGAGGAACAAAAATATCAGAAGCTTGGAAAATGATCAAGAACTTAAGAAAAGGAGAAAAACAAAGATGTAATCTAAGCCTTATTTCATTAGAACAATGGGAAACGTATTATAGGGAATTATTAACTGAAACACGAGACGAATTCAAACTGACAGAGATAACTATCGACCCAGGAAAGACTGATACCCAGCTGATTTCAATAAATGAACTACGAAAGGCCTTGAAATATTCAAAAAATAAAAAAGCATCGGGGCCTGGAGATATTCCTATTGAATTAGTCAAGTTTGGGCCAGATGTGCTACTAGAGAAGGTAGTTGAAATTATGAATAAATGTATGATTGATGGCGACAATATTCCAGAAGACTGGAATTTTGGATATATGAGCTCCATCCACAAAAAAGGAAGCAAAACGCAATGCAAGAATTATAGAGGCATATGCGTGACTAGTTCAATGGGAAGATTGTATGGCAGGATACTAAAAACCCGACTAGAGGCCTGTATCATGGATATCGAAGAACAAAGTGGTTTTCGAAGTGGGAGATCCTGTCTTGACAATACGTTTACCCTAAAGCAGGTTTTAGAAAAAAGAATGGCCAGGAATATGGAAACACATATTATGTTTATTGACCTGGAAAAGGCCTACGACTCGGTTCCTCTAAATATGTTATTTAAGGTACTGAGGAAAAGCGGTATTAATGAAACCTATGTAAGAGCTATTCACAACATATATAAAAACACGGAATGCGTGGTGAAATCAGGTTCACAGATAACTAACAAAATAAAAATTACAAAAGGGTTGAAACAGGGTTGTAGCTTGTCACCAACTCTATTTAAGATATATTTGCAAGAAACCCTCAACGAATGGAGAAGAAAATGCTCAGGCATGGGGATAGATATTGGGGAATCAAACTTGTATACAATGCTCTTTGCCGACGACCAACTAATAGTAGCTAACGATGAAGACGATATCAGTTACATGATGAGGAAATTATTGGAAGAATTAAAAAAATATGGTCTACAAGTGAATGTTAGTAAAACAGAATACCTTTGTGTAGGAAAACAAGGCACGGATTTAAAAATCGAAGACGACACAATAAAAAGTGTTGAAAAATATAAATACTTAGGAAGTCTAATTACACAAGACGGTAAAGATGACCAAGATATTGAAAACAGAATAAGGCAAGGGAAGACAGTCATACAACAACTGAATGGTATATTGTGGTCAACAAAAATTAGACTGGAAACTAAGAAACTACTTTATAATAGCATAGTAGAACCGATAACAACATATGGTGCAGAAACATGGAAATTAACACAAAAGAAGAAACAAAAATTGGAAGCTATTGAAATGGACTTTTTCAGAAGATCTTGTCGAATATCAAGAATAGAACGTATCCCAAATGAGAGAATTAAAGAACGCGCACAAATGAAAAGCACAATTGTAGAACGAATTGAACAACGACAATTGATCTGGTATGGACACGTTATGAGGATGGGACCAGATAGATTACCACGCATTGCGGCAGATTATAATCCAACAAATAGAAGGAAAAGAGGACGACCAGCACATACATGGGAAAAAGGCATAGAGCAAGCTATGATGAAAAGAGACCTCAAAGAAAATGATTGGCATGATAGGAGGTTATGGCGAATGAGATGCGGGAAGCGGCAGTAGCTGTAGGACCCCCGCTTATATATATATATAGTTGAAATTCTAGCCATTTCACCATAGTACAAAAAACTATATGTATTTACTTCTCGTCCACCCCGACAACGATGTGCCACGAGAACTTGCAAGTGGGGTGATATTCCGCCACCTCTAACGTCTACTACTATGTCCTCTTTGATGACTATAACAATGTGATTCACTGTGTTTTTGGTCAATCTATACTTGTAGCGAAACTCGTCATCATCCCAACGGATCACCTCTCTCTTTAAACATTTTCGGGCGGCTACGAGCTCGTGCATCAATACGATGCAGTGTATTAATCGCAAGTAAAGCATCCATGTTCACTATCTCAATTCGATCCCAAGTGTGCGACACACACCAAATGTCAGACAACATTCAACATTTTTTAGGTTAAAATGCCTTTAAAGTAGGGTCGAGTACATGTTATTTTTTGACAGTATTTTAGGTACATGTTAGCGTTAAAATGGGTTTATGAATCACGTTTTTGACAAAATTCCTTAAAATGTTATTAAAATTCTTGTTAACTTTTTATAAGACCGTAAGATTATACAGCAAAAAGTTCCTATTGGAATCAAAAATTCTTCCGATGATACACCCGTTAAGACAAATGATCCGACTCAAACAGAAAATGATGTTAATAATACTCCTTTTAAAGAACTGCTTCCTACACCTTACCCGTTTATATTAAAAGAGTAATGAGAAAATCTTTTAATTACAAGTCACAGTTGGTAACTAAAGACTTGTTTTCTCCAACAACTTTAAAGTGTAAATCCAAGCTTACAATACCCGAAAGAAAGAGGAAACACCCGATAGCCTCATCATCATCCAAGAGGTCAAAGAGAATATATTTATATATTACATATATATATATATATATATATATATATATATATATATATATATATACAGTACGCGCAATATTTTCCATAATATGGGCGATATGGTGAGTGCCGGAAGGAACACTCAGACGTTGGGAAATAGACGAGTTAGAAGGAAACGACAGATTCTCCCCTCCATGATTTTGCGAGGAGCCCGTCTCACAGTAGCAGATTATTCGCTTTGAGTAACGTGCGACGTACGACCAGTGTTGCCAATAATACAAATGCGATTTACCCAACACGCGTCATCAAAATCCCCAATTTTACCCAACAATTTCCGAAAATGTCCTACTTTAAAAAAGAGACGAATAATTATAGTTCGATTTTCAAAAATTAATGCATGGTGTTACGTTTTCTACCTGACTATAATTGAAATGAAACAAAAATTAACTCGCAGGAGGTCTCCCGCAGAAATTCTCTACTTAATTAAATTTAAATTTAAAAAAAAATTAAAAAGTTTTTTAAAATTTGCGGATTACCCGAAATTACCCAAAACTTTTAATTACTCAACAAAATCCCCAACTTCATATACAATACCCAAATTTCGGGTAATTATTCAACCATTGGCAACACTGCGTACGACCGTCCAAAATAGAAAAGTGGGGAGTGGTGGGGAGTACGAGTACGACAGAGAGGAGGCGACAGAGAAGGTATAAGCGAGACGCGATATCTGATGTGTTGTCTCTTTCTCGCTCTCAACGTCTGAGTGCTCTTTCTCGCACTCACCATATCGCCTATATTATGGAAAATATTGCGCGTACTGTATATATATATATATATATATATATATATAATTTATATATTTATATATATAGGTTTAGTGGATATCTCCAACTCCCCACATATCACGTTTTGGTATTGCTTCATATGTAACAAAGCAGAGCAATTAGATATGAGGAGCTGTGTCTCTTGTGGTATTTGGTGCCACGAGATATGAATTGGTTTTACGAAAAATGATATATATATATATATATATATATATATATATATATATATATATATATATACGTATCATTATATATATATATATATATATATATATATATATATATATATATATATATATTATAATGAACTAAATAGTAACGGGGATGCAGCCTTATCTTGGGACTTTTTTTAAAAGAACACTCTTATTCCTTTAATACAGGAGCTTTCGACAATGTTTATTGTCTTTATCAACTGCAACTGTGAACATGGTATGTTTGTTAAAAATTATACAAAGATGAAAATTATATACTTACAGAAAACGAGATTGCTGTTAAAACTATATAACACATCAGATCCAGAAAAAAATTCAATATTGGAGTGGAAGAGGCAGGTTATGTGTTCAGAGACGTTACAAAGATATTTCAAAAATTATTTGACAAAACCCATGGAAACAAATAATTGATAAGTGATACAGGAACAAAGAGAACCTTTCACATTAATGCTATGAATTCAGTGATGTTTGATTTTATAGAATTGCTACTCATGGGTGCCAAACCATGGAGCGTAATTATTAATTCCTGTTCTGTCTCAACTCTTAACAATTATTGGTCTAAAAAGTTGACAAAGCAATATTGTGAAACTTACTCAGAAACACATATTTAGATTTAAGGAAATACAGGAAGGGTGATATTGTATATGTATAGTTATCGCTCTCACCGAAAACTGGTCTGTAAAGTCGATAGAAACTGTTAGAAGTCATCCCTTATTCCCCAACCCCTACTACCACTAAGGGCTTGTGAGAGTCAATGACGACCTCGACCTTACATTGTATTTCCCTGATGCTTTCTTAAGTTGTGTATTGTAAAAATTCAATATTGGAGTGGAAGAGGCAGGTTATTTGTTCCAAGACGTTACAAAGATATTTCAAAAATATTTCAAAAATTATTTGACAAAACCCATGGAAACAAATAATTGATAAGTGATACAGGAACAAAGAGAACACTTCACATTAATGCTATGAATTCAGTGATGTTTGATTTTATAGAATTGCTACTCATGGGTGCCAAACCATGGAGCGTAATTATTAATTCCTGTTCTGTCTCAACTCTTAACAATTATTGGTCTAAAAAGTTGACAAAGCAATATTGTGAAACTTACTCAGAAACACATATTTAGATTTAAGGAAATACAGGAAGGGTGATATTGTATATGTACAGTTATCGCTCTCACCGAAAACTGGTCTGTAAAGTCGATAGAAACTGTTAGAAGTCGTCCCTGATTACCTACAACCCCTACTACCACTAAGGGCTGGTGAGAGTCAATGACGACCTCGACCTTCCATTGTATTTCCCTGATGCTTTCTTAAATTGTGTATCTTGGTACAATACATTTGAATATATTACGTTAAGATTCTTGATGTCTGAATATTTGTTCAAGAGGTTAGTTTCACAGAAAACATAGGACATTTCAAGAAAAGATCTTTTAAATAAATTACTTTCGGTGGTTAAAATTTTTGCGTTAATAAAGTCACTTTTATGTGAGGTGATCCTTAACTTTAAATTTCTGGACGTCATGCCTATATACGACTTATCACAATCTAGACATTGTATTTTGTAAACCGAGTTAGTTTTATCCAAAGTAGGGGTTTGGTCTTTCAGCCTGGTAAATAAATTCTGTACTTTCTTGATGGATTTATTAGCTATAATTAAATTTTCTTCTTGTTTAAGGATATTAATGATTCTAGGAGTTATATCTTTAATGTAAGGCAAGGATCTATAAAATTTTTGGTCTGGGGTTGCATTTATGTTTTGAGTACCTATTGGACTTCTATTAAAATTCTGATTAACTGACTCAACAATGTCTGGAGTCGAATAAATTAACTTCCTTAGTAACGTAGATGGATATGAATTCTGTAAAAGGATGTTATATAGTTTGTTTAAATTCGTTTGTCTAAAAGATGGATGCGAGATACGTGTGATTCTTCGTTTGAGGCCTAGGATTAAATTTATTTTTGTTTTTGTGGTGTGGTCAGAGTAGTAGTTAATGTACCTTCCAGAGTTTGTGGGTTTCTGGTACCAATCCAAAATAATGGTATTATTATCAGTTCTTATGACTCTTGTGTCTAAGAAAGGTACGGAGTAATTGCTCTCTTGTTCTATAGTGATTCTTACGAAGAATCACACGTATCTCGCATCCATCTTTTAGACAAACGAATTTAAACAAACTATATAACATCCTTTTACAGAATTCATATCCATCTACGTTACTAAGGAAGTTAATTTATTCGACTCCAGACATTGTTGAGTCAGTTAATCAGAATTTTAATAGAAGTCCAATAGGTACTCAAAACATAAATGCAACCCCAGACCAAAAATTTTATAGATCCTTGCCTTACATTAAAGATATAACTCCTAGAATCTTTAATATCCTTAAACAAGAAGAAAATTTAATTATAGCTAATAAATCCATCAAGAAAGTACAGAATTTATTTACCAGGCTGAAAGACCAAACCCCTACTTTGGATAAAACTAACTCGGTTTACAAACTACAATGTCTAGATTGTGATAAGTCGTATATAGGCATGACGTCCAGAAATTTAAAGTTAAGGATCACCTCACATAAAAGTGACATCAGGAGAAGAAAAGATGCTTGTGCTCTTTCTCAACATGCAGCTAATACTGGTCACCAACCTGACTTTATTAACGCAAAAATTTTAACCACCGAAAGTAATTTATTTAAAAGATCTTTTCTTGAAATGTCCTATGTTTTCTGTGAAACTAACCTCTTGAACAAATATTCAGACATCAAGAATCTTAACGTAATATATTCAAATGTATTGTACCAAGATACACAACTTAAGAAAGCATCAGGGAAATACAATGGAAGGTCGAGGTCGTCATTGACTCTCACCAGCCCATAGTGGTAGTAGGGGTTGTAGGTAATCAGGGACGACTTCTAACAGTTTCTATCGACTTTACAGACCAGTTTTCGGTGAGAGCGATAACTGTACATATACAATATCACCCTTCCTGTATTTCCTTAAATCTAAATATGTGTTTCTGAGTAAGTTTCACAATATTGCTTTGTCAACTTTTTAGACCAATAATTGTTAAGAGTTGAGACAGAACAGGAATTAATAATTACGCTCCATGGTTTGGCACCCATGAGTAGCAATTCTATAAAATCAAACATCACTGAATTCATAGCATTAATGTGAAGTGTTCTCTTTGTTCCTGTATCACTTATCAATTATTTGTTTCCATGGGTTTTGTCAAATAATTTTTGAAATATCTTTGTAACGTCTTGGAACAAATAACCTGCCTCTTCCACTCCAATATTGAATTTTTACAATACACAACTTAAGAAAGCATCAGGGAAATACAATGTAAGGTCGAGGTCGTCATTGACTCTCACAAGCCCTTAGTGGTAGTAGGGGTTGGGGAATAAGGGATGACTTCTAACAGTTTCTATCGACTTTACAGACCAGTTTTCGGTGAGAGCGATAACTATACATATACAATATCACCCTTCCTGTATTTCCTTAAATCTAAATATGTGTTTCTGAGTAAGTTTCACAATATTGCTTTGTCAACTTTTTAGACCAATAATTGTTAAGAGTTGAGACAGAACAGGAATTAATAATTACGCTCCATGGTTTGGCACCCATGAGTAGCAATTCTATAAAATCAAACATCACTGAATTCATAGCATTAATGTGAAAGGTTCTCTTTGTTCCTGTATCACTTATCAATTATTTGTTTCCATGGGTTTTGTCAAATAATTTTTGAAATATCTTTGTAACGTCTCTGAACACATAACCTGCCTCTTCCACTCCAATATTGAATTTTTTTTCTTGATCTGATGTGTTATATAGTTTTAACAGCAATCTCGTTTTCTGTAAGTATATAATTTTCATCTTTGTATAATTTTTAACAAACATACCATGTTCACAGTTGCAGTTGATAAAGACAATAAACATTGTCGAAAGCTCCTGTATTAAAGGAATAAGAGTGTTCTTTTAAAAAAAGTCCCAAGATAAGGCTGCATCCCCGTTACTATTTAGTTCATTAACTAATTCAGCCGTGACTACAAAGTTCTATATATATATATATATATATATATATATATATATATATATATATATACTTGTTATATGTTATACTGGTTGTTTTAAACTTATATTGGGTAGACCTTTATAACCGACCAAAATTTTTCTTGAGGGCTTTATTAACCCAATGTTCAGATAATAAAGCCCAGTTGAAAGTTTGTTTGAAGGCTGATAAAACGTTCACATACATATAAGATTGAAAGGGTACCTTTACTTTCTTTTAAAATAGTCTGAATTAAGATAATCTATATATTTTATGTTTTGTTTTTGCGCCTTTTCGCCAAAT
Source organism: Cryptocephalus moraei (assembly GCA_946251905.1). NCBI lineage: Eukaryota > Metazoa > Arthropoda > Insecta > Coleoptera > Chrysomelidae > Cryptocephalus > Cryptocephalus moraei. The sequence goes on from OX276459.1 coordinate 13,413,985, forward strand.
AAAGTAGTTTACTCTTAGTTGGGCCTCGTTTGCCTGAAGTACCTTACAAATTAAGCCTTTTTAATATAATCGCCACCCTAAGGACTCCGGAAACGCGATGTCCTCCGGGCGTACTGAGGAGGGCTTGAGAAATCAGAAATAATGTTAATAAAATGAGATAGTGGTTGAATAAATAAATTGATAAATAATATAATCATAAATATATCAATAATAAATAATGATATAAATTATTTATAAGAAATAAATAATAATAAATAATTATATTCGAATAAATAATAAATAAGGATAAATAATTACCTAGCCTATTCAACTTTTCTTCTCTTCGATGCAGATGGCCTTTGTTCCTCTTCCACTCCGAAATTGCACTCCAGAACCAGATATTTATTTGGCTGGGGAATCGGCCGATTTTCGTTTATTCTTGTATGTATATTCCTGAAATTGCCAACAATTAGATCGAGTCGTCAAATTGAAATACTTATGTATTAGTATAACTAATATGATTTTTAACCTGGCAACTGATCGGTAACCAAATATTACGAAATTGGTTATTTTGAGTTATAGTCCGCGAGCCGGGGTACAAATTTGGTCAGTAATTTCCTCACTATAACCTGTAAAATGCTTCAGAGAGTTGCATCATGAAGCTCCGTGTACTTCAGCTGCGGTTCCGTAGGTGGGTTAAGCAGCGCACATTTGCAAAATCTGGGCGGACAATATTATTTTTCTATCTAGCTAGAATCTAACTGTCCCAAATAGAATGGAAAACATGTTTTTAAACATATTTATTATATTACAAATAAACAGACATATTTACATACAGAAAAGAAATGAAATCATTGTTTTTTTTACATTTTTATGTTCATTTTAAGACATGTTAATGACATTAAAAAAATTATTTACTTTTCCTACACATTATGCATATTATACAAGGAAAACAACAACAAAAAATAGTATATTTCTTCAATCTTCATGATCCCTTTCTGACGAAGTTACGGTTGTATTTGGCTCCGCAGAAACTAACATGGTCAGGGTTTCAGGCGGAAATGTGTTAGTTTCCTTTTTTTAACTTCTCGCATGCTGCTTAGGAAAGGATCGGAACTATGAATAAGGCGATTAAAGACATCTTGGTTGCAGTTTTCTCTTGAGAATTTTCTGGCGAAATCTTGCCGGTATGATCTAAAATGTTTGTTGCGAGCTTCAGCTGCCTCTTCAGAAAGTTGCCCTAGTGGCAGTAGGGCGTTTTCTATTATTACGGCACCGTGTACCAGCAATTTATGAAGGGTTGGAGTCATGGGGTGCCAGTCACATTTGGTTACATACAGACGAGCAGTTTCTGAAGCGTATTCTTGATATTTTAATCGATCGATTTTATGCCCACTTGAAATTACTTCCGATATGACTTTAACCCGGTATATAAGCTCATAATCTATCCCTGTGATTTCAGCAGCTAAGGTAGGATTCTCAAAAAATCTTCTGCTGGTATTACCATCATTGGTGTTTCCAAAATTAGACTTAGGCATGTCCACAAAAAGCCCTGTTTCAGCGCGAAATCCGGCCTGTATGTATTTTTTTTGGTCGTCTTCTAGGTTTTTTTCTTTTTTGGTCTTCCTTTCCCTGTATTTCTTCACTGGTAATTTGTATGCCAAATGAAGAACTGACTCAAACACACGAATTCGTGCATGTAAAACTGATATGCCGAATTCAACTGCCTCGATATTGACGTCTCTTGTGGAATCTAACTTGTTAAAGTCTTTTGTGGTTGCTCCGCACACAAACTTATGCTTTATAAGAAACTTTTTTCCGTGTGCGTATATCATAGTTGGTACAAGAAAGCTTATCGCATCTTTAACATATCTTATTTCTTCTTCAGTGACCTCATTAGTTTCTTTCACAAATCTGAATCTTATTGGACAACAGAATCGTGTTGAGGAGGTCGTCGTATTTTTCCACAGAACAATTTTATTATCACCACAAACTAATTGCAAAGACACAAAGCAGCTTTGGAAAATGTTTCCATCTGACCAATCACCGTCAATTTTTTGTTTAAACTGTGACTGTTGCGACCCATCGCAACCCCATTTACTAATTATAGTTAATGACTCCCTCTCTTGTTCCTTTAAAGTTGTGAGTATCTCTTCTAGGTACTCAAGTAATCTTTTAATGGTAATATCCATTAGAGGCTGTAGTTGGGCTTTAGCACCCGTACTTGTAATAATGCACGAATTTTGCGGTGGATACATTGCTTTTTGGCATTTTGTAGGCGACTATAGCATGGAAAAAATGTTTTGTTGGTTTTTCTGCTTGTTTCGTATTGCCCTTGGGTCAAGTCAGCATCGATAAACATTTGTAAGGCTTGCATTGGTGTTAAAGGAGGTTGTTCATTACCAGAACTCTTGAATGCTTTTTTGTATTTAGATGCTCGATTTGGAGAACTGGCAATATCTTTGAGGACAGTACAAGCATCTCTCTTACCCAATTCCACTTGTGCAGCATGTACAATTACATCTTTTTCAAAAGCAGAACGGAGCTCTACCGTCTTTCGCCTTTTGCTCCTTTCACAAACCTCTTTAAAGATTTTGATGATCGATTGTGTGTAGTTCCAGCAACAGGGATTTCAAAAGTTCCTTCCAACCATGATTTATTGGATTTCAGTAAAATATCTTCTTTGTAATGAGCTTTAATTTAATTTAGTTTAATTTCTGATTTGAAACGAGCAAAATTACGTTTCAAACCAACAATTTGCTCTTCATTGTAAACCTTGTCTAACAATAGTCGGTCTCTCATAAAGACCAATTTGGCATCCAAATTAGGCAAATCTTCGTTTTTGATGCGGTCATATAAGTATTGTCAGGTCACAATCCTTGCTCCTTGTGAGCCTAAAACAAGCATAGACTATGTAGAAGTAACTTTGAAAAAAAATACAGATTTACATTTTAATGAATGACATCCTGTTTAGATTAAACAAGCCATTTATCCGGAAGTATCCGGCTATGTTTGTATTGTTGTTTAAAAGGAAATTTTGCGTAGAATAAATAAGAATAAAAATCAAAGCCCGAAATATCCCGATACACAAACAAAAACTTTAACCAAGAATAAAATGTATCAAAATCAGAGCATAATAATGACATATTTTTATTAATTTAAGGAAAGTCATAGTTATTAGTTTATCGTTACTCTTTGAAAGCACTTATTAATACTCTTACCTGCTTTATCACAATCCATAACTTTAAAATTGCAGTATGAACTTAAAAAAATAAAAACAACAGTTTAAAGTTGATTCTTCTAAGCGCGCCGAGAACAGATACGAGCACGAGGTGTAACGATCGAATTTCGAATGCCACTATGCACGTGGCGAGCACAGAAACTGGAGGAACGCACCTGTGCATTGTTGATTGGTTTGTTTTCTAAAACTTAAACCGGTTTTTAGGGTTATCATTGCAATTTAGATTTTGAGACCTATGTGTCGCCCAGATTTTGTAAATACTTGTATGTGCAGCGGTAGCCTCCCACACACGTTAAAAAAAATTTCAGTCATTTCTTCTCGATTGAAAATTTTGCAAATTATAGTTAACCCAGTAACTTAAAGAAAAAAAACAAGTCAGCTAACTATGAAGTGGTGGATAATATGTCCGCGGACGTATATAATACGACGAAATATTCATGGCAAAATTATTAAAGTGCCTTTTAGGTTGAAAGGTTAGGTTAGGTTAGTTGCCTTTTTTTGAAACGGTTTGTTTCAAAACTTCCCTAAAAGACACTTTAAAATGTTGCCATGAATATTTGATCTTAATATGCGTCAGATGACGTATTATCCACCAATTTATAGTCAGCTGACTTGTTTTTTTACTTTCTCATATTAGTCCAGTAAATAAAGCCGGAAACCCCCCGAACCTTGACATCAGATAGATCCGGGACTTTTTTTTAACTTGTAGGTATACATGGGTACATTAATTTCTAAAAAAATGTCCATCGGGAAATCAGCGGAAGGCGCTGGAAAATGGCTTCATGGTCCCAAAATCCGATATTTTTCCAGATATTGGCCAAAATATGACACTGAGGCAATTTGTGTTTGAACGCAAAGGAAGAGCAGTTTATTACCTAACAAAATGATCCTTATCATTTTTGACAAAAGTTTAACCGTTTCCGAGATAACCGGGCCCAAGCGTAGTCTGGATTTCAAGCTGCTGCGCCGCGTCTCAGAAAGCACGCTCAATGAACGTTGATGTTGGGTAAACGTAAACGTTGGGTAAAAATGAAAGTTCATATGAAAGGAGGGACCTGTAGCTATAATATCGTATTACTTTTTCCTTTTTTTTTTCTTCTTTTGTATAAATTTTTTTATTGCTATACATGGACGCTATACAAAAACGGAACGATTAACTGTACTCCCTCAAACGACTCTACTCTCACAAGGTTCTGGCGTAAAGTGCATCGACACAACTCTAAGGTCTATATGCAAACTTAAAACACAACCCAGGAAATTTGGACTCCCTTGTGAGTGACTCTAGATTCCCCTTAACTCAATCTCTAGGAAAAAGTCTAGACAAAATTATTCCTCCACTTTTCTAATTGGTCCTGTCCTACCCACTTGACCTATAGCTATCCCTTAAGCTTCAAAAGTCCCGCCTTTTTCTAATTAATTAATTACCAAACTCCCGATTTTTCCCGTCTCCGCGCCTTAACCAATACACGCCCCTTTAACTAACTCAGCACAGTTCAAGTTCGTAGCCCCGGGTACGGTGACAAAGTCGTTCTTCCTCCGTCAGCGCGATTTACGTAGTTACCTTCTACTTTTATTAACCCATTAGTGCATGACGTTTAATAAACAATTTTTTGTCTGAAAATCATCACCAATTGATGATATATTAAAAATGAAATAAAACTATTAGTAGATTTTTCTCAATTTTAATTAAAAAAAAAACACATCCGTTCAAACGGACACTATGCACATGGTAACAAAAGCGAGTCAATTATCAGAAAACAATTTCATCATTTGCTATGATCATCCTTGAAGCAGATTTTCGGGTGTAATCCAGTGTCACACTTTCCACAAGTAAAATGAGATTTTTTCCCAATAAAAGCGCATCTTCGTTTCGTGGCATTGTATTCAATGAGAAGATTATTCCCACATTGTTCTGATATTATCGCTTGGAATCATTATTTTCCCTCTGGATGACGCAGTTCCATAAGTTGTGAGACAGTCTACTGCAATAGATCTCCGAAAGTTCAAAAGACTAGCCACTGCCATTTTGTCTTTCGAAAGAACTCTTCGCATCAACAACCATGCATTTGATACCGAAACATCGAGAAGATACACAAAAATTGGCCACCACCATTTTTTTGTCGCATTCTGGTGCGATATGCAGCTATTACCTGGTCCATTTTATCAACACCACCCATTCCTTTATTGTAGTTCGCTATAGGTTTGGGTTGTGTTACTGCAATCTTTGCCTTTTTTTCTCGAGAATATCCAATGCAACTAGATTCTTCAATAACAGAATCATAGTTTGTTGTACATGTCACTGATTTGTTATCCCTCCAACGAACGAGTGATACTTTTTGCCCCACGTCGGATTGATACTCATAGGAACCTCTCAGTTTCTTATCCATTAATTTTACATCGACTAAAGGACAATTACCTGTTCTTGACGCTTGAATCGTACCTGTTGCGCAATATCCAAGATCGCTCAGATGACACATAAGTCGGGTGGATGAAAAATAATTATCAAAATAAAATTTATATCCCCTATTCGAAGGAATGTTGGCTTGATGAATTAGGGATGAAACCATGTCTCCTCCAAGCCCAAATACCTTCTCATCTGAAGGTTTTCCTTTTCCACAGTATATTTCAAAAGCTAGTAGATAACCAAAACTTATGCACAGCGCCCAATTCTTGAAAACAAATTGTATACGTTTTCCTTTTATCCATTGTTTTGCATGATGCTTTCCATAATAAGGAATCGTGTTTTCGTCAATCGATAAATTCTCATCCAATCCACCATGGGCACGAAAAACTTCATGCAAATGATTTATTGCTGGTCTTAGTTTGAATAAACGGTCTTCAATGTTCAAATTTGTATTATCATTCAAATGAAAATTTCTTAGAATTTGCTCAAATCGGTTCAGCCTCATACTGTTCTGCAAAATTTTGGGGACATCTGGGGAGCTTGACCAAAACATTCTTTTGTTAGGATATCTAGCGTAACCAGAAAATAGTAGACCACCAATAAAAACGTACATTTTATCCAGGGTCATATTCAACTGATTATTATTCTGGGCTGAGTACAAATTTGTTTATATTAGAATTTCGTTTAAAAAATCGTCAGTAAAGAAATGTTTGAAAAATTCAAGAGAGGTCTTACATTGATTCGCAGCTTTTGATGGTGGCTTTCCTTGACAATCCGTAACCATATCGAAATTGGGTGTGAACTTTTTCCATTTCATTTGAATCTTTTATTTTTTAGGCTTCTTGTTTGTATTTACATATTTAATGAGTGGCTCGTCATCACTAGAATCCCAATCTTCTACTACATCTTCTTGAATCTGGACAAGTTCTTGCACTTCAGATTCATATCTAACCTCAAATTTACATGTATTTTCAACATTTTTGGCCATAAACAGTTCAAATCCTCAAGATGTTCATCGTCGCCCAAATCCTCATCCATATCAGTATCATTACCATCAATTGGCGGTATAGCATAAATGTCAATTTGCTGCTCATCATCTTGCTTTTCTAGCTCTTGAAGAAGTTCTTCAAGTGACAAACTGAAAAGAAAAAGTTCGACACTCATGACACTGGTGGCATAGTGTCCGTTATAACGGACAGTGGAAAAAACAGGATTGTACAGTAGTAATAATTTGTTTTTGTATGACTAAAAGTTATGAGATACCTCGAATATACTACTGTACACATGGTGAGTCATAAACATTCTGAAAAGTGATTCAAAAATTAAAATATACTAGAAAAACTTACCCCGTACCACGTCTTCCATAAAGGTCAGGGTCCATGATCGGAATAATACACTTACAACTACACTATTTATCGTTTTCGACGATTCACGAATTTTTTAAACGTACCTAATGGTCTACTGAATTCGTCTGTCACGAAGAAATATTATAGGTTATGTTCCGTTACGCATTGTTGGCGCTGTAGTGCGCGACCAAACAAACTTTAACTAAATGTCAGGCGCCACCTTTTTCTTTTTGAATGGGGAGAACTAGGAAAAAACCCAATTATTTACACAAATAAATTAATTGGAACATTTCCCCGATTCTGATAAACTTGACTTATTTCATTTACTTTCAAACTTATTACCAAAAAGGCCAAATTTTCACTCAATTAAATCCATCTAAGTGGATTCTAAAATACAAGGATTAAACGAATATTCGACGGACAAAAGTAATCCGAAAAGTCTTATGCAACCAAAATCTAATTAGTTTTATACCTGTACGCGATGGCTTATATAAACAAGCGAGCCAAAGTAAACAGACGGAAAAATACACCGCAATGCATGAACCTATTATACCTCGAATCATTCACACAAAAAGACCGACTATTAATAACACAAACTACGAACATAACCCAAAACATTCACTCTCATTTAACAAACACGTTGACTGAATTTTAAAAGTATTATCCGGGTTTGTTGACAAACTTTTGTTTTACAAGCAATTCAGATTTCGTTTTATCACAAATCTCGAATAAATACATAAATTCCGAACGATACAAGTCTGAAAAAAAAACACATTTACAAAATAATCTTGACAATACTCGATTAAACCACCTTTTTGATTTTCTTTTCGTAAATGGCCTCACGTTTGTAAGCGCTAGTGAAACGCTAAAATTTTCGTACTTACTTATTAAATGCTTAGAAGTTCCTTCGCCGGCTAGCTCGAACTAATAAATGACTCAGGTGTGGTCGAAAAGAAATACCAACATCTGATTATAGCTATATAATTGAGTAAGTCAGATAACCAAAAGAAGAACTCAACAATGTCCAAATACATATTCCAAAAATTCATAATGGAGTAATCTACACATATACCCAAAATACTAAAATACTTAAGAGTTCGCAAAGTATTAGCAGAAACACATAATTACTAAAGTATGGATGGCAGAAGTCGTCCGGGTGGATCGAAGTGCATTGCCCTATAAGTAGCCGCTCGCAGAGGCTGGCTAGTGTGGCTAGACGAAAGGCGGATCGCCCTTCCCGTCGTAAACCGCGACACTCTTCGTGGGGCGATTTGAGTAGTTTCTCACTCTGCTAGGCACTCGAAATCTACGCACTGATTTGACACTGATTCCACGCTAACACGGTACCCATCAAATTATTTGGGTTCGTTAAGTAAAAGTTTGTCAACGGAACTGTTAAATGCGGATTTCGATGTCTAAGCTGACCAGACAAATACACAATCTAATTCACCAAAACCAACCAAATTTGAAACTAACATTAGTTAAACTCAAAATAGCACATCGGGGGAGGTGTTACCTCCACCGAGGCCCGAAACTAAGTCCTTTTCACTTTTTCTCTCTGACCCTAGCTTTCCCACTTATTCTCGAAAATCAAATTTCAATATCCCTTACTTCCCCTTTCCAACCTATCAACGGGGCGTTGCCGATCTCTCTTCACATGTTCTTTTCATGTTAGGAGCACGTGATATTAACGGTATCCGAATTCCCAGAAAATTAATTATCCTAAAGTAAATATTGCGAAAGAACCTCTATGAGATTGTAAGTGGCGACTCGATGGCGCGTCTTACTGGCAAAAAAGGTATACACATCTTATGTAAAAATAATCTCGGGCTTCGCTTCGAAGTTCGGTTCGAAGGCGAAAAATTCAAACCGCTTTTAAAATCGAACCAAATTGACTGAGAAAATCGTAACGTAACAAGATGTATTCGAAGAATTTAGACTTGGCTCTAGGCAAACATATCGTCGGCTTAACTCGCAAATTGCCTATCTCCAATTCTCAAAACTTTTCGGAAAACGCTAAAAACTGATTAGTGTACAGTACAATAGCAAAACAAAAAAAAAATCATTATTCCAGTGTGTAGTTACCATCATAAATGACTTGCACAGAATTTTTGTATATTGAGCTATTTTGACAATAAATAAGGAGTTACGCATTTTTCTTAGTAAGGTTTGTTTCAAGATTTGAAGATACGCAGGTTTTTATGAGGTATATATACTAAGGTCAATTAATATAAAAAACACTATTGAAATAAAAACAAATTACTTATTTCTAATAAGAACAAGCAACACAACATATTATCGTTAAATCAAGGAGGTATAATAAAAACATTAATGAATTGATTCCAATTATTCATGGGGTAGCTGATCATAAAAATTGTGATAATCTCTTTCCATGGATAATTTCAATTGCTGAAGATGCTGAAACTTTTCAGCTTTAATTTTAAGCCGGTTTTTATGTAGTTGGGGAATGTCTCTAGATTTAATTGGCATAATATTACTGATATTTAGCTTTATCGGTAAGGTTTGCCAATCTTCGGTATGACGAAGCTTAAAAAATGCCATTTTTGGAATATTTCAATGCCTTAAGATCATTCACCGTAGGTGCGCCGGCAACTTTTCCGGGTGTTATTGATTTAACGAATTGTAAGTGATCGTATTTTTTGTAGAAATCGTGCATAAGTTATTCTACCTGATAAGCACTTCTATGGCAAGCGGTTTTACAGATGTATACATAGTCTGCTGGAATATTAATTTTTTTGTTACGAATTTGTCGCTCGATCACGGAATGTACACTGTCAACTTCCATCTGCCTGTGGCCTTTTTGTAAATACATTTGGATTACGGTTATACCACTCTCTAAGGCAAAGTTAAGTAAACCATTTGATAGAGTTGAGTTCCGATTTCGGTATCCGCAACAGTCGCTCCATAATATAATTTGGATTTCGTCAATGTTTCTTCCTTCTGGATAATACATATGCTGCTTCAAAAAATGAACAATAATAGTGGTAAACTCATTACTTGTTAGCCCACCTTCAAACTCGTTCCATAAATAGCAGAAGCCTTTTTGTCGTTTAGTATAATATATAGTGAAATTATGCACAATGAGTTTTGTTTTATAATAAAGTGAAGAGACGTTGGACTTAGGACAAAGCAAAACCGATTGCAGATCCATGGTAAACGCATCGTTCTGTGATTGTTTATCTTGATTTTTCTTAGCTCTTGCTTCATCTTTGAATTTAATATGTGCATTATGCACATCCTCTGAAATATTTCCGGTTTGAAATGACACGCAAGTATCACAAAGATCCTGTTTTGGCCTATAGAAAGAAAGCTTATTTTTTTTTAAATTTTTTTGTGAAAAGTGGCTATTGATACTGCTTTTTGGTTCTCATTTTTGCAAAAATCGGACTTGTAGAATTTGTACAATTTGCTTTTGCTAGTCCACATTGGTTCTAGATATAGTTTTGAGGTTGTGGCTCTACAATAGTGCGACTCCATTTTTGGTAGAGACTCGAAGAATTTTTTAAGCTGTTTCACCCCATTTTTATTGACACCAGAATTCTGAACAGGATTTGAGTGCTCCACGAAATTGTCTTCTAATCCGCTTTTGGTCCACTTTTTAATAACCTACTCCTTTACGCCCAGTGTATCCAGAAATATAGTTTTATTCTAATTCTGAGGGAACCTAAATAGAACACGGTCGAATAAGTTCTTCTTGACACTTCATTCAGGCCTCGCTTTCTAGATGTTCCCTGTACACAAACATGGTTTCTTACAAACATCTTCTTCTCGCGCCATGTACATCGCCAAAACTCTTTGAAAATTCTTTTTCTCTCATCTTCATTTATTTCAGTGCACATATGGGCGGATTTTTTCTTTCGGCTTAACTTACAGTTGCAACTTCCTTTCATGCGTCTTGGTTCTTTCAGTATATCGTACCTCCATTTTCCGTTCTCATTTTTCTTTCCTTTATAATGCTTTCCCTGTTCTCTATTTAATCTATTTTTGTTCTTTTGCCATCTATTCTCTTGTACTTCGTATTTTATGGACCGTTTCCTTTTTGGGCTTTTATCTTGAGGATTATCTACGTTTAATTCATCGTTTTGTAAAACCGAAACGTATTCAGACGGTTCAGAATTGTCAGAATCTCCTTGGACTGGTTGAAAATCGGGGTCATTTTTGTCGTTGCTCGTCTCCATGTTTTGAGTACTAGTAACTGCATTGCTGCAATCAATTCTATATTGTCATCGCCTGTCTGCATGTTTTGATAACAAGTTTCTGCATTACTGCCATAAAGTATTTCGTTGTTGTCATCGCTTGTCTACATGATTTGATAAACAGTTTCTGCATCGCTACCATAAAGTACTTCATTGTTGTCATTGGCTGTGTCCATGCTTTTATTACTTCCTGCACTGCTGGCTCCCGAATAACCTATCTCGATCAACAGGTACTTTCGAGCCTAACCAATGAAGAAAGCTGAGAGAAACGGATAGTTGGAAAGGCCCTAAAAAAATGTTAGCTGAAAATTATGTAATCCCACAGATGTTTCGAGCCTTCCGCAGTTGGATCAATGACGCCATTGTTGTTTCAGTGAGTAATGCACATTTTTTAAAATGGTATCTGAAAATTATTTAATCCCACAGATGTTTCGGACCTTCGGTTGATGGATTACGACATTGCCATCTTTATTTTACAAGCCGTGCTGTCACATTTGGCAACGTCGCACGAGCTGTCCGAAGTAGTCCGCTTAGTTCGCTTTAAATAGCGCGCTGTTTAAAATTTGAACTGGTTATGAAATGTTAATATGAATTGGAAAAAAAATAATAGACCCATTAACTGTAGGTTTGTATTTTTCTCTTTTTACCCTTGTTGACATTCTCCTTATTATTTTTACATTTAGTATAATTATTTAATAATATATTACTAAATACAGCACTTAACATTTGAATCATTTCTTTTACATTATGACCACAAATGCATTGCAGAATGGAATCAAAAAAGCAATTTTTGTCTAAACTGGTTATACCGAGATTTATTAAAATACTTTTTTGATTCTTCATCTTAAGAAACTCACATTCCAAGTTACTATGAGTACTAATGTAATTCAGAACAGCATGCATGTGTAAAAAAGTAATAATGACACGTTCTGTTGGTAAACTTAAGCCACCTCGCTGTAATTCATCAAAATATGGTTCATTAACAATATTTCCTTTCGATTCTCTTATCATATCCTGACAGTAAATACAATTAATTTGTTTGCAGATCTTCGCACTGGCATATCCACAAATATACAAAGTTGCGCCAAATTCAAGCTCGCAGATTTCCAAATAATTAGATATGAAAATACAATTAAAATTATCAATATTTGTATTTAGTTCAAATTCACTCTCGTCTTGACATATTTCTTTCAAACATATTTCATTACTTTTGGCAAGAGTTAGAATGTGTCTCACTCGCAGCTTTTTTTCAGATTCTAGAATTTGTTGGAAACTGACATTATAATTGCAACCTGATAACCGACGATATTGCCCAAATCGTTTTTCAAGGTTGTGGGTTTGAAATTTACCAGGCAAAACATACTCCACTTTAAGTTGTTCCAAAGAATATTCAATAATTTCTAGTAAATTGACTGTGCTTCTCTCAACAGCTGAAAATGTATCCCCCGTTAGTCCAACGCAAGTATTTGAAAAACACAATTCTCTCCAAACTCTAATCCATATGAGAAACTTTTTCAGAAAAAGTACTTTTAATTCGTTTACATGACAAATAGGACCTGAATATGGATTTCTTTTTAACTTGCCTTTAAAAGTTGATTTAGTATTAACAATGTCCCACCATTTGCGAATAACTTCAATAAACATAGCTGTTTCTTTATAAGTATCGTTCTGTTTCAGAACTGCGATTGTGGAGCAATGAAAAACGTTGTCTACCAAACCAACATTTTGTCTTTCTAAGTTATTGGGGAACAAACTTTTATTATTTAATTTAAATGCTTGCTTAACCATAGCAAATTTTTCATTGTCATACAATTCTCTTAAATGTTGAAAAGATGCTTTCCTAATAATAGATAAATCGTCAAAATCGGGGTACAAAAAAGTGCAAAGATAATTTTTTTTGTTTAACCAATTATTACGAACATTTTTAAAAATATGAACAAAGTCGTATGTGAAAAATAATTTTAAGTCATTATAGTCTGGATTTTGCGTGAAATATTTTTCTGGGCAAAAGAGTTTGAACATAAGTTGATTAACTCTGTTATTATCTGTTATTACAGCAGTGACCTTAAAGTTAAATTTTTGCACATAACGAATAACATTCAGTGTGACCTCTTTCAATTCTCGGCCATCGATAGAATTGACAGGCATTAATTTTACAATTTCTTTGAAATGACCGAAACAAGAACTAATCATAAAGCTTTGAACAGTTTTCGCAATTTCAGTTGGTTCATTCTCAGCATAGCCTACGATATTTTGGGCTTTAAATGTTAAATTTTTATTCAAATAAATTTCATCAATTAATAGCGAAACAAAAAAGTCTTTCTCAACAAGCCCCTTTGAGATGTGCTGTAGATAATGGCTTGTATTTGATTCATCAATGTGTAATGCAGATGAAATGCTTTGTAAGTAGCGTTTATGTGGTAATGTAAGGTAATCTCGTAAGAAATTATAAGTGGTCGGTGAATGAGCAAATATAAAAGAAAACATAATTGTGAAGTCACTATAAGTCCTCTTTTTCTGAATCATTATCTGTATTTGATTATCAATTAGTTCCAATTGATTTTGGTAAATAAATGTTTCATCGCCCAATGACACACTTAAACATTTTTTAATGTAACATTCTACCTTACTCAAATAATGTTCCAGTGTATTGGTTTCAACCAATCCTATTGAAAGAGCTTTATATCTTGTTAATATGTTTTCAATTTGAGACCATCGAGATAATTTTAGATCTGAGGGAAGAACCCACCTTAAATCAGAAGCAGAAATTTCGGTTCCATGTAGATTAATAGACACAAACAAGGCAGTAGAGACTGAAACACTGCTTATTACACTTAAACCATCACTTTGAATGTTACTTTCTTCTTCATTGTCAACATTCAATATAAAAAACCAGACACAGTCCTTGCAGATTTTATAGTTCCACTTTTTAACACATTCAATCCTATTCATAAAATTATCAAGAAATTCTTGAAAGTTATGTATCATATCACTTTTCAAGAATTTATCAATTTTCTCTGCACTCCTTTTTAGCGCCTCGTCACGTCTCAAGCCTGGAGATTTCCTTGTCACAGGTGTCTTCTTTGATAAATAAGGTGGTAATTCTTGAAATATATGAGGAACAGCATCTTCTGTCAACTGAGGATGTCCCAACAACAAATCTTGCATTTCACCATTTTCATTTTTATAAATCTGCTTCCTTATGATATGCTTCTCATGAAAATGTCTAATACACACAGCAGACGATGAACTCGGGGTCCAGTCTTTTCGTGGAATGGTTCGTAGCCATTGAAGTCTTCTTTTTTGATCTTTTGGAAAACGAAAGGTGCTGATAGAACCCGTGTTCTTTAACTGGCTATCGTAATTCGACTTGCAGCCTGGTACAACACATCTTCTTGGCATCTAAAAGTAATAAATAATTATGATAACATTAATTAAAAGAATGGAAACTTTGAGGTTATGTTCGGCTTATAAAACTTAAAAGTTCAATAACTCACTTACTTTTAGTAATTGAAACTCAGGATACCTCCTACTGAGCACAATAACAGGACGTTGCTTAAGGATTTTTATATTTTAGCGTATCGCTCGAACTTCAAATAACGTAGATAACGATAACGTAAATAAATGGTTACCGGTTACCGCCACAAAACAAGACCAAATAGGACTACTTCCTATGTTGCCACATTTCAAATAGCACGGCTTGTAAAATAAAGATGGCAATGATTACGATCAATTGTTACATTGTTTTAGTAAGTAATGCAATTAGAACTCTAAATTTACTCGATAACATTCAACTATACAATTAGAAAATATGTCATATAGTTGAATGTTGTTCACCGAGGTGTCCCACCTTCTCACTTAGTGACACTTTGGTGGTTAGGCGTGGTTCGCACCAAGTTCCTATTCGAAATGTCCATTTGCGATTTAAGTTGATGTATCACCTCCGCCTGATCGGTAATTATGGCATTTAATGTCACCTCCTTTTCGCTAACTCTTGCCTTCCACTGCGTGCACTATAACGTACGCATCGGATGCATTGTAATTTTTTACAGAGTTCGTTCTCTCGATCGGATTAACCAAACGGATTCGGGTCATTATCTTTCGAGTTGTCTTTGTGAAAAGTAAACTACAAACATAAGTACAAGTATTTTACATAAAATATAAACCTAATGAGTATGAGTGATACTGAAAGTGAGATAGTAATTATCAGCTGTTTGCTAATTGATGAAAAAAGGAAAAGGAAAATGAGGAAACGCAAAAAATATGGATGCACAATATATGTAAAAAAGATTGCAATTTGGAGAGTACCATTCATTATTTCCTGACCTAGTAGAAGATGATGTAAAATTTTTCCATTACTTTCGTATGACACAGGAAAAACTTACAACTCTTCTTGATATACTGACATCAGATTTGACAAGAGAAAATACATCGTTTAGACGGGCAGTTGGGCCTAAAAAAGACTATCGCTTTGTTTAAGGTATGTATTTATTTTGTTTATTACAATTTTCGGAATAAATCTGGACCATTTTGAGAATAACTTTCTTGATCAATATTTCCCTGCCGAGAGAAATCATACTGATATTATTGATCAGTGAAAGGTAAAGATTGCCGATGAGCGTGATGACCATCAGTGGAGGACGAGTCACTGATATGGTTCGGAGATACACCAGCAATCCTCATCTCGACAGAATTTACCATTTGAAATAACTTTCCTTTTATTTCTATTTGATCCCGCAAAGCAAACGTCTTGACAGTTTGTGCCATGGTTAAAAAAAATTATTTAACGGATCGCTCTTTTTGGCATCAGTTCTCTCTTTAGTTTTTCAATAATCTTGCAAAACTGATGCTGCAGTAGCAGTAGATGGTTCGATGCTTTGTTTACGGCGCTTGGTTACAACGGGGGTAAAGGCACCCGTGAACTGTACCTGATAATCCTGTGCCACAAGGATTAGACAGAATGAGAAATATGGGAGGTAATTCTACTCGTGAAGCAATGAACATTCGAGATAGATTCACAGATTATTTCAATACACCTGACGGACAAGTCCTATGGCAAGAAAAACGAATTCAGAGAGGCCGAAGAAAACTTTAAGTCATATGTAATACGTGGCGTTATATGAAAAAACAATTAGGTACCTTTTCTTATCTACTAATAACCAAGGTAAGAGGTAAAATTACTTACCTTCCATTTTTACTACACTGGAAACTTCTTCCCATGCATTTTCCTTCATTTTTTGATTGTGATAACTTTTATCACTCATTAAATAAAGATGTGGATATTCACGAATTATATTGATGAATAGTTCTTCATTCATTTTGATTAATTTAAAATAAACCAGACAAAACAAGACAAAACTGCGTGACGATGCTACTTTGTATTTCGTCCAGACAAAACAAGTGCTTTTTGCGCGTAGTTCCTAGTACTGAACAGTGCAGGGGTTCGCGGATCTCCGGAAAATTGCACTCAGCGAGCAATCCAAGCGATTCATGTCCCTACCGACGCCTGAAGAATGGAGCAACGAAAAAACTTTAATATTTATTGATTTGTTGGAATTCAAAGGGATACTAATGCTAGTCGAGAGTGGAAGGGTCCTGGCCCTCGTGAAAGGGTTTTAAGTCTTTTACATGCCAATTGCCAGCATTGTAACCATCGGTATTTTTCAAATTATACACAAGTTGCGATAATTTCTTGTGAACGGTACAGAGAACGTACTTAGGTGCCAGTTTGGCTGCAAAACGATTAACAGCACTGGAAAGTACTTTGTTTCGGCGCCAAACTTTGTCGCCTACAGAAAAGCAAATGGGCCTCCTGCGAAGATTATATGCCTTCGCGTTGCGTCGGTAGGCCATGTGCAAACTCTGCTGCACATCGGAAAAGACGGTTTGGAGACCTTTAAGCTCGGAAGCATAAGAATCTCTGTCACCCGGTAATATATTGATATCATCGGTACGGTACCATAGTACTTGCCAGATAAAGGTACGTGAGGGCCAAAGTTAAGGAAGGCTGGAGAGAATTTGGTAACTTCATGTTTAGCGGTATTAATTGCCTGTTGACTTTTAGGGAGTTCCTTGTCCCAGTTTTGATGTTCGTCGACATAACATCGAATTGCTGTGGTAATTGTCCAGTTACTACGCTCAACAAAGTTACACTGAGGCGAATAAACGGCATTAAACCAAATTTTTTGAACTTGGTACTCATCACATAAGGTTCTAAGCACTTTACCACTGAGATTCTGTGCATTGTCACAGATAATGAACTGAGGAACACCGTAAACCAAGAATACATGACGTTCCAGAAAATCAGCAATATGATGCGCCTTGGTATCGCGCAAGGGGTGAATTAGTGTATATTTTGAAAACCAGTCACCTACTACTAACAACCAAGAGAAACCTTTCTTTGACCTCGGGAGGAGTCCTATAAGATCAAGAGCGATAACTTGCCAAGGAAATTGTGCTTTCTTTTCTTTGCCCATTAAACCAAACGGAAGGGTGTTGGACATCTTTTGTGAGCGGCATTCCTTGCAAGCTCGAACAAACTTCAGAACGTCCTGCCTCATTTTAGGCCAGTAGTAACGTTCTTGAAGACGAGATAAGGTCTTGTAAAAACCAAAATGACCAGCGGTAGGCGGGTCGTGTACAGAGTGAAATATTTCAGACCGTTGAGGCCTAGGTACTAAAAGTTTCCATTCGATATCATTAGTCTGAAAAGGGGTGGTAGACGGAACAAACTTAAATATTTTATCATCGACAACCTTCCATTGCTGAAATTCTGCCGGTGACCTAAGAATATTGTCACGCAACTTAGAGTAGTAAGGATCGATCTTTCCAACATCTACTTCGATAAACTCAACCTCGGGAACGTCTTGAGAGACTGCTCAAGGCATCAGGAACTACATTTTGAGCGCCTTTCCGGTGTACTAGGTCAAAGGTGTGTTGACGGAGCCTTACTACCCATAGTGCTAATTTTCCGGTAGGGCTTTTCAGATTGTTCAACCACAAGAGAGAGTAGTGGTCAGTAATGACAGTGAATTTGACTCCTTCGATGTAGGGACGAAACTTTTCTATTGAGAAAATAACGGCAAGACATTCACGTTCCGTAACAGAGTAATTACGTTCAGCCTTGGAAAGGGATCTACTCGCGTAGGCGATAACTCTTTCATGGCCATCTAAAACTTGAGTTAAAACACCACCTAACCCAGTGTCAGAAGCATCGCACTGAATTGTAAATGGCTGCGTGAAATCAGGTTGCGAAAGAATAGGGGGCGAGACCAGAGCTTCTTTAATTTTTCGGAACGACTCTTGGGCTTGTGCCGACCAAGAGATTGGCTCTTTTTTACCACGGCCTTTAAGTAGGTCATTTAATGGAGAAACGAGAGAGGAAAAGTCCTTGATAAAACGTCTGTACCAGGAACACAGACCAATAAAGCGTTTAATCTCAGTGGTGGTCTTTGGTCGAGGAAAGTTCATCATTGCGGAAATTTTGTCTGGGTCTGCACGTAAAGTACCATCACCGACTATAAAACCGAGGAACTTGAGTGAAGTCTTTAGAAATTCACACTTTTTCAGGTTGACGGTAAGATTGGCATCCTTCAACATTTTCTGAACTTCTGCCAGGAGTTCGACATGTTCCTCTAGAGTCGAAGAACAGACAATAATATCGTCAAGGTAACAGAAAATATTCGGTTCATACTTGGGGCCAAAAATCGAGTCTACTAGTCTCTGCTGAGTCTGTGCTGCATTACAGAGACCGAAAGGCATAGTAACAAATTGGAAATGACCTCGTCCAATGACACTGAACGCGGTTTTCTCACGAGAACTCGGATCTAATGGGATCTGCTAGAAGGATTTACGTAAATCGATGGAGGAAATGAATTTAGCATTGCGCAGCATGTTGAGAATTCTATCGACATGCGGCAAAGGGTATGAGTCATGTTTCGTTACCTCATTAAGTGGTCGTCCGTCAAAACAAAAACGGCACTCGCCAGATTTCTTCTTGACAAGTAACACTGGAGAAGACCAGGGACTAGAAGAAGGTTCGACGACACCTAGACAATGCATATCGTCTAGCTCGTCATTGAGAATCTTTCGCATATAAGGAGATAAGAGAAATGGACGTTTCTTGAATGGTTTAGTGTCACCAGTATCGATACTTAAGGTAATTTTATTTGTACGACCTAGACCATTGTCGCTACTGATTTCATTAAATGACTTAATCACGGAATCTACGTTATGACTTTGTCGGGGATAGGTTCTCAAGAGTACAGAGAGAAGGTCTACGGTCAGGAACGGAAGAATTAGGTAATTCGGTAGTATTTGCCTGTACACTCCAGGTGCCAGATTTGAAATCTATACAGGGGAGAGACTGATTGATAAAATCACTACCCAGTATAAAAGCGTGAGGTATGGACGGTACGATAAGTGCTGAAAGTAGGAAGTGTTTGTCGTCGACAACGATAGGCAGATCAACCATACCAGTCACTTGTCTGACTGACCTATCTGCTAAGCTAACGGAAGAAAAAGGGGACACATCAAAAGAATTAATGAAACTCTTAAAGAAAGAGATACCCTCAGCTCCTACCACTGAGTTAGTACATCCAGTGTCTAATAAGACTAGGAAATCATGCCCATAAATATTAACCTTAATATAGGATCTGTTATTCTGATCTCTATGGAACAAAACAGGGGCTAGGTGCGGACTGTTTCTTCGGTGGAAGAACTCCTTGAGAGTAGATAACCACTGTTTCCAATTATCGGCCTCGGAATAGGGATTCGTGTATGGGCCGCTGCTGTACACGTCCCTTACAAGTTTTTTGAACACTTAGGACAGGTACGGATCGTTACATCGGGCTGTCCACACCTAAAACAGAAAAGTTTCTTGCTCTTAGTACAAGAACTGTATGTATGGTTGGATTGACCGCAATTACAACAAGATAGGGTTTTCTTAACCTCACGAGAGGTCGAAGGGGTAGATACAGAAAAAGGTTCGAGCCGAGAGTTGTTATGACTTGGTTTCGGTAATGTTCGGGATTTGGGTTGTGGCTTGCCTTTATCGGGAATTTTGGAAGTATGTTTGTTACGATTTAAGGCGCAAGAACATACATGAGCGACAGGAGATGTTCTAGTTTGAAGTTTGAAAGTTTCTTCCAACTTTCTGCAAAGAGGTACCAATTGATCGACAGAGTTAATGTCCAGTAATGCAAACTGTGACACATATTCCGGTAAGAGGTTCGAACGGATATGTTTAACCTTCGTTACTTCTGCGGGAGGTCTGCTAAGACGGGAGAACAAATTCTCTAATTGAGCAATAAAGATCACCACTGGTTCAGACTTCTTTTGTTTACAGCCTTTAATCTGATTCCACAAATCATCATCGATATCCGGAGGGAGAAAGTCAGCTTTGAGTCGGACAACTAATTCTTGCCAATTATTTACAGAAGCCTTAATGCTTCTAAACCAAATAAAAGCATCACCAACAAGCAGTTCGGCTGAACTTTTGAATAAGTCCTCAGATGAGACATTTCGAGCTTTTGATAGCTCATCAACCCTCTCAAGGAAATCGAAGATTAGCTTTGGGTCCCCATTAAATTTAACTCCCCACTCAGAAATGTTGAGTGGTTGGCTCACGTTAACGATAGGTGTAGGAATGTTGATTGTTGGAGATGGTTGACAGAAAGAAGTATTAACTTCAGGAGTAGACAGTTCAGAAGTCGCTCGTTCATGGAGATCGGCTTCTAAGAGAAGGCAGGTCGTTAGACTTTCTTTCTGGAAAGTGGTAGCCTCAGTGAGAGCCACTTGGTCTTCATTACCAGGGAGGACCATACGGTTTACTCGGCCAGTCAAATGTGATAAACGGGAAAGGAGACGTTTGTAAAGAGAGTCATTTGAATTACCCTCAAACTCCTTCACTAAAGTCTCTATAGCAGCAATAGACGAGGTAATCTGTTCTCGATCTTGTTCTTAGGGAATGGAATATTGGAACGTAACGGTACTGTGGCTGCCTTGAGAGCGTTCTTTCTCAAGCAGTCGTTTTAGGATTTTACGCTTGTCATCCAATTGCGTTGGGATTCGCAACCACGGATGCGGAGTTCATATTCCAACTCATCGGAAAGAAGGTGAGATACTACAAACTGAACGGGCTCCATAACTAACAGGAAATTAATCAAGCGGAAGAGAATAGGTCCTTAGGTAGATATAAC
The DNA here is from genome assembly GCA_946251905.1 of Cryptocephalus moraei. NCBI lineage: Eukaryota > Metazoa > Arthropoda > Insecta > Coleoptera > Chrysomelidae > Cryptocephalus > Cryptocephalus moraei. The sequence goes on from OX276459.1 coordinate 13,435,371, forward strand.
CAGGTAGTTACAATAGTTATAAATTTTCTATACGGTAAAATGTGTGGGAGTGTCGCTTCACAGTAAATAAGGAAAATAAGGAACTAACAATACATAAAATTGCAATTAAGATAAGTAAAGTTGTAGCTTTACTGACAGGTCCGTCACACAGTGCGAAAATAAAAGTTAGGAACAAACTTCTGATTCAGAGCTTCACGTTTAGGGCGCCAAATTAATTTTTTATGTGTAGCGAAGGTTGACTTACCTACACATAGCTTACGGCAGCTGTTCGCCTGGAGAGCATTAGGGTCGTGCGTCGGAATCAGAAATTCTTATCGTAACGATACTAAACAACAAACATAGGCCGCCACCTAGTGAAACCACTAGGAACGGTATTGTTATGCGCTGGACCAGTCAATAAAACAACAATAGTGCCTGTGTGTTCGGTTTAATAGAATGTATCGGAGTAACGGAGCAATATTACATGAACGATGAATTACACTTATTATGGGCAAAAACACGGTGGTACTCCTAATTTAATAAATGGTGAATTACAATTTAGCATGAATATGAAACAAACACAGCGGCACTCCTAACTCTGTGAAATTAAGAAACACAAAACAAAAACAAAAGAATACAACCTGGTTACGGTACTTAGAAGTATCCTGGGTTCGAAGGGAACGGCAGTCCTTGATGGGAACGATAGCCCTCGGTATGGATGGCAGTCCTTCGATAGGGGTGATAACGGGAACGGTAATGTCCAGCGAGAGCAGTGGATCTCAACGAGACGATAGCCCTTAATGGGAACGATAGGGTTCGGTGAGAACGATGGCTCTCAACGAGACGATAGCTCTTAACAGGAACGGTAGCCCTCAACGAAACGATAGCGGGAACGGTAATGTCCAGGGAGAACAGTGGATCTCAATGGGACGGTAGAGTTCGATGAGAACAGTGGGCCTCGGCAGGAACGTATCTGTGGTGAGTAGTCTTCTACGCACGAATGTAGTTCCCCGGGAGAAAAAAAACCCTAGACGAAAGGGATCGTCTCATATAAGAAAAAGGAACGATTAATCAAGGAATCTTACCTCGACGAAGGAGGGTTATGTATCACACGTGAATACGGCGGATACGGTATCGTCAAAAATGAACGTCGGAGCTTGAAGATAACGCCTTTGCGGAACGAACTGTGCGTTTTAATTTACACAATATACTCAAACGGAGCAGATGAACCAAGTTTAGTTTCGAACAGCACGTGGATTCGGAACGTCCAAATCGGTAGACGACCGGCGGAAAAAGAGAAAGTCAACCGAGACGGGGCTCACGGAGCGCCTGTCACTCTCAGTTTAACGCATAATACTGTAAAAAGCATCCAATTGTGTTTTAAGTGTATCAACACATGGGATTTTAAATGATTGACAAGCTACATAATGGACATTCATAGATTGGAGCTCTCTCGACATCAGATGCTGAAGGAGTTGCCAGAAATATATCCAAATCCAATTCAGGTGCTTTCGATGTCGATGGTGGTGGTTCATGATCATGACTCAGTGCATTCGGTAGTCCTAGCCAGAGCTGGGTAAAATAGCATTAAAAATATATTTAAAATAAAAAATGGAAAATACTTTCAAAAAATTATTTGAAATCCAAAATGGAAAATGGTTTAGATGTAACCATTTAAAATATAAAATAGGAAATGGGTATTTCAAATAAAGATTTAAATACAAAATGCTTTATTTTACGTATTAACGTATTAACGTATTAAGTCCTTACAGTTGACATTACACTTAGCTGGTAGTTAATGTTTAATCAAGTTAATTTTTGCGTTTTAAAATTGTTGACAATTTCGTGGTCTGCAATATGACCTCAAGAGGCCACAAAATCTTTGTGGCTCTAAAATTTAGATAGAGGAAATGCAGACAAAGGAGTTTTACAACTTCAACCTTTTATATGATAACTCTAAATCTCCGTTTCATCAAAATAAAAAAACCTCAACATACGAACCGTTTTTGATATCGAAAATCGTTCACATATTTGCCATATCCGTTACTTCAGGTTGTTCCAGCCCTCGCGCCTTTATTTGCTTTGAATGAACTTCTAATTCAGTAAATAACAAATCTTTTAATTTAGTCCTATTTTCCTTTGTAGTCCATCGTACTTTAAGTTTTGTAAAGATGGAATGGGAAATTTTTCCCAACATAGCATCATTTGTAGTTGGAGATAGTGACAGATATTCTTGGAATTTAGTCTCCAAACTTTCCAATAAAATATGAACCAAATTTTGAACAAATCTTGATTGGCGTAATTGACATGATGTTAAGATTTTTTTGATACGAAGAAGTTCTGGGATCAACTCCCCGTAAAAAAGTATTTTTAGATCCTTGAAGATTGTCTATAGCTTGTGCAAAAGGACGAAGAACTTCAATATATTCTGAAAGAAATTGTAGTTCTGATTCTTTAAATTGTGGTAAATCCAAGGATTCACATAACTCAAACAGTTTCTATTTGACTGTCATTAAATGTTGTAGGCAATCATAAGATGAATTCCAACGCGTTAGACAAAGCGACCTAGGAGATTTTTCAGTTAGTTTCTGATATACTTCACATGCTTTTGGAGATCTCGAAGTTAAATTCCAAATTGCGGAGCACTTGGCAAAAGCAGAACCGTAAATTCTACTATACAAACTATTTGGAGTGTCAGGACTCCTGACACTCCTGACACTCCCTAATTGTAGTTTGTTTCTTTTCATCTCCTTTCCCACTAAAAAAGTAAGAACTTCATTAGTTTCATGTTTCATGTAATAGAAAGGTGGATTTATTTTTGGTTAGGTTTTCAAAGAAGCATAAATTATAATAAATTAGCTTGACGCATTAGGTTTAGGGTGTTTCTTTAGATGTTTATTCATGTTTGAAGTATTCTCTGACGTTTTGGTGGTTTTGGAACTCTTGCATTTCACTTCGTTGTTGTTAATCTTAACAAAATACTGTCAATATTCACTCTTACTAGGGGGCATTCATCTAATTATGACTCAAATATCGATACGCTATACAGAATAATAATGAGTACTTTTAGATTACACTTGAATGAAATCAAATAGTAGTCAATCACAATAACAATCAAGCGCGCGCAAAAAACAATGCTCTACGGAACGATGACGGATCGACAATTCGTCTTTCTCCCATGGGCGCCATAGAACATTTATATCATAGTCAGAGCCGTCAGAGGTCAGAGCATATATCTTAGAATGAATGAATAACACGGATACGTAGAATGAAAATGAATAGTAGAACATCGACGAACAAGCGTATTCGAAGGAAACTAATGATTTAGAAGGTTCTACATGATTAAACTAAATGACATTGCCATAAATGTAAAGCCAAGTTTTATGTAAGTTATTTCTAAGATTTATTAGATACGATACCTGTCAAAAAGTACTCGTTGAGTGATAGTGTCACACGCCTGAGGACCTAGGGTCCAAAGGGAGTGCTCGGGTTGGGGGTGTAGCTAGGTGAAGCTAAAGAGAAAGCATGGTAACACATAACAATATTTATTTGGACACTAAATACAGGGGAGAGAACATCGTACAAAATTAAGGCAAGTGATCAGACGTAGAAAAGTGAGAAGAGGTTAAATGGAGGTGGTTGCTTACTTTAGCAGGACGAAGGACAGCAGGTGCGAGGCTCCTCCAATTAGCGGCATGCTCAAAAGGACGGGCTCTCAGACGGGCAGCGTAACGTGATACTCGGTGACAGACTGATTTCCTGATCGTTATCATCCCGCTGTATAAATACAAGCGGGATGTTTACGAACGTGGTGTCGTACCTGTCCGAGAGTCGTGTCGTCCTTCGGTTTAAGGTCGCCGCGGTCCTGAATAAGCTTAGACGGCGACCTATTTTCGCTAATTGGGGCCGCGTCGCGACAATAGTATCGAATACAAAGTATCGAGTGCAAAAGTATCGGTATCGAAAGGATGAGTACTCGATACCACATAGTATCGATACTTTTCTCGTGTCCCTACCAGAGAAGGCAATACGACGGCAGCGCGAGGAGCAGAGCGCGTAGCAGCGCGAGTACCATAGTGTGGCTGAGGCATTACAATTTAATCCCCTGTAACATCGAAATCATCGGCTAAATTTGGGAATACAAAATGTTTGTTGGTTTTTGAAGTATTTCTCATAAATCTGCAAGAAAATGTCTTTTGCCCATCAGTAGTCTGGATCGATTCGACAAGTCCAACATAATATTTTTCAAGTATCTTTTTTGTTGATGCTAAAAAGGTAAATTTCACAATAACAAAATCCTTGGTTGAGATTTCCACTTTTTGAATTTACTTATCTATGATATGCCCATTTTGTTGATTATTATTTATTTCCTGATTAATCCAATCTTGTAGTTTAGCTAATGTCATATTTTCCTCTATATCACCCTGGTCAAAATCTTCTCGCTTTTTCTCTACATCCACATTGTCGAAATCTTCCTGGTTTTCCTCCATATCCACATCGTTAGTCCAACGGACCAACTAAGGATTCGGAATCGTGCAATGAATACTGTTCATTGTTTGCCTCACTATCTTCTCTGCTAGAACTGCTATGGCTAGGACCAGCTACACTTAGTATGGTTGAACTTGCAATTTCTTTTTCCGTTTGTTTTCTGGGTTTTGGGTCATCCTTCTTTGAGGAAGCATGTTGGCAAATGTGTCTGACCATAAAGTGTTTGTACTAGCATCAGCACTTGGTTCTTTTCGAGGGATGCGTTTCAATACCTGCTCCTCATCAATAGGGAAAATTCCTGTTGCCCAAAATCCACGTATTAAATTTTGCTCGATATTTGTTTTGAGCCTCTCCAGTGTCTCTGTTAATAAGGTCGGAAACGTATCCTTTTAGGCCAACTAGTAGAGATTTTTTGGTGCAATAAAAATATAGGTTCCAAAGTATGCAAGGTGTTAAAGTATGATTCGTAGATGAAAAGGGATGAAATCATAACCACGAATTATTCTTTATAAATAAAATGGCAGCCAAAAAAACGTAAAATATTGCAAGAAAATATGTTTTTTCATTTTCTATCAGAAACTATAGAAGATATCGTTTTGACTACAATGACTACATGCAAAAGTTGTAGAGAATTTAAAGAACTTTGAAATGAGTCTTACTACAACTTTATAATTGCGTTTTTCGCCGAGAAAACCCGAAAAAACTAAAAAAAAAACACTTTTTTTTAAAATTCGTAGCTCTTACAAATATGAACCTACAGCACGCGCTCTTTGGGAAATAGTAGGTGTTGATATGCTTATTAAACAGGTAAAAATCTGGACCCTATCGGATGTAAAGTGTGGCAAATATTCCCAATTCATTTTTTGGGCCGATTTTTCACTTGCTTATTCTTGCTCGTACGAAGGTCCGATCGTAATTTTGAAAACTGTTTTAGAAATTTCAAAACCTTAGCAAAAAATCGTATATTCTACTTATTTGTTACAAAGCCGCTAAAATGGTCTAAACAGCATTCGAAAATTGAGTAAAACGGAAGAATTCGCGCTAGAGCCAAAGATTCCTCCTCAGATTCCACGCGGAATGTCCCCTCCATTACCATCGCGCTTCGGTAAAGTTGATTTGGCTACTTTCCATTTGTCGGCCGCTGTTCTATAGGACATTCCACATTGTAAGTCTTTTATGGCACTACCCATATTGTTTTCTTCGATTTCGTGATATTTTTTAGAACCTACTTTGCAAATATATTTCCTTGGCACGTTGACCCCTGAAAACAAAACGAATTAAATAACATGGGGTAACTTGGGACACGGGCTAACTTGGGACAATGGTTGTCCCAAATTACCATAAATCATGATTTTTTAAAAAAATATTTTAAAATCTAAAAAATTGTCCAAAAGCGGGCAACGACGTTGGCAGTATTTATAAAACATACAAAACTAACTAAAAATGTAATTGGACTTACCTGTTTACCTTTTGACTCCCTCTTTCAGATAAAGTTTTCGACCACTTATTTTTGCCTTGCTTCTCCCCACCACTTATGTTTTTTTATACTTTTGAAATATCATTATCATTATTATTATATGTTATCAAAAATCATTAATTTATGAAGAATTCCTTAAATTAATCATCATAGGTTGCTCTTCAACTAACCAAAATATTAAATTGAGGTTATATTTATATTTGCGTTGTTGCCGCTAATAAAATTAGAACATCCGAAGTTGCGTCCCGAGTAACCCCGACGTCTCAAATAACCCCATTTTACGGTACTTGAAGAATTAGACGAGTTGACTGATGATGAAGACTTCAGAGAACTCATCATGATAGAAGCTTTCCCGAGGGCAGTAAGGCAGTTTGGTCCAAGGACTGACCATTTCCTGAAATGGAACGAAAGAAAATTCCAGGACAGGTTTCTCTTCACGGAAGGAACTGTTCACTTCCTAGTTGAAACCATTAGAGAGGAGTTATCTTGTTTAAAGAACGTGTAAGTTTCTGAATTGTATTACCAGCATTCAAAACACCGCGTGAAATCAACAGTATGAATTCCCATGCTTACTCATTCATCTCCTTGAGATATTCCTTGCCTTTGTTCCTCGCCCTTAATAATAACGTCAATACGATGTGCTTGCTATTCCATTGACTGTCAATCTAAATTCGTCCCTCAATCGGAGTTGCCTTTGCCATATTTGGTAACATTCGGCCACCTTCGTTTCACGGGGTAACGAAATGTTGATCCCGAATCTGGAATTGTCTTCGATCTAACGCCTCTTAGGATTCGTGTACCAGAAGGTCAAAGTTTTAACATTTCCAGAACAAGAGCAGAGCTAAAAATATTACAAAACAAGCCCATCGAGATAGTTGGGAAAGGTACATTAGCAACGTAGAGGAAGATGTACATGGCGGGCAAGAAAACGAATTTAAAGTCCTAAAGCACGTGAACCAAGATGAAGAAAATTCAACCAGGATAGATGTTATCCCAGAAAGACAATGAATGGAACGCTATAAGACACTCTGGTATAACATGTATGTAGAGGACATCACAGAGCTTAAAATATTATTACAAGGCAAGCCTATCGACCCATGTGAAGTTAGCGTACTTTCTCGGCGTACAATTTAGCCGAGGACGCACGAGCGGTCAGTAGCGCACCGAGACGAAATGTATTGGGGGAAAATCAATTAAGGTGTTGTTCTAACCATTAAACGTTTACAATTAAACATTTATCGTCTGATTTCGATCAATTAACCACAAATTGATTTTGAGAACTGAATTTAAACAAATATAATGTATGTTATGAGAAAAATATATGGCCGCAGAACTGGTTGCCTAAGACGCTCTCGGGTTTCGAATTGAAACATTTAACTCGAAGTATTCCCCAAAAGTCAATTTTGTGGACGTTTCGCATATATTCCAAATATTGTATACAAATGGACTTTCCATAAAGTAATTATTAGTTAAAAGATCGTTCGACATTGCATCCACGTCGACCACTCGGTTTTTATTTTTTTTTAAAGTGTTCCGCTGCATGGATTTTCTTTAAATTTCGGTCACATATGTAGAATTGAATAGCGAATTGATCGACCATAGTCCGATTAGTCGCTGATAGTCATCCTGAGCCGCTAAGAGTCAGCGTACTTTTTCTATCTGAACAAACTTCGACGTCGACGTATTTGGAAATTCATGCATTTATGACCTGAACTGTCGATATTCCGTCATTTAGTAAAGGGTTTGTTTGACATGTCGGGGAGGGCGTACGAACACACACGCTGAGTCGATAGGTCGTTCATTGATACATGGAAATAATATTTGTTGACACACTTTTAAGTAACCTTCATTTTTTTTAAGTACAATACAGTTGAGAAATATTTTCAAAATGTATATTTAAATGATCCACCACATATTACCATTTTGAAAATATAGTAAGATGTTAGTGACCAAGACTGTTTACAATTTTATGTGTGGAATTTAACTAATGAAATAGTATAAATTCATAAATATATTCCATGTAGCTTCGTAGTCAATATAAGTAATGTTATGTACCCGTCATGAATTTCATTCCAACTGTTATATTAATAGACTGTAACTATTGTTTCCTCTACGACCGACATCAAGGCGACACAATAATCATCTTTTAATAGCCATAGTGGAAACTTCGAAATAATATTTGTCTATTGATGGAAAGTCGAAGGGAACCTCCACGCAACCCTTAGCAAACATTAAATTATCATGAACGACCAAACTATTTCAGTCTCAGTTCATATCCCATTTTAACAGAGCACGTATTTAGATTACTTCGTGTTAACTTGTATAGTACTACATTATAACATACAACATTATTTTACCCCCAATACACTACAGTTATAACTATAAAAAGTTTTTGAGTGCACGAGAACCACAACATTACTATCAGTATTATATTAGCATAGTATAATAAGTGTACTATAAATGATTTGTATAGTTTTGCAATATTATATTTACCTATATGTACAACTTGTTTTCTTTATGATTGCTCACCCTGTGTTCCACATTTTTTGATTCAAAACGTAAAACGGTAAATTAACTAAATAGTTGCCCTGTATAACATATTAAAATGTGAATTCAGAAATATTTCAAGTAAAGTGCTTAGTAGGTATTTGAATTCATGAAAAGTAACGTGATTATTAGTTCGATGATTTCAAATTTGCCTTTAAACATTTCTCATACATTTGAAGACCATGTCATGATTTAAAAACCTTAGACAATCTTAGTCATCAATTAGTTATCAATAGTTATCATAGTTATCAATAGTTATCAATCAATTAGTTATCTATAGTGAAATGTAATTTTAAAAAAAATCATTTATCGAAGAAAGAAATAAAATTATGATACAGAAGAAATAGTAAATGTAAGTTAAGATCGAGTATCATTCATTTTTGTTGAATATTTAGATTGTGTGTGTGCGTGCGTGCGTGCGCGCGCGCGCGTGTGTGTATAAAAAAATACTTTGCAGTTTATAATATTTAATAAATACTAGAACAAAGACATATAGACAAGATTATATTGTTTTCCCACTTATTGGTGCCCGCGTTGGTTTCCGCCTCGGCGGCCACCGCGACGACCACCTCGACGTCGCTGGTTTTCTCGCCTTTCTTGCATAGATAACCACTTCCAGGACAGCTGCAACAGCGTATCCTGAAAGATTTGTGTTCGTCGCTGATTTCGCTCTTTCCACTGTTGCCTGCGTCCTGTAAAATAAAGTGGTCATTTTTCAGTGTCAAATATTCATGGCAACATTATCACCGTTTTATACAATGAAGTTAACATTGAATAGTATAATTTTGTCTTATTAGCAATTATTTCTTTTTGTTGTTTGTTATACGACGAAGGTTTCTGAAAATGTTTTTGAACACAAGTAACTTTATTGAAACGATAAATATATGTACTTAACGTAATATGACAACAAATTTCGTATCAGGACGAGACCTTTTTAAAATCAAAGGTAAGGTTAAAAGAAATGTTTTTAAAAAAGTATCCATTTGAAATGTCAAGATCACTGTTTAAACGTTCATCTATTTGCGAAAATTGCAAAAATTATTCGTTTACAACGGATTGAAAAAAACACTGATAAGAAGAAGTATTAGAATTTTTGCTTCCTATGGGGTTTTGAAAAGAGCTTCATTTTAGACCTGCTAAAAATGTATATATAATTTATTTACATTGCAAACACCTTTCTTAATTTTAATTTGCAACAAACAAAGAAAAACAACATAAGTTATCTCGAAACTAACATAAAAAGTTGCCTTTTGCTATCCCTACAAATCCCTTACAATTTGGTAAAAAATTATGAATTACTTTACGAGTTATTGCATTTGTTTATTAAAAAGTGTTTTTTTAACCTGAAAAACGGGGTTGTTGCGGCCATACTATCTAGACCAATTTACAAGGGTTCACTTTACAATCTTATTCATTTTCATCAATGTTTTCAATGCGAAATGCCAATATCTGAAATTCCGAAAATCACTGCGATTACAATACTTTTCTCTCATTCACGATTGAAAAGTTGTACTTTTCGATTGTCATTTCAGAGTGAAAACTGCAATTTTAGTGCACTTGTTTTACTTTTCGCACGAGCGCCAAAAATAAAAATAGATTCGACCTGATTCGACCAAAAGTAGCTGTCAGTTTGAGCGTTTTGTATTTTTTTCAACGAAACACACTTTCATTACCTTGGTTACTGTGATTAAGATAGTTGGACTGATAGTCTTAACTTTAAATAGTTGAAAATCTCACGTATGTTGGCATCAGTCACCATCGCGTCTACAGCCACCACCCTGTATACGTCTAGACGAGAGGCCTCAACGGAAAAGGGCTGATGTCAGCTTCTTAGGGAACCACGAGCAGCACGAGCCCACGAGCGAGACCGCGGAGCAGCGGGACGAAATATTCGGTTTAGCGTTTAGCGTACCGATCGGGAATTACAGGTGGCAATATAACTTTTTATTTAAATATAGGGTTGTTATTTTAAAACTTATTTTATATCGCGAATCAGTAACACGTATTTCAGATATTTTTCGTAACATCTTAATTATTTGTAAATGAGAATAAATCTTGTATGATACATGTGGGAAAAGTGCGTTTAAGGCACTTGTTTGAATTACAGAACTCGCTACGCTCGTTCTTTAAACTTTCAAACGCGTGCGTTAAACATGCACTCTTCACACTTGTATCATAAATAGCTATTGTCTTTTTAAATGGCTACCCCAAATGAGAACATAAATGTTACCTACCTTTTTTATTTCCCCGTCCGCTCGGACCGGGTCGCGGCTCCTCTGTACTCGCCGTCGCCGAGCTCGAGGCACGATCGCCTGACGGAGAGGGTTCGCCTTGGGGCTCGTCCGGGGTCTTGTCCCCCTCTGCACCTCCTCCTTGCAAGGTCTCCATCAGGTTCTCCTAAGAAAAATGAGAAAAATTAGAACAGTACGGCATACTCTTGAACTTCAAACGAAATTGCCTTTACTTGAAATGGGTTTCGACGAAATTGAAACGTAACATCGTTTCTCCTATTCATGTTATATTCGCTTTGCCTCCAATATTTGGAGCACTGTTCCAATAAAATGCCAATTAACATAAAAACCGTTTTTACTTACTGTATTCCCTTCGTCGTCTGCCATCACCAATTTCCTTCTTCTCTTCAAAGCTCAAACTCGAATTTTTTTCAAACTTTTCTCCTCTTCTCGCGTTACGCGTTTATCCTGAGATTCCTGAGTCAGCCCTTGGAAGGCCCCACTCGCGGTTACGGTTCTCGTAAACAAACTCGGCCGTGCAAAAGAATCTTCGGGAATCGGGGATTTGAGACGGGCCACATACGCGAAACGCCCAAATACTACCGCTAACGCGCTAACATACGTTTGCCTAAGTGGACGTTTTACATTATCCACGTCTATTTAATTTTAGGAGTTGCTTGTAATTACTATTCTTTCAATGTTAACTTAACATCAGTTATTATTTTGGCCGTTTCGAACTTGTAAGACAGTGTTCGATTATGGAAGATATTTATTCAATCCTATCAATACAACAGCATGTAAGAACTCAAAGTCTTGCTAAAAACTAAAACATCTTTCCGTACTTTACAACCCAAATATTCCTTTAAAGTAATATAAAACCAGCCTCGAGGCCGACTATTTCGAAGCGGGTCGTTTTGCTGATTGTTGCGAATATTATCTCACGTATGATCTCACATTCGGCCATCCTGAACTTGGCGGATTGTCCCATATCGCCGGTCACTACATGCATAAATTCGAATAACAAGTAGGCAGTAGCGGCCTTTCACATAACCAAATAACAAGTAGGTAGGCAGTATCGGCCTCTCAAATAACCAAATAACAAGTAGGTAGGCAGTATCGGCCATTCAAATAACCAAATAACAAGTATGAAGGCAGTATCGGCCTCTCAAATAACCAATAACAAATTGATAGGCAGTATCGGCAATTCAATTAACCAAACAACAAGCAGGTAGGCAGTATCGGCCTCTCAAATACTCAAATAACAAGTAGGTAGGCAGTATCGGCCCCTCAAATAACCAAATAACAAGTAAGTAGGCAGTATCGGCCATTCAAATAACCAAATAACAAGTAGGTAGGCAGTATCGGCCATTCAAATAACCAAATATCAAGCAGGTAGGCAGTATCGGCCTCTCAAATACCCAAATAACAAGTAGGTAGGCAGTATCGGCCCCTTAAATAACCAAATAACAAATAGGTAGGCATTATCGGCCTCAGTTGTTATCGTTCACGTGCAACTACGTATCAACTCAGACAACAAGTAGGCAGTATCGGCCTCAGTTGTTGTCGTCCTCGTCTCTACGTCTCGTTCACTTGCAACTACGTATCAACTCAGATAACAAGTAGGCAGTATCGGCCTCAGTTGTTATCGTCCTCGTCTCTACGTCTCGTTCACTTGCAACTACGTATCAACTCAGATAACAAGTAGGCAGTATCGGCCTCAGTTGTTATTGTCCTCGTCTCTACGTTTCAAATACCTTTCTCTAACTACGTCACCTGGTCCCGCGCCTTGACTCCAACATCAGGCAGACAGTATCGGCCTCGGCTGATGTTATCATTATCAAGTTATCATCTCAACGCCTCGACCTGAGTCACCACTCGACCCTTCCCCCATCGGATAAGGTGTGATCCCGGGTTCGCCAGTCTCAGGTCTCAGCCTTGTCCTGGCCCTGAAGCAGTGTCGGCCCCATCGTCACAGTTGTAGACGGCTCCTGGTGCGTCCTCAGCTTCGCTTAGTACACGCTGCCTTGATCGCCTGGAGAGGCGCCTTCCACTTCCACCGGTACACGTGCCTGGCCGCCTCGAGGAATCACCACGTCGTCGACAGCCATGATACGGAGTCATCTGGTCATCTCGTCGGCTTCCACGGCTTCAGCCACCTGCTGGAGCACCGACTGCCTGCTCAGTAACTCCGCACCAGCCAGGTATACATCGACGACAATCACCTTGACGTTGAGCGTGACGTCATATCCACCTGGACGCTCACCTCAACCTCGCCTTCGCCTTCGACCATCTGACAATTTTCGGTATACTTTTCCGTACTATAGCATATATTCGTTGAAGTATCGCTTCGTCTTCTTGCTGTTTCGTTTCCCAGCACCTAACGCAGTCTTCGCAAGCCGTCTTCAACAGTTGTTGAAGGAATTACATCATCCATATATGGAAACGCTGTCCCTCAGTGGTCCGAGCACGGCGCTCATCAATCGCTGAAACACTGACGGTGCACCACAAAGACCAAACGGCACTCTCAAAAATTCGTGGTGGGAATCTGGGGCCACTAACGCCGCCCCGACTGTTGAGTTCTCATCTACAGGCACCACTTGACAAACTTGATCCCGACGCCAGACCAAGCGCAGTGAAAAATCCACATTCGCTGCCACGCTCGTCTCTGCCCAACAAATCCAGTTGCTCGTCCACCAGTGGGAAAGCCATCCTATCCCCGACCGCGAGGGCACTCACGCGCCCGCAGTCCACACACTTTCCGACATCGCTAGTCTTTTTCTTGACGAGTAATACAGGGCTGGAATAAACAGAATTCGACTCTCTTATTTGTTGGATAATAACTCTTCAATTATCCCTCGTAATATTTGTTTTTCCACGATAGGGAATCGATATGGTCTGTATACTACTGGTTCAGTAGTAATTAGTCTAATTTCCATTTTTGCTGCGTCAATTTTACCTAATTCCGCCACACATGTCTCGATCCTGTCTTGAAATTCGCTTAAAGGATTTTTACACTCAAGTTTCTGTTCACAGGTAATGTTTCCGATGTTTATTTTATCCTCATCGTCGTTTGTCGTTTCGCATTTCAAAACATTCACTCTCGCGAGTTGGTGGTGCGTCCATTCTCAATTCCCGCCGCACTATTACGTCTGTTCCTATTTTGAATAACATCACGTTCGGCAAACCGATAAAGTCCCGGCCGATGATGCAATCGTAGATCATCTGATCGTCATTTACCCCGATAACTTTTAACATTGCACTGGGTTGACTTTCTAATAATGGTACTTAATCTTCCGGTGTCCACCAAACAGTTATACTTTTTCCCTGTTTAACACAACTTTCAGTGTCTATGGATTTTCACTTGTTTTAGTTGATCTTGTAATTTCGTTGACGTTATCACTTTTGCGGATTCTTATCTGGACATTTGTTTTGTTTATGGCCAAGACGTTTACATAAAGCATTCTAGTATAGGTTTAGTGCAATATCTCGCACGGTGGGGTCCTTTGCAGTTGAAACACTGAATTTCCATTTTAGATGTTTCGCCGGCATTCATTAATTGGGGTACGGGCTCACTAGGTACTCTTCTTGCACTATCGCATTTAATAGTTTGCGGCACACATCCTAGCGTGCTCAAATACGCGTACAGCTCTTCTCCTACAGCTCCTTTATTGTCTTCGGACTCATCATCTATGAATGATTCCGCCTCAGAAATATCACCAAACTCTTCCCATAATCACTGAAAATTTCGTTGGTTTTCTTCGTATGACATTTTGCTAAAAACATCGTCAAAATGATCACTACATTCCGTAGAATCCAATGGAAATTAGTAACTTACCTACAAATTCGAGATACACAGAAAGTTACTTTAGTAGTGTTCTTGGGTATAGCGTACCCAAACCGCCTTTCAAGACTTCTCACTTCGAACTAAAAGTTTGTAGACATACGCAAATGAGTCTATGTTGTCAAAATATGTATGAACTTAAGCTACTGAGCGTTAGAGGTCGCTAAATTGTTAAAATTTTATTTTAGCGGTGTGAATCTGGGTGTTCGGGTATGACATAACCCAGCACACTAACGAAGGGTTAATGTTTTCCTAGTGGTATATACTGGCAGCAGACATGACTCCATCAACGGATACGCAAACCAAATGGGTTCGTATATGTCGTCGCTCCCTGAAGAAAATCGGGTCAAATTGATAACCTCCTTTTTGAAGTCGGTTAAAATTAAATAAGTAAATGTGGTTTAGGTAAATAATGAAATTATACCTGCACCCGATCGTATCGAGTCAAATTTTTTTAAGTGGCGTCTAAATGTGCCCATGAGTATATCCTTTTTTGTTTTCAGTTCTTTTATAGGTATTGTCGCGACCTAATTAAACGTCCGGGGTCACTGTAATCCCCACGATTTACCGACCTGCGCGACGATCGCGCCGATCTCGCAATATTTTCGTCGGTAATTCCACCTATTATTGCGTCCACTAAATAACTTTCAGGAATCTTCAACTTCAGAGCTTTTAGTTTGTCCATTTTATTAAAGCAGTATTCACTTAAGTCCTGTCCACTGCGCGTTTCGTACAAAGCAGCTTCTCGAAGTAGCTTAGCAAACGGTAATGGTTTCGAAAATTGTTTGATTAGTAACGTTTTCATTTTCTTCCGACTCACTGCTAGTTGATCCTGAGAATCGTACCACCTTCGTGCCATACCAACTAATCTATTCGCAACCAGTTTGATTACCGTCAAGTCGTCCCAGTTGTACAGCTCTACTAACTCATCAACACGGCGAACCCAAGCTTCTACTGATTGTTCCATTTTTGCGGATCGAAAACAGGAATCATCTTTTCCTCTCCATGGCTAAATTGAGTGACAAAACTCAAACTGTGGCTACAGCGTCTTCTCTCACTAACTTTCCTCTTCTTTCGATTGTCGTCGTCGGAGGAGCTCGTCGATGACGCTGAAGATGTTGAATTCGAACTTGACCTAGACCTTCGTTGTCGTCTGGACTTAGCTTCTTGACTTTTGCGATTTCGTCGATGACGTGCATTTTTGGAACGGTTCCTTTTGCGGGTCGAAGACTGTAGCTCCGGGGAGACGTTCTCAGCTACCAGTTTCGGGGGAACGCCTTCAGCTACCAGCTCCGGGGGCACACCTGCGGGCGTACACGGCCGCACAGAACTCTCCGACATGATGTAAATCCGTAAAACACGTTACTGCGGGCTTAAGATGCGAGTATAATCCCACTTCTGATTTGTAAGACAGTGGATTCGATTATGGAAGATATTTATTCAATCTTATCAATACAACAGCATGGAGCAAGGTTCATATCTAGTTAACAACTAAACGTCTTGCTAAAAACTAAAACATCTTTCCGTACTTTACAACCCAAATATTCCTTTAAAGTAATATAAAACCAGCCTCGAGGCCGACTATTTCGAAGCGGGCCGTTTTGCTGATTGTTGCGAATATTATCTCCCATATGAGATGAAAACGTAATAAAGACGTTTGTTATTAGTCTCGGAAATGTATAGTATGTCGTATAATTTGGGGTTTTTCGATTTTAATTGGTCCTTATGTCTAAATAGAGCTTCTATTTCTTGTTGGAATGGTTCCTTAAATTCCAAATCAACAGACTGAAAAATAGCTGCATTTTCTTTAAATGTTGATATTTTTTCACTGATTTCTTCTAGGTTATTATTTGTTATGAGTATCTTTTCGGATTTTGCTAGAAAATTTTCATAACTTTCTTCATCGGGGAGAAGTTGAATGTAAATTACAATTTTTATTCGTCACGTTTAATTGATTAATTTGAGTTTGTAAATTATCTCCAGGAGTTGACTCTATAGTTTGGTTCGTTGATGGAGTACGACTTAAGCAATCCGCGACATAGTTAGATTTACCTTGTTTATAAATGATCTTATAATTATATTCTTCTAGCGCAAGTCGCCACCTAACGAGTCGAGAACCTGGATCTTTGTTATTGAAGAGCCAGGTTAACGGCCTGTGATCTGTATAAATTAAAAATTCTCTGCCGTATAGATATGGTCGGAAATGCTTTACGCTCCATACTATTGCCAACAATTCTTTTCCGGTCGTACTGTAATTTGATTCGGCTTTATTTAGGGTGCGACTAGCATAGGCTATTGGAAGGTCATTCGGTATATCGCCTTGAGAAAGAACTGAACCTATGGCGTAATTACTAGCATCGGTAGTTAATATAAATGTCTTCGAAAAGTTCGGATACTGTAAAATAGGTTCTTGGCAAAGTATTTCTTTTAAATTTTCAAAAGATTTTTGTTGGAGACTTGTCCAAAGAAATTCGGAATTTTTTCTCAAAAGTTTAGTTAAGGGTTGTGTTAGATGACTAAAATTTGGAACGAACCTCCGATAGTAACCTGCGAGGCCTAGAAAACTCTTTATATCGCGAGTGGTTTTTGGAGTAGGGAAGTTATAAACTGCTTTAACTTTCTCCTTGTCGCGTTTTACACCATTGTCAGTTATAACGTGGCCCAAATACATAACTTCGCGTCGAAGAAATTCACATTTTTCGAGTTGAACCTTTAAATTGAATTTAGATAACCGTTCAAAAACTTCTCTTAACCGTTTGTTATGGTTCTCTAAGGAGTCCGCGTGAATAACAATATCGTCTAAGTATACAAAGCACCTGTAATTTTGTATACCTGAGAGGACAGTGTTCATAAGTCGTTGGAAAACAGCAGGGGCATTCTTCAACCCGAATGGCATACGGTTATACTGATAGTGCCCAGAGGGGGTAGAAAAAGCAGTTTTTGGAGCATCGTTAGGGTTCATTTTAATTTGATGAAATCCGGACGTTAGGTCAATAGTTGTAAAATATTTCGAGTGTCCTAATTGGTCTAGTATATCAATAATATTCGGTAGGGGAAAGGAATCGCCAATCGTGACATCATTTAAACGCCTATAAACGATGACAATTCTCCATTATTTATTTCCGGCTGAATCTGATTTTTTGGGAACTACCCAAAGGGGAGAATTCCAGGGTGATGTCGACGGTTCAATTATGTTCTGAGCGAGCATTTTACTAATTTGGTTTTCGACCTCTTGTTTGTGTACTTCAGGATACCTGTATGACTTTACATTAATCGGTGTTTTTGATGATGTAGGGATTTCGCACATTATAGCTTCAGTACAAGTTAGTTGATCACCATCTAAGTAAAATATGTTGTTATATTCAGAGCAAATCGCAAATAATTTTTTCTCTTTTTGACTCTTTTTCTTCAGAATTGAGATGATCGGCTTTAATTTGTGATTTGATTTTGTCTATGCGTTCAGAACGGAAATTTAAGGAATGCGATCTTGAAGTTTTATTGATGTTGACCGTTTGAGGTTCTTGCATTGGTATTTCGTCTAAACTAATTTCTATTTTCTTTATTTCTACATTTTGGTCGGTTGTATTTAAAATGGAGGTAATGGCTTTATCATTTACACCCTTTACAATACTGGGACAGAGATAAACACCTTCTAATATATCTAGATGAGGACAAATACCTTCCTTTATACCCGAATTTACTACTCCTATTTGTACCACAGTTTCTGTTCTGGGTTTTAAAATAATAGGAGGATTATTCTTAATTGAATTGAGGTGTTGATTGAGAGGTTGAGGTTGATTTTGAATTTGGTTCTGATTTGAGTTTGAATTTGATTTTGATATTGATTTTGATTTTGAGGTCGAATTTGATTTTGATTTAGAGGTTGACTTTGATTTTGAGGTTGAATTTGATTTAGAGTTTTATTTTGAATTTGAGTTTTATTTTGATTTATAATTTGATTTTGGATTTGATTTGGTTCCAACGGAATTTCGATTTGTTCGATTGGAATTTGAATATTCCCAATAATTAATACCTTATTACCAAAATCTATTTGGCATTTAAATTTTAATAAAAAGTCACTCCCAAGTATTCCTTCGAAATGAATGGGGAATTCGTCTGGAACAGCATGAAATTCATGATTGAAAATTGAATCTGAGATTTGTAAATATAGATTGGAATAGCAAATAGTCTTAGTGGGTTGGACAACATTTTGATCGATCCCTTTTAATGTGATCGGGCAGTCATAAAATTTAGAAACACCTTTTAATTTAGAGATTTTGATAAGGGATATATCGGCGTCCGTGTCAATAAGAAGGTTACAATTTCCTAAATTCAAAATGTTGATCGTGACGTAGGTGGTTATTGCGATGTTGACGGCTGAAATGTGGCCTGGAGAGAGTGAACACCTCGAGAATAGGCCACTGGTTGACGAGGTGATGTCGAGTTTAAAGAATTCTCATTTGAAGTAGAAGGATTTGACGCTGTGTAATTTGTAATTCCAGAATTTGCCTTTTTCTTATTGTTATATTCGCGTTTGTGGCATTCATTTATGACATGACCTTCCTTTTTGCAACACCGACATATTTTTTGTTGAGCTACATTATAAGAGTTCGAGTTATTTGGATTTGTGCTTTGAAATTCTTTACCTCTATTTGAATTAAAGTTGGAATTTTGAGAATTGCTATAATTTTGATTTCGGCTTTGAAAATTTCGAAGATTACGTTCGGATTAATTTCGAAATCGACAATTTTTTGTTGAATGGTTCGTTCGTTTGCAAATATCACAGGAAGACCTGAAGATTTCCTGTCGGGAAAGAAGTTCTTGTTCTTCAGCAAGCGCGAAGGTAATAGCTTTCTCCAGAGAGTTTGGACTTCGTGATTTTACCATAAGAGAAATATCTTTGTTTAGCCCTCTATTAAAAACATTTAATGCTTGGTTTTTTATTAATTTGACGCAAGCTTCTCTGGCATCGTTTGAAAGTTCAGAATCTAATGTATTAAGAAGTTTAATGTAACAGTTTTCTACTTTATTTGCAAAAGAAATTACATTCTCACCAGGTAATTGACGGATGGAATGAAGCTCGAGTTGCCACTGTGCTTCTGTTCTCTTTTCTGAGTACGCGTCTAATAGAAATTTTTTTAATTCACTCCATTCGTCAAATTTCCTGTTGCGGGTTATGGCTCTCGCTTTATCGGTTAATTTAGTTTCAATTATAGCTAAAAGAACGTCTTTGAGTTCGGGTTTGACTAGATTAATTGCCTTGTCGCAGTTATCTATAAATTCAAGTAATTTTTGTTTCGAACCATCAAATTTAATCAATAGTTTTTCGGCAATTTCTAACGAAACTGACTGGTTCGCAGTGTTTGCTACAGGCTGATTTCGCGTCGAGTCAGCATTAGTAGGATTGGGCATTTCGATAAGTAAAAATAGTGAAATAATAGAAATAAGAAATGAAACAGATTTAGAAACAATAGTGACTTACAAGCAGCTAATAAACACTCCGAATCGCATTGGTCTGCTGGATCCTCTACGTTCTGCACCACTGGGACGATTGGAACGGACGAGTTGATACCCTCGGGAGCGGCGGAACCGGCTGAAGGTCTCGAAGTTCTGACGGCGGCTCTGGAATCTGCTTCATGTTGATCAGGTGGCTGAATTCGTGGAACTCAGATAACTCTCAGGATCAGGCAGGATCAGCTTCCAGTAGGCTCGTACTCGGTGGTGAACTTGATCCCAAAAATCGACGATGAAGGTCGCTAATGAGATCCCACTTCTGACACCAATTTTTGTAGTGGACTCGGGACTTTGACGACTTCGGAACGTTTTTAAATAATTTTATTTAATATTATCTAACAAACTGACAGAGTAACTGCTCTTGAGAAAATAGTGTGATGGAATGAATTTTCGAACAATAGATTCAAGCTTATTTAAAGAGAGAGCTTATCGCATTCAAATATACATTAGCCCGAAAAATAAGGGAAAGTTAAGGACCCGAGAGTAAACAACTAATAGTCTTGTTTTGATGCAAAATAAATATTTTGTTGAGAATAGTAATTTGGAAACTTTTAAATGATCTAGAATAACAGCAATTTCAAATAAGTACTTTGAACGATGTGATACGATAAGCTTTCTTGTATACAGGGTGTGCTATACATTACACCTCCCTCCTTAAGATATTTTGTTAAAAACGTTATATAAACATATGTTTTTCAAAAATATGTCAAATATAATAAAGGCTGAGATATAAATACGTAAAGTAAAATGGTTGTATTAACTTAACCTACCTAAATATTACAAAATAGAGTGATACATAATTTGGATAAGATACATAAGGGTAAGTATAATGACTAATGACATACATATATTATATAATAGACAATCATATATAGCATAATATATTATAAGTATAATGTATAAACAAAAATATTACATTGTATAGGATAGATATGACATGAATATAATTATAGAGTAATCAAAAATGTTCTTTTAATTTAGCAATTCGTTCGCTTCTTCTCAACGGAATACCTTCATTAATTTCTGAACTTTCATCTTTCGCATCTTCAACACTAACGTTTATGGAAGATTTTTCTCTTTTATGATTTTGACAAACGTTCAAGGTTAGATAATTTGTTATTTTCGAACATGTATTTCTTCGGTCATTACAAAATCGTCTCTTTAGTAATTTCAATAGACGGTAAGCAATATAGAGACCTAAAAATTTCAAAGCCGTGCAAAAGAAATAAATAAGGTATGAGTTTGAGGTAAAGACACTGGTTATTCGTTCAAACGTTGATTCATTTGTAACATTAACTATTCTATCCAATTTATGACTTGCAAGATTTAAAGCATCAATATCTAAATTCTGATCTTAAATCTAATCTACTGATCTTAAAAAATTCCAACAGTTTCTTTAAAGTGCATCGAACGAATCGAATGAAGATTAAGGCAGAAAAATACATAATTATACTTTTTGGTCTTTAACTGCAAATTATGGCCCAATAAAATCGTAAAAATTGCTCACAATTAAATTTGTAATTATTCAGGTTAAAAGGGCGCTGAGGGCCTCCGGGCAATGTTGTGGGTTTTGATAAAAAGAACTCTATATTCTCTGTTCAGTTAGCCCTGATAGTTCGATTCCCTCATTATAGATTCAAAATAGATATGGGAAGGGAAGGCAAAACGGCACCTTTAAAAAAATACAAAATATTTTTTGCAAAATGAACTTCATTCAGGGGAAAAGATCATGTATGTATTCTTTAGTTTCGACATTTATAAAAATCAGATAAACAAGGCAAATACTTACTAAAGGCCTATGAAAATACAAATATAAAAAAAACTGTAATGAGACGTTCTGCCTGTATGGTGAAGGCAAAATGGTACTATGAGGCAGGCAAAACGGACCAAAAATAAAAATATAATCAGATGTGTTTTATAACAAAATAGTGGTTCAATGGCATTGAATCTTACATTTTTCTTGTTAAATACGTATTACAATCGCGTTAAGAATCCTAAGAATCCTCAATCGGATGATACGTGTATCTCTTCTGACGTTTTGACTTCTTTACTGCC
The DNA here is from genome assembly GCA_946251905.1 of Cryptocephalus moraei. Taxonomy (NCBI): domain Eukaryota; kingdom Metazoa; phylum Arthropoda; class Insecta; order Coleoptera; family Chrysomelidae; genus Cryptocephalus; species Cryptocephalus moraei. Next base: position 13,457,503 of record OX276459.1, read on the forward strand.
ACTTTCGGTTTAGCATTCCCCGCAACAGAATCAGTAAAAGTAAATTTCCTTTTAACTTGATTTGCGCTAGTTTGTGCGATTTCTAGTTCTTTCTGGTATGGAGATGAGGTACTAATGGTTATTTTACCTCGCTCTCGTTTAGTTCTCTTAATTTATTTGGTTTGTGGAACTGCCAAAATTTGCTTTGGTGATACCAAGAAACTAGTAGCATTTAAGGACTGTGATTTACGTGTAGTAATTTGGGCCAGTGGGACATCTTCATCAGAATCGTCGCTCTCCTTCCTAGCTGAATTTAAAATTGATTGTTTATCACTCACAACCTTGGAACAACCTGGGGGGAACTAATGGGTTCTGCAGTGGAACAACCTGGCTGAGGACTGTTAGATCCTGCATTAGTGGACAGCAAACTTGGCGGACGATCATCATGGGTTTCTGCATTAGTAGGTTTATCAGCTGCATGCTCAGTTGACTGATCGATATTGGTAACATCTGCAGCTAAAACGTACGCTTCCGAGAAAACATTTGGATCTGGTGGCCATATCCCAGTTGCTCAAAATGCATTGTGAGTAGTGGGAAGAGTGGCTGCTTTTTCAAATGCTCGACCAACCAATTCTGCACTACTTCTGTACTGGGTTATATTTCGTCCAGGATTAGTTCGTAACCATTGTTTTGCAGCGTTTGGGTAATATACAGATAATGGCTTCATAAAAGCTACATCAAGCGGTTGCAATCCGTGTGTGCAATGGGGAGGAGACGATAATATATTGTCACACGAGGGCTTTAGGGCCCAGGAGGGGGTATGCTCTGGTTGGGGGTGTGGCCAGGTAGAGAGAAGATAGGTGAATTTAAATAAGGTTTATTACCTACCTACAGAGGAGAGAGTATTCATTACACATGAGAGAGTCGTAAAGGGCGAACGTAAAACAAAACACAAAAAAGGTTGATAGTTGGTGGTTGCTTCTTGTAGAAGGGGGACAAGCGTGAAGTTTCCCCAACGTGCGGGAATATATATTCAACATATGTAAAACATATAAACATAAAGAACAAAATAGAACTGTACATTCATGTATTGTTTTATTTATAAAATATAAGAGTTAAGGTTTACGCAAGAGTCCATTTCTTCTTTTTTAGAGCGATATACTTCGTTGCTATTTCTTTACCATATTATACCGACAACGCTCCGAGACGGCGCTCCGATGCCGACGCCGTCTGTCATCTATAATATCGAAATGAACAATATTAATTACGTTACTTTTTGCCTACCCAACGGTAGAAGTTGATCTGACTGATATTTTAGTTAAAAATCGTGATGTGTCCATCAGTGTACTTTCTCATATACAGGGTGTTACACTAATGGTGTGACATCCAAACGGCAGTATAGATATAGTTAATTTAAGCAAAATGTAAATGTAACCTCAAAACTCAATGAGCGATAAAAACAGGACTGTTTCAATCCTCCTTGACGACGATCATGGGAATGACGTCACGAGAAACTGAGAAAATATTTTTTTTATCATATACCCATTCCAGAAACAAACTGTGTATGAATGCAATAGCTGACATATTCTAACAAATCGAGTTTTGGTCCTGTTGCGTATCAATTACGATAAATTAGGGACGTTAATGAGTTCTTAATTTTGCTTTTTGCAGTGCCTCGATTGCCTGTCACAGGCCCGCCTCAGCCACACCTGGATAGCCTTTTCGGTTTTGTCCTGGCGACCACTATCCATTCCTGCCATTTCAGCAGCTGTAAAATTTTAAAAACATGCATATTGAGTAGTATATGTATTATATCAAAAACACAAGAACATCATATTTACGTATTTATGTGACAAATTAATGTAAGTGAAGTTAGCCCAACACTTTAAAAAAATAAAAAAAAAAATTTCATGTTAAATTTTATTTAATTAATTACAGGCCCGCACTATTTTATTATTTTCGATTTTCCAAAATTATTGGGTTAACTTCACCCGCATGACAAATTAACACTTACGTATTATCATTTTCGCCACTCATAATTGATGAAAAGGTTTTATACCCTTTAAACCAATCCAGCTGTATTAACCTAAATTCATTTTCGTTGAAAGAAGAGTCAATATCGCGGTAAGAACTAGAATCGTAATTCCTACTATTGTTAATAGGTTGGGAATAACTAAAATCTATTTAATTTGAATCTGATGCATCTTTTGAAAGTTTTGATGTACCCGGGGAATCACAACGCAACCTTTTCACGCGCATATAATATTTTTGCATTTTCACTGGTAAAAAAATGTTTCACTTACCTCACGAACCGGAGCCACAAACAAATATAACAACGTAACGTCTAACGACACCAAATACACTCTTTTCTACACTTCTGCCTCTTTCACCGTTTAGCGAAGAAATGAACTTTTCAGGTTCTCCTTAACCAGTTTTACTACCCTCAGTGTCCCTTTTCAGTAGAAATTATCAGTAGAAATATGAATTTATGCCGCGTTTCCTTTCTATTTAAAGAAACATTTCTGCAAAATCATGGGAAAACCCACCGTTCATTTGTTATTAGTTGAACCGTTATTATTGCCCCTTCAGGTAAACGCACCAGTGTCCCTTTTCAGTATTAATTAGCTTAAATCCTTGGATGATGTTTAAAGGGATATATTCTCATTATTCACCCTTTCAACTTATAAAAGAACAGACATTAAAACTAATGACCTAAAATGAATGTCCATTAGATATTGTTGCGATTTGCAAGAAGGAGATGTATAGTTTTATGTTTAGATATTTTTCAAAATCCTATTGTAACGGATTTGTATATTACGCTGCTTTACCCCGAGCTGTTTATTTGGGCGGAGGACGATTGCGCCCGGCGGTCAGAGAAACTCACCAGTTACGCTAAACCTACTGGACGATTGCGCCCGGGTTATCCCAACGCCATAGGACGATTGCGCCCCACTACCTGAGCCGGTATCAACCTGTAGATAACTAATTTTTCTTACGGGTAATTGATACCGGGTTCCCCCTAATACCACTCATAATAGTTCATAATTTGTTACCCAAAACAAGAAACCATATTTTTTTAAGCTTATTTATTATACACATAACATATGCTTTTTACAAAATGAAACCTATTAATTGCCTTATTTTCAAATAATGATATTAAATGTTTTATATAATTATTTCGGTTTTGATAAGTAGTGTTTTTGATTGATTTCGGTAAATGAATACTTCCCCCGTCCTAATCCCAAGAAGTCTTAATCCCTCGTTAGGGCGCAATCATCCTGTGGCCTTTTTGGGATTCAGTCTACCTGTCGTAGGGTAAACTGACCGCGGGGCGGAATTGACCACCACCCGTTTATTTGTTAGCGCTTTTATTGTTATATTGTCGGTCTTTTTTCCACGGGTTTCATAAAAAACATTAATTCACCAACTCGCGTTTTTATCCAAGACAAACAAGTAAATTTGTTTAACCCCGATTTGCTATTTTCTACAGATATCCTTCTTAGAACGTGTTAAAGACGACGTGATATTGACATCTTTGTGACGTCTCCCTTCAACTTGTAAAAAACCAGACATTAAAAAGACCTTAATTGGATGTCCATTAGATGTCCATCCTAGAACGTCTTGAAGGCGACGCGATATTGACATCTTTGAGACGTCTCACTTTAACTTGTAAAAAACCAGCCATTAAAAGGACCTTAAACGGATGTCCATTAGATGTCCAATTTAGAACGTCTTAACGACGAAGCAATATTGACATCTTTGGGACGTCTCACTTCAACTTATAAAAGACCAGACATTACCCTTAGGGCAATTTATCACATCTATCATTGGTGTAATTAATTACAGCTAATTATATGTCTTGTAATGTGTGATTAATTAGTGATTATTTGGTGTGTAATTCTATGATTATGTGATTATATGATTGTGTGATACTGGCAGTACATGAATGATTAATCACTGCAATACTGAATCACACATATGGCCATGCTTTTAAAATTACAGGGGGGGAGGGGGCATCCTGTATATAAATAATACAGTGCAGTATATAATATATAATATAGTATACTTACGCCCAGTTTAAGTTAAAGTCGACTTAAATTTAAAGTTTACTTGACTGTGGTGCTTTCAAGAATTTCACTATTTTCGACGTCACAGTCAAAGTCGATTTAAATTAAAGTCGACTTTAACTTCATTATGAAACTGGGTCTTAATGGTTACACTTAATATGAACATCAAATTAAAAATTAGGCTTCTCGATCCTCTGTTTTGGAATGTGGTTCTTCATAATGCAATAATAAGGGAGCTTTTTTGTTCATCTTTGCAGCGGCATTGTTGCATTTCGCTCTTATCGCGGCTCTAACTGCTGATACTCCCTTTCAACGGTTTTCCAAAGCACCGGCATATAATTTCAGTACGTAATCTGGAAATTAAAAAAAATGTTTTTTAATATTATAATAATTAATAACCACTAAAATTTACATTATATGAGTGGTTAAAAAACACAACACTTATTAGTGTACATTTGTGGGGTTAACAGTTATTCTATGTACGAATTCTAATTTACATTATTATTGACTAATAATAGAACCTGATGATTTTAAATTACATTTCTATTTAATATTTACACCAATTATGTCTTACCAATAATTGCTTCCACTACTGATTTGTCCAACATTTTCTTGGCAGACTGTTTTTCGGTAGTGTTGGCCTTCTCTCCAGTGAGAGAAGAGGTGGCAAGCTCTTCCTCGGAGAAAACAATAGAGGTTAACGCTGTAGCATATGATTTGATATCTTTTCCTTTATCGATTCTTTGCACCAGGACCGTTTTCACCTATCTCCCACCAAAATTCGTTTTTTCCTCGTCCTATAAATTATTCGAATTGAAAACTATAGAGCATATAAAAATTATATAATAATAAAATTATACTAATGTTACATGTTTTCGTACTTCAGCTTAGGTGAAAAAGAACATTTTTTTTGTCACTGGTGTTACAGTGCTTAATATTTTTACTAACCTGGACCGCAGTTCCTACCACAGAACTTGAAGGTTCTACAGGAGGTGAAAGCTGAAAATAGTTTATTTACTTGTGAATCACTTCACACTATTATTATATAATTATAAAGGGTTGTGGATGGTGCAAAAAGACATTTATAGAAGATTTAATTTTTTTACCTTCTGAGTTTGTCTTGGTCCTGGCCCTACCAGGTTAGTTGGACGTGATGAGTTAGAGTTAGAGGAATGCGTAAGCTGCACCTGCAATAAAAATAAATATTACAAAAAATCGGAAGGAATTTTATATAAATACTTTTCTGCTACACACACACACATTACAAAATAGTTAATGATTTCATTATACCAGATTCAATTAAGCAACATTCTCCAATCCATACCTGCTGATCGTCTCTCTGGTTTTCAAAGAATTTTAATAAGTCACTCGACATCTGGGTTATTTTCTTCAGATCTACAATGAAATTAAGAGAACAAGTTATTAATAGGTATAACAAATAATGAGAATCAACATCCAATATTAAAACAAATAATTATTTGCATCAGTCCCTTACCCCTACTGATTGCTCTCAAAGCACGCAGTCTGCTATTATCTTCTCTGAGTCGCTTATTTTCCTCCTCCAGAGATGCAATGCGTTTCAGCAGGGCGTTTTCTTATAAGATTTCGTCTTATAAGATGGTAAAATCTCCCATTATTATTGCCATCATTATCCTCATTTTCATTATCTAACAAGGGTAACTAGACCATGTAAAATATGGACATGTAATACCGTAAAGATATTTTACCATAAATTCAAAAAAAGTAAAATTAAAAAAATACTTTCACAATTAACTGTCACTTTCTTTCCCATCATTTTCAACATGCCTTCATTTAAAGCATGTGATGAGGTTTCCTTTGACTTCATCTTGTGCTTATTTTTCTTCTCCAGGCCTCTAACTTTTTGTTTGTGTGACAATGACAATTGACCTTCAGATTGAAAAATAATATTTTTGGAATGATGCGCATATATGGCAGGCCTGGTTATCCTGGGTACTTGTTATGTTATACAAATATATTTAAAAAAGAAAATTAATACTTACAGGACCACTTTCATCACTACTATTGCTCAGGGTGCTAGCATCAACAGTTGAATTATCTTCGTCCATGTCACCAGGCATCTTCTTACAAAGCGTTCTGCGTTGCTGCCTGGAGGGATTTGTCATTCCTTATTTTTCCATATTTTTGGCCTGGTCGCACATTTCGGTGTATGCTGAAAAAAATATTAAAATGAAAATATTCAAATACCTATGTTCATATATATATATATATATATATATATATATATATATATATATTATATAGATAATCGAATCCAAGCAACTCGATTTATATTGAAATGATTTAGTTGTAAATTCATTTAATGTAACTCTTTAAATCTTACTTCCTACTGATAGCAGCTTCACCACCCAGGACTGCCACTCACAATCAGGAAGTTTTTTTCAAGGCACGGGCAGGTGCCACATCTAATTCCTTTGACCACCAAACCTCCAATGCTTTATTAATATGGGTTTGCAGGTTCATCAAAAATTTTTCCTTAATGACCCACTCATGAAAACCGACGAGGATCTACAAGATTAAAACCGATTACCCCAGACACCCCATATCGGCGTACATGTGATGTGATTCTTTGCGACGTGTTATTCAAACTAAAAGGAGAAGGTAGGACTAATAAACAACGAGCTCATCGGTCAGAGCCCCCAGAGCTGGTCGGACGCAAACGTCGCAAAAGGGGTTTCTGCTCGGCCGGCCCCGTGCCGGAGGCTAGGGGGGGTAAAGTTTTAATGCTAGGGCGCCACTGGCTATGACCCAGCCAGAAGGTTCCGGATGTTGTGGACCCAGCCATGGATGCTCTACCAGAACGACTCAACTAAAAAAAAAAAACACAAACAACGTTTAACGTTTATGCACACAATTTAATTAAAATTCAAATGGCAGGTTTGAGTTGATTAACAGTCGATTTAAAACAACAAGCTTACAAGAGCGGTACAGAATAAAAAAAGAAATAACAATTACTCAAGAAACGGGGTGTAATTAATCGCCAAAGGTTGACGATTAATTTCAGAAGATAATTGAGGAAGAGATTGAGCAGACGATTAAGTGGAGTACACTTACCTCAGAGGGCTGACGAGGAGTCTTCGTTGACTTACCACCAATCAGGTGCAAGAAGGGTTCTAATCAGGATAGGGAGAGGAAAGAACAAAGGATGATATATATGAACGCCTTTTAAAACACTCCTTTTTGGTGGCACGTTTACGTACGAATGTTAAACACACGATGATAATTTTTGGTTTTTTGGTTTTTTGCCTCCTAACCGTTGGAGGAGACAGCTGTTGGGTCGAATGTTCGAAACGGAACGATATGCAGCCCAACTTTCACGACTTACCATGCCGCCCGCCCTGAAGAATCCCTTCAAAGAGATCAACCGAAAGGAGTGAACAGACGAAAGGGCCATCTACTGACATGGGAGAGGACACAGTTTGACGACTGGTCGTCGGATTGTCCCAGAGGACGTAGCAACGTCAGCCACACGAGTGGTGGAGTCAGCTCCGGGAAAAACAGATGATATACGGCCGATACTCCACTTCAGAGGAGGAAGATTGTCATCTCGAATGATGACAACAGTGCCTGGAAGAATAGGGGTAGATGGCTGCAACCACTTGTGACGTTGTTGCAAGGTATGCAAGTATTCCTGGCGCCAACGCTTCCAGAAGTCCTGCTGAAATCGCTGAACTAGCTGCCAGCGAGATAAACGATTTACAGATACGGAGCTGACGTCATTGTCCGGAGGAGCGGTGAGGGGGCGAAAAATCAGGAAATGACCCGGTGTGAGGGCTTCAAAATCAGAAGGGTCAGATGATGGGAGATACAGAGGACGAGGGTTAAGGATTGCCTCAACCTGAGTGCAGACGGTAAGAAACTCCTCGTAAGTGAGTTTTTGCTCGCCGATAACACGAGTGAGATGATGCTTAGCAGACTTTACAGCGGACTCCCACAGGCCACCAAAGTGAGGACTGGAAGGGGGTATGAATCGCCAGTCAGTTCCGGAGGACGAGGCGGCATCACAAAGACTTTGCTGATGTTGTGGAGCAGACAATAAGCGGCCAAGGTCTCGAAGGTAATTATGGGCACCAACGAAGTTGGTTCCGTTATCCGAAAAGATGACAGAAGGATTGCCTCGGCGTGCGACGAAGCGACGATAAGCAGCGATGAACGCTGGAGTGGACAGTTCAGATGCCAATTCCAGGTGAACTGCTTTGGTAGTGAAGCAGATGAAGACAACCAGATATGCCTTCGTGCTAACGGCTCCGCGTAGTCGTGCACTCGTCACATAAAATGGGCCGGCGTAGTCGACACCAGTGGTAAGAAAAGCCATAGCAGAAGATAGCCGCTCGGGCGGAAGATTGCCCATTGGCTGTATCAAGGGACGGGGTTTGCAGGAAAAGCATCGGTTGCACCTGCGTAGGCGTATGCGTACCACATTACGTCCGTCCAAAATCCAGAACCGTCGACGAATGTACGAATGAGTAGCCAAAGCACCGGCGTGCAAAAGACGATAATGGGCATCATCGATGATCAGATGAGTGAGATGATTATTCTTTGGCAATAGAACAGGATGCTTATGTCCGTACGGCAATAGGGAAGCTGAAAGACGACCTCCAACACGAATGAGTCCATGCTCGTCACAGAAAAGGTGGAGTTTCATGATGAGCCGGTGACGAGAAGAGGGTTTCCGAAGTTCAGCCAGCTCGTCGGCGAAATGAATAGATTGGATCAGACGTATCAAACAAGATTCCGCCTCCTGGAGCTCAACAGAGGAAAGAAAACCGGATCGAGGGAAAGAGGGACCGCGAGCATTTAGTATGAATCGTCGGCAAAAGGCGGTGACTCGCTTGAGTCGAAGATACGAGGAAAAACGGTCAATCATGGTGAGCTCGTCGGGGATGGCCGCCAACAGCAGAGCAGAGATCGGCTTGGCTTCTTCGTCCACTTGATCAGTTTGAGATGAGTCAACAGAAGAAAAGGGCCACAAAGATGAGTCGAGAGACAACCAGTGAGGACCGCGCCACCACAATGGATGATGATGAATGTCTGCAGGCATCAACCCTCGAGAGGCACAATCTGCTGGGTTGTCCTCAGACACCACATGTCTCCAGCAATCCGAGGGAATGAGATCCTGTATTTCAGCGACCCGATTTCCCACAAATGTCTTCCACCGGTGACTCTCACCACGGATCCACGACAAGGCCACAGAAGAATCACAGAAGGCATTGCACTGAGCACCGAGATGCGGCAGCGCGCGAGTGGACAGGTGATGCATGAGTTTTGCGAGAAGATGGGCACCGCATAGTTCCAAGCGAGGCAGGGTCATAGCCTTGCAAGGAGCAATTTTGGATTTTGCCGCTAGGAGAGACACCTGGTAGTGACCAGTCGATGCCAAAGTGCGAAGATAAACTACGGCAGCGTAGCCTGATTCAGAGACATCACAGAAGCCGACCAACCGATGCGTAGAGGAAGAAACGTCAGGGATGAATCGTGGTATGTAAAGCTCTGCCAAAGTGGGTAGTTGGGATTGAAATTGCAGCCATGAGGTCTGAACCTCATTCGACAGAGGTTGGTCCCAGTCCAGATGGAGTAGGCAGAGCTGACGGAAGAAGATTTTGGCATAGAAGGTAACAGGAGTTAACCATCCCAAAGGGTCGAAGATTCTAGCCATCTGACTCAACACATTCCGCTTAGTGATCACCGTGGAAGTCGTACGAACAGAATAGAAGAAGTGATCAGATGCAGGATTCCACCCGAGTCCCAGAAGCTTGAGACCTGGTTCACGGTCGAGAAGAAGGGGATCAGTAGAGGAGGATTCTCTACGATGATCAGCTGGAATACCGTCTAATAGAGGAAGGTGATTAGTAGCCCATTTGCGTAGCTCAAAGCCGCCCGCCATGAGCAGATCCTGAACCTGCTGTCGTAACTCAAGAGCTTCAGCTTCGGATGAACAGCCTGTTAAGATGTCATCGACGTAAATTTCATCCAGCAAAACCTGCCTGGCAGCAGGAAAATTGGATCCCTCATCCGCAGCCAGCTGCCGAAGGGTCCTAAGGGCCAAGTAGGAAGCAGAAGAAACTCCATAGGTGACGGTATTCAGACGATAATATTGGAGAGGTTCCTGTTTGGTGAAACGCCAGACTATACGTTGATAATCCCTTTGCTCAGGGAGTATCAGGATCTGTCGATACATCTGTCTAATATCGGCAGTGAAGACAAAGCGATATAGACGGAAGCGAAGCAGGAGGGTGGAAATGTCCGCTTGCAACTTCGGGCCGGTAAGCAGCAGATCATTGAGGGATTTGCCATTAGCAGTCGCACAGGAGGCGTTGAAGACCACGCGAATTTTAGTGGGAGGATCATCCGGACGATGTACGGGATGATGAGGGATATAATATGGCTCGTATCGCGGACAATCAGAAGATTCAGGAACCAAATCCATATGGCCGCTCTCGAGATAATCCCGCATAAACTCATGATATGCGACACGAAGAGTAGGGTTATGGTCCAGGCGATGCTCTAACCGGATAAACTGTCTAGTCGCCACGTTGACGGAGGTGCCCAGCCGAGATGATGACAAGGGCAAACCAACGGTGTATCTTCCATTGGAATCACGGGTGACATCAGCGCGATACAGCACCTCACACTCCCTCTCAGCAGGGGTCAACGGAAGCACTTCAGGTACCTTATTAATCTCCCAGAAGCGCCGAACGAGGTTGACAAGTTCCTGGTCCGAACGCTGGGAGAGACTCATATCCGTGGTTTGACGGTCAGGAACAGCAGGAGGTTTTATTACGTCAGAAGGTAAATTTTGGTGAGATGCAACAGTAGAGTTAGTCTTATCAGAGGAAGATTGATAGGTGATCACTGAAAGAGGGGGTTCTGGCTGCGAAGTTGATGGAGAATGCACAGCAGATGATGACCCTGCAGAAGATGAGGGAGAACTGCGCCGCTGTAAAACTCGATGAACACTGGGTAGACGTTGAGCACGCCTATCGATAGTGTCAGGTGAGAAGGAAACATGTTTAGTCACCCTGCGATGGCGAGCATAGGGCCCATATAGCACCCAGCTTAAGGTGGTAGACAATGCCCCTGGAAGTTCAGACGAAGGGCGCAACGTGCCAGGAAGAATAAGATGAGGGAGCACATCCGAGCCGATCAACATCCCTATGATACGAGGAAGATAAAAGAGGGGGTCCGCTAGGTTGAATTGCTGAAACTCAGGCCATCGGCCATTGAACGCTTGGACAGGAAGGGGATCTATGTGACTGTCAATAACGTAGGCTTTGATGATAAGATGAGGAGGATCTCCTTGGTGACAGAGACTGACGTATGCGTACCCTTGGATGCGAAACCGATCTGCATTACTTAAGGTGCGAAGCTGAACAGCTTCAGGGTGAATGCGCAGACGAAGCTTGGTGGCCCAAGCTCGGGTGATGAGGGTGTGTTGGCAGCCGGAGTCGAGAAGAGCACGGCCGAAGACAACATTCCGCTGGTTATCGAGGCGGATCCAAGCGGTAGGCATAAGGTAGTCAGGATTATTACTCTTACGCAAGGCAGACCGCGCAGATGAAAACAGATGACCAGAAGAGAACAGACGAGAAGAAGGAGACAGATGACCACTCGATGGGGGAAGCGACCCACGAGCGGACCACACTCGCAGTCATTCGGAACCACTTCCAGTAGACGCAAAATCGGCCCCCCCAGGAGGCGAGCAGGGTCTCCCGAGTGCCGTTCTTCGACCTCTGACTGAACCACCCCGAGAGGCGTGAGCACGAGCCGGTTGCTCTGATGGGACAGGAGGCGGCGAAGGAAGCTGATCGGTCGATCCCGACTCCTCCGCCGTTTGGTCAATGGGAGGGGTCGTAGAGGCAGCAGATGCCAGATGGAGGATGGTGTGATGACGTCCCCCGCACGAGTGGCAGCAGTGACCCGAACCGCACGCAGCAGTGGCGTGAAATGACGACATGCAGTTTCGGCATAATCGTCTCTCAGTCACGAAAGCTCTTCGCTGATGAATGGTCATGGCCTTGAATTCACGACACTGGCGAATGGAGTGCTGCGCCGAGCAGAACACACATGCAGACGATGAGCTAGAGGATGTAGGGGGACGTGCACCAGCGTAGGCAGGGCGGCGAGAGGGCGAACCAACAGAAGGAGGCACAGACGATGAGGAAACAGACGCTGAGCCCGCTGGTGATTGAGGCCTCCTCAGCACAGACGCACGAGACGAGGTGATGGAAGTGCTTTCCAACACTCGCAACTGTCGATTAATGAACTCGAGCAACTGCGAGAGAGTAGGAAACTCATCCGAGGACAACTGCCCCTCGAACAACTGGCGAGATGGCACATCTAGGTTGCGCAGAGTGAGGGAAAATAACAGATGATCGGCCAGGTCGGGTATGGGCAACGCCTTGAGGGCATTTATAGAATTTTGATGTGTGGTAGCGAACTGTTTCAGCTGGGACAAGGAAGAAACAGATGCAGGCCGCGAATCCAATATCTGACTCACATAGAGATCAGCCAGCCGACGAGGGTTTTGGTAACGAGCGTAAAGGGCCTTATAGGCTAGAGGGTAGTTGACCGAATTTAAGTCGAAGCCAGAAATGACGGAAGTCGCTTCGCCTGATAAGGCAGACGTCAACAGATGAAATTTTTGGACAGGCGCCAGGGAGTGGTTCTGATGTACAAGGGCGTCAAATAACGCGATGAAACCGGGCCACTCCTCGATTTTGCCAGAAAACCGTGGCAATTCCACCCGAGGAATAGGAAGATCAGCAGAGGAAGTATGCGTTGCGACCGGAGAAGACGCGGTTAGGTGGCTGTGGGCGGCGCGGATCTGTAGGCAGATTTCAAAGAATGCCGCACATTTCGAGGGTGATTCGTCCCGTTCTGCCTCCTCCAACTGAGAGTTGAGCTTAACAATCAACTCATCAGCCTCCTTGAAAGCCTTTTCCACCTTCAACAACTCAGCCAAGCACATATTGGCCACATCGGCTTCAGTAGTCAGCCCTTTAATTAATTTAAATAGTGTAGAGGCCGCGGCGAAAGCATTCTCACGCTTAACTGTGGATTCGGCAATCGAAGCCTTTAATTTGTCGGTCGGAGGCATTTTTATTTTATTGAATCACCCGGTATGCCGAAGGAATAAATTTATTCCCGAAAGGGCCAAAGAAAAGGGCGAACAGACGAGAAATGAACGACGAAGTCAAGTTCAAACAATCAGATGAATTAAGGAAAATAAACAAGACAGGCAGTTATCGCGTGTGGCAAACAGGTGTGCGATAAGGATGAAACTTGCCGATTAGGTGATTTATTCGAGGGAAATTGAATAATTAATGCACGTTCGAGTTATAAGATGAATATACGCGAGTGATTAGACTGAATATCTAAAGTTCCCTGGTTTCGGCACCAATAATTAATCGCCAAAGGTTGACGATTAATTTCAGAAGATAATTGAGGATGAGATTGAGCAGACGATTAAGTGGAGTACACTTACCTTAGAGGGCTGACGAGGAGTCTTCGTTGACTTACCACCAATCAGGTGCAAGAAGGGTTCTAATCAGGATAGGGAGAGGAAAGAACAAAGGATGATATATATGAACGCCTTTTAAAACACTCCTTTTTGGTGGCACGTTTACGTACGAATGTTAAACACACGATGATAATTTTTGGTTTTTTGGTTTTTTGCCTCCTAACCGTTGGAGGAGACAGCTGTTGGGTCGAATGTTCGAAACGGAACGATATGCAGCCCAACTTTCACGACTTACCAGGGTGGATCCGCACTAGATATCCGGGCCCTTGATCAAGGTTTACACAAATTCCCCTTACTAAAAACTAAACCCTCGCGTAACTTACAAGCGCACTTAACTAAGGATATTCGCCGGACGTTCGGTAACGACAATACGTTCCTCGCATATACTATGTTATTTAGTAAATCAAAATAAGGGAATCGTTCCTCGTATATACTACGTTATTAAATAAGCCAAGAATAAGGGAACGTTCCTCGTATATATGTTATTTAGGAAACCGAAAATAATGGAACGTTCCTCGTTCCAGATATGTTGAACTAGTTCTAAGCTTATCTGAAAATCTCCTGCTTCCTTAGCGAAGGGAAGGGCACAGTAGGCAGGTTCGGTGGCAGCAGAGTCGTCGAACACCGGGACTGCGCCTAAGGGCTCGATAACGACGGACAATCCTTGCAACTCCACTCCGTACTCCAACAAAAAAGGACACGGGATCCCCGAAAGACTCCAACACGTGTACCAGCTCAACAGGTTCTCTCAGACAGCTGAGTTCTATAACAGAAGTAAGCCGGAAAAACACCAATCCAGATAGGGCGATTAGGTGACGGAAAGTCTTAAAAGAGATAATTACCTCCAGTCAGAGGGTTTTCTTGCAACTCCAAGTAAACACAGCAAAATGGCGGCAGAATCACACGTGGACAAATCCCTCAAAAGGCGACGTCCCTCCTCCTAAGCAACTCCAAAACTCCACCACACGAGGACGAGACTGCAACTCCAACTTCTCACTTCGTATAATTCCCTCAAGAGGTTTAGCCAGACGACAATTCCGAAGATGAAAAGAAACGCGTGATTCTCCGCTTAACACAAGCCGCGCGCCGTGCCAAAAGAAAGAAAGGGAAAACGAGAAAGCACTTCCCGCGGCGCGGAACAAACGAGCACCTTCCCCCTCCAGACACACGTCACAAGGGCCGTTTAGGCCGTAGACCAATTGCGCGCCGCGGTCAGAAAAATTCTCAGGTAGTATTATCCGACCGACCGATTGCGCGCGGAGTGCCTATTTTATGATACCAATTGCGCGCGGTAATTAGCAACGACCAAGATCCATAAACCAAGAATCAGTGGTGTAGAAAAAAAATGTTAAAATTTGGAAACTTATATTTGATTTTGTAAATTTAAATTGTTGAAAGGTCCAAGACAGTATTTATTAATTCTTATAGGTACATAGCTTAAATCTATTACAAAGGTTTTCTATCGCTTTTGTTTCAATTATATTCATCTAGTAAAGGTTAAAATATAAAAACTAACAACGGAGCGCTGTTAAATATATATATATATATATATATATATATACATAAACTAACATTTTATTCTTTTATACAATCATAACATATACTTTGTACAAACTGAAATCTATTAATATTATTCATAATGTATTCATTAATTAAGTTGTTTACATAACTTATGCGCTTTTTGTCTTTAATGTTTGCCTTACGGGTATATGCAAACTATTCATTTTGATATAAGTGTTACGCTGTACGTCTTTTAATATATGTAGAAATTTAAAAATGTCTGGATGAGAAATATAAAACTGTGAATTGAATTTGCTATGAAAAGATTCACATGCATTAGTAGTTCTTTCTGTAGTACTACTACATGAAGCCCACATTTCTGGTGGAAAAATTGCTTCTTCGGAGACATAATTATCAACTAGATAGTCTGCATATAGTACAACTTTGTCATTTCGGGGAATAATTGAGTATAAATCTTCTATAAAGCATTCTGACACATCGATGGGATTTAAATATAATAGACCAAATGTCCATCGGAGCCATTTACCAATTTCTGAAGTTTTATCTTTGTAGTCTGCCACTAATCCTACATTCTGAATTTTTCGAAACCATGATTGGGTTAAATGGAACTTACACCCTATAATTTTAATTTCTGGCCAAATTATTTTTAACCCTATGTGTATAGCTCTTTCAAAGTCACAAACAATCTTGACTGGTTTCAAATTAAAATTAATTGAACTACAATAATTTGAAAGTAATTTCAATGCTTCAGATTACGTACTCGATTTCTTGTTAGGCAGCAAAATAAATACTAGTGGAATATAATGACTATTTTCGATGGTGTGAATAGTAAACATTTGCAGAAAATACCGGGGACAGTGTTTAAACGCACCATCCACATATATTCTTGGTAACGAGCATAAATATTGCAAATTTGTATTGCAAGGAAATATAACTATGTTTACGTCGTTATTATTTACAATTAGAAAATTTTCACCTCGATTAGTTTGCCAATTATCAGCTAAAAGAGCATCGTGAACATCTTCAATGGACCGGGGCAAAGGTGGTAAAATTGTTCTCCTCGATCTATATATGCTTCTTCTGATATGTTCGACATCCTTACTTGTTATTTTTTCTTCAACTGCTTCTTTGATGCCTGCGTTGATTATTTTGCAAGCACGTTCCGAAATATCTTCATCTGCTTTCCTTTTAACTTGATTTTGAATTTTCTATGAAAATAAAAATACTTAGTAATTATTTGATTAGTAAAATTTAATCAACTGACGTCATAGATATTAACAACATCTACTTGAAATTACAAAATCAATTTGTATTTAAATCTGCAAATAAAAACTTAATTTTAATCAATAGTTCACACTGTTATTGGCTGAGGCTTGTAACTACTAAAGTATTAAATAAAAAAAGTACTATTTTACCTTTACATGTAGATTTTCGTTGCAGCTGTGATTATGTCCATTTCTTGTCTTCAGCAATAAAGTTTCACTTTTATCCACAGATATTGAAGCTGGACAAGTTTTTACTGTACATGGGTAGGAAATACCTACTTCAGTTTCTTTGTCACGCCGAAAACTATACTTATTAACCACAATTAATTTTTTTCCGCGTTCGCTTAACATAAACTCCATTTCGCAATATTCGTTGGTGATTGGTATTCGTGAGATAGAATTCACAAGAATAAACAAGTCTGCAAGAGTTTCGTCCTTTATAGCCGACCGAAACAGATTAACATTTTCCAATTCCTGAAAATATTAATGATTAACCCTGCGGCCGGGGCGTCCTATATCAGGACACGAGTGGGGGGCCGGGTCTCTCAGACTCCATATCAATTGTCAATACTTTTTTAATACTTTTTTCTAAATTAGACAATTTTGTGTAAGGTAGACATTATTTATTAGTGTAATTGTACAGTATTTTCTTACAAAAAAGCGAACATATATATTTTAAGTCTTCAATACCTATCAAAAAGTAATGATAAAAACAAAAGATCAAATTCTGAATTAAACAACATTTTTGGATTTACAAACTCCTAAAAAATATAATTATTTATCACCAATTGTGCACATCGATGGAACACGTGGTGGTGGTGGAACAGGCATTGTGGTTGAATATGGGTAAAGTTGGGTTTACACACTCAAGCCATTTGCACAAACTGGCTTGCGCAAGAGTAGTGTATTAATAGGCGTGGAGCCGGAGCGGAGCAGATTGCAGGTGTTTTAACGGTTTTTTGCAGGTGTTCCGTGCAGGTGTTCCGTGATTTAACGGTTTTTTGCAGGTGTTCCAACGGTTTTTTGGGATTCAGGGGGGATTTAACGGTTTTTTGCAGGTGTTCCAACGGTTTTTTGGGATTCAGGGGGGATTTAACGGCCTTTTGCAGGTGTTCCAACGGTTTTTGGGGATTCAGGGGGGATTTAACCGTCTTTTGCAGGTGTTCTTGCAGGTTTTTGCAAGTTTTGGGGGGATTTAACGGCCTTTTGCAGGTGTTCCAATGGTTTTTGGGGATTCAGGGGGGATTTAACGGTCTTTTGCAGGTGTTCTTGCAGGTTTTTGCAAGTTTTGGGGGGATTTAACGGCCTTTTGCAGGTGTTCCAACGGTTTTTGGGGATTCAGGGGGGATTTAACGGTCTTTTGCAGGTGTTCTTGCAGGTTTTTGCAAGTTTTGGGGGGATTTAACGGCCTTTTGCAGGTGTTCCAACGGTTTTTGGGGTTCCAACGGCTTTTTGCAAGTCCTTGCAAGTTTTACAGGTCCTTGCAGGTGTTTGGGGGTTTAACGGTTTTAGTCATGACTCATCCACGTGCACACATTACTCTTGGGGGATTCAACAGTGGGGGTTTAACGGTTTTAGTCGTGACTCATCCACATGCTCATATGACTCGTCCGGTTTTTGGGAGATTCAACGGTTTTTTGCAAGTCTTTACAAGTTATGGGGAGATTCAACGGTCTTTTACAAATGCTCATATGACTCACCCCGTTTGGGGAGATTTAATGACATGACTCATCCATATATATGTGTTAGAGAGAAACATCCCTCGACGCGTTAATTAGACAACACGTGCAATTTTTAACGATTACAGGTCGCGTCTTGCAAATGCAACGGTTTCATTAGTGACTCATTCATTCGCGTGCTTCTTATGCAGGTGTTAGAGACATTCCTCGCAAGGGATTTTCGCTAATTACATTGCTACAATCAATATATCGGGGTCAGTATTCTCGCACGTGGAATTAATGATTAAAATTAACCATATGTTTGAATACCGAAAGTATAAACAAAAATTTAAATCTTTAAAAATATGGGGGCTCTCGACAAACGTCTGGTGTTTCAAAGGTTTTTTGGGTTCCAACGGTTTTTTGCAAGTCCTTGCAAGTTTTAAAGGTCCCGTCTTGCAAATGTAACGGTTTCGATAGTGACTCATTCATTCACGTGCTCATACTCAATTAGACATTATATCGGGGCATTCCTACTAAATCAAATACTAATTATTTTTGGGGATTATTCACACCACCCCATTTTCAAAAAGTATAATAAAAAGTAGGGCTTTTCTATCAAGGTGAACATTATTAGAGAAGATGTTGATGGAGCACATTCTAGTGTTACATGCTATTTGGCACAATTCATTATACATATATCCAGAAGATACTAAAGAAGTTTTTATATGTTTCGATAATAATGGAACTAAAAACGAGACCTGGCCAACGAGATGGAATAGAATGGATAAGGATTTATTTTTTCAATCAACAATACCCCGAAATAGCACGGCATATAAATTACGACTTAGAAGAAATGATAACTCTACCCATGACATTAAATGGACCAATCTTACCCCCACCACAACTTCCCATAGTACAAAAGCCGAGCCGTCAGGAAACTTTGTACCATTTTCACCTTTACTTTACTACATAGCAGTGTGTTGCTCATTACTACTGGTAGAAATTTTAGTAAAATATTACATATGGAGCTTGAAGAATTTTTAAAATTGTATAAAGACTTATTGCTAAACGAACATAGAAATGAACTATACCGAATTCAACACCAATTGGAGAGAAACAAGAATGAAGAAAAGAGACTTTCCACGCACGGATGTCACTACATAAGCTGTCCTTGGTCCCATGATGCCACTCAAGAGGGTCCTGATACCTGTGAATGCTGCTACAGACTTTGGGATGATGAGAAAAACAGTGAAAAAGTGCAAAAAATTATTAATTTGTATTTAAAAATTTTTAATAAATTTTCAATAAAACCATAAATTTAATTTATATATAGTTTTATTTAACCATACCAAAATACATAAAACATTAATCTAACAAATCTAAATTATAATAACCATTAACATTACATTTATTTTCAATTTTTTCACACAATTCAATTAATAGAGATAGGTCAGAATCATTCTTTTGTAGTAAAAAATGCCCCCAAGCAAAAGTTTCTACGGTATTAGGAATTACAAACCTCTTATCATCTTTTGATGATAAAGCAATTTTATTTTTTAATTCTGTATATATGGTGTGTAGTTCAGAAGAGAAAATATACATTTTTCTAAAAATCGAAACACCCTCTTCTACAGTTCTGATGTAATCAGAGAGGTGTAAATGATTTTTAACTACACTTTTAGAAACCCCCTTTGCCTTTTTCATAACATCAACTGCTTTGACACAATATGCCTTAGCGCCAGTCCCATAAAAACATTCTATAGGTACACCAGCATATTCATCTTTCATCTTCCCAACTTCTGATAATGACTTGGGGATGGCATAAATATTCTCTAGAGGATAATTTGATGTGTCAAAATAGTTGATGTTCTCTTTTATATCTTGATATACATTATCAGTATAAATTTGTAAAATAAGTGAATCAGTGTCAGTATAACAAAGATTGGCATCATCACCGTATTTTTCTTTTATAAAACCATAAAAAAAATCATAAATCACAGTTTTAGAAATATCAAGGATTGAAAATCCTACGTAAAGAGGCTTGTCGTAATGTATTTGTGTTTTTTCCAATTGTATAGCCACCAAATTTTCATCAAACACCGAACAAGATTTAAAATGTGGCCTCGATATTAAAGTTTTAGCACCAATAGATCCTATTTTATTTTCCCAATGCGAGCTTAACTTAATATCCTGTCGCTTATCAACGTTTTCCATGGTTTTACCAAAAATAGAATTAATTAATAATTTAAAGAGGTCCTTTTCAAATTCTTTTTTTGCTGAATTTCTTAGTTTAGTATTCAAGTCAATGTAAGGTTTTAACCATGGTGATTGTGAAAATTCCAAGACTCTATGAACTTTTTTCAAAATCAAACCATATTTTAAGCATTGTTTTAAATTTCTGTAGTGAATAATGTACTTGTACTTATTTTGTAAATTTGGAATTAATTTTGGTATTGTACCACTAGGAGGTATTATATTTTCCGGACAAAATGGCAGATCATTATGATCTTGGTGTAAATGTGAGGGATATTCTAAATCAACTTCCAAAACATAACCCTGTAATGAGTCATCGTCTATTAGATTACAATTAAATTTATCAATTTCACCTTCATCGAGCCATTTAAAGTTACCAGTTGGCAAGGGCTGTTTCATTGAAAATCCGTACAAGTTTGTGGCGTCATAGTACATGATATAAGAGGTTGGTTTCTCACTATTATAATTTGGTAGATATTTATTATTAGCTATGGCTTTTCTTTTAGTACAAGTACTGACACCACCCCGAATTCCTTTTTTGAAAAAATGTATCATGTCGATATCAGTAAGAAGTTCGAGTTGAATTTTAGTAAAACGTAACATTGCATCCCAACTAAGAGACGGTGCTGTTATGTAATGAGCAGGATCCAATTTATAATTTTCTAAACACACTTGTCTAAAATTTTCAAACACATCAGCTAAAAGAAGTACATCCGACTTTAAATAAATGTCAGAATATTCCCCCAAATTTGAGCAATTAAATGTTCGCCATACTTTTTTAGCTCGATCATAATCAGCTTGTGAAATCGATTCCCCACTAAGTGTGTCAAAAAATTTATCTGATGATGGAAGTTGTTCTTTCAACTTGTCTAGAGAGTCTACATAGTTATATGGGAAAACACCTTTGCGTCTTATTAGGTTAAACTCATTATCATCTGGAAAATATTTTCTCACCTCATTACATTGATCTGCAGATAAATTTTGACTTAGCTTATCCAACGATCTAGATAAAAATCGAAATGAGTCTACAAATCGTAATGTTAAGAATTGACTATGTATTAAAGGATCACTTGATTTTTCGACCAAAATACGTTTAGAAAAGGAAATGTATTTCTCCTTATTTTGGGCTAGTACTGACACTTTCACCGTTTAAAGCTAATTTTTTAATAAATAAATGACAATCATAATTTGTGAGATTATGAAAAAATACGGGGATAAACTTAGAGACTTTAAATTGGAGATTACATTGCGCATGCGCCAAAAATCTATACAAACCAGTCTGGTGCGAGTGGTTGCGAACTTTGATATCACCAGGTAAGAACGGTTTATCACAAATTTGACAAATGGTACCATTATTAAATAGGACTTGTTCTTCCTCCGATAATGGCAACATTTCTCTTACATGTTTTAAGTGATTATGATAAATACCTTGAGCAACTTCATCTAATTGAGCTATAAATGCTTCAGCAACATTAGTCCCCCGGTATGAATAGTATTTTGAATATTTGTCATCAAAATTACATTTTACATACATCCCAAAAGAATAAGGTTCGTGTTCAAAAGTTTTAACCGTGTAGGAATCATTATCACACGGTTCATTGTGGTGAATTGGTTTGAGAATACTTTCAAAGTCTGCATAAATGACGAATGGTACGGGTAATTGTTTTTCGATATTAATAAACTTGAGAATATTTTGAGGTACCATTTCACCATATTTATTCAAAATTAAATTCGTAGTGGGTGTTTTAGTATATATGTGGTTACAGTCATACTTTTCATGAGCTCGTAATTTCTCTTCTGTTATAAAATACTGCAAACACCCATCACAAAAATATTTTCTACAATGTCTTGGTAACTGACGCCTAACTAATCTAGATAAATCCTTAATTAAACAATAATGATTATTACCAGTATCATCATCTGTTAGCAGTAGGAGATTCACATGTGTCGGTTTACGAGCGGAGGTAAAGTGCAAAGGTCCGACCACTTCAGTAATCCAAATACCATTTTCAAATTTAGAGTCAAGTCCATACACGTTCACAGAAATATTGTTAAGTTCTTCAAACTTCTTAATGTCTTTCAATTTAACAGGGAAGTCAATATTTTTAAAATCCAATAAGACGTCGTAAGGTGGATACGATGACACTAATGCTGGGTGACCACTTGCTGGAAAGATGGCTGCAATAATACTCCAAGCGAAGCACGCATTGTCTGAATTCTTTATGTTTAACACTGCTTGGGTTTTTTCCACTCGTGTCGGACATTTAATGTAAGATGATGCTGATATTGGATTATACTTGTTGATGTTTACATCCAAAAACATTATATGGTGTAGAGTCCACCCGGAATCCCTTTCTTGAAATTCAGAGGCCTTCGAATCCATTTCCTGAAGAAAGTCATTAAAGACCTGATGTAAATCCACCGAAACAGTGACGACTTTGTTTCTCGTGTTGAACGATTTTACATCAGACATCTCCTTTTCGGGTAATGAATAGAGCGCGAAAAGTTCCATGTTAATTTTTAAAACATGGTGCTGTTCTACGTAATCCAAAATAATACCAAACACTTTAGCTTTCACTTCTGCGCAGAATGTTAATGGATCGATGTGGTTTTTATCACTTTTAAATCTGTAGCTCACTATGCGCGATTTAAATGCATGCTGGAGTTTTTCAATATTATTGTCACTATGTAAAATTGTTCTTTCTAACCGCTTCTTATCGTCCGGATTTAATTTCCGTCTCTTATTTGATATAACACATGTAACGTGTTTTTCACAACGACCCCGCATATGTCGGAATAAATTAAAAGAGGAAGAAAAAGTTTTCCCGCACTGATCACACAACATTGTTACTCGCCGGCTATTCAATTAGTACTAAATTTGTACGAGGGATTTGCAATTTATATCACCTGCTCCTCGACACCTGAACTAATGATGAGTCATTACTTGGGTGAGTCATTACTTGGGTGAGTCATCAAGAGTGGGGGTTTTAATAAATCCAACACCTCCAAAAATGATAGTAATTCTCAACTAAAAATGTGACAATCAACACGTGGATGTGTTATAGTCAAGAACCTGAGATCACTGATCTAGAAAGTGGTATAGAAAATATTCGCAGTAAGTTTGAAGACTTGAGATTTGATGCCCATCATGAAGCTTTTTATGGGATGGAGCGCTTTTTTGAAAACGACTATTGTTTACACTTAGCGAGAACTTATGAAGTTGGCCGTGATTTGTGTTCAATGTATCAGGACGATGAATTATGTCTTACTCATCTCGTGCAAGATCTTCAACGAATCGCCTTAGATGGTTTCCTGTACAGAATCAGGGAATACTTACCTGAAAACCTAGCAGCTCAATTCATGGAAGAGGAGGGAGAAGCAGCAGGGGTGGTAGAAATGGAAGAGTCGAGTGAAAACCGCATGGAGAAGGAAAAAGTGATTTTGACCGAAATAGAAAATTATAAATGTAATGAAAATCGCGTGTTTAAGTGTTATGTGTGTAATAAAGAATTTTTTGATTAATACATCGTTTTATTTAATGAATTATTGCATTATAAAGGTTTCATATAAAAAAAAATACATTTGATAACGTACACATACAAAAGTTATTGGAGTGATAAAAACATTTTGGTTCCGATTTGTTCAAAGACGGTTGTTCCGGCAGTTCTATA
The DNA here is from genome assembly GCA_946251905.1 of Cryptocephalus moraei. Lineage (NCBI taxonomy): Eukaryota > Metazoa > Arthropoda > Insecta > Coleoptera > Chrysomelidae > Cryptocephalus > Cryptocephalus moraei. Next base: position 13,481,479 of record OX276459.1, read on the forward strand.
ACTTCTTGGGAGATAAATTTTCTAATGTAATTTGCTTTCTCGGCTCCCTTAACATAGACACAATCTGCAGATGACGTTAGCTTCTGTATACATTCACCAAACATATGTAGAGGTGTGAATCCTATACTCCACTCAAGACTGTGATAATTTTTTGTTAACCAGTTGTTTTGAGTTTTTTGATCTGGAGGCAGCATATCCATTGGAAAGGGTGGTTTAAAAACGGTATGAGATAAACGAGTTCCATCGTAAACTGCTAATTCTTTCACCACAAATTCATTATAGCCCGGGAGCCAGCGACAGTTTTTAATTGCTCATTTTGTTAAGAGTGAAAATTGGCCCATCGCTTTATTCTATATCGTTGATAAACGAATGGACCTCCCGCTGACCCGAAGGCGGTAGGTACAGGTGCAATAGCCGCCCACGCGCGTTATTTATTAATAATAAAAAATCAATAGCGGCAAAGATGAAACTTTGCAAAATATTTGTTTTTATTATAAATAAAATAGAAAATACTACCCGCTGACTGTAGAAGGGTAATTTATGCTCCAGCTGTTTAATTAAACAAACGAATAATATTCATATTTTAAAGTAATAGCGGTAAAGTTTATAGTCGGTAATATAATAACTAAACTAATAACTTACACGAAAAAAACAACCCGCTTCCTTTTTAGCGGTATATAAGTATCCAGCTGATGAGTTAAAGTTGCAGCGCATCGCTTAACCGCGCGCGCGCGCGTTGCAAATTTAACTTCATCAGCAGAGCACTTTAATACCGCGAAAAATTCAGCGGGACTATTTTTCATGTTATGCATTAACTAAACTATTATAACACCAAATTTCAGTTTTTACACTATGAAATATCTGTTTATTTTTCATTTTTGAAAATTGGAAAATAAAGTATTACATAAAAATAAAGTTTCATTTCGAAAATTATTTACAAAATAGATACAGCTTCTTAAAATCAAACATATTCTTACTATAAAAAACAAAAAACTATTAAATAATAAAAAACTTAAAATATTTCTTTACCAAACAATTGTTTAATATAAAATTTAATCATCTTCTGATTCATGACTTTCAGACTCACTGTCACTGAAATCACTATCAAGGTTTTCCATTTCTTCTTCGGCATCTGCAAATGCAAACATACATAACAATAATAAATAAAACATAAATAATAAAATATTAATTATAAAGAAAGGTGTACGTGTAGTGTATTGAAATTGAAATTATTCTAACCTGCAGTGAAACTTGTTTCTTCATCTTGAATCGTAATTTCTTGAATGGAAGATGGTAGCTGCTCACCGTCAAACCAGTGGAAATGGAACCTATTGTCTTTTTCTTCCCAGCCATAGTCTTTAGGGTGCAGAATAGTAGGTACTTTAGCATGAGCATGAGACCAAATATTTGATATATATGTCGTTCTTAGTAGGTGTTGCTGCAACTCAATTTGGCAAGGTGGCAGTATGGATCCGTCGATATTGCTTTTTGGTAAGCGGAAGACTTCATCATTTTGAATCACCTTGTAGGTTTTTAAAAATGCTGCCAAGCGAGCCTCATTGACAGTGTTAACTTTTTTAAAGCTATACATCCGGCACACGAATTCCTCAATATTACCAAATAATGCAGTTTGCAAATCTCTATCTGGTGCATTGCTTAATTTAGCGAAGCTGTCAATGTAAGCTTCGGAGTTTTGTAGAAGTTTATAAGGCCGGTTTTTTCCTTTTTTGAAAAATGCCGGATTATAGTCACAACCCGTGAGCGCGTGAAAAGCTGGCAGCGCTGCGCTCAAGTTAGGACCCAATGTAGCATATAAATCGGTGATATTAATAAACCGCTGGTTGTTGCCCACTCCGACTTCTATTGATATTTTTATATTTTTATTAGATAACGAATTCATATTAGCAAGCATAATAACAGCCACATCTGTATCAGAGCATCGAATCGTCACATGAGCATCATAGTCAATAGCACAAACATGAAAAATAATCTTTGTGTCCGCTTCCTCATGCGCTGGACAGCTTAAGTGCGTTTCATATGTCCTGTCTACATGACCGTTATTAACAACATATTTATAACATTTATCGTAATTAATAAAAATAGTTTTATTGCCTATCAATGGGGCGAAAAAATCTTGTGTCCAGTGCTCCATGATGAAATTAACGAAAGCGTTTTTGAAATTAACGTTTTTTAAATCTTTATTAAAGTCCGATACGCGTACTTGATCGGGTCCATCTATACGGAATTGTGCTGTTTCCATTCCTCTCAAAGAGTGTTCATGATCTTTGATCGACGGGAACACGTAACGATCAAATACTAATACCAACACTTTTTTTGCTTTATTCGAACATAACGTTTTTAAAATTTTTGTGGATATATTGCCGTAAGTACTTGGCACGTCTCTCATTAAATGCAGCATGAAAAATCCATCAAAAACTGTAACGTCTGTGTATTCCGGTGTGTGCGGCTCAACTTGCTGTTCGAGTACTTTCAAGAGCGCTGCCTTGTTTGTTTTGTAGATTGATCCGTCAATGTGGCACATGGATAGTGGCACCGGTGTGAGAGGGTACGTCAGTACTTTTCCTATATCTAGGGATTTTTGCAACGATATGCATAAAAATTGGCCAAATAAATCACGCTGCATCCGTAATTCGAGAATTTTTCCTGCTACTGTTATTTTTTTTTGTCAATGTTATCAGTGAAATTGAGCACTTTGTTTTTTTTTATAGGTTTTTCAAATCTTTTTTCATCTGCAGCACATTCCTGGATAAAAGTTTGTTGCTGTTTATGGCCTAATTTATCGACATTGAGGAGAAACATTTCGATATCACTTTTTAAACCTTGCCCTGTAGAAATATTGAATAAATAATTTTTATCCAAGTTGTTATCAAACGGATTAATATTTTGTTTAATATTTTTAATAAAATTCTGTAGCTGTTGAGTATTTTTCGTTATTCTGCTCCATTGTAAATCAGCAGTGATGTCTTGGCTTTTTCGTAGCCCCGTGTGCTCCATCGTATGGTTGATGATCGTCGATCGGAATGTGTGGCTTTTACACCATCGCTGCCTAGCAGATACGGAGTTAGTAGTGTGAGTTACACCTGTTAATTTATTGGCAGCATCTGAATTTATCGTCTGTTCGAGAGTCAAATCAACCGGTTGTCTTGAGCAGGATTTATCGGTCCTCTTCACACCAAAACTTCCCAATTGCAATTGCTCCTTCAAGCCCGGATGAGTGTCGTCCACTTTCATTAGATTATTATGATATTTCACTAAGTACCGTGAGTAATTTTGTTGATTGAAAGTAAAGAACAAATTAGCGATTTTTGGCAGAATAGATACAAAAATATCAAAATTTGCAGTACGTATGCTAGCAGTTAGAGTTAAATAATAATCTATGAAAGTTATATACAGCATATAAAATTGGGCAGTTTTGCCGTGCTCTCCTTGCAGTGTTTGTTTTTTAAAGACTTCGTATTTATTGAACAAATCCTGTAGATTATGTGGCAATTGTCGAGGTTCATTAGATTCTTCTTCTCGAAATTTTACTAAATAATTTTTAATTTCATCATTGGATATATTATACCCAATATTTTGCTGGCTTACAAATTCATTAAAATGCAACATTTGTAAGGCTAATGAAACCATGGGGTGCAATCGTTTGCATCTATTAAAATGTTTTCCGGCTATGAAGCTGCTTACGGAGCCATTCGCTAGCATTTTCGCGTTCACCATTATATTAGTAATACCGCAATTGTCGATGAATTTCCCAACAGCTTTGAAATACGCCATCATAATGTGAAACGAACCTAGGTGAATAAATAAATCATCATATAATGGCTTGTCGGTACACTGAATTTGAAGTGCTACTTTGGCGATGGCTAGATCGTAAGTAACTTGCATAAACTTTTCGCCGCATTCCTTGGCAATTTGGAGACTTTGCTTCATTGTTTCTACAACGACAGATTTATTCGTTGGCGAAGCGTTAATTGTTGTTAAATAACATACTTTTTGAGTTGGGGCGGTGTCCTTGTACACTAAGCTATAAAAACCAACCGACATCGGTGTTTTAGGTATTTCAACATAATGAGACATCATGAAAATGAAATTAGTTTGCTGTAACCATTGTAAATGCGGATCTGCTAAATCTGATGAAGCTTCAGTAGGGTGTAAATACTCGTGGAGTTTAGGATTTTTTGTATACGGTTGCAAATCGTGCGTTATAGCGTCGAAAGTCCGTCTTCTTTTTTTTGTTTTTTCTAGGTTTATATCACTGCTGCTTTCCTCGATGTCTTGCTCAATACTGCTTTCCTCGATATCCTGCCTTACCTCAACATCCTGCTGAATACTGCTATCTATATTTTGGAAAATGATGCCTACGGTATCATGTAAAGTATCCTTACCGCTAGTCGTGTCGACAAACCGATCAAAGTTATTAAATGCAACACCGGTGCATAGATTTCTTGAACGGCTTATGCCTTCAGGGCAAACGTCTGAACGCTCGCTGGAAGTGAACGTTGCTTCAGTTTCCATTTCTTCAAGACTAGTGTAGCTGCAGCAGTGTCCATATCGATTGACAATATTAATAATTTTCTTACTGTTTGTCAAACTTTTTAATGTCATTCTAAGACAAATATGTTTGGATGGCTTTATTCGTCCATTTGACACACCATATATTAGATCCTCAGAAAAAGATTTACATAATCTATTTACATTTTCCCCGTGCTTTCGTCGATAATTGGACCCACTCAGTACATCTGAATAAAAATCATTTAAAATATCTGGAATATCACACTCTCCTTTAATGAGATCGGTAGAATGAAGCTGATCCGGCAATTTATTTTGTTTAATTTTTAAAATTTCCTGTCTCAAAATTAATGCTGCACGCGCTAAGATGTCTTTCCTCTCAATATCATGAAATTGTTGCACTACAACGCTCTTCAAAGGTTTGACCAGCTTCTTATGACCGTGCAAAATAATAGAAATTTTACTGGAAAATGTAGAAAGAAGTCGATTTTCCAAATGATATGGCTTCGCACGATATGCATCTGCATTTTCTTTTTCTTTTTCCAGACAATCAACATAAATTTCGTTTAGATACGACAAAAAAAATGATTGTTTTCTAACAACAATATTTTCTGAAACAAATCTACACACTTCTTCGTATGCTATATGATGGGCTTCTCGAGCTTTGTGCCACTCCGTCTTTGGTTTTTCTTTATTTTTCTTAGATACTACCGAATGCTCATATTTGTTTTTGCATACTAAATGATAAAACATTATTTTGTTTTGTGACTGCAGATCATGCAATTTTTGAAAAAAAATTACGTCGTCCAACTCCATTGCCGTTTGCGCGATGTTCGTTATTGTTTTTTCATTTTCTAATAAATGCAACTGTACGTGACGGGCTTGGTATTTTTTTTGGCCTTTATCACAAAATAAACAAACAGGGGCTTCTGATACCTGTTCCACATTTGTTTCGGCGGAATCATCTGCAGTAACGTCGTCGCCTTGATCACCATTGTCTTCGTCAACATTACAATCACCTTTATAAGAAATGTCTCCTTCAACAGCAGCCTCCTGCCCATCGGAATCTATGCCTTGCACAGCACTGTCATCTTGCAAGGCGTGCTCCTTTCCAACATCACTATCGCCTTGACTGAAAAAATAATGTTTGAATTATTATGCTTCATACGAAAAAGTCTTATGCACAATCTTAGAACAAACTTTTTCAAATTTTTTATGAAATGTTGCACAATTACACTCATACATTTTTTTTATAAAAATACTCTCTGCTTGAAGATGCGTGCTCGCTTCCACCGGAATCCACGCCTGGAACAGCACTCTCGTCTTGCACGGCCTGCACATTTTCAACAGCACTCTCGCCTCGACTTACAAATTATGTTTACATTAAACATACATGATAATGCAAAGCACTATGATTAAGTAGCATGAGGAGAACGTTAATTTTGTACGTCATACGAGTGCGAAAATTTCTTATACACGAGCACACAATAAGCTTTTTCAAAGTTCTATAAAATGTTGCACAATTATAGTGATAGATATTGTTATAAAAGTACTTACTCTGTGCTTGAAGATGAGGACGCCTGCTTTTGCGAATTATATCCTCTGTGTTTTGGCGGCAATGCCGTGAAACGGTTATAGCACTTGCTATGACACTGTTGATAATTATTCACGGTGTTTGGTAATACCACGTTAGAGAAGCCCAAGCAGCTGTCTTTCCGAATTTTTAATACGGCTATGCATTTATTTAACTTGTCCGTATCAAAAAGATTCAATTTTCCACTTTTCTTGCAACAAAATACACAGAATGGTTGTACATTCGACATTTTCGAACCTGCTCCGATCGGCTAACATTCCCAACTGCAAGTACTGAAACGGACAAACTGACGCCAACAGATTCGAATAGGAGAGGGAACACGGGAACAGCGTTGTCTGGCAGTTGCTTCTCCGCAAGTATGATTCAGAGTTTAGAGTTCCTGGGGTGGGGAGAAAGGAGCCAGTCGTACATAACATAATGCATAACATGGAAAAAGGTCCCGCTGAATTTTTCGCGGTAATAAAGTGCTCCGCTGATGAAGTTAAAGTTGCAACGCGCGCGCGCGGTTAAGCGATGCGCGCCAACTTCAACTCATCAGCTGGATAGTTAAATACCGCAAAAAATGCAGCGGGTTGTGTTTTTCGTGTAAGTTATTAGTTTTGCTATCATATTACCGACTATGAACTTTACCGCTATTACTTTATAATATGAATATTTTTCGTTTGTTTCATTAAACAGCTGGAGCATAAATTACCCTTCTACAGTCAGCGGGTAGTATTTTCTATTTTATTTATAATAAAAACAAATATTTTGCAAAGTTTCATCTTTGCCGCTATTGATTTTTTATTATTAATAAATAACGCGCGTGGGCGGCTATTGCACCTGTACCTACCGCCTTCGGGTCAGCGGGAGGTCCATTCGTTTATCAACGATATAGAATAAAGCGATGGGCCAATTTTCACTCTTAACAAAATGAGCAATTAAAAACTGTCGCTGGCTCCCGGGCTATTACGTTCTCGAACGAATCCTTGAATATCCAGAACCAGCCTCATATTTTTAGGCGTTTAAATTGTTTCGACATACAATATAACTTAATATCACGTTGTAGTTTTTGAAGATTTTTTTTAAATTTGTTAATATCTTTATGATATTTGTAGAGAATGTAACTAATTTCTTCACTCCTCATGGTATACTGACAGTAGACAATAAAGCTACGACTTTAAATCATCAAAGTGAAGCATGCGCATTAGAGTTGACGTACAATTTTTGTTAGAGGATTGTATGTAAAATATTTCTCATGTAAAACCAGACAATACGCCGAAATCTCAGATGTTGTTGCAGTATCCGTTTCGAATTCTACTCTCAGAACTATAGATCCTGATTGGATTATATCTTTTTGATGTGAGCAGTCGATGTGAACAATAGGTGCAAAATTTTTAAACTCAGTAGGAGTAAAAATTGGTTGATTATCTTTGTTATAATATGATTTTTGAAAATTTGCATACATTGTGTATAATGTTGCAATTTTATTATTTTGGAAATCCAATAATAAATCAGCGTAGGGGTATCTCTCTGAATTCAAGAATATTTTGACGTTACGTAAGGAAATGTTGTCAAATTTGCTCATATCAGTTGCAATTTTACTTTTTTTGTTATTTTGAAAAGCGATAATGACATGTCTTGGTGATTCGACTTTTGTTGACGTTTTTACAGACCACGTGTGGCGTGTGGATGTAGGTAATGATGGATATTCTATGATCTCCCAACTCCTAAATTGTATTGGTATGTCTACTCCTTTGTTAGTGATCCGATTTATTTTTAATTGTTCTTCCAAATTAAGCGAAACGTGTGGTACTACCCAAAATAGTTTGGTTATTGATATTTGTGGTTTTTCAGTTTCATCCGGGCTAGTTACCGCTTCATAATCAGAATTGCTACGTATAATAACAAGTTCTTGTCTCATGTGAATTAATAACTTTCGGTAATCTTCAAAGAACCCCATGAGGTGTCGTAACGGTATTATGGTATTATAATTACCATTTGCGTCTGTTATAATTCTCTCCCTAGTTATTGCTTGTTGTTGAGTTTCCCCCGCTTTTTGTTTAGAAATCTCCTTTTTCGGATACCACCCAGCATTCCCTAACATGTCACTCTCATTTTGATTGTAGGAAAGGTAACCTTTTAGAGTCGAAACAATACCAGTATCTCGAACAGAGTCTACAATGACCCCATTTAGTTCGTAACGAATTTCTCGGAAAAAAAAACGAAATAGCGTTGTTTATAAACTCTACTTTTGTAGGCACACCTCCACCTTCTTTCGAAAGCTTTCCTTCTAAATATAAGTAACTATCACAAGGTGCTGTATTGGCTTCCAAATCTTGAATTGCAATGCGAATTTCGTCATTATAATTTATTTCACCAGTTGTGTAAGGTTGATAATAATGAAACTGATAATCTTGCACACTTGTGTCGTTATACGGAACTTCAGTAATATCTAACAAGTTATCCATGTTAACACTTATAGATGCAAAACTCTACTAAAACCCGAATGTGTTTAATTCCTCTTTTATATAAATTAAACTAAAACGTTGAATCCGAGTGATTTTAAAAAGTTTCGATTTTCTTTTGAAAGCCGTATTTTAGGTTTTTTTTGTATTTTTCTTCTCGGAATCATCGGTCTTGAAAATCTTAATACCATTTTACGGCTTTACTTTTCTGATATGCAATCGAATAGTACGTATTTCGTCTTGAAAATTTATAAGCTCTCCTTCTTGGTCGATTATTCGCACTGTGATGTTGTTAACTCTTTTGATAGTGACTGGGTAATAAATAGCATTGAGCGGTGTCTCAACTATTTTATACCCCGGTGAAACAGTTGGAAAAAATTGATGAATAATGTGTACCGGATGACCATTTAAGAATGAACCCGCTGCTATATTGCAATTAATACATATAGCATTTACTTTAAGGATTTGAATAGGATTACTACCAATTACCTCACTATCTGCATCGACAGTTCTTCTACTAAAACCAACCACATCTCCTATTGAATTATCCACATCAAAAGAAATTTTTCTGTTTGTTTTCAAATATACCTTGGAAGTGTTTATATCGAATTCCATGTTTATTTCTGCATTCAGATCTATTTTTAATATCTCTCTACGCATTGCATCCAATAGCGTATTTATTTCATATGATCCAGTTGGTACTATTATTAAATATCTAAAATTATTTGATTCGCTGTACCAATAAAATCTATTATTTTTTTCATCGATATTTGGTATCGAATAAAAAGTATCAAAATTTACAAGGCCAATTTCATAATCTACATCATCTTCTAGAAAAACCGGTGGATTAAAATCAAAGCTTAACTCTGAAGTTTTTCCATTGAAAATAAAACTAATAGACATCTTAACTTTAAGACGGTTTATTATTAACTAACTGAATTATTTTTATGAATATTGATTATATAAAAATCGCAAACACAGATGACCACAAATAAACCCACTATTTTGATAAGAATCGTGATTGTACTTAATTTGGTTTGCCTTGTGATCACTAAAAAAATATCGCAGTAGCTCTCGCGGTGGTTGTAAATTTCCATAGCTGTCAAAGTAGTTGATATTATCGTTGTCTTTGGTATATGTGACCCAGTGAGTACCATCACCATGCACAGAATCTAAATTCACAATTCCGCTTTCTTGTTTATTTATTTTCCTGGGTAACTTGTCTCGAGAGAAGACTCCCCGAAAATGTGGAATTCTTAATTTTTTTACAAAGTTTTTCAAATCAATATCTGTAAGGCTTCTACGCGGTAGTTTTATCGGTAGTTTTTTGGATACGCTAAGTATACGCCACGACCACCACGTTTTAAACCTTTCCCTTCCATCGCCAAATTATGTCTTTTCTGTTCTTCCAATTCAGCCTTTTCCTTGTTAGCTTTAGTGACAGCACTTGCTATCCCAGCAGCACCTCCGATAAGAGGGGCAATTGCCCCTAACAGAGGGAGCAAGAGTGGTAAAAAACCACCTTTTCTCATCCGTTTTTTAATACCTCTTCCTATTTTAGGTGTTTGAATTTTTCTACGTTTTTTCGTTCTATTAGATTTTAAGGCCCCACCTCTCTTCTTTTTAACAGGGTTCTTTATGCCCAGACCAAGCTTTCTTTTTACATTCATAGTCCCCGCCACTCCTAGAGCCGCTAATCGTTCTCCTAAACTCGAATCACTCGCTTTCACACGTTTCCAAGCGCTTTCAGCTAAATCTTTATCTGCTAAATGTCTTTGTTTCAAGTCTTTAAACTGTGAATATGCTATGTCGTGTTTTTTGCAAGCTTCATCCAAAGGGTTAATACCTCTATTCCCCCTTTCCAGGCGTCTGGAAAGCTTTGTATTCGGTCCACAAAAGCTGTAACCTGGGATATGTAGTTCTGGAAGTTTATCTAGTAGAGTGTCTATGAAACCTCGACCTGTTTTCCTCTTTACTCCACGCTTTTGAAGCATTATATAAGCTATGTAAGTGAGTCTTTTCTCTTTATATAGTATTTGGTGCTGGTAGAATGAAGATTCATCAACAAAATTCTCATTTACCTATAATTAATCATGATGATATTACGCTAATAAATAAATTTAAAAAACATGGACTTTTGTTTAACGGTGTAAAGAGGGGTCTATTTATTGGCGCCAGCGGTTGTGGAAAAACTAATGTACTTTTGAGTTTATTAGAGCATCCTAATGGAATTCGTTTTGCAAATATTTATTTATATTCCAAGTCACTCTTTCAACCAAAATATACATATTTGCGATTACTGATGGAACCTCTTAAAGAGATGGGGTATTTCGAATTCAACGATGGAGAGACCGTAATACCCCCTGAGAAAATTAAACCAAATTCTGTGATAATTTTTGATGATGTGGTCTCTTGTGATCAAAATATTATTAAAAGTTATTTTTCTTTTGGTCGACATAAAAATACAGATTGTTTCTATTTATGTCAATCTTATGCTGCCGTCCCCAAACAATTGATTCGAGACAACACTAATTTATTAGTTATTTTCCCACAAGATATGACAAATTTGAAACATATTTATAATGACCATGTTAACATAGATATGTCCTTTCAAACTTTTAGGGATATTTGTGCACAGTGTTGGGTTAATAAATACGGATTTCTTGTTATCGATAAAGACTGCTCTATAAAAGAAGGAAGGTATTGTAACGTACTTTGGTCGGTAGGGCAGAGTCGCTGGCGGCACAACGACTCTGGCGGGAAGTTACGTCACTTATTTGAATTGGCGCAGGATTGCGGAGTTCGGGAATTCGGCAAACGGTTTAAAGTCGGTTTACCTCGGGCGCCAGATTTTTAAGGGTTAACTCCCTATAGCCACGGGTGAGTTTAAACTCAGGAGAATGCCAGGGGGTCCGTGAAAATGAAACACACAGTACGGGGAAAAATACGGTTAATCTATATTACTTCTATTTAAGTCATTTACAGAAAAGGATTTAAAGTAAGCAAGAATTCGGATATTGGAGCATTAGTAACAAGCGGAAGGTCGTTATTACAATATATACAATAGTTAGGGCCGTTTCGGCAGCGGAGACAACGATTTGCCGGTTACTAAACGTTCGGAAGTTTTGGCAACTGTGCGAAATCCGGAAAGTCGGATTTCGCAGAGAAACCGGCAACGTTGCGCTCCACTGTCGGACGGAAGCGTGCGGAGAACAGGTGGTACGATAAAAACGGTTTATTTATTATTTGGTATTACGGAAAATACAAAATCGAATAAATGAAGTGAAATATGAATAACTACTTTACAAACGGAAAGGAAATACGTACTGAGGGAATACGAGAATTAAACGTTTCTATTTACAATACTAATAATCTATTTGCAAATCGGAAAAATGTAGTTACCAAGAGATAATAGATAATTAAGCGTGCAGAGTCGGTAGAAGTGGTTAGATGCAAGCGGAAGGGAGAGTAAGCGAAGGTGAGAGCGGAGCAAACAAGCGAGGGTGAAGTGCAGGCCCTATAGGGCGGGCTCTAGGGCGGAAGCGGAAAACTAGCGCGCGGCTCGTAGTTAGAATTAGGCCTTGCGGAATGGCGGTTAATTATCGTAATAAAGACGTCCTGGGAATACTTCACCGAGAACGTTTTACTACGAACTACTTTTATGCGAGAGAAAGAAAAGCCTAAGCCAAAAAGAGACAATAGAAGCGGATTTTGAGTACTCACACTGGTAGATGGAATCGTCGGCGGAGACACTCGGAGACTCTCTTCGCGAGAGACGAACACACGACACTGCCGAGAATCCTCTCGTGTAACTCGCGAAAGACGGGCGGTTGGGCGACGGAAAATTCTTTCGTATCGCGACGGAACGGGCACTAGGTTCGGCGGAGAAACTTTGGCTATTCGTGAACAACGGAAGGCTAGCACTGCTGAGATACCCGAGGATTACTCACACGAGCGGTGACTACCAGATGCACTTGTTCAGATTTAAAGCGCTCGTATAAACAGGGAGGGGTAGTTTGCTGCTTGCAATTACGGAGACAACTGTCGGCCTTTCATTTAAACTCGGCCTTGGAAATTTGCAGATGTCACGACGGAGTGAAGATGATTATTAATTTGAATTTGCGGGTTTCCCGAAATCGGTAACAGAGGGAGACAAGGGTTCTAGCCACGGGAAAAATATGCTTCATTACAGTATCGTCAGGGGTTTGATAAGTTCATACAGATATAAATACGAGTATAAATCAATCAAAAAATTAGTCATCATGGATACCAGAGTGGCGAAACAACTGATCACTACAAGGAAAGCTTTAAAACGAAAATACAAAGCTTTGAAGGGCGATATCGACCAGACACAATCTTTACTAGAAAAAAATTATAAACCTATAACACAACCCCTTAATGAACTACTAACCCAGTTAAAAACACCCAAAGAGCCGAAGCCGGAACGTTCATTTTCCAATTTGAAACCAGTACCTAAAGAATTTTATTCAATTGCGCCGGTTAACGAGACCTTCACATATGACCCTCAACAAGACCCATATAGATCGGCCTATTTCGATGACACTTACTTGGGCCAAATGCCTTTGGAGACTTCTACATTTTTAGAACACATTCGTGATGAAGCAATGGAGCCATATATAAATCAGTTCGCACCATTACCTCGAGGGTATATTGAAGACCTTATATCAACCGGGGCTAGGGATTTTGATCTGAAATTTGGGGTTCACTTTGACCCTGACAAAGATGGTTGGAAAGTAGGAAATTCCTCCATTAAATTCGATGATAAAGATGTACTTATTGGTGAAGAAGAAGAAAGATATAAAGGGACGCCTGGTTTATATGAACTTTTGTTTAAAAGCCAACCTATCGGCTATAAGAACGAAGACCTTCAGAATTATATCGATATTATCAGAAAGACGAATGCACAGTACTTGGACTACAACCCAGAAAAAGGTTTGAGTACATCGAATGCCCCAAAATTTAGAGATATTATTAAACCCCATTTGAGTACTATTCATTCAATAACTAAACAAAAACAGTTGGATGAGTATCGTAGACGGTCAAATTCCGACCCGAACGTACTGTCTTTACGTAATCGTACGATTGGAAGAGGGCTCATGAACTGGAACAATGAGAAACCAGAATATCGATATTTTGATGATTATAATGAAATTATTGATAGATTAAAACTGTTAATTGCATCCCAGTATGCTGGAAACAACTCACATAATAATGAGATTATCTCAATAATTGAAGAATTAAGAGAAGCGAAAATAATTGTATAAAAAAGAGAATATGAATCATCACATCATTATTGTACTACAAGTATTCATTGAATTAACATGCCGATAGACAAGGCTGGTAGACACATGTTGACTTATCGTCAATCACCATACAACCGTGTGGAAAATTTTGTAGGAGCACCTGCACCCGTCTCTATCCCTTCACCATTTTTTATCTGCCACCCCGCTAATTACCACAGTAAATGTATATTAAACATTCGAGGATTGGAAAAAGATCATCAAGAGCAATTTAATAATGTATGGCTTTTTGTACTGGACAATGCAAAAACCGTTTATATTTCACCTATAACGGGTACAGTAGAAAGTGTCGAATCTTACCCCAAAGGAATATCAGTCAACATAAATGATGACCAAATGGATGTTAACCCTCAAACATTTATTGGAAAAACTTTATATAAAGGGGATAAAATTTCGTTTTGGACATTAAAGAAAAACACTACTAAACACTAAAAGATAAATTATATTACCAAATTGTATTGCAGTGCCCCTTTGCAAAAAATGAGCAAGCAACAGGTGGTAAATGAATTACACAAACCTGCTAGGAAAAATTTTAAAAGAAGGAGAGTTATTATTAAGGGTTTAAATGATCTTTTACAGGCAGATTTGGTTGAAATGGTACCGTATGCTAAGATAAATAAGGGTTTTCGGTATATTCTCGTCGTGATAAACGTTTTCAGTAAATATGTGTGGGCGATTCCCATAAAGCGAAAAACTGCCAAAGATGTTTCATTAGCAATGAAAAAAATTTTATCACAAATACCAACCCCAACCCGTGTGGGGTTGCTAGTCCCCCATCGGGCGCCTCCCCAGGTGGCGGATAGGGGCACGCCTCCCAGATATGGGTGGTACCGGTGAAATCAAATAGCCGGGGCGGACCAAAACTAGCACTGCGGCGTCTGACCCAGAATGGGCGGCGGCAAACAGCGTCTGACCCAGATTGGGCGGCTGAAATATATATGCTCACCAAGACGTCTAGCCAGCGTGGTGTTCTATGGCTAAATACCCCTTATGAAAATGCCAGGTATAAAGACTCAAGTACCCCAGGCGAGTAGAAGATTATCTTCAGAATCTCGCACTGATGTTAAATCAGTCTGTCCCATGGATTCTGGGGGGGACAATCATCTGGCGAAGAACCTTAAGAGATGTAAAAAGAACAAAATTATGTACATTGCAACATACAACGCACTGTCACTATTGTCGGAAGAACGGTTAACTGAACTTGAGTGCGAATTGGAAAATATCAAATGGGATGTCGTGGGTCTTAGCGAGGTTAGAAGACGTGGGGAACAACTCATTACTTTAAAATCTGGGCACAGTTTCTATTACGTAGGTGACGACAATAGCTCAGTGGGAGGAACTGGCTTTCTGATACATAAGCGCCACAGAACAAACATTTTGTCGCTGAAGAAAATCTCCACAAGAGTAATATGCATTGTCCTCAAACTCAACACCAGATACAATGTCAAAATTATACAAGTTTACGCGCCTACCTCAAATCATACTGACGAAGAAGTAGATTTGTTTTACGATGACATCAGAGATGCTCTCAGCGATCAACAAGCACATTATACTATTCTATGTGGTGATTTCAATGCCAAGGTGGGAACAAGGTCGGACGCTGAAGAGTTCTCACTGGGAAGCCATGGACTGGAAGGAAGAAATGATAGGGGTGAAACATTGCTTGGTTTCCTGCTGCAAAACAACTTATTCCAGATGAATAGCTTCTTTCCTAAGAGACCAAATAGGAGATGGACATGGAGGAGCCCGGATGGACAAACAAAAAATGAAATAGATTTCATAATCACCGACAAAAGATACATAATTAAAGACGTGTCGGTACTGAACAAGGTAGCCACCGGAAGTGACCACAGGATTGTACGAGCCAAATTAATGATTGACGTCGGTAAAGAACGGCACAAGCTGATCAAGAAGACCGACAACAACAGACCATGGAAGAGCCCATCGGACATGGCCGGCTTCCAGCAATGCATCACAAATAAGTTAAATGGCACTGAAGCAGAAGAAAACATCAATGTCTTGAACGAGACCATCACTACTGCCCTGCTAGAGAGCCAAAACGGATATTGCCCAACAACCAAGAAACAATCGAAATTAAGCGAAGCCACTATGAGAAAAATGAAACAAAGAAGAGACATGAGAAGTGAAGAACTGACTACTGCTGAAGAGCTAAGACAGATTAACAGGGAAGTATCAAAGGCTATAAGACGCGACATTAGAACACACAACCAAAATCAGATTGAAGAAACAATAGAAAACAATAAGAGCATGAAGGTCTTACGTAGAAAACTGGAAAGTGGAACAAAGCAAATAACGAAGATAAAGGACAAAGAGGGATTTGTTACAACAAACCGGGAAGGCATTTTAAAAATAGTTGAAGACTTTTACCGCCTATTATATAAAAGCCACAATGAAGAAAATCTGGACTCAGAAACAGAACCAGAGATACTGACAAGAAAAAAAGGCATCGTTAATCAAGGGTCAGAATCACTGCCTGAGATTACTTTGGACGAAATAAAGTTGGCACTGAGGAAAACAAAAAACAACAAGGCCCCTGGAGAGGACTGCGTAGTTGCCGATGCAGTTAAGATAGGTGGTAACTGCCTACTCAAGAAAGTAGCAAAACTTTTTAATCTCTGTCTTCTTAATAGCACCATACCAGATAGGTGGTACAACGCCATCGTGATCTTGATCCACAAGAAAGGAGATACAGCTGAACTGGAAAACTACCGACCAATAAGCTTACTCAGTCACCTCTATAAACTCTTCACGAGAATTATTACTACACGATTGGAAAACAAATTAGATTTTTACCAACCAATAGAACAGGCCGGGTTCCGCAGAGGATTTGGAACCAATGACCATCTTCAAAGCATCAAAACCGTGATCGAAAAATCAATCGAATACAATAGACCGCTTGTCATTGCCTTTGTGGACTTCCACAAGGCCTTTGACACTGTTGAGTTGAGTGCAGTTTTAGACTCCTTACAAAAATGTCGGGTCGACTATCGTTACACGAAACTAATATACAACATATATAAAAATGCTACCATGATGGTAAAACTGCACGAAAACACCAACCCTATAAGAATAGGTAGAGGAGTACGACAGGGAGATACTATGTCGCCAAAACTGTTTATCACCGTTCTGCAATATGCCTTTGGAATGCTTGATTGGAGTGGAAAGGGTTTGAATATAGATGGCGTAAAACTAACAGATCTGCGCTTTGCAGATGATATAGCTTTGTTGTCTGACAACCTACAAGACATCAGGGAAATGCTGGAAGATCTTCAGGAAGTATGTGCTCAGGTCGGGCTAAAAATTAATATATCAAAAACGAAATTTATTACGAATCTGGTCCCTAGTGGAAATATTGTTATTGGCGATTGTGAGGTGGAACTGGTGGATAGGTACATATATCTTGGCCACGAAATAAGAATCTCGAGAGACAATCAAACATGCGAATTAAAAAGAAGAATTACGCTCTCTTGGGCTGCATATGGAAAACTTGGGGACGTGTTTAAGAGTAATCTCCCAATTTGTCTGAAGCGAAAGGTTTTTAATCAATGTATTCTGCCGGTTATGACCTACGGCGCCGAAACTTTAACTTTGACAGCCACATCTGCTAAGAAGCTTAGAATAACACAACGCAAGATGGAAAGATCGATGCTCGGTGTGTCACTTCGTGACCACGTCAGAAATGAGAACCTACGGGCGAGAACAGGAGTCACGGATGTTATCTACCAGGTGGCAAAGCTCAAGTGGAACTGGGCTGGACATGTGGCCCGCATGACAGATGGACGATGGACAAAAAGGCTGCTCGAGTGGAGACCAAGGGCTGACAAGAGAAACAGGGGAAGACCTCCCACGCGATGGACGGACGATATCAAAAGAATAACCACAAATTGGATGCAGAGCGCTCAAAATAGAGGACAGTGGGCAGAAATGGGGGAGGCCTATATCCAGCAGTGGATGCAGAGGGCTGATTGATGATGATGATGATGACCAACCCCAAAAAATCTTCAAACAGATTTTGGGAAAGAGTTTTACAATAGGGATTTTAAACAATTAATGCGAGATAATGGAATTAATCATTACAGTACATTTTCGACTTTAAAGGCTAGTGTTGTCGAACGAGTTAATAAAACTTTAAAAACAAAAATGTGGAAAGAATTTAGTATGCAGGGATCATATAAATGGCTAAATCTTTTACCAAAAATTGTTAACGAGTACAATCATTCCAAGCATTCAACTATACGTATGAAGCCAAGTGAGGTTAACACTAAAAATGCAAATATACTTTTGAATACTGTTTACAATCGTTTGAAGACAATTGATTCGAAAAGTGCTAAGTTTAGAGTAGGTGAGAATGTTCGAATTAGTAAATATCGCGAAGCATTCTCCAAGGCTTATAGGCCTAGCTGGTCCACTGAAATTTTTGACATACGGAAAGTGAACAATACCAATCCAACGACTTACTTACTTAAGGATCAAAACGGACAAGAGATTGATGGATGTTTTTACACCGAGGAACTTCAGAAGGCTAAATACCCTCATATATACTTAGTAGAAAAAGTGCTTAGAAAAAAAGGAAATTTATTATATGTTAAATGGCTCGGTCTTGACAATAAACATAATTCATGGGTGAAAAAAAAGATTTAGTAAAATAAAACATTGTTTGTAAATATTTTTTTATTTAAATCTTTCCATATACACCTTATCCCTATGATTACAATCTAATACAGGATTAATTAAATGTGAGACATTAGCTATTCTATTTCTAAATCGTATTCGATCAATGGCTACAGTTTCCCAATAATTTTCTCGTGATTCATCAAATACAGGAATACAGTAAATATTATTACAATTACTGAATGTGACTTTTTTCATGCTGAAGCGTCTCCTTAAAAATTTGGGGGTAAGTGTGAATAAATTCCAAAACTAAGCTGATGTTTTCACTGTTTGGATTTTTATCCGGTTGAAGTAAGTTGTACGTTTTCACGATTGGATCATCTTCACCTCGTAACCCGTGCTGAAGGATCTCGAAGTAGTTGTGGAACTGTTGCCGCTTTAATATATCCATCCTATAACGAATAAGTGGCAGGAACTCCCACAAAGTACATACTGATTCGTAGGCGAGGCAAACAGATGATTCGTTTTTTATGATTTTTATAATTTTTCCATAAGGTGACACTATGGATTCCAAAATAATTTTATCTGCCTCTATTGGATCGAAGGCATCAGCAGAGTACAAAAAGTTGGTAATCACTCCTTGATAGTTTAAAAAGTCTATCCACTCACTTTCACTAAACAACACACAATCTCCTTTGTTTCCTGATAGCTGGATGTATGGAGTGAATACTGAATTATACAAAAGTCCCACTGCTACGAATTTGCTTTTTGAATTATTTAAGGGATATCTTCTTTCCCCTAACAATACTGGGTGTGAGACTGTGCTAATCGATGACATATTTGTCGAATGAACTATCACATCACATTTTTTCTCAATTTATATAATCTTTCAATAAGGGGTGGGGGTAAAATTATGACTCATGAGAATTAACGAATATAATCCACAGATGGACTACTATGATAGATGAGTCATCAACGGTTTTCTGGGGGGATTTAACGGATTTATCCTGCACGTGGGTGAATGAGTCATATACCCCCAAACGGTAAATATCGTAAACACCTGCAAAAACCGTTAAATTCGCACTTGTAAGACGTATTCGCGAAGAATTGCACGTGGGTGATGACTTAATACAGTGGTACTGTAATTAATGGAGGGGGGGGTCACGTGATGAATGAGTCACCACCAAAAACCGTTAAAACCCCCCCAAAAAAGATAAATCCACTACTTTAGTTATGCATGCTCAAGTAGCCGTTATGGATGAATCAGAACGAGTTGATGGGATCAATATAATGGAACCAGACGCTCAGATGGGTGATCCCGATGTTGCGGCTGATGATGGGAGACATTACGTGCTGGATGGAATTTTGCAAATAATTTTCAAGGAGGAGGAAGATATGATTGAGTTACAAGTCGAAGAGGATGTCATTGAGTTTTCGCCTGAAGGATTTAGGGATTTTCTCGATTTTTGTGTGGATATCATCGAGGAAGAAGTAGGAGATTTTTACATATCTAGAAGATGTGCTGATGTGAATATATGGATGAATTATTGGAAGGAGGGGGATAGAATAAAGCAAGTTATTGTGGGGCAAGGCTTTCATGAAATAGGACTTCTTAGAGATCAAATCATTCGTATCGATACAAGCACTTTGTATAGTATGCTATCGAAATTGGAAAAATAAACACATTTTTTTTACTTACTTTAATTCATTTACCTGCCTATATAATGAGAAGGAATGCGGAAAAGTGTGCTCTCTCTAGCACCTGTATAGTAGAACGTGCGAGTCATGCGAAATAACCCAGACGTTTGTCGAGAGCCCCCATATTTTTAAAGATTTAAATTTTTGTTTATACTTTCGGCATTTAAACATATGGTTAATTTTATTCATTAATTCCACGTGCGAGCATACTGACCCCGATATATTGATAGTAGCAATGTAATTAGCGAAAATCCCTTTCGAGGAATGTCTCTAACAACTGCATAAGAAGCGCGTGAATGAATGAGTCACTATCGAAACCGTTACATTTGCAAGACGGGACCTGTAATTGTTAAAAATTGCACGTGTTGTCTAATTAACGCGTTGAGGGATGTTTCTCTCTAACACATTGGATGAGTCATGTCATTAAATCTCCCCAAACGGGGTGAGTCATATGAGCATTTGTAAAAGACCGTTGAATCTCCCCATAACTTGTAAAGACTTGCAAAAAACCGTTGAATCTCCCAAAAACCGGACGAGTCATATGAGCATGTGGATGAGTCACGACTAAAACCGTTAAACCCCCACTGTTGAATCCCCCAAGAGTAATGTGTGCACGTGGATGAGTCATGACTAAAACCGTTAAACCCCCAAACACCTGCAAGGACCTGTAAAACTTGCAAGGACTTGCAAAAAGCCGTTGGAACCCCAAAAACCGTTGAAACACCTGCGAAACTTGCAAGGACTTGCAAAAAACCGTTAGATCCCCCCAAAACTTGCAAAAACCTGCAAGAACACCTGCACAAGACCGTTAAATCCCCCCTGAATCCCCAAAAACCGTTGGAACACCTGCAAAAGGCCGTTAAATCCCCCCAAAACTTGCAAAAACCTGCAAGAACACCTGCAAAAGACCGTTAAATCCCCCCTGAATCCCCAAAAACCGTTGGAACACCTGCAAAAGGCCGTTAAATCCCCCCAAAACTTGCAAAAACCTGCAAGAACACCCCTGAATCCCCAAAAACCGTTGGAATACCTGCAAAAGGCCGTTAAATCCCCCCAAAACTTGCAAAAACCTGCAAGAACACCTGCAAAAGACCGTTAAATCCCCCCTGAATCCCCAAAAACCGTTGGAACACCTGCAAAAGGCCGTTAAATCCCCCCAAAACTTGCAAAAACCTGCAAGAACACCTGCAAAAGGCCGTTAAATCCCCCCTGAATCCCAAAAAACCGTTGGAACACCTGCAAAAAACCGTTAAATCCCCCCTGAATCCCCAAAAACCGTTGGAACACCTGCAAAAAACCGTTAAATCACGGGACACCTGCACGGAACACCTGCAAAAAACCGTTAAAACACCTGCAATCTGCTCCGCTCCGGCTCCACGCCTATTAATACACTACTCGCAAGCCTTTTTGTGCAAATAAACTGAATGAAATATTGCCGTTCACACGTTCAGTTTAGTTTTACACAAGCCTATGCAAGAAACCCTGAGAAGTGTAATTGTGAAAATGAAAAATGTGGAAGAAGAACTAGTAGTTCTTGCAACGACCGCGGTGTGTGTTATAAAGAAAAGGATGCAATTGAAGGCAAAAAGGAAATGGTGTAAACCATGGCTGATGCAAAGGAATTTGTTTACCCATACGAATTTAATTGCTGAATTACGCAGTGAGCCTGACGATTTTCGTAATTATTTGCGTATGGACGAAACCACATACGTTCATTTACTAAATTTAATGAAACCAATGATTTCGAGAGAAGACACAGGTATGAGGCGTGCAATAACCCCCCATGAACGACTGTCAGCTACGCTGAGATTCTTAGCGACAGGAAGATCGTATGAAGATTTAAAATTTTCCACAGTTATTTCCAAGCCAGCTCTAAGCGCAATAATTCCGGACACATGTGATGCAATTTACAAGGCATTAAAACACACATATCTCAAGGTAAGTTTATTAAATACTATTAATATAAGTGAAAATAAAATACAAATTAATGGTATTCCAAAGATATTTAACGAACAATAGACAATTTAAATGATCTAAACAAAATAATAGTTTCTCTTTTAATACAATAAATTGTGTAATTGGTATAATAAGATGCGTAGGTAATAGGAATTATTTTGTCGTTCCATCCAAAAAATCAGTGAAGCTATGAAAAAAACCAGCTGCAGTTTGTGACTTTTCGGGTGGCAGCGGTTTTTCTGTGGATTGCACATTGGAAGTGGTGATTGGGGGTTGGGTGTTGGACGAAGCTTGAGTCTGCAATGATTGCTGAGTATAGAATGGGGGCTCAATGTCAAATAGAGGCTGGATATTCCCCGTATGTTTTGGTTGAAGTTGTAGGAAACAATTTCGATGTAAGTTTCCCAACTGTGCCTCATAGAAGACATCGTTTATAATTTTTTCTGCGTGCACAGCTTGTTGTGGGTCGAGGTCTCTCAATTTCGACGACCACGCTTTCCCAATATCAGAAAACTTATCTGCAACATTTTTCGAAGGTTGTGCTAAACGTTTTCCAATTACATCTAACACTTCGTCGCATTTATTTTTTACTCCTCGGGTCGCTTTCTTCGATAACTGTCCAGATGGTTGTGGTGTACATGATCTTGGTGTTCCTGGTGCCGATGAAGATGGTGTGGGTGGTAAAGGAACACTCGGAAATTCTGGGAATTCCAGGGTTGTTTCATTGTCTGGACTCTGAAACAATAATAATATTAATACTAATAACAATAATGTTTGTAGTAGGTGTTATTTCACATGTTTGGTTTCAGTTTCCCGCCACTGTGTCTGAATGGAAGAAAATTGCAGACGATTTTCATGATAAATGGCAGTTTCCCCATTGCTTGGGAGCAGTAGATGGGAAGCATGTGCAGATTGTAGCACCTCCTGGAAGTGGATCCTTCTACTTCAACTACAAGAAGGCCCACAGTATTGTTCTGATGGCAATTGCGAATGCTAACTACGAATTTATAATGTGTGATGTATGCACCAATGGTCGAGTATCCGATGGTGGAGTAATTGACAATACCATATTTATGAAGAAATTGCTCGAAAATAAATTGAATTTGCCTACTTCAGAACCAGTCAATCAAGGTGAAACACCATTAAATTACGTATTTATTTGAGATGAGGCATTTGCTTTGAGACCAGATTTTTTAAAACCGTACAATCAAAAGGAGCTTGATTATGAAAAAAGAATTTATAATTATCGTTTGTCAAGGGCCAGAAGGATCGTAGAGAATGCATTTGGAATCTTAGCTAACCGTTTTAGAATCTTTCATACTACTATAAATTTACAAATTGATAATATTGATAAGGTTGTGTTAGCTTGTTGTGCACTGCATAATTTCTTGCGGATAAATTGTTCCCGCTCGTACACATCAAATGACGTATATGATGTTGAAGATACTAGCAATGGTACAATTACGCCTGGGTTACGAACAGACTCATATAATCTGTTAGATCTTCAAAAGGGCTATAACAGGAATCACACGGCAGAGGCGAAAGAAATAAGAGAGCAATTTAAAATATATTTCAACAATTCTGGGAAAGTGGACTGGCAGCACGAAATGATTTCTAATAATTAGTTGTTACTCTGTAGATATAAATACATTACCTATTCACACATAATTATTATACATTTTACTGTTAATAAATTTCACTTACCTGCATGTCATTAATGTTTGATTGTGTACGCCTGGGAACTTCCTGGTCCTTTAAGAATTGCAAAAGTTCATAGTACCATAAATGGGGTACATAAATATCCTCTTCTCCGGCACCTGATTTCTCAGACTGTATCACTTTTCTCAACTCTTTTCGGTAAGCAGTACGTAGAGAGTACGTAAAAAGTACGTTTTTTAACGACAGTCTCCCTGTTGGCTTCTGGATCCACGAGTCGCATTTTTCTATTAAAGCGTCGTATGCATGAGATTTCGCATTGCGGCGCTGTATTCTCTACTTTTGACTTTCCACAAACATGGGGACGACTTGTATGTCTCAAACTCACAAATCATTTGTTTTTCATTCGGCATGTTGATAAAGCCGAAAGCCAACAACTTGCTTATGGCAGTTTGGCAGTTGGGAGAACACCTGCTGGTGGGTTTCATTCAATGCGCATGCCAGACGTTGTAACTGAGGCTTGTACATTGTTTAGACGCTCATGCCAATACATCAACCTCAAGCCGATTTTCAGTCCGGATAGATTTAGCGCAAGCCAAACTTTTTGGCTTGTACAAACTTCAAGCCTGCGTTCACACGCAACGATTTACTTGTGCAAACCAGCTTGCGCAAGCCAGTTTGCGCAAATTACTTGAGCGTGTAAACGCCACTTAAGACCAACAAATTTTTGACACTTTATGCAGAAGAATTTTGTTTTTGAATGTTTTTTGCAAAAGAAACTTCGCTTTCGAACTCCAGTCTGAATCTGCCCTGTAACTTGGATACGAGTCCCAGCCACCTCTTGCCGTCTTTCTCTTACTGAACGTGGTACATTCATCTCCATCGATCGTCGCTCCAAATGATCTTGAGTCAAAGATAAAGCAAGATCCCTTAGGAATAATTTTCCTCGAATACTGTAAGTTTTCTTATTACAGGCCAATATTATTTGGGAATTTACACCTGCCATATTCATTATGGAATAAAACACAACCATCGGCCATCTTCTTGTGTTCCTAGACACGTCATAAGTAGCAGTAGCAATTTGTCCAGATTATCCACTCCCCCTTTAGTGTGATTATAATATGTTATGATTCCCGGTTTGCATTTTTCTGCAGTCGAAGCATCAATTGCATCGTCATGATGCAAACTGGAAACTAAAAGAACATTTTTATATCGTTTTGGCACATAAGATACAATTGTAACATTATCTTGAAAACCTAAAACTGATGAATATTGCTTTCTGGACCTTGTATTTATGAACCCAAGAGGCAGTTCCCTTTTGTTTTTTTTATGGTGCCCACATAGGTTATTTTGTACTCTGTGAATAGTTTATTTACTAGATTAATGCTAGTAAACCAGTTATCGCACGTCAAATTTCGATTTGTCCCAGATATTGGTTCAATCAGTCTTAAAACAATGTTACATGGATCATTTGGCTTTTCAAATGGACCAAGGGGCTGCTTTCCAACATAGACTTCAAGGTTGGAGGCGTACGACGTAGCAGAATCCACCAACGCAAAAATTTACTTCCATATCTGCTCGGCTTGCTGGGAATATATTGCTTGAAACCGCATCGCCCCCTAAAGGCTTCAAGCTTTTCATCAATGGTAGTGTTTACCCCAACTGTATATGTATTTTTGCAGTTTTCCACAAAACAATCAAATAACTTGCGAATTGGTGCCAATTTATCAAGCTGCTTTCTTTCATCCCTTGTCGACAGGTCATCAAAACGAAGACACCTTAGTAAAAAGTGAAATCTGTCTTGAAACATGGTCAACCAAAATCGCTCAATTCCAGTTGTGCCTCTTTCCCACAAATCTTTGGTATTAAGTCGACTAGTTTTGAGTGTTCCAGCCAAATAAAGTAGACCAAAAAGCGATTTGATTTCATACACACCTGTAGGTTTTGACCTTCTATCTCTAGCGTAGTTTTCAGTTAATTTTGATATGTAAAGATTTGTGTTATCTACCACTACTTGCACCATTTTGTTTGTAACGGGAAAAGGGACCAACATTCCAAAGCTGTCTTTGCATTTTTGCCGCAGTTTCTAACTCCAGGTAGCCGGACTATGATATTTTCTTTCCTTGTTCTGACTGCTTTATTAGCGCAATGCTTTCGCCATATGGTGGAGTTGTCTTTTCTTGTAAAAGTAGCCAACCTTGGTATTTTCACTGGTAAAACTTCATTTTCATTTTCTTCTTGCCCGAAGCCTTGTTCTGATTCGCTATCTGTATCTTGCTCCTCCGTGTGGTTTATTTCTGAACCCAACTCTACGTCATCATCATCTGGCTCCTCGTCACTGTCTAGTTCTTCCCATAGACGCAATTTTGCTTGTTCTTCTTCGCAATTCATTTCTAAAAACGTCAAAATATTATAGTCTGTCGAAATAACCCATGGAGTAATAAAACGATTATTTCGCCGGGGACCAGAGGCGTTCTTAAAGAAATGAACGAAAATTAATAAATGATTTATCATGGTACACACAAACACACACACACGCACACAAATTTTCCAGTTACCGACTACTTATTTGACCGTATTTACTCTTTTCCCCGACCGTACGGCAGTGAGTGGTTATTCCCGGTATCTATACAATGGCCCGACGTAAAATATTCGCACGTGTTTCGGGTGAGTCACTCAAAATACGAAAAGATTCCGTGAAGCAGCGTGTAAGACATTATAAAACTCCCAAAATTTAGAGGATTCCACCTTGTATCGGCTTTGCATTTATAATGAGATTTTATTACTCCACATGTTATTTTGACAGACTATAGGTTACTCTACAAATCAGTAGCAACAAATCTATTTACGATGGCCTTAGCCTTAAACAAAAACTCATTTACTCACTAAAAACGTATAGTGACTTACCAAGTTGCAAACTAATTCACATAAAAAATGTAACATAAACAGGGGCGCCGGGTCTCACAGACTTTTTTGTCACAAAATTAAAACGCAAAGCGCACCAACATCGCCTCTAGACGGTCAAGTACTAAAGACTAAATGATAAAGCTACTCAGACCGCTCGACCGTAAAATCAATTTCCCGACGAATGCCGAGCAATTTCCGAACGGTCGGGTCTCACAGACCCGCAGCCCCGACCGCAGGGTTAATACGTTAAAGTTTAACCTGCTAACTTATGACAATGGATAATACCGTTAGGCAGGTACCTGCAAATACATAAATGGAAATCATTATTAGGATTTATCTCTAAACTGCAGTAATTGTGTTTAAGCAATGAATTTCTTTCTTGGAATGATCCTATTACCAATTGTTACCTGTATAAAATATAAATTGGGATTTATATTCGATGCTTAGTTTAAAAGGATTTAAATTTTGTTTCATGAAACATTTTCCGTCCAGGTAGTTTATTTCGATTGTTACCTGCATCCTAAAATTTGTATTTAAATTTTAAACAGGATCTAAAATTTCGAATTAACACTAGGACATTTTTTTATGAAATCTGATGAAATGTTTTTAGAAAAATTCGCAATATCGAAAATTATATTTTCCTCCGCCTATGACAAACGACTCCCATAAATCTTTAAATTATATTCATTTCTTGTGCGCAATTGGTCTGTGACCCTTATGGCCCTCTGAAAGTTACAGGTAGAAAAACTAATCGCGGCGCGCAATTGGTGTACACGGGTCACAAGCACGCAGCACCGCCACCCAGACAGGTCGCCAACTTCCAATAACGAAACTCTCGACAACAAGGAACGCAAAAGTCAATGAGGCACGTTCGATTATCGCGCAAGCAAACAAACCGAAACTCAGGGCTTCATTAACGTGCATTTCGGAGCTCCCGTTGTAACGGAATTTTAGACCGTTACATCTTTCTAGGTTAACACAGGACTTAACCCTAACCTTACTTTTGACAACATAAAACAATGAAAATTTGACAGGTTGTACTAATATAATAAAACACAAGGAAGTGAAAGTCAAGTTGCCGAGTTACTAAGACCGTATCAAATATTTGAGTGCAATTCTGGCGATTCGAAAGGAGAACACACAACTCAATCAGGAGGGTCGGTATCAGGGCTAAGGTTTAAACGCCCTTCCCTGCGTTCACTATCCAAGAATAAAATATTCGAGTAAATGATATTAAGGTTCTGGATATCAGCCCTCCTATTGAGAAGGTTAGTACCTGTAAATATGTGAGCCATTTCAAGAAAATTACGTTTAAACAAATTGGACTCAGTCGTTAAAATGCTAACACCCTCAAAATCTGGTTTGTGTCCAGTCTCGATTGCATGTCTTGCCAAGGCACATGATTGTTTTTTACAATTAATATCACTCCGGTGGGCAGTGAGTCTGTATTTTAAGTTATGTGCCGTCATCCCTATATACGATTGGTTACAATTATAACAATTGATCTTATAAACTCTGTTGGTTTTTTCCAAAATAAGTGTTCTATCTTTGAGTTTGGTGAAAGATTATCAACCTTTTTTGTAAATCGTGAAGCAATGAACAAATCCGTTTCTTGTTTTAAAACTTTTATAATCTTGGGGGTGATATCTTCTATGTATGTAATAGACCTAAACTTCTTTGAGCTCCCAGGCTGTATCGTGACTTCATTGATATTCAATTCAGTACGGTCATCTCGGATATCGTCAACCATCACCAATATTTCCGGAGTTTTATTCCGGAATATTTCCGAAATCAACTTGCGTAACAAGTTCAACAATTCTTATTTTACCAACTTGTTACGCAAGTTGATTTTTCCCACTCCAGAAAAAATTTGCTCCTTCTATTTACAGCCTTGCGAATTCTCGTCTCATCGACAAGACGAATACCCGGCGAAGAAGCAAACTGTACTTCATTGTACATCCACAAAAAGAAACAAAAACAAAAATATAAATAAATCTTCTAAAAACGTAACAAGTGTAAATGAATAAATATATAACATGTCATTTCACGTGGTAAAATTTCAATTAACATCTTGCAGAAAGTTGAATAGTAAAACTGATTTGATGATGTTCACTTCAATATAAATGGAACAAGTTGAATGACAAATAGATATAAATTATAATAACAATAAGGTAGAATGCGCCATACTAACTACAACACTTAGAATGTTTTAATTTTTCTTACAAGGATTACTATTTGAAGGTCTCTTAATACGATTTTTCTCCTTAACAAATTTGAAAATGAGGAGCCTGACGCATTTTTCTATTAAAAGTTGGTATACAGATTGATGCCCTGTACAAAAATTGAATGATTTTGAATGCTCTGCAAAATGAATTTTGAAATTTGTCTCTAACATATTCATATGTCCACAATTGTCAAGATAGTTATATAAATGAGTGAATATCCTCAACAAGGTTGATCAACTGAGGACTTGCATATGTGAGATGTTTGTCATTCTCGTATTCTTTGAAAAAAAACATACAAGTGTTGTGGTTCCGAAACAACAGACAAATAAGTGGATTTACACGTAGAGCAGTCAGGAATATCCACTTTTTTCAGAAGATATCCTGCTACATATGCGGCTGCAAAGTTCTCCTCTTCAATAACGGTTTCATCGGATTCGAATGTACTAACATTTGACTCATTTAAATCATTCTCAGGTAAACAATTTGTTTCTAAAAACTGCCTAAAATTGCCGATTGCTTGACAGAAGTCATCTTCACAATTGCTACCCCTCGTTAAAGGGGCACCAAAGCTACTGATAACTACTGTCTTCAATGCACCGATGAATAAGTGGCAGGTAGGATTGGTGTTACATACTCCATGTTGTCGAATCTGACAAGATAAATTTTCTACCGGATCCTGATTTAAATTTCTTAAGGATAAATACGTCAATCCTTTTGACTGTAAAATTTTCCACAAGAACATTATTGCTCTGAGAGTGATTTGCCAACCGTCAACAAACATATAGTTGTGAGATTGCACTCCACTTTTCAGATCAATAATCTTCCAGTCTCTAATTTTGGGCAAGAGGTCTGTCCAAAATTCAACGTGAGGAGAACCTTCTGACAAAGCACATTTAAATTTTTTACCAGACTGCGGAGAAACTAAAGAACTATTCAGTGAATCAAAGTGGTTGTCTATCATATGAACAAATTCAGCAGTCGAAAATGCTTCTGCAGGTAAATCACCTTGGACTGTGAAGGTCTCAATGGAAGCAGCAACTGACTGACTCAGTTGTTGAGCGGCCACTTTTACTTTCATTTTAGTAAAAGAATCTTTAAAATTAAAATGGCTTTGCGTCAATTTTGGCAACTGCTTGTATGTCCTTTTCTGCAGATCGAGATTAAATGTTTTCTCAATATGTTCAAATTTTGCGTTCTAATTGTGATCAAACTCGATGGTGTTTTGCAACAAGCAATTCCGAGTATTTTTCAATAGGTGAGGAACGTCAAAAATTGTGCATATTGGTCGGTTATTAACAACGAAATGGTAGGGACTAGGTCGCTTCGGATTTTCAAAGCAAAGAGGTGTAATGGCAGCTCTGTTGGTTGAATCTTGATCACAAACGGTGGCTACTACATTCAAACCAATCCCTTGCAATTGCGTTATAACGTCGACAATGATCTTCTTTAACGATACAGTAATAACTGTATCCTTAACAAAATAAAAGGCAACAACTTGTTTGTAGCTCTTTCTGATTCCTCTTACCATGAAAACCAGAACATGGTTAGCAAAATTGTTGGTTCTTTCGCATCCTAAATCTTCAAATCCATAAATCCGTTCCTGATTGTATTGATAATACAGACCTCTACTGAGACTCATTTTATCAAATATTAGGGTACAACATCTATCCAGTTCTTCCATGTGCTCAACGTGTGATTTTAGGTTGTCCAGTACTGGCCTGATAATACCACATTCAAATGAAATAGAGGATAGTAGGGACTCCTCGGTGAAGGTAGTTGGAAAAAATGACTGAGATATTTATCTAAACGAGGGCTACGTTTGTAGAGTGATAAAGAAAATACTTTATCCTGCACAGTCCACCTATATCCTCTGGGAGGCCTGTCCACGTTACGAAGTTGGGAATTAATAAATTCCTTCGTAAGGTCATTCAGGTGCTCCTCAATGTATTGGAACCTACCCTCGTCATACAAATTTTTAAGAACTTTATTAACTGCCCTTTCCTTGTTTAATGTGCTGCGCAATTTGCTAATTTGTTTTGAGGCATTCCTATGAATGTTATGCATTTCTTGTTCTACACGGGATAAATCTGATCTATTTAAATTGAAGCGTCGAAAGGTCATTGACCTTCTGCGTGTGGTTGTTAATAATTAAATATATATTAGGCACTCCGTATATTATTATGTGTACTTGGTATATAAATAAGGGTAAATAAATAAACCCAATTTTCCAGAAAAAAACACCAAGTTGTGCCTAAAATAATAGGATGGTATACTTACTGCATGCCTAATATATGGCACATTTCATAATTCATATCTTCTACCAAAATAAACTTACTTATACCGAATTTATGCACACGTCTTATACCAATAAAATGAAATAAACAACAATTTGTTCCTTCAAATAATGATTTGATATAATGCAATATTGTTAATTAACGACTCACGACTCACGCTCACGCTTCTTCCAAATCACGCACAAATTAGTTTGGGAAGTTAGGTTAAAAAGGTTGAAAACCTAAAATTATTGAAGCAAACATAAATTCCCTATATTGTTCACAGATCACTACGAAATCGGCTTAAAACACGAAAAATAATTAAGCGGTCGCCATCTTAGCACCTTGCACCCGTGTCGCCGGTTCCGTTATGTTACTTTCATCCCCGTGGGTCTGTCCCTGCGATCTGGCGCACTAGGTGGGTTTCTGATGAAGCGTTGAAGGCCGATGCCATAAAGACCGGGTTGTGTTTTATGCATCATGTCTGACATGTGATTAGCTCAAAGAGCTTCCAGGGATGTCCCTTTTTTGTGATGGATACCCTTATGTGGATTAGGATTCGACCCTTGGAGAATGTGCAGTCCGTCAGCGGCAGCTGGTAGTATTTTTGGGTATCTTAGCTCAAAGAGCTTCCAGGGATGTACCTTTTTTTTGATGGGTACCCTTATGTGGATCAGGATTCGACCCTTGGAGAATGTGCAGTCCGTCAGCGGCAGCTGGTAGTATTTTTGGGTAACTTCCACCGAGATGGTCAGCCTCCGGTGCGCTCTGTCTATCTCGGCTTGCAGCCGGCGAAGATCATGAGGCAGGGAAAAGTTAAAAACAGCGAAAACTTTTAACATTTATTTATAAGTAAAAGTACAGGTAATTTTAAGAGGTTTGTTAGGAACAACGTTATGCAGAACCACGTGAAGATCCCATTGAAGTAATGAACATATTTCTGCAAAACTTTTCCTTACAATATTTTTATAAGCACCAACTATTTTTAAAAAGTAGGTACTAGTCATTTTACTATTATTAAAATAAACAAAAAATTAAAATCATTTTTAATAACAAATAATGTCTTGTTACTTACATTTCATAATTATGTGCAATGCCTCTAATATATTGTAACACGTTATTTACATTAAAATTTTGAACCAATGAGAGTATTCACTCATCGTCTATTCTATATTTTCTTAATTTGAGCTGTGGCGGATTACCAGCGACAAGTTGTTCATAATTGGCATCCCGCCCTTTTTGAACTTTTCTTAACGTTCGTTAAAAGGATGTTTCATTCTCGCAAACTATTTTATTTTTCGGTGATAATGAAAAACAGTGATTCAGACCGAACGTTGGGATTAAATAAAATTATGCAAATTATTGTTAAGGAATATTTGGAAAAAAACAAGCATACCTTGCTATGCTATTAACAGAACCAAATTTAAAAAATGATATATCTGTTACATTTTATAAACAACAAAGAAATTATAGAAGAACGGAAAATGTCTGTCATTTGTTTAACAGTTATGTTGTTACGGTACGAAATTGTAATAAATTCGAGAGTTAAAACTTCTGTTTTAATGTTATTATTTTAGTTAGTGAGGGTGGCCTTTATAGTTCCTTTGTAGTTTTTTTATAGTTTTTTATGTGTTTAGTTGTGTTTTTGTGAACTCGCGAGCGGAGTGTGCGGTGTGGCTGAATAGACCGTTGCTTGGCGACGAGTTTGTTTGAGAGAATTGTTTTGGTGTGACTTGGAGAGTATTTTGCAATTTGGGAGCAGCAGGGAAGAAAACAGCTTGAAAGGAGAGAATCCGATCTGCGTTGTGCCTGAGATCGAGATTAGGCTCCAAAAAAGGATTTGTCAGTTCCGAGGACGGCTGCGAGGTGAGGAGGTCGAAGGAGAGTAGTAGAGACACGATCTGCATTGTGCCGGAGATCGTGCGCCTGGACCGACCTGTTAGGGGAATCGCAGAGACCCGAGCTGCGGGATAGAAGAGGAACGCCACGTAGGACGGGTTTCGTTTGCGAAATAATTGCAGAGACCCGAGCTGCGGGATAGAAGAGGAACGCCACCTAGGACAGTTTTCGTTTGCGAAATACTTTGTTTTTATTAGTTATTGTTTATTAGTTATTAGTTTTAGGATAGGGAAAGACCACCCATCTTATTATTTTTTTTATGTTCTTAGTTTGTTAAATATCGTTTTCTTTTTAACTTTTTTTTTATTCAATAGACCTTTTGTTTTTTACGTCGTGTGTATAATATTATTGGGAGACGTGGCCGCAAGTTCCTCTATGTCAACAGAGGTAAATTTGCTGTTTTCAAATTAAAGCAGGTGGCGCCCATTAAACCGAAATTAATTCTACTGAGCAGCGGGTAATTTGCCGCGAAGTCTTTACGCTTGCGATCGCGACTTTTTTATATCCAAAACTTTCGCAGCGAATTTTTGGCGCCCAACGTGGGGCCTTGCAGGAAAAGCATATTGTTTTTTTTTTGCAAGAATTTGTAAGACTGGTGGTTTTTCTTTTTGTAAGATTGTATTTATTTTGTTAGTTAACTCTTGAATTTACATATTTACCCGGTTCCATTCCATGAATTTTTTTATAACCTACCTATTCTTTTCCGTTTCCTGTTTTCTTTAGTTTAAGGTTATCCAAGAGATACAATGGAGTACAAGACGACGGTGGTCCATTTGAAAAATGAGATGCTTGTGTATGATCTTGAGGTTCGGGGTTTGACAGTGGACGAATCAAAGTCTGTCGATTCCTTGAGAGGAGCGTTGACTCCCGTTTTGTCGTTAGAGAGAAGGGGAAAAAGTTTGAGTCATTCGGGGATGATTCGACCTTTTTCTGTTGAACATCAAATTATTAATGGGTATCTTCATGAATGTAGCGAGTCGATGTCGGCTATGACAGGAAAATGCTTTCGAAAAAGCGAGCCAACTTAAGTTCATTTACTCTCTCCAAAAAATTGTGAACGAAACTTTTCCTATCTCCGTGGAATGTAAGACCCCATTTCTCCACTCGTACCTTCCTAGAAGGAAAAACATTAGCACCAGGATGTGACACTGACGCATGTAACGCGTTACTTGTAACGCATTACTGTAATTACGTTACTTTTTCGAGTAGCGAGTAACTGTAACGCGTAACTATTGGGGAAAAGTAATTAGTAATTGTAACGCATTACTTCTTTAAGGTAATTGTAACTGAAAAACGTTACATTTTAAATTTTAAGAAAGTAATTTCAGTGATTGGGAATTTGCCCTGAACTGCTAGAAAATAAACATCTTTATTAGTGCTGTATGTGAAGTAGTAATGTAGTAAGTGTAGTATAGAATCACAGTATTAGGATTATACAGTAGTGACACTCCCCGTCGGCCTTTTTCATCTCTTCAGGTATATTTCGGTGGCCTTGAAGGGTGCACGATTACTATTCGAGAGTAACCTGGGCCGGATTTCCCCAATGTGCGATGTAACGCGTCAGGGCCGTATTTAATATTTTATAATCAGTTTGAACCTTGTTTCCCATAAAACTAGATAGTTGTTTTTCTGTACATAACATTTATTAGTGAAATAATTATGAAATCTTATTTATTAAAAAAAACATTAATACATTGAACTAAAATAGTTACATTTATTAAAATCAAATATTTTACATTACAACACACTAAAGCAATTAAACTTTGGTTGTCGGTACTAAAGTGATAGCAAGATAAAATATATCGATTAATCTTAAAGTTAATAATTTCTATCATTACATGTGTCTCCAAATTAATATTTTTTTTGTATTTCATACGTTTAAAATTTCTGTTTGTATTTTTAATGGAAAAATAAAACCTTACTCTAATATACAGCTTTAGTACATAATCGTAAGGAAAATTTTCGCAAGGATGTTTGTATTTAATATCCTTACATAGTTGTATATAACTTTTTTATTACATTTTTCTTAATTAATAAATGTTCAAAATGAAATTGAAATATAATTTCAATTAATGATATGTATGTTACAAAGTCCTCATGAGGCATATTTAAATTGCCAAACAGATTTTGATCAGAGCTTTCATAAGCTTTGTGATAACAATATAAAGAGGAATCATCTAAAGTTTCGTAACATGTGGCATAATTTTTACAGGTGTCGCAACTATGTACATTTAAGGTTTTTTTCATTAAAAAACTACAAATATATCTTGTAAAGTTTTTTTCCAGCATATTGTCAGTACGGTAACCTGTATCAACAATAATTTTCGGAATGTCTTCAATCTGGCAAGGGATATTTACAGAATTATTTGTATTCCCTATGTCAGAAAGCCCAAGTAAAATACTGTCGTATCAACCTTACAATTCTCTGTTCCTACGTTCATTAATTTTGTACATAGTAATTTTCTAAAAGAACGTAGAAATTGTATTGCGGTTGGATTCGTACAATTCCCATTAACTTGCCTCACAGTCCCAAAAAAATTTTCCAGGCAATCTTGGTT
Organism: Cryptocephalus moraei; assembly: GCA_946251905.1. Taxonomy (NCBI): domain Eukaryota; kingdom Metazoa; phylum Arthropoda; class Insecta; order Coleoptera; family Chrysomelidae; genus Cryptocephalus; species Cryptocephalus moraei. The sequence continues at coordinate 13,517,172 of OX276459.1, forward strand.
GAAACGTCTCGTAAATATGTAATCAAAATTGATACCTTTCAATCCTTTCCAAATATGCAGCAAACCATTAATTGATACCTGAAAACAAAGAAATACCTTGATTTGATTAGTTACATCTTGATTTTCTAAATTAAAGGCCTTGATGTTTTTAAAAAGTCCTAAACATTCGTTGAGAAATTCAATTTTAAATTCTTCTCCCTTAAAAGCGGTTTTAAATTTTTTAGCACTAATAGTACATGACGAATTTAATAGATCAAATAGTTTGTTCATTTTTTCAATAAAGTTCACTGTATTCATGGCATCGTTTGGAAGTGCCCAAAAAAAAACAACATATAAACCCATACCAGTTGCTACAGTATTACTGAAAACTTGTGAAGCTAGTTTGACTTTCATTTTTTCAAAGTTGTTAGGAGAGATATGTGAATCGGTTAATTTTGGAGCAGCTCTCAAACCACGCGTTTTATCCCTTTCATAAAATAATTTTATGTATTTCCACTGAATTATATGTTCATTTACTATAAATTTATATTTGGTTAAATTATTTTTGACTGCTTTCAGTAGTTAGGGAACATCAAACATAAACCCAATCTTTTGATTTTCTACATAAAAGAATGGTCTTTCCGGAGTAATTTTAAATAGTTTTGACATACGCAAATTATTCACGCCCATATTGTCACACGCCTGAGGACCTAGGGTCCAAAGGGAGTGCTCGGGTTGGGGGTGTAGCTAGGTGGAGCTAAAGAGAAAGCATGGTAACACATAACAATATTTATTTGGACACTAAATATACGGGAGAGAACATCGTACAAAATTAAGGCAAGTGATCAGACGTAGAAAAGTGAGAAGAGGTTAAATGGAGGTGGTTGCTTACTTTAGCAGGACGAAGGGCAGCAGGTGCGAGGCTCCTCCAATTAGCGGCATGCCGAAAAGGACGGGCTCTCAGACGGGCAGCGAGACGTGATACTTGGTGACAGACTGACTTTTTGATCGTTATCATCCCGCTGTATAAATACAAGCGGGATGTTTACGAACGTGGTGTCGTACCTGTCCGAGAGTCGTGTCGTCCTTCGGTTTAAGGTCGCCGCGGTGCTGAATAAGCTTAGACGGCGACCTATTTTCGCTAATTGGGGCCGCATCGCGACATTACCCCCCGTCCCCTAAAAAATGGCCCCCATTTTTCAAAAAAAAAGAAAAAAGGGAAAAACGGGGTATAGGGCATGATAGTAAAACAACCACAACTCCAACGTGTAATGTGAGAAGTAAAAGAAAAGGGAATGTAAAAATAACAATGTAAATAATGTAAGTATGGTCCCTAACGCTCCTCCGTGAAGCACGCCACTGGCTCCTGGTCCGCGACGCTATCCGCTGTCCCGTGTCCGTGATGTTTGACGTTCGACCTTCGTTCGACGTTCGACAGCTGTCGAGGTTGTCGCAACGTCGCAGCTCGCGTCTCGCGTTGTCGGTTGTCTCTTCATCCGGCCGGCTCATTCACGTGTCCTCGCGTGCGAGTGCCCTCGCGGGGAAGTGCCACTTGCGCAGTCTTTGCCGGACCTAGCCCGGACGTCCCATAGTGTGGGGGCTCCTGGAGTTTGCGGGCGAGCAGCGGGCGAGAGGGTTTCCTGTAGTAGGCCGGGCGTGTTCACGTGGAGGTGGGAAGCGCACCTGAGGGTAAGAGAGAGAGATTTAGTCGATAGAGAAGGTAGGTGATGTTTCACTATATAATTATATAATTTTGTAGTTGGGCCCTACAGGGGTGTCCCTTCCGCCAGGGTGTGCGGCCCCCATTTTTCCCTTCAAAGTCCTCGCTTGTCCTCTTTTCTGCCCCCTCCAAATTCTTATCATACGTTTCATGCATTCACACTTTCGTTCCTGCCGGCTGTTTACGTTCTTACACTCATACATACAATTACAGGCTTCTGGGGTGGCTTCGGACGGCCCTTCTGCCTGGTCAGGAGAGATCTCACCTGTATTCAGGCATCCGCCGAACTCTCCTAACCCTGCAGGCTACTTGGCAGAGAAGGGTGCTTTCACCTCCCCCTGGAGGCGTCCCCCAAGCGCCCCTTCTCTGTATTTACTTTATTTCCAGGGAGGGTAGATTTCACCCCCTCTGGAAGCTTCTGCCAACCACCCCTCCCTGATTACTCGCTTACTAATCGAGGAACACTTTTGTAGGGGGGCATGTACGCTGAGGACCACTTCTCCGAGGCCCAACCACTCCGGGAACGATTCCAGGATAAACAACTACTCCCCTGGCTACGTGCCACGCCGGATATTGAATTACTACCCGGGAATCGTTCGGAGGGTTGTGGGAAACCATATTACTGCCGTCACACCTGGAAAAATAAGCGTAAGGCTATTTATTTAATATATCACCTCCTACCTTGTGAAACAAAATCCCTACTCTCACCTTTTGAAATAAACTAATGAAATTACTGAGTTACTCTCCCCTTTTTTAAAATTAACAATCCCAAAAAAAGTGAACAAAATTGAAATTTAAAAATGATTTCCTAATTAAACGATACTAATATACGCCCTGCTTGTAGGTGTGTGTGCGTGGAGGGAGCCGGAGGTCCTTCCTCGGCGTCCTGTGTCCTGTACCCTGCTGCTGGCGCCGTGGTCTGGAAGCCTGGATTCTCCCATAGGACCGGAATTTGCGCAGCAGCCTCGCCGAGTCGCCCCTTGACCCTCGACGTGCCCTCGTCCAGGTTCTCCGCTGCCGGCGTCCCACGCGCTCGTAGACGTCCTAGAGGAAGTTGTAACGCACTTTGGTCGGTAGGGCAGAGTCGCTGGCGGCACAACGACTCTGGCGGGAAAGTTACGTCACTTATTTGAATTGGCGCAGGATTGCGGAGTTCGGGAATTCGGCAAACGGTTTAAAGTCGGTTTACCTCGGGCGCCAGATTTTTAAGGGTTAACTCCCTATAGCCACGGGTGAGTTTAAACTCAGGAGAATGCCAGGGGGTCCGTGAAAATAAAACACACAGTACGGGGAAAATACGGTTAATCTATATTACTTCTATTTAAGTCATTTACAGAAAAGGATGTAAAGTAAGCAAGAATTCGGATATTGGAGCATTAGTAACAAGCGGAAGGTCGTTATTACAATATATACAATAGTTAGGGCCGTTTCGGCAGCGGAGACAACGATTTGCCGGTTACTAAACGTTCGGAAGTTTTGGCAACTGTGCGAAATCCGGGAAGTCGGATTTTCGCAGAGAAACCGGCAACGTTGCGCTCCACGGTCGGACGGGACCGTGCGGCGAACAGGTGGTACGATAAAAACGGTTTATTTATTATTTGGTATTACGGAAAATACAAAATCGAATAAATGAAGTGAAATATGAATAACTACTTTACAAACGGAAAGGAAATACGTACTGAGGGAATACGAGAATTAAACGTTTCTATTTACAATACTAATAATCTATTTACAAATCGGAAAAATGTAGTTACTAAGAGATAATAGATAATTAAGCGTGCAGAGTCGGTAGAAGTGGTTAGATGCAAGCGGAAGGGAGAGTAAGCGAAGGTGAGAGCGGAGCAAACAAGCGAGGGTGAAGTGCAGGGCCCTGTAGGGCGGGCTCTAGGGCGGAAGCGGAAAACTAGCGCGCGGCTCGTAGTTAGAAGTAGGCCTGGCGGAATGGCGGTTAATTATCGTAATAAAGTCGTCCTGGGAATACTTCACCGAGAACGTTTTACTACGAACTACTTTTATGCGAGAGAAAGAAAAGCCTAAGCCAAAAAGAGACAATAGAAGCGGATTTTGAGTACTCACACTGGTAGATGGAATCGTCGGCGGAGACACTCGGAGACTCTCTTCGCGAGAGACGATCACACGACACTGCGGAGACTCCTCTCGTGTAACTCGCGAAAGACGGGCGGTTGGGCGGCGGAAAATTCTTTCGTATCGCGACGGAACGGGCACTAGGTTCGGCGGAGAAACTTTGGCTATTCGTGAACAACGGAAGGCTAGCACTGCTGAGATACTCGAGGATTACTCACACGAGCGGTGACTACCAGATGCACTTGTTCGGATTTAAAACGCTCGTATAAACAGGGAGGGGTAGTTTGCTGCTTGCAATTACGGAGACAACTGTCGGCCTTTCATTTAAACTCGGCCTTGGAAATTTGCAGATGTCACGACGGAGAGAAGATGATTATTAATTTGAATTTGCGGGTTTTCCGAAATCGGTAACAGAGGGAGACAAGGGTTCTAGCCACGGGAAAAATATACTTCATTACATCGTATAGGAGTCCCAGCCATCCTGGTCGCTCACGTCCACCCTTGAAGTCGTCCTGGGCTTGTCTCGTCCTGTGTGTCTGGCCGAAGTCGTCTGTTGCGGCGCTCCTGTCCGCTCGAAGTCGTCCAGTGTCGATGTGTCCCTGCTTCGTCTTCCTGGATCTGCCTTCCTCGGCGATTCTTGTCCAGGGTCCTTAAGGGGGGGGGTAGGGTCTGGAAATCGATTTTTTTTTAAATTTAATTTTAATGAAGTATAGCATCTCAAGAATGTTGTGTGAAAATTTCAATGCATTCCGAGAGAAACTCTCGAAGTTATTTAACTTTTAATGCTTCGTCTCCGATACTAGATTTGCAACACGTGCGCGCTCGCAGGTGTTCGGCGCGGCTGACCGGCAGGTGGGCGTTTCTGTTACAAATGGCATTATGTCCACTTATTAGAACAATGGGGGAAAATTCCCAAAAATTATACGACGAGAAGGATCAGTTTGTCCTCAGTCGTTCGATTGAAAAGTTGTCACGCAGTGATTGTGTCATTTTTGTTAACATTTTCTTATATAGCTGTCATAAAAATGGCACGATATGGTAAAAGTGTGAGAGAAATTCGAGTGAAGACCGCATTACGTTTAGATAGAGCGAAAAAAAGACCGAACCCGACAAAAAAAGGAGCAGGTGAACTTAGTACAGTTAGTGCCTCAAAGAAAAAAATTAAAATGAGCACGACCGCCTCCGTACCAGAAGACACCAATAAGCATTACAGAATAGTAGACTTTCTGTTAGTTTTTTCTACAATTTCCACGCTTGTGAAGTGCAATACTTGTGATGACAAAGTTGATTTCATGTGTTGTAAGAAAGAAGGTCTAGGATTTGAAATTCAAATAAAATGTAAAAAATGTAATCCTCGATACGTACCATCTAGTGAGAAAATCGGTAGAGTTTACGAGGTCAATAGGCGATTTATTTTCGTGATGAGAGTATTAGGCTTAGGCTTAGCAGGTTGCAATAAGTTTTGTGGTTTAATGGATTTAGCCAGTTCGCTTTTATCCAAAACAAGTTACTTGGGTCACCTCAACAAAATTTGCTCTATAGTCAAAACTACTGGTGAAATTTTTTTGCACCGTGCCGCAAAAGAAGAAATAAATAAAACTGCTAAAAATTCAAAATCTGACACCTTGACTGTTTCCGGCGACGCTACGTGGATGAAGCAAGGATTTTCTTCATTGTTTGGGGCTACATCTTTGATTGGCTACTGGAGTGGAAAAGTTATAGATATTTTTGTGAGTAGTTTGCACTGTCAACTGTGTAAACTTTGGGAAAAAAAGTTAACAACTGTGGAATTTGCAGAGTGGTACGAAGAACACATTGAAAAGAACAAATGTGATGCTAACCATACAGGACCGTCGGGAAATATGGAAGTCAACGCAGTGATAGCGATGTTTAGCCGATCAGAAGAAAAGTATGGAGCAAAAATCAGTAACTACATCGGCGATGGTGACAGCAAAACTTATGGTAGTTTGGTGAAAGCCAAACCGTATGGTGAAAATTTCATTATCAATAAAAAAGAATGTATTGGACACGTGCAAAAAAGAATGGGTACACGTTTACGTGATGTGGTGAAAAATACTGTCCAGGATACAGTCGTGAAGTCGGGAAAAAATGCTGGTAAAAAAAGAAGGAGTAAAATACTAGGTGGCAAAGGAAAACTAACTGCAAAAGTTATTGATAATTTGAGTCGTTATTATGGTTTAGCAATCAGAAATAATTGTGATTCAGTTTCGAATATGAAAAATGCTATCTGGGCGACGTTTTATCACCAGCAGTCGACAGATCAAAATCCACAACACGCAAAGTGCCCGAGCGGCGAGAAGTCATGGTGCCCTTATCAAATAGCTTTGGCCACAACAGGAGTAGATAATTTCCAACATAACTATACTCCACTTCCAGAAGAAGTCATAACAGCAATCAAGCCCATTTACGAAAATTTGAGCAAAGATGAACTGCTCGAGAGATGCATCGGAGGCTTCACTCAAAACAACAACGAGAGCTTCAACCAACTAATTTGGAAAATAGCACCAAAGAAAATGTTTGGTAGCAAAGAAATTGTTGAACTTGCAGCTTATGTTGCCGCATCCAGCTTTAATGAAGGTGTTGGTGCACTGCTGACCTTTTTGAATGATATGGGAGTGAGCATGGGACCAAGTGCTCACGAGTATGCACGTACAGTAGACGCCGCTCGTATTGATAAAGCCGATAAGGTTGTTCAGAAAGAGTCTAAGGATGCCAGGATTCAACGCAGACTCGAAATGAAAGCCATCCAAGACAACGAGCTTGCTGCAGGACAAGTACTTTATGGAGCTGGCATCGATGATTCAGTGTAAGTGCCAAAAATTAATTTCTTTCTTCACTTTTTTAGAGTCAAAATTTTAAACACGTTTTTCTCGAAATCATTTTTAAAATCGCGTGGACACGATTACTCAAAAACTACTTAATCGATTCTCATGAAATTTTCTGCACATATTCTACACATAAAAGACTGGCCCCCAACGATCCCTTTTTTATACTTTTCCACTCTAAGGGAGCTTTACACCGCCGAAAATGCGAAATTTTTCAAAAAAAAATCCGCTAATTTCACTAAAAGTGATGGCAAAATTTCAAACATGATAAAAATAAAAAAATAAGATCGTTGGGGGCGGGCAAAAGCAATATGTTAACTAAACTATTTTGGTTTTTTTATTTCAGATAATTCTACGACGAATTATGATGTCCACCGCATTAGAGAGGCGTTTCACGACATAAAACGTCACCGGCCTACTTCTCAATATTTTACTATGAAAAAATTACCAGACATACTTCAACCGATGCTGTATAACATACAATAGATTATAAAAGAAATTACTCTAACTATATCTCTAAAAAAAAATCACAAAAAAGTGTTAATTATCCCCTACTCCCCCCTTAATGCGGGCCGCTCCTCCTCCTGTCGACTCGTAGTCCTGGGTCGGCCTCGTTCGGTCCTCCTGACCTAACGTTGGCGGTGGGGTTCCATCCCAGCTGCTCCAAGGTCCTTTTTCCCTGGGTTGTGGTCCGCCATCATCGTACGGGACTTATTATGCAGACACAGTCCTTCGGTTCGGCCGTAGAGTGGGTTCGGTGACAGGTCTTCCAGGTTGTTCGTCCGGGATGTTCGGTATTAGGTTCACAAGGGGGGGGGTGTTTAATTGTAGGGCGGTGGGTGGGTTTTTTACTTAATTGTAGGTTAGGATTGTTGATTAATTATAGGTTATAGCTAGTGTTTGGGTTCTTATTACTTACGTGAGTTCTAATAAGATAAAAGAATGAATGAGAGTAGCTGGAACAAATGAAAGTCTCGGTTCGCGTTTGAGTGCCTCCTTGTTCCGGCATAAAAACCCTTTCGGTTAAAGGGAAAAGCCAGAACAAGTAGTTTTATTAACATCAAGTGTACAAATGATGGATATGCAGGCAATAATGACAGTTTACAATATTACAACGTGGTTTACTCTACATAACCCGGTAGGGTCACGAATCACTTGACTACAAATTGAACAAGATTGAATGATCATTCAAGGCCTAAACAGAGCTCTTAATTAATGCGCAAATTCGAGGTTGAATAATCGGCGACGTGAGGTAGGCGAGCGCGTAGGCACGGGCAACTTACGTCTGGGACGCACAGGTCCCGTGAAACGATCCGCTCTAACCAAGGTGGCTGAGTGGTCGACGTATCATTGGGCATGCCGGCAACGTTCTGCTCCAACCAAGGTGGCTAAGTGGCCGCCATCTCATCGTGCAAGCCCGGCCTTACGTCTGCGACGTACAAGCCTTCTTGACAGGCAAGCCCGGCCGTAGGTACCTTACGTCTGCGACGCACAGGCCCTTGCGGGACGACCACTCCAACCGAGGTGGCTAAGCGACCATTATCTCATCGAGCAAGCCCGGTCTTACGTCTGCGACGTAACGGCCTCTCGCTGTACGACCACTCCAACCGAGGTGGGCATTCGCTTAGTACTCCGCTCGTCCCCAGATCACCCCACGTCATCGGCTATCCCTAACGATACCAACTCTATCCGCCGACGACGCACACGCCTATATCGAAACACGCACAAACTTCACTCACGTCACGTCCTTTGCGCTCTGCTAATGGTCGCCAGACGCTGCTCACGCTCTCTTCTCTCTAGGCTGCTGGCCGCTCTGCTCGTCCCACGTTACTCGGCGTCAAATCTGGACTTTTCTCGCTTTCACCAATGAATTAATATCCGGCAGTCAATATCAATATGAAGCCGTAATAATCTCTTATGTTTGTCATCGTTACTCGTTTTTCTCTTGTTAAATCTCAATTGTTTTTCTCTACGCCTACGTCGCCGAAGTTATGCCCCTACAGGCCCGCAACTCGCAATACAGGGAATGTCTTGAGGGAAAGCGCGACCTCTTACACTTTAATCTTATTATCTAGAAACGTCCTATTGGCGCACACTTTAAACTTAATTCTAAAAGCGTCCAATCGACGCACTGTCACAATTGGCGCGAACATCCCGCCCGCCTTCGTCTAACAGACGAACAACACACCACTACTTGGAGTTCAATCTCCCTTGCTGCTGTCATCCTCGAGATGTAACGGACACAGGCGATGGACATGCCGACGGAACGAGGTGGTGGCGGTCTTTACTGTTACTACTCTTACTAAACTGTCTGGGCCTGGATGAACCTCTACAATTCGCCCCAAGGGCCACTTAGAAGGTGGATAACGATCATCCTTCACTAACACTAGTCTGCCTACACAAAAATTCGTTGAGGTACCCCTCCATTTCTCACGCTCCTGCAGATGGAGGAGATATTCCGAGGACCATCGTTTCCAAAATTGATTCCGAATTCGTTGTAATAATTGGAATCGATTCAACCGGTTCAACGGCACGTTTGCTAGGTCGCCATCCGGAAGCAAAGCAGAAGTTGTGCCGTTAAGGAAATGTGAAGGAGTTAAGGCATGAAGATCATCGGTATCTGAGCTCATTGCTCCTAATGGACGCGAGTTGAGACACGCCTCGATTTCCACCAGGACTGTGGATAATTCCTCAAAAGTAAGGACGTGCTCACCAACTACTCTTTTCAGGTGGTGTTTCACCGATTTAACTCCCGCTTCCCACAATCCACCGTAATGGGGAGTACTAGGGGGAATGAACACCCAGTCAGTGCCGTCATTCGCCAGTAGAGAAGCGACTTCTTTGTAAAATTCAGAAGCTCGCTGGAACATGGCCTTAAGTTCCTTGTCGGCTCCGTGGTAGTTTGTGGCATTGTCACTGAAGAGTTTCTGACTTCCATTGAAACTGAAGTCCAACTGAAATTCCATTAGGTTGGCTTCGGCTGGCAGGATGGGCTCTCGACCGTAGACTAGCATGAAGGGTGAGCACTTCGTAGAATCCTGTCTTGCCGTGTTGTAGGCCCACGTGACGTGTGGGAAGTATTCACACCAATCAGTTTGACCTGTATTGGTGAATATGGCCAACATATCCGCCAGAGTTTTGTTCAGTCGTTCCGTCAGGCCGTTGCAACTGGGGTGGTAGGCAGTGGTGAATTGGCTGGCTGTTCCCATTAGTTTCAGTAGCTCCTTAACTGTTTCCGAGCGAAAGGTGGTTCCCCTATCGCTGAGGATGTACTTTGGGGATCCATGTCGTGTTATTATTCTTTCCAGAATAAATTTGGCTACCTGTTCCGCCTTGCCGTTGGGCAACGCGGCTGTTTCCGCCCATCTGGTGGCATAGTCGGTAGCAACTATAATCATTGTCTTCCCGTTTCGACTCTTGCGGAATGGTCCTAGCAGATCAATCCCTATTCTTTCAAACGGGACTCCCACGGGAATAGGTTGTAGAAGGCCTACTGGCTTCCGGTTTTGTTGCCCCTTCCTGGCCTGGCAGTCTGCACACCCTTTGATGAATCCTTTTACGTCCCGTTGTAGAGTGGTCCAGAAGTATCTTCCGGATCTTGTTCAGAGTCTTTGCTACTCCCAGGTGTCCCATAAGTGGGTCGGAGTGGTGGCTGAACAGGATCTCCCCTCGTAGTTGGGTGGGTACCACTAGTAGATAGTCCCTTCCTCGCTCGGACGGGTTGATTTTATACAGGACTCCATCTCTGAGCCTGTAGTCCCTGGCTCTCCTGGCCACGCCAATCGCTGGTCCCTCTGGGTTCTCCAAGGCATCAAACAAGGGTAGTAGTCCAGCTTCTTCCCGTTGCTCCCCCGCCATATCCGCTGGTAACATCAGATATGTTGGGATATCTTCCACGTCCACCGAGTTACAACAACTGTTCACAACTTCAATGTTTTCCTTTTTTTAGTTGCATTTTTAAAAGTTCTACTTTCAGTTCCGCCTCCTCCACTGCCAGTTCTGCAGCTCTGGTTAGCAGTTTGGCCTTTTTTAATTCCTCCCGGACAATTTCCTTACGGAACAGATGAAGTTCCTCATTCCGTTCAGCCTCCTTTTGAACATTGGCCTTTCGGAGATTGAGGACTTCATCTACGGCGGTTTCCCTAGTTGCAAACCGCCGCCGCTTCAAAGGTGGAACGGACGACACCTCCGCCTCTATCTCTTCCTGCTGGACATCTTAGGAGTTCTCAGGTTCCGTTTCCTCCCTTGACGTAGTAGCGGCCGGTAGAACTTCCGCTTCCGTCCTCAAATATCGTTGATCGCTGTCCACAACATTTGGCACTTCATATGTCAAATGAGGGACAGCAACCTCAACTCCCTCCTGGGGAGGTTCAGGATAAGGAGAACCTCCTCCGGTGGCCATTTGATGTCGCCTTTCGTCCGCCAATTCAGATTTTCGAAGGCGCTTCAATTTGTCCCAACATCTTTTGAGTTGTAGAGGCGTGCGCTTTAACAAAATTAATAACAAATAAATTACAAAATTAAAATGAATTACCGTGTAGTTAGGGGCCGTCCATAAATCACGTGACGCTAAATTTGCTTTTTTGAACCCCCTCCCCCCCCCCACCGTGATAAACCGTGATATGCCGTAATACCCCCCTAAGAATCACGTGATAATTTTTGACACCCCCCCTCCAATTTAAAGTAAATTAGGTATACCAATTTTACTCTGTTTGATAAAAGAAATTATTCTATATTACAGTGGAGAAAAATTAATTATAGTACCTACTAAATTTAAAATTTTTAAATTTTTATAAACTTTTCAATGTTTGGAACTTATATGAGTTTATATTTTACAACGTAATAATAGTCTTTCGTTTAAAGGCAATACTATTTAATACTATACTATACTAGGCAATACTACTCTACTACTCTATACGTCCATTTGAGAATTCAGTAGGGATTATAAACAAAACTTCTCCTTTAAGGTTGGTAGGTAGTATTGGAAAAAATACCGGCAATTTTTGAATATCACGTGATACGATTACGCACCCCCACCCCCCCTCCGTGATAAACCGTGATAAAAAAGGTAACCCCCCCCCCCTAGGAGCATCACGTGATTTATGGACGGCCCCTTAATGGAAATTGTTCAAAATTAAATACCTTGGTATTCCCGGAGTGGTTGTTGAATTCTGCGGTTACATTATCCCACGCCTCCTGTTTTTTTTTAATTGTGTTGGCATCCGTTCTCTTCAACTCTATTATGGGATGTTGTTGAATTAAAATTTTCAACACTTCTTTTTCTTCTACTGTGTACGCGATATTCTGCGACATGTTACAGTTGAACACAATTCAAAACTATAAATATACACTAACTATAACAAATTTTTTTTGATATTTTGAAATTGACAACTTTACACAGGAGAACTCATGAGCTAGTGGCGAGAATTCTCCGTTGCTTATCATACGTACCTCGTAAGGGCCCCACTTTACTCTACCCACATTAATATGTTACATTTCTTTCACACATCCCTAATCGCGTATATCTTTCACCCCGTACTTCATACGTGAAAATCTGTTTAGGATAACTGGACTCCATAATATTTTACTTGTTTATACATTTTTGATATATTTATGATTATCAATTTAGGTATTATATTACACTAGTCCATGTTCTCTTTCCCACCGTAATTTATATTCAACTATTTTTCGTAACACATACTAGGTTCCCACTTTATTTAACCCTTAAGCTTTCTTTCTGTACACTTCGTATCATGCTTTGTTTACAACAATAATTTCAAATTAACCGAATATATCCGAATGCACAATTCCGAGTATGTACGACTTATTTTTGAAGTAAGCGCTAGGCAACACGCTTGAAATTGCCCAACGTTTTTTGGTCCGTCACTATCTGCTTACGCCGAAATACCGTCCACCTAGCGAATCGCCGAAAAGCGATTATGAAATGCAGGCTGGCGGTCCGCCGAAAATCAAGCGCTCGCTGACGAGCCGCCAGCGGGTCATTCGGCGAACGACTATGAATACGGGTGTTAGTGTCAGTTCCATTTGCTTTTCATAATCACGGAACTTTTCTGAGTTAGATGAGACATCCCACAGGGTTTGTGACAGAGCTGCTTGTAAACCATCTAGCTTTGTTCGTAGATCTCCTTCGTCCATAACTAGTGAGTCCAGTTTATGTTGGGTGGTGACTCCGCAACACCACGACAGGCCGTCTCCCAGCAAGTGCAATGACTGCTTGAACCTTGAGTCTTCTCCTTGATTTTGAAGATACTGGGGGTCCCAAGGGGTCGCCAGCGCGTGGTTTTCTTGAGTCCATGACTTCTGCAGATCCAAAATGGTTTGGGCCATGGTGCACTCGGGCGATGGTGTCTATTCCTGCAAGGGGCGTCCTCCAGGTTCTTCTCATCGAAATCTGTGTCCCATTTGGATTCTTATACCAGTGGTATCGTTGCTTCGCAACTCACTGTTTCCGGTAACTCTTCCCAGAAAGGCACGACCGATACTTCGATATGGGTGCCCCAGATTCCTTGCAGGTTGCCCCAAAAGAACAGCAACACGACCCTGGAGTATATATATATATATATATATATATATATATATATATATATATATATATGAGTATAATGGATTTGTCGCTTGACTTTGCTTGGGATTGTTGAGTAATTCTTAGGTAGGATTTAGATTAAATATAGGCTTGTTGATTATTAAAACGGACTGGTGAGGGATTACCGTACCTCGTAATGGTTCTCGTCCTGCATGCGACCAGCTCGACATGAAGCAGGATAATGTCCTGGTCGGTTGCCTCTCAGGCATCTCAGTCTTCCGTCCACCGTTCGTGTGTTCGGGATGTCCGCTCCGCCGTTTGTCTGTGGCCTCGCCTCGATTGCTCGCCTCTCATGGGGGTTGTCTCGCCTTGGCGAGTTCCTTCCTCGACCGCTGCCTGACTGGGGCTGAAAATTATGGCCTCGGTTGTTGGAGGGGTAATAGCCCCGTGCCTCATAGCGGTCCTGGTTTTGCCTACTCCGACGCCTCTGGCCAACATCCTCTAACGCGTCCACCACTCGTCAAAGGTCCCTTCAGTCCATATCGTGGGTTCTGGGCAGTCGGTAGAGGGTGTAGACGTCGTCGTTCATCCCCTCTTCGAAGAATTCAAGAAAAATGTCGATGTCGCGGCCCGGGTCGTATTCGCAATACAGGTTGAGAAGACTATGGTATAAATTCCTGATGGACTCGTATCTTCCCTGAGTCCTGGCGCGTAGGCGTCTCCCCAGTCGTCGCCTTACATCATCTGTAGCAAATTCACTTAAAAAAAATCTTCCCTTACCGTTGTTCATAGTTTGTGAGCGTTCTCCTCCTCTTTGTAAAACTCGTACCAATGGCCAGCGGACCAGTGGAGGAAAGTTTGCAGGTACGCCATCTTCCATGAAGTGGTCTATCCGTTGCCGCGCAGGTTCTTTCACACTTCTTTATGAAAGTGACGGGCATTCCTTCTCCGGGTTGAAGGTAGGAGGGCTGATAAAGCTGGGGGTTGCAGGGTGCCTTGTCACTAGATAGGCGTCCCCTAAATCAGGCCCACCGATTGGGGTCCTGAACGTGGCAGGTACTCTTTCCAGCCGCGAAGGTCCTGGGAATGCCGGGAATTCCTGTTGTCCCTGGTGGCCATGCTCATCCGGCATGTACTGACCTGCTCCTAGCCCCGTGGTCCCCGTAATATCTTCCTTGAAGATCTTGTTCTTGGGGATTTTTAGGTCCCTGTCGTCCTATAGGTTGCGCTCCATCCCTTTGCCCTTGTGTGCCTCTAGGTCCTCTGCAAGCGGTGGCGAGAGCATTTCCGCTGCCTATAGGATGCTTCTTGCCTGATCTGAGAACTGTACTTGCTTGGCTGGACCAATCTCGAGATTGAGGTTTAAAGGTTTTGACGTGGAGCGCGTTAGGCGTTTATACGACATGCCACAAGTTCATTGGAGAGCCTTATATTAGGGATTAGGGCACATGGTATAGGGCTGTACATACGGGAACGGGATGAAACTAATATAAGCAACCATTTGAGAAAAAAAAATTTAGATAAACTTATTCTAAAAGTTTGAATAATAATGTAATGAAAGTTTTTCATTTCTAATTATAAACACTCTCTCACCTGTGTTTGTAACCCAGATAAGAAAGAATTTACCAAGCATGGTTGAATAAATATTACGTGCAATTGAATTACACATCAAGGTTAAGTTTATACTTTGAATGTTGATTAATTGCGTTGAAATTTCCTAATGAGTGTTTACTATTTAGACCGGATCTGCCGCAACAAATAAAATTTTGCTGCTGATGTGTGTGCGGTTTTGCAACATGCAATATTTACTTCATGTCAAATGTTGCAAGTCTCATGTTTCACACTTCCTTGGTGTGCGACCCGCCTATAGGCGGTACGTACGATGTACGTACAGGACGTACATACAAGGTACGTACAGGACGTACGTACAATGTACTTACAGCCGGTACGTATTCCGTACGAACAGTTCGTACGTACGACGTAGATACATACAATGTACATACAGGGGGTACAGAAATATTATTATTAAAAGCGAAATAATGGAATCCCAATTATAAGCGTACAATTTATTATGATTTGTAAATAATACAAATTTTGTAAAATACAAATAGAAATACAAAAATACTAAAAAAAAAACGGATTAAATGCCTATGCGGGGCTTTTTGATTTCATATCAGTTTTACATTTTAGGCGATCTGGTGCTCTTCTTAGCCACCTGCTGGTTTCTACTTCGGCTTCTTTCCTGTCATTGCACTTGCCAGGTTTTATGGAAGCACCTGAAACAGGAAAAAAATGCCATCAGTGCACTTTCTATCTAGTATAAATGGTGTTTTATCACTGATGTAACATCCAAACGGGAGAACAGATATGGTTAATTGAAGCAAAAAATTGTTTTAGATTTTTGACGATTATTTATACTAGTTATTGAAATATCGTTTTATCGAAATTGTCCGGCTTTCTCAAAAATATATTGAATTCCAATAGTTCTGAGTCGCTATCCAACGGAAGGTTGAATTCCTGCAAGATGTTGGAAGGACCTTCTCTCTCATTTTCCATCCTGTTATCTACTTGTAGTTTATTAATCTTTGCCGACATCTCGGTTGTCAAACTTCTTAATTAAAAAAAGTTGTCTTAAGATTTCGGAATTAGGACCACTTGGAAAACGTAAATATTAATTAGGTGTGGTAAACCTAATTCCATCCAATATATATACACGCGAGTTGTATACAGCAAACTAAGGCCGTTTCTCGCATCCTAAGCGCCATTGTTTTTTATATTGCCACGCCACTCGTTTTCCTTCAGTCCTCTCAATTCCATAGCTTCCTTGACTCCTTCATTCCAGTCTTTGAAAGGTCTTCCTCGTTGTCTTTCGTTGTCTTTCTCTCCGTTGGGATACATCTCCACACTCTTTGGGGCCATATGTTTGTATCCATTCTTCGTAGGTGTCCATACCACATCAATCTTCTTGTTTCTATATCATTTATTATTGTGTGTTGAACATTAATTTTTTCTCAGATTTCTTCATTTTTTATATGTTGTTGCCTAGACACCCTACAGCTTCTGCGTAACACATCCATTTCAATAGCCATCAGTCTTTCTTTAATTCTTTCTGTTATCTCCCAGGTTTCGGATCCGTATGTGATAATACTTTTTACTATGCTGTTGTAAATCTTTATTTTTGTATTTTTTGTTATTTGTTTAGACCACCATATGGAATTTAACCTCTGTACAGAAGGAAGGTTGTCTCAAAACATCACTTGGTTAACCTCTGTACCGCCTGTTTGCCTTGCACTATTCAACAATCTATATCTATACGGCTATGGGCTTCTGTCGATATAATAGCTCCCAAATATTTGTAGTCTGTACACGTATTTATCATTTTCCCATTTATTTCAAGTGGTCTAGCAGCGCCTCCAGTTACTAGATATTTAGTCTTGTTAAAATTTATTTTGAGACCCCATTTCTCATAAGTCTCCGTCAACTTCCTCATCATATAGTGTATGTCGTCTTCATCGGTCTTTCCATTAATATATGGTTTAATTATTGTTAAAAATAAGAACTTTGTAAATATAATCTGTTTATTTAACGATTAGTGAGAGAATAATATACAGAGGTATACATATATACAATTATACAAAATGTATACATAAATATATACAAATATATACAGACAAGCGGCTTTTACAGTTATCTTTCACAGTGTCCACTTTATCACAGTATATATAATACTAACAGTATGCTCACTTGGGTTATTCGAACACCACATCACCTCTCCTCGTCGCATCCCCCTCTACCACGGAACTTGCCGGGATAACGATATTTTTATTACTTTACAACCACTTGCAAAAAACGCCGGCTTTTTCATAGACATCAAAGAAGTGAGCATACTGTTAGAATTATATATACTGTGACTTTATTTTCAAATTACCTTCTAAATGCACGAAACCGCGAGAAGAGTATGCCGAAAACACATTCAACGGTTTGTCGAGCTCGAGAAAGCCTGGCGTTGAAAACTTGGTGTTCATAATTGCCAGTTACCTGCCTCCTGGGATATGGTCTCATTAAATTTATAGAGAGGGGAAAAGCCTCATCTCCCACAAAGACGTACGGGTGTGACTCAACAATCGTGGGTATTTGTTTAGGAGGTGGAAGTTGTAATGCGTCTTTCATCATTTTCTTGCCTAAACCACTACTAGCAAATATATTTCCATCGCTAAATCTTCCCACAGCTCCAATATCAACCGTAACAAATTTGTAGTCCGCACCAACTACTGCCATCAAAATAATGGAAAATGTATGCTTATAGTTGAAGTATGACGATCCGCTTTTTCCAGGTTTTTTAATAACAACATGTTTTCTATCGACTGCACCAACGCAGTGTGGAAATTGCCATCTTTGTTCAAACCGCGAAGCTATTGATTGCCATATTTCTGTTGTTGGTTCCGGTAAATATACTGGTTGCAATTTATTCCATATAGCGATAGCTACCTTTTGCACAATATTCGACACTTCGGTCTCCCATCAGGTAGTTATAAGCAATACTTATGTAGCTGAATCCGCTGAAACAGCTATCGAGATGCACGAAGAAAGCATCTGAGACGTATAAAAAGTGGAGCTGCTCCCGAAAATATCAAGCCATGGAGGTTTCAGCAACAGATGTCGTTTTTGGAAGCTTCTATGTCGACTGGTATACGTGAAGGAAACATAAGCCATAGCGATGAGGATTCACAGCCTACATCTACTCTAGCTGTCAGCGATGGTATCGAGGAGGTTCCAGAGGGTAATTTAGATGAAAGTGAGGGGCCTCAAGAATCCCACACTGCGGTTGGTAAATCCAATATGACAATAACGAAACGTCCAAGTGCATTACCTACTACTAGCTCCACCCCCGTTGTCAAAAGAAAACAGGACGATAATATGCAAAGTTTAATAAAGCGGTCTCTACAGCAGCGGGATGAAAGAGCAAAACAACGGGCGGAAGAAAGACACAAATTGTTATCACAGAACAAAACCATAGACGACCCTTCCTATAATTTTTTCCATTCTATGTACCAACTAACAAAACCAATGCCCAATAATTACGAGCATAGAGTGTGGAGCCAACTTTTCCAGGCTGTGTCAAAAGGGGAAGAAGAAATCATGAACATCCCAAGCCGACCACTTTCATCACTGACTTCTTCTCAGTATTCAGCTGTAAGTACTGCATATCCATCGCCTCATAATTGGTCAGAATCTGAAAGCCAGACGCCAATCCCCCCTCCTCAAATACAACAACATGGAAAACAGCAGGATTTCACTAATCAACCTGGCATTTCCTCTTTGCCAGATGTGACCGGATTTGAGGAACTTTGATTTTTATAGTAGATCGTAATAAAAATTAAAAATATGCTCAGTACTTACCTTAGGAAAATTGCAAGTTTTTCTTCAGGCGTGATTGGCTTCTGCGCATTATATCCATGTGACTCGATGTCTTGTCGATTTATCTCATGTACTTCAGCAAACTGGTTTCGATTCATTCGGAGATAATTAGTAAAATCAGCATCACTCATTTTAGTTGTAATTGTAAATTTTCCACTGTTTTTTCTCTTCGGTAGACTAAATTTATTAGGTGATTTAAATTTCTTCTTCATCAAGTAAAAAAACAACATTACCTTCTCAGCATCATGCGATTCTGATTCAGAACTTAAGTTCAATAACAAGAATTGTTTTGTTCGTTTGTCATAAATGTCAGATATTTTTTTATGCCGGCTAGTCGCGATCTGTCAATCAAATCCAAAACCCATGGGATCCCAATTTGAAACCGCGTGTCTGAATTTGCGGATCACCATGCAGCACGTGTAGCACGTACGAGTCGGGTCTCTCGTGTCACGTCACCTCACACGCGCTATACGTGTCTCAATTTGCGCCTTGCCTAATGCAATGTTTCTCCATGTTTTTTCTTTTTCTGCCCATGTCACCGCATCAGTCTTCTTATTTTCCACGATACTTATATGCTTTATTATTACCTGAATTAGGATACGTGTCTCTAATTGGGTAAAATTTATTGAACTCTTCCTTTAAGGCTTTTTCTCACCTGTCGCACTCATAACTAAATACAATTCTAACAATTAATACCTATGTATGAAAATTGTAATGAAATGAAATGATTCTCAGCATTAGGTACTGACTCCTACAAACACACACTATAACACAGATACTATACAACAGATATAATCAACGATATGTAACATCCTGCGGGTGTTTAAGGGATTTTTTATAGTTATTAGTTTTTGTAACACTAGGAAAGAAGACCCTGCACATGGAAAATAGTACATCGCTACGTGACTTATTCCGTATTACGTAATATTGTAACGTTTTTACTATTGACTAAGACTAAAACACTACGCGATTATCCTAATTAATTTATTTCTAACACTACACTTATAAACTTAACTTAACAATCACCTAATTCATATTCGTATACGGAGATGTTTATTTATTTAAGCGCGCGCGGTCTCTCGCTCGAATGTTTACACACCTGTTCTTCAACTGCCTGGCTCGGGTCCGACATTCCCTTTTTATAGCTAGCCTTTCGCTTGCGAGAACCTTCGAGATATTCGCTGGAACGTTCTCGAAGTTCTGAAGATCATTCTAGAATTCGCGGAACTTGTTATCGCATCGAACTCTCTCGACTGTTCCCGTCGTTCTTCCCGGAATTGCAATAAGGCGAACTTGTGTAGCTCCCGGCGTGCTTATGTCGCGGCCGGCGAGCCGTTTCGTTACACTGCCCCCGCCTTAAAGATGTTTCGTCCCGAAACGTGTCCCTGACAGGCCCATGTAGAAATCTGCAGTTGGTCCCCTGTCTGCAACGCGAGGTTTGGTGGAAATAACATGCCACGGTCTTCTTGTGGGGACTTCTCTCAGGATTCCAACAACACACCAAAATGTCTACCCCGGTGAAGCGAAATAAGACCTCCAGCATATTCCTGACAACCCTCCAGTCCAAGGCGTCCAATCCGCAGGACAGTTTCGGGATAGCTAACTTAGTTAGATCTTCGCTAAGTAGGGTCTCCCTGAGGTCATGTAGTGCGTCCCACAGGTCCAAATAGGTGGGCTTGTGAAAGGACCTCCTCTTGGTAACCAGGTAGAAGAGTGGCCGTTGTGATCCATCTTGCTTAATCCTCAGCGCTCGCCCGACCGCCGGTCCCTGCTGATGGAGTTCGTCCAGTTTGCCGAACCTCGTCCGAAACTCCGCGGCAATTCCCCGGGACATCCGCAGGTCCTGGGCCACGCAATGAGCCAGCGCATATTCAGCCGGTGTTCCGAAGAGATCCCGTTGTTCTTCCTTGGTCACACCGAATCTGGCCTTCCCGGTCCCACCATACGCAGCCATAAACTCTTCAAAGGAGGGCTCATCCTCTTGGGGCCGTAGTTGGCGCACCTGTTGATCTTGGTCGTGGTCTCCCTCGAAAGGCGCTAATCGGTTGTAATGCACGACCCTGGGCTTCCCATTCGGAACTTTGCTGATTCGGTAGATGACGTCATTTATTTTTGTCTTCACTGTATATGGCCCTTCCCAAGCTTTCTGAAGCTTCGGTGATAACCCTCGTCTTCTTTGCGGGTTGTACAGCCACACCAGGTCTCCTTCTTCATATATGCCGCTGTCCGCCCGGACGTCATAGTGATCCTTCATGCGGTCGCTGGCAACTTGGAGATTCGTCCGTACCATCTCGTGAATCTGGTCCATCTTTCTGCGCAGCTCGGTGACGTAGTCTTCCCCAGCCAGATCTTCTCCCGGTTTGCAACCGAAGCTCAGATCGCAGGGAAGCCTCATCTCTCGCCCGAACAGTACCCTTGCTGGTGTTTGGCCGGTGGACTCGTTGATGGCAGAACGGTAGGCCATCAGGAAAAAGGGGAGATGTTGATCCCAGTCTCGTTGGTGTTGAGACACTACCTTCGAGAGGTACTTGCCCATGGTGCGGTTCATCCTCTCCACCATTCCGTCAGACTGAGGGTGCAGCGCCGTCGTTCTAGTTTTGCGAATTCCCAATTTTTCGCAAACTCCCTGGAACAGCTCGCTCTCGAAGTTACGCCCCTGGTCGGAATGCAATTCCAACGGTACTACGAAGCGGCTCACTAGCTCCTTCACCAGGACATCTGCGACAGTTGTTGCTGCTTGGTTGGGAATCGCGTAGGCCTCTACCCATTTCGTGAAGTAGTCCATCGCCACCAGGATGTACTTGTTGCCGCAATCGGTTTCAGGGAATGGTCCAGTAATGTCTAGGGCGATCCTCTCGAAAGGACTTCCCACATTGTACTGCCTCATCGGGGCTTTCGGTTTGCGGTGTGGTCCATTGCTGGCGGAGCAAACTGTACACTTCCTGCACCATTCACGAACAGCCTCAGAGCAGCCCACCCAATAGAAACGCTCGCGCACTTTCTGCAGGGTCTTCTTTATTCCCAGGTGGCCTCCAGATGTTCCGTCATGGAGGTGACGTAGCACTTCCGCCACCTTGATCTTGGGTACGATGAGTTGGAATCGCCTTTCTGCGCCATTATCGGATTCGAGCACCCTCTTGAGCAGTCCATCCTGTATCACCAGGGAGTCCCACTGTGCCCAGTACGATTTCTGGGTTCTAGAGGATGGGGCCACTTTCTGCCATTCCGGCCGACGACCTCCTTCTTTCCACTCCAGGATCCGTTGAAGTTCAGGGTCGCCTTCCTGCGCCCGCCGCAGCCCGTCTGGTGACCAGTCCTCGTCGGTGACCGTCGTGCGGCAGGTAGAAGCCTCTTTCACCTCTGCACGACTGCAATGAGGACATCCCTCAGGACACGGTCTTCTTGAAAGAGCGTCGGCATTACGGTGGCTGGTTCCTGCTCTATGTTCGATGTCGAAGTCGTATTCCTGAAGACGCTCAATCCACCGAGCTACCTGGCCTTCCGGGTTCTTGAATCGCAGGAGCCATCTGATCGCTTCGTGATCCGTTCTCAACAAGAACTTCCTTCCGTATAGGTACTTGTAGAAATGTTCTACTGACTTCACGGCGGCTAACAGCTCCCTCCTGGTGACACAGTAGTTCCTTTCGGGCTTCGACAGGACTTTACTGAAGTAGCCAACGACCCGCTCTTGCCCATCTTGCAGTTGTGACAAAACCCCTCCGATTCCGTCGTTGCTTGCATCCGTATCCAAGATGAAGCGTCCCTCTTGGGTCGGAAACCCAAGAATAGGTGCCGTCGTCAGGCGTCTTTTCAGAGCGTCGAAGACTGCTTGGCATTCTTTATCCCAAAGGAAGGCTCGTTTCTCCTCGGTTAATCGTGTCAGCGGCTTTGCAATGTCAGAGAACATTCGGACGTAACGACGGTAGTAAGTGCAAAGCCCCAGGAAACTTCGTAACTGATGCTTGTCCTTCGGTGTTGGCCATTCTTGGACTGCTCGCACTTTTTCAGGATCCACCTCGACGCCGTTACTGCTGACCACGTGACCCAGATAGTGTACTCTCGTTCTTAAGAGATGGCATTTCTTTGGGTTGAGCGTCAGGTTGGCCATTTGGAGTCTCTTGAAGACTTCCTCCAGGTTTGACAGGTGTTCGTAAAACGTCCTCCCTACGACGATTATGTCATCCAGGTACACGAGGCACGTTTTCCAGGAGAGCCCTCTGAGTATGTTCTCCATGAGCCTCTCGAAAGTAGCAGGCGCATTACACAACCCGAATGGCATTACGGTGAATTGCCACAGTCCAGATCCTACTGTGAAAGCCGTTTTCTCCTTGTCTGCAGGGTCCATTTCCACCTGCCAGTAGCCACTCTTCAGGTCCAGGGTGGAAAACAGCTTCGATCCAGCCAGAGTATCCAGGGTGTCGTCTATCCGGGGAAGAGGGTAGCTGTCTTTCTTCGTCACGTTGTTCAGTAGACGATAATCTACACAGAACCTGGTGTCTCCATCCTTCTTCTTTACCAGGACTACAGGAGATGCCCAAGGACTGCTAGATGGCTCGATGACTCCCTCTTTCTCCATGTCGTGGATGATCTTCTCCGCTACCTCCCGCTTCGCCTGCGACAACCTCCTTGCTGATTGACGGATTGGTCTCGCGTCCCCCGTATTGATCTTGTGTCTAACAATACTCGTTCTCCCAGAAGGACCCTTGTCAGACACGAAAATCGATCGGTATCTACGGAGTAGTTCAATAAGCCTCTTCTTCTCGGCCCCAGCGAGAGAATCGCAGGCATTCACTAGAGCTTCCCCCACTTTAGCGGCTTGGCAGGCAGCGCTTCCCGTCACCTGGTGGATCAATGACGTCACTGGTGAGCAGGTTCCCACTTTGGTCCCCTTGCGGATGGTAACTGGGTAGTCATTGATGTTAATGAGCCGGACTGGAATTTCATCACCCAGCGTCACCAAGGTCTTCCCTACTAGAACGCCTCGGCCCACCTCCACGTCGTGGTTCCAAGGTTCCACTACGGCAGGATTCCCTTTTCCGGTGACGCCTTGAAGTCGGGTCACCACTATCGATTCGCTCCTACTCGGCAGGGTCGTGTCTTCCGTCAGCCTTATCTGGTGGACCGTCTCGCCCTTGGTGTGCAGGAAAATTTCCTCTGGGCCGACCTGCATTACTTGTCGTTTCAAATTGAGCGCGAAGCCGTGGGTCTTCATGATGTCCATTCCCAAGATGGCGTCCTCTTCTATGTCGGCGATCAGGACTCGGTGTGGTGAGAATCTTGCAGTGCCGATCTTGATCTCGACGTCTATTTCTCCGTGGACGGCGGCAGCTTCGCCCGTAGCCGTTCGCAACCTCCACCTGGACTCCATCACTCTCTTCCCTCGCGTGTTCAGCAGGCCTGGCTTCAGGATCGTCTTGGATGCCCCGGTGTCGATCAGTAGAGTGTGCTTCCTGCCGTTAATTTCGCCATCGACGTACAGGCTGCCACCTTCACCTCTCAGGGTAGCTATCTTGATGAGGGGGTCTTGGAACGGGTATCGGGTCGGAGCTGCCCCCTTGGAGCCGACCCGCTTTAGTTTTCCGACGTCTGGGCCGTTGTTGGCTTCTCCACCCTAGGGCGCTTGCAGTCCCTTCGGATATGGCCAACCTCTCCACACCCCCAGCATTTCGCCGGTTCCCTTCTGTCTCCCTTCAGCAGTCCCTTGAGGGCGTTGAGGACAACCTGCTCCAGGGCGCCCTCCTTCCGCTCGGCTTCCACGCATGCGTCGTCCCCGACCACCGCCCGAACGCGGCCACAGCTCCTTGACGCCTCCGTCGCAGCCTCGTATTCCAGGGCCATCGAGAGGGCATCCAATGTGCTCTTGGGACGTGACAGCCGTACCGCCCGCTGCATCTCCACATCCCTCAAGCCGTCGATGAAGGCCGAGACCGCGAGACTCTCCGTCATGGACTCCGCCGCTTCCGGGTAGGCGAATCTGACTAGTTTCGCGATGTCGGCTTCGAACTCCTGAAGACTCTCTCCCTGCTTCTGTCGTCGGTTCTTCATTCGAGATTGGTAGACCTGCCCCAGGAGTGCGTGCCCGTATCGCCTCTCCAGCCTCTGGACGAGTAGCCCGAAGTTGTCCAGCTCCCCCTCTGGAACAGTCTGCAGCACGTCGAGAGCGCTTCCCCGGAGAGCGACCGTCAGAGCCACTGCCTTGTCCCTTGGCGCCCAGTTGTTGGCTTTCGCCGCTGCCTCGAACTGCCGGAGGTAGTTCTCCCAGGGTATTTCCCCGTCGAAGGTAGGCGGCTTTACTCGATGGCTCGCAGTAGGGACTGCCTCGATCCTGGTTACCTCACTCGAGTCGTTGAATGGATTACCTGGACTGGAGATGTTTTGCCGACTGGGCTGGAAATGCATGGATTGTAGTTGGGTCCCCAATTCTCGTAGTTGGTTCTCCAGTTCCAGTCGTTGGATTTTCTCAGTCTGAAGTGCGCTGTCAAGATTCCCAATTCGGCTGTCCAGCTCACCGTGGAGTTCGTCCAACTCGCCGTGGAGCTTTCCTATTTTGTTGTCCAACTCGTCCTGGAGTTTTCCTAGTTTGTCGTCTAACTCACCGTGGAGCTCTTTCATTTCGCCGTGGAGTTCTTTCATGTTGTTGTCCAACTCGCCATGGAATTCTTTCATTTGGCTATCCAACTCGCCATGGAGTTTTCCCAGCTTGTTGTCAAGAAGACGCTCACCTTCTTCCTCGAAGCAAAAAGTTTCAGGGTCCTCTCCATTGCCGATTAAATATTCCTCCAGACGTTTCTGCAGCACCGTTTTCGTCCCTGACGTTTCGAGTTCTCGTTCTTCCAACTCGCGTTTGAGGTCCACAACTTTTAAATCGCGTAATTTCTTCATTGTTCTTGATTTATTTCACTAATTAATCCGCACTCTGACACCACTGTAACGTTTTTACTATTGACTAAGACTAAAACACTACGCGATTATCCTAATTAATTTATTTCTAACACTACACTTATAAACTTAACTTAACAATCACCTAATTCATATTCGTATACGGAGATGTTTATTTATTTAAGCGCGCGCGGTCTCTCGCTCGAATGTTTACACACCTGTTCTTCAACTGCCTGGCTCGGGTCCGACATTCCCTTTTTATAGCTAGCCTTTCGCTTGCGAGAACCTTCGAGATATTCGCTGGAACGTTCTCGAAGTTCTGAAGATCATTCTAGAATTCGCGGAACTTGTTATCGCATCGAACTCTCTCGACTGTTCCCGTCGTTCTTCCCGGAATTGCAATAAGGCGAACTTGTGTAGCTCCCGGCGTGCTTATGTCGCGGCCGGCGAGCCGTTTCGTTACAATATGCATTAACTAGTAAGTGTAACATGACCCCAAAAATTGCAACTTTAGATAACAACGATGCGCTCATTACCAGAGGTTAAGATCCCAGGTCTTCAATCACGACCGACGTAGCAAAAGTCGAAATTGCATTATTTAACTAATTCACGAAGGCGGACTTTATGACGTAACGCGGTTTTTCATAGGTTCAGTAAAGGAATTTCGACCAATTAGAATTTTGGAGGGAACATTTTGATCGAATTTTGTTACCGAAAGGAAGGGAAATCGAGGGCTCTTGGAAAGAAGAGAGTTAAGAGTTGGGGAGTCGGTCAGAGGCCGAACCCAGAGTCGGTAGGGCGACCGGACAACCGTCGGGTTGTGTTTTATAGTGGGTGGTCATCTTAGTGTTGAAGGTAAGGACCGCAAGGAAGTTCAGAGTTAGGAAGAGATGGTCAGGGGCCGGACTTTCAGGTCAGTTGTGTTGTACTGAGTTTAAGGTTTTTGTTAAGGTTCTGGGACCTTTGAGGAAAGTCAGAGTTTAACTCGCAAGGGCGACGTCCAGAGTTTGGAGTTATTTTCAGATCTTTTGAGGACCTTTGAGGAACATTAGAGTTAATTCGCGAGGGCGAAGTCCAGGAGTAAAGAGTTATTTTCAGGTCGGAGACCTATGAGGAAAGTCAGAGTTTAATTCGCGAGGGCAAAGCGATGAGTTATTACGAAGGAATCGTTAGGATGTGGAGAGGTTTTGAGTTGCTAAACGAGTCGTACACTTTTAAGAGTGAGAGTTGTTGAGTGAGAGCTGTGATTTTGGAGGTTACAGGCTAACGCGAGTGTCGTAGTCTCGTTAGAGTTTTTGAGTTATTGTTCGAGGGCATCAATCTTGCCAGCGTTGGAATTGTACGCGAGAGGCGTAATTGGTGAGTTATAGTCTTACGCTAAGGCCGTAACACTTTAAGAGAGTTAGAGTTTGTACGCCGAGCGAAGGAAGGCTGAGTACCGGGCTACAAACTTCTGGAGATTGGGTGAGTCGTTACTAAGTTGCAAGGGTTGTGTAGCCCTGAATTTAGTGTTGATTCGATATATCGACAGTTGTGCTTTCTCGATCAGTTGTTTAATGGAATTTTGGAAAGTCACTTTCCTCATATCTCGTAGGGACAAGTTTTTCATATACAGGGGCATTAAGGGTTTTAGGAAGATTTTACCTTGATCTGTGTACAGTGTTTATGGTCTGTCTGTTCACCTATTAAAATATATTTGATTTCGTTTTGTTGTGTGTTAATTTTAGACTTGAGTTGTTAACTTCTATAACTTGATTGACTTAGTGGGATGAATGAATTCTTTGTCTTATTTGGACTTATTAATTTTGTTAATATAATTTTCTATTTTATTCTGTCGTTTAATTTCTTTTTAACACGATTAAAGCGGGCATTTGCGAAGCCCCCCCCCATGCTTCACTAAGGCATCAGTTAATTTTTGAAAGAAATCAATTACCTCAATCAATCCCACCCAAACGTAATATCGGTACCTATCATTTGGCTAGTGTGTCGATCTTCTATCTATTAAAACCCTCACATAATAAGAAAGGGGCCGATATTATAGATATAATATATCATTAATAAGCGATGAGCCAAACGCCAACGTTATTTTCGAGGTTAAGTTTTGATTTTACCCGCTTGGCGCTTCGTACACGACCTTTTGTGTCTCTCTTTTTTAACTGTGAAGGAGATCATCTATTTCACTTTTATCAGTATTGCCCACATCTTTTACAGCGACTTATCTGAATTTTACTAAATAGACACATAAATTCTAATGAGAAGACCCCAACTATTTAAAAGGAAGTTATATCTCCTTTATAGCTAAAGTTACTTTTACTTAAATATTACTTTACCAAGAGGTGAAAAGATCTGTCCTTTGTCAAAGTAATTAGAAATAATAATTAGCAACAAAGTATACCGTCGAGCTCGACTCGATAGCTGTCCCTTAGCTTAATTAGCAAGTTACTTGACGAGTCATTTTTCAGAAACTACATGAGCAACAAAATTAATTATTAAGCAACAGATTGTGACACTGCTCCGAAATAAACCCTTTAAAATGGCTGCCACAACTTAGTTATTTGTTCTAATATTGGCATTAGTTTCTGACCAGCTCTGCTGAATATATTTTTAAAGAGTACAATTATTTTAAGCATTTTTCAGTTCTTTAATGTTTATTGTGCAGGTATCTTTGAGTTTTTTTATTATAAGTGTCATGTACTCACGTTGAATTACGATCGAATACTCACCCTACGGTTGTGATATCAACGACCTACCTGTGATACCTCATTCGATTGATTATTTCATCACGAATTCAGCTATATAATTTTTAGTTCAGATCCGTTATTTTTCGCGAAGTAAGACACTAAAGTTTAATATACATTACAGTACAGCTAGACCAAGTTCTCAAGTTATCCCCAAAATAGAAATGAAACGCAGTTCACTTCTGTCGTATTTTTAATCGTTCCGACGTTTCGCTTGTGCTCACAAATATAATCATGGAAACTGTACGAGTACAAAGGAGTGATGGTAAGTATGAGTGATGTAACAATAGTTAACACTTACATTTGTAAGATGATGATCGATGAACCATAACAGGTTGATGGAGAGCGACTAACAGTAGACACTATGTGATTTTCTTACAACAGGTATTGTAACCATGTCAAAAGTAAGAACATGTCAACAGTAGAAGTAAAACCGTGGGGCCATTATTGATGATATGATCAAAAATAGAAACCCCTATCATTAAGTTACTATTCGGTCAACTTTCTATCGCGTATCGATGTTAGGTGAAGGTAAGACACATTCACGGTCATCTCCAAGTTGTTATTTCCTTATTGTTTTTTTACCTACTTATTTTATATTCCCGTTTTATTTGAAATAGGTTTATTTGAATTTTTAGTGCCATCTCCCCGAAAGTTGTTATATTTTTAAATATTTCCGTTAATTATGTTGTTATATAGCTGAGCGATATTATGGAATTCATGTTGTCGATTAACATTTCTATCGGCAGTCCTTGTAATATGAAATGCTTCTAGGAACATTCGCTTATACCAGATATTCTCCCCTTCTAATATCTTTACCTTATCAAAATTAAAATTGTGCCCCATATTTAAGGAGTGTTCCACAAGACCTGAATGTTGTTTTATTGTTCTTAATGTTTTTTAAATATTGTTTCGTTTCACTAATGTACACCTTTTTCGGAGAGCAATCCATGCAAGGAATCTCATAAACTACATAACTTAGATTGTCTGTGTTAGTAGTATCTTTAAAATTAGAAAAGATAACGTTGTCCAAAGGCAGAAAAAAAACCACGCAGGTGTGATTTGTAGAGGCCTAAGTAATTGTGTTATAAAGTTCTTAACTGAGCTATGATACGGAAATTTGATGTATAATAAAGTGTTTTTCTCAGGAGTGTCTGATGTGTTGTTCTCTTCACCTAAAAACCTTATTTTTAATTTCAGCAATCTTCGATATATTGTCGATTGTATAAGCTGGGAGGGGTAGATATTCTTTTCTAAAATTGAAGCTATGTAATTTAGGTTGCCCTCCAATTTGGATGTATCTTGCAAAAAGAACGCTCTGTCAATTAGGTTATTTATAGTTGCGATCTTGTATCTTAAAGGAACGTACGAAAAGAAATTGAGGTGACGGCCAGAAGAAATGGGCTTCCTGTACCAATTCGTACAACACTTAACATTAAGGTATTGTACGGACACATCTAAAAATGGTAAAGTAGTATCCTTCGGTAGTTCGTAAGTGAACTGCAACCTACCGTTGAAACTATTAAATTCCTCTAGAACTAAATCTTGGCTACCCTTAGGAACTAGTAATAAGGTGTCGTCTACGTATCTGAAATAAAGAGGAATGTGGACACGTATCATACTCAACACAACCTCTTCCAACGCTAAGAGGGCCATATTAGCCAGGATCGGCGACAACGGGGCCCCCATAGGTGTTCCAAAAGTTTGATTGTATATCTTACCTCTATAACTGAAAACTGATGAATCCACGATGAAAAGTATGATTTGTTGCAAGTCATCGAGCGGTATAGTGGTGATGAGGTTATCAAATCGTGATGATGTGTACCTTAAGCTCAAATCTAGTGAAGTATTGGTGAAGAGGAATACGACATCTAAAGATATGACTTGATAATCCCTGTAGTGAGTAAAATCAAATATGTTAAAAGTTTTGTAACCAATTCAAATGAATCTTGTAGGTTACGTATACCGTTTCCTAAAGGTACCAGGATTTTGTTGGTGAATCTAGAGAGGTTATATACCGGGCTCCCCGTATTAGATACCACTGGTCTCAGAGGAAAACCCCCTTTTATGTATCTTTACCAGACCATACATTCTAAATACATTACCATTGTGACATCGTATGTTTCTATAAGTATTGCTGTCGATATGTTGTTCATCTAGACTCTAGAATTCTAGAAGGTTTTTGGCTAATTCGTTATTTCTAGATTGAATTTTCAAAGTGGGATCATTATTGACAACTATGTAAGTCTTTTCATCTTGTAGCATTGATTCCATCTTAGTCTCATAATCCGTTAGGTTCATGAGCACTGAAATATCCCCTTTATCGGCTTTCGTGAGGATGACTGGTGTATTGTCTTTCAAGAACCTTCTAGCATGAGCAACATCCACATTCAATTTCTTATAGAAGGTGAGTAATTCAATTTTTGAGAATGTGTTTCTAAAGGATGTTAAAAATGTTGAAAACCTATTCCTTACACGTACACAATGTTCGTTGATTTGAGTGGAACACTCTTCTGGGTAGATATTCTTAATTTTATGTAGTGCATGTTCTAATGAAGATATAAGTGAAAGTAAGTTACACTCATTACAATACAGTTTAGTGTAAGAAGCCATTAGGTGAGGTAAAATGCTTAGCTGTGCACTGTTTCTCTCTAACCTTCTGTAATGGTTCCTTAACAATTATTCTGCACTGAATGATAATTCGTTCACATCAACTATGTTTACTGGTTTGGTGTTAAAGATTACAGCTTTCAGATGACCCCACAGGAAGAAACTGTAATTTGTTAAATCTGGCGATTACGATGAGCATTTTGTCGCTTCCCTACTGCAAATTGAATGATTTGAAAAGTTCCTAACGTTCACAGAACAACGTGGTGGTGCACCATCTTGAATGATTCTTTTTCAATTAGCTTCCTGTTCCATGAATATCACACTGATTTTCAGTTTTGTATATATTTAAGGAATCAGTGATGTTCTCCAGAAACTCCAAATACATTAAATTTGCCATTCGGTGTTTGGTCAAAGAATAATTCTCCGGGCTCTCCTAAAATTCTCGCACAACATTTACTGTTTAAGGACTTTAGGAGTATGCTCTTCTCAAAAAATGTAAAGATTCACATCGCACCAATATGATACGTTGTGTTTCTTAACTTAACTATTCGAAGAAAAATGGATGTGTGAACCTCAGAAGGTTTTTCTTTGTTTCGTCATAATAATATCAAGATCTCATGAAATTGTTAATCTCTTATCGTAATGATCCTCACCTAGCTCCTGTAGAACCTTACATTTGTAAATATAGAATTTATTAATTTTCAGTACTTTGCGTACCAATGATTTCAGAAATTTGACACGAAGATCTGGTCGGAACCGTATCAAAACTACCTAATACCTCAATCCGAGCCATCTTATCCACCAGTCTGTCACCTTCTTTTTTCTTATTTGTCACTAGTCCCATTTTATTAAATTTGTGTACAAGTTTTGTTACTGTTTGTGTTCCATGTTCACATATGGATATTTGTCATTATATGCTTTGGCCGTCTCTCGAGAACACCTCTGGTGAGAACCTTACATAAAAATAAGTTTCACCCTCTCAGTAATAATGTATACCGTTTGTACCAGAAACTTATAATACACGAAATAGTATTCAACTAAAAGCAATAGCCAGTTTTTTGAAAAGAACAGAAAACTTCAGCAAGTAATGAAGACAGAAAAAAACGGACCAATTCATTGAAGATCATAAAATTTTAGCAGGAAGTAAACTGAGGAATGAATTAGGTGTGTTATTTTTAGTGGATTTACAGATACATCGGGGATTTCTAAAATAAATTTAACATTTAACATTTAATAATATTAACATTTGAAAACCTCCATTATAGACTAGGGAAATAAGGAACAAAGTACCCTGTTGGGGACACGGGTTCATCCAGGTAAACAAACAGTTATTCATGTAAAATGGGTTTATGGGAGTAAAACCTCTACGTTATCGACCCAAAGTTTTGTGCTATTGTTTAATTATCAACAATTGAAGGTCGAAAAGTGTGTTTTTTTTTCTCGTTTTCGTTTCCGGGAAAAAACTTGCAATCTGATGAATAATTCAAAGATAAAGGTCTTTCAGGATCTCGTGGCCACATTTTATATTGCAACATGCGCGGCGGGAAAAAAGTATTGTGGAAATACGCATGCGCCGATAACTAAATGTTGCATGAAAACATTGGGACCATTGGGTATTTACAAGGTTGCAAACAGCGGTATAATATTCCCGAGAATTATTAACTGCTGTAAAACTAAGCACTGATAGTACCAATTAAATTGTGAAACAATACAACACGGTGTCATTTTTGGAAAGATATGTTGTGGGTGGGTAGAGAATACAGAACAATTACAATTTGAATTTATTTCGCCTATGTACAACTTGTGCAACAACGCACAATAATGATTTTACAGTAATTCTACGGATGCTTAAAGAAAGGGGAAGAGTTATTTCATGAAAATTAAGTATTTGATAACGAAAAATTTAATTATCACTATTGTAAAAAATCTTAACGAAACCATGGTCATCTTTAACTTATAAACAATTAGAATAACTTCGTCTATATTATTTGTAGCAAAATGGGTTTTACATATTAGAGAAGTTGGCATCTCTTTTAAAATAAAAAAAAAATGTCCTAAGTCAATTTGGGGAAGTTAAATTTTTTTTTAATTCACAACTAATCTGTTTATAATAATTAAGGAACCCAACTATCGCCATTTTAAAGATAAAGAGTTAAACTATTTGCTAAAAAAGTTGAAAAGTATTACGGATAAAAACATAGTGCAACGAGGTAAGCGACGTGGCAGAAGACACGTACATAGTAAAGAGACAAATGATAAAATTTGTTGCTTGACTTTCCGAATCACAAATCAGCGTGAAAAATGTTCTCTGACAGTAAAGATGAATTTTTATTCGATGATGCGGCGCTTCGTGGGCTTGTAGCAATGGGGGGATTGAACAGAAATTACTCTGTACATCCCATTCATAAAGCACGGAAACGATTTGCACAGTACCATACATTATTTTCCAAACTTAAAGAGCACCCATATTGATTTTTTAAATATTTGAGAATGGATATTGCCACTTTTAACCATATTTTGGAGAAAGTGTCTCCATGTCTACGTAAGAACTGGACAAACTGTAATAAACAGCCTATTGTACAGGAAGTTCTTTAAGGTAAGTTGAATGTAAATCCTTTAGAAAAGTAGATAACATTTATTACTCAACAGCTCTTTTAACAAAAATAAACTTAAATACTGCAAAAAATTAAGATAAAACGTAATAACTCTCACTCAACAGCTCATTTAACAAAATAAACTTAAATACTGAAAAAAAATAAGCTAAAACGTAGGAACTCTTATTCAACAGCTCATTCAACAAAAATAAAATTAAATACTGCAAAAATTAAAGAAAACGTATGAACTCTTATTCAACAGCTCATTTAACAAAAATGAACTTAATACCTCAAAAAATTCACCAAAAATGTAGGAAATCTAATGAATCTATACAATATTGATGTAATAAAATGAAGCGAAGAACAAAAAAAAAAATTCAGGAGCTGGCATTGCTTCTTATTCTTCTTTTTAGGATACCAACTCCATTCAATGAAGATCGGCGACAATTTTGGCAAATGCTTCTCTATCTTGTGCAGTCCTGAGTAGAGTATGAGAATCCAGTTCCGTCCAGTCTCTGACGTTCTTCAGCCATGAGTTTTGTCTGCGCCCCGGCCCTCTCTTGCGGTCTATTTTTCCTTCTATTATTAATTTCATGAGGGCATATTTAGTATTCCTCATGACATGCCAAGATAGGCGGTTTTTCTCTTTTTCAGGATGGCTAAGAAATCACGTTCTTTGTTCATCCGCCGAAAGACTTCGAGATTTGTAACGCGGTCTGTCCAAGGTATTCTTAACATTCGGTGGCACACCCACATCTCAAAAGCCTCCAGTGTATTCATAGTAGTGATCTTCAGCGCCAACGCTTCGACACCATACAGGGGCACCGGGAAAACATAACATTTGACGAAACTATATCGTATTTTGGCATTCAGACTTTTGTCGCTCAGCAAACTACGCATTTTCAAGAATGATGTTCTGGCCATCTCGATTCTTGTTCTTATTTCGAGATCTGGATTCAAGTCCTCTGTAATCCAGCTACCCAAATATTTAAATTTCCGAACCCTTGATATAGACGTCCCTTGAACTTTTATATCTACCAGCTGATTTGGGTTTCTACTTATCACCATTGTTTTTGTCTTTTGTTTATTTAATTTGGCATTGCTTAAAAAATTTAAAATTTCGAGCCCTTGATTTATTTCATTACAGCCATAATCATTATGGCCATATCTCTGAACTAAGTCTTGAACGCTAATATTGCCGTCTGTAATTTTTCTTACGTGTGGCAATAAACTCCTAAAAAATGCCTAATGGTCTTCCTCTTTCGTTTCCTCCAAGTTTGCTCTTTTTTATTTTATGAGCTCCAGTTTCTGTTCTTCGATGACCATTAAAATTAAAGTAGATTTTTTGGTTTACGGAGTCGGGTTTTCAAAACTGTTCGGGCTTCAGCATGAGTTAATGCCCCTGTGGACGAGCCCACGAAACTTTCTGCAGAAATAGAAATAGGTGTCGCTGGCTCGCCGTTCACGGAATCTTCAATTTCACCTATCGTTTCCATCTCAACTGTATCATCATCAGAATTAATATCAGATTGCATGTCCGCATCAAGCAATTCATCCTGAGAATCTACCAAATTTCCCGTTGATGGTCGTGGTTGAAACTGGTCTTTTAAAAATAGCAAACTTTTAAAATGGGGCCAGTGAGATTTAGTTGCAACGTCTCCTGGATCTCCTGACCGTGAAAGCGATTTTTTTTTAGATCCTTTCGAAAATACTCCCTTAAATTTTTCCATTTGGTTTGCGCCGCCTTGACTGCAAAAAAATATTTTCAGTAAAAATTATTTTTCTTTTATTGCAGATATTTAGCTACAGCGTAATCTTTCAAGAGCTTATCATTTACATTTCGCATGGGAGCTACAACGGTTGGAACAATTGTTAAAGAGACTGTCAGTGTTATATGGAATATATTACAGCCTATATATTTGCCCCTTCCAACAGAGGATGATTTCATAAAAATCGGTGCGGATTATATGGATATCTGGAATTTTCTCAACTGTTTAGGAACTTGGGATGAAAAGCACGTGAAAATTGAATGTCCCAGCCATTCAGGAAGTATGTGCTTCAATTATAAGAAATCCTTTTCGATCGTTCTTCAAGCAGTCTGCGATGCAAATTATTACGGATTTACTATAATAGAGGTGGGAGGATATGGGCGACAATCCGATGGGGGCACTTTTGAAAGTTCCGCATACGCAAATCCGCATGCCATTTGTTTTCATTTCCAATGAAGCATATCCACTACAAGATAACTTGCTTAAACCATATAGCAGACAAATTCTGAATGATGAGAGGCTGTACTAATCAGCGATTGTCTAAAGCTAGGAAAACGATTGAATGTTCCTTCGGTATCCTGTACGCTAAATGGAGAATATTATCCAAAGCGATAGAAACAAATGAGCAACAAGCCATCGCTATAATTAAGACGATTTATATTGTACATAATATCATCATAGATAAAGAGGGATTCGAAGGGCATTTGAAGTTAATCACGAAAGTGCTGCAAACAACAATATTGCGAGGCCGAATTGGAACGCAAGAGGTCGGGTTCCCAATCAAATAATTTTTATTCGTGACACGTTTAAAAATTACCTAAATACCTTTCCAATTCAATACCAATGACCAAAGGGCGGATAAAATGCAAAATGCATCTTTTGCATTATTTGCATTTTTTCCTTTTTTTCTTCAAATTTGCATTTTTTTTTCAATCGTGCATATTTTCCATTTTTCTTTAAAATCTGCTGAATATTTAGAATAAGAATGTACTGATGAGTGACATATCATAATTTATAGACCTTATAGACAATATAAGTTATAACTGAAACTGAAATCAAGTACCTTTACTATCTGGCAGTGGTTAATTCTCATAAGGGTTGTTTTTACCTGGGTAGTCTAATAGGAGGAGGATGTGCTTAATGACAAATTCGGGCGTGATCGATTGAGCCCCCCAGTCAGTTTACATTTCGGTTGACCGGTAAAATTTCAAAAAGGTCGTATGACAACTGAGCCCGAACGCGAGGTTTAAGATTTCTGGTAATTACTTAATGGCGGTCCCGACGACCCGGGTATGAGTGCCAAAATTACACTTTCCGATATAGTAAAGAAATTGTCCGTGGTGTTTCGTATAGGTGTTCAAAAAATTCTTGTAAAGCATCTATAGTTGTAGATAAATCAGAACAAGTTTTACTACAAAAAATCGGAGGTGTCGAGTTTGGCATAATATTTGTATATTGATTGATTTTCCTTGTCCTCTTGCCCTTTAATACGTTCGTGATTATGATGGGATTTCCAGTAAATAGCGTATTCCTTTAGCTAACTTTTTTATTTAATTCGGGGCTCAGTTGTCACTTGGCCTTGGGATATTCCGGGGCTCAATCGTAGGGTGGGATTAGCGTTGCCGTTCGAATTTTCTGACCGCGGGGCTCAGTTGTCATGTGCCCGACAAATTATACTGAAAATTCGTACAAGGGCTTATTTTGATCGCGAGACAGAGTTAGCTGTTGGTGTTAGTGTGTTTCTTAATCCTCTCCGGCCATTGTACCTGTTTTGGGACCAGGTTGATGTTCGTCCAATTTGTCAATACCTTTAGAAGAGTTAAATTCAACGGTTGTTCTGAAAATTTAAAAATGCCAATACCAAATTTAATAGAAGTGTGGATTAAACCTTATAGTGAGCTAAAGTGGGATGGTGACAAATTATTTTGTAGATGATGTTCGAAAATAGTAAGTAGGCACATAGAAAGCAATAACTACCTAGGTTAATTTAACTGAATTAATGCTTAATAACTTAATTAATACTTGAATAACTTAATTTAATTAACTGAATTAGTAATTCAGAAGTATTTATTTAACTCCTTTTGAATTATCTGGTCGCCGAAGTCCCCTTAGATCCTTATCACGCGTTTCATGCACTCACACTTTCGTTCCCTAGGACTGTTTACGTTCTCACGCTCATTCATAATTCCAAGCTTCTGGGGTGGCTTCGGGCGGCCCTTCTGCCTGGTCAGGAGAGATCTCACCTGTTCTCAGGCATCCGCCGAACTCTCCTAACCCTGCAGGCTACTTGGCAGAGAAGGGTGCTTTCACCTCCCCCTGGAGGCGTCTCCCAAGCACCCCTTCTCTGTATTTACTTTATTTCCAGGGGGGGTAGATTTCACCCCCTCCGGAAGCTTCTGCCAACCACCCCTCCCTGATTACTCGCTTACTAATCGAGGAACACTTTTGTAGGGGGGCATGTTTGCCGAGTACCAACTTCTCCGAGGACCAACCACTCCGGGGGCGATCCCAGGGTAAACAACTACTCCCCTGGCTACGTGCCACGCCGGGCATTGAATTACTACCCGGCAATCGTTCGGAGGGTTGTGGGAAAACATATTACTGCCGTCACACCTGGAAAAATAAGCGTAAGGCTATTTATTTAATATATCACCTCCTACCTTGTGAATCAAAATCCCTACTCTCACCTTTTTAATTAAACTAATGAAATTACTGAGTTACTCTCCCCTTTAAAATTAACAATCCCAAAAATTAAATAAAATTCAAATGAACGAGCAAAATTAAAATTAATAATGATTCCCTAGTTGACTTATGCTAATATACGCCCTGCTCGTAGGTGTGTGTGCGTGGAGGGAGCCGGAGGTCCTTCCTCGGCGTCCTGTGTCCTGGACCCTGCTGCTGGCGCCGTGGTCTGGAAGCCTGGGTTCTCCCATAGGACCAGAATTTGCGCAGCAGCCTCGCCGAGTCCTCCCTGGTGTCTGGCTGCATCACCTTGACGCTGCCTCGACGTGCCCTGGTCCACGATCCCTACTGCCGGTGTCCCACGCGCTCGTAGACGTCCTAGGAGAAGTTCTAGGAGTCCCAGCCGTCCTGGTCGCTCACGTCCACCCTTGAAGTCGTCCTGGGCCTGTCTCGTCCTGCGTGTCTGGCCGAAGTCCTCTGATGCGGCGCTCCTGTCCGCTCGAGGTCGTCCTGTGTCGATGTGTCCCTGCTTCATCTTCCTGGATCTGCCTCCCTCGGCAATTCTTGTCCAGGGTCCTCAATGCGGGCTGCTCCTCCTCCTGTCGACTCGTAGTCCGGGGTCGGCCTCGTTCGGTCCTCCAGACCTATCGTTGGCGGTGGGATTCCATCCCAGCTGCTCCAGGGTCCTTTTTCCCTGGGTTGTGGTCCGCCATCATCGTACGGGACTTATTATGCAGGCACAGTCCTTCGGTTCGGCCGTAGAATGGGTTCGGTGACAGGTCTTCCAGGTTGTTCGTCCGGGATGTTCGGTATTAGGTTCACAAGGGGGATGTTTAATTGTAGGGCGGTGGGTGGGTTTTTTACTTAATTGTAGGTGAGGATTGTTGATTATTTATAGGTTATGTTTGTTGATTAATTTTAGGTTTTTAGGTAGGATTTTAAATAATTATAAGGGATTAGGCAGGATTTTGATTAATTATAGGATTATAGTTAAGTTTGTAGATTATATCTAGGTTCGAGGCTCGTAGTGGTCGTCGTCTTGCATGCGACCAGCTCGACATGAGGCCGCATAATGTCCTGGTCGGTTACATCTCAGGTATCTCGCTCTTCCATCCGCCGTCCGTGTGTTCGGGATGTCAGCTCTGTCGCCTGTCTGTGGCCTCGCCTCACTTGCCCGCCTCTCCTGGGGGTTGTCTCTCCTTGGGGAGTTCCCTCCTCGACTGGTGCTTGACTGGGGCCGAAAATTGCTGCCTCGGTTGTTGGAGGGTAATAATCTCGTACCTCGTAGCGGTCCTGGTTTCGCCTACTCCGACGCATTTGGCCGACGTCCTCCAATGCGTCCACCACTCGCCGAAGGTCCCTCCAGTCCATGTCGGGGGTTTTGTGCATTCGGTAGAAGGCGTAGACGTCGTCATTCATCCCGTCTTCGAAGGAATTCCAGGAAGGTGTCGATGTCGCGGTCGGGGTCGTATTCACAGTACAGGTCCAGAAGATTATGGTAGAAAGTCCTGATGGACTCATATCTTCCCTGAGTCCTGGCGCGTAGGCGTCTTCCCAGACGTCCTCTTGCATCCTCTGTAGCAAATTCACTTAAAAAATCTTCCCTTACCGTGGACCATAATTTGTGAGCGTTCTCCTCCTTCTCTTTGTACGCCTCATACAAATGGGCCGCGGACCCGTGGAGGAAGGTTTGCAGGTACGCCATCTTCCAGGAAGTCGTCCATCCGTTGGCCGTGCAGGTCCTTTCATACTTCTTCATGAAGGTGACGGCGCAGTCCTTCGCCGGGTTGAAGGTAGAAGGGCTGGTGAAGCTGGGGGTCGCAGGGTGCCTCGTCACTAGGTAGGCGTCCCCTAGGGCTGGCCCACCAATTGGGGTCCTGAACATGGCAGGTCCTCTTTCCAGCCGCGCGAGTCCTGGGAATGCCGGGAAGTCCTGTTGTCCCTGGTGGCCCTGTTCATCTAGCTCGTACTGGGCTGCTCCTAGCCCCGTGGCCCCCAGAATGACATCTTCCTTGGAGATCCTGTTCTTGGGGGTTTTTTGGTCCCTGACGTCCTGTGGGCTGGGCTCCATCTCTTTGTCCTTGGGTGCCTCTGGGTTCTCTGCCACCCTCCAACCAAACACGTTTTGTCTCGTCCGCAAAATACTTACTGCGCGGCGCGTACGAGTCAGGCGCACGCCCGGCGCGCATCCGAGGGTCATTCAACCGCGATATGTGTAGATCCATTTAAAAATTACAGGGACTGTTTTTGTTAACGTCTACCGAGTATACAAAGAATATAGGATCGTGTTCAGGGGATCAAAATACCCCTAAAGGTATAAAATTGCAGAAAAATACTTGAAATTAGCGGCCTACAGTCCATTTGTTAACTAAAATTTGTTAATAACAATTGCTAGGAAAGTTGAGGAGAAAAACTGACGACGGGATCGTGTTCAGGGGATCAAAATACCCCTAAAAGTATGAAATTCCAGAATGAGACTTGAAATTGGCGTCCTACAGTCCATTTGTTAACTAAAATTTGTTAATAACAATTGCTAGGAAGGTTGAGGAGAAAAACTTGTAACGTGCTTATTGCGGTTACTTGTGAGATTTGGCGCTGGGACAGATTTCGGGAGTTCGGAAAAGGATTTTAAAAGTCGGTTTTACGGTTTTGCTCGGGCGCCAGATTTTTAAGGGTTTTCTCGCTCGGGAATATGCCTGGGTAATTTACGAACTCAGGAGATTACCAGGGTTGTCTGTAGGAATGAAACACACGCTCAAAAATAGAAAATCCAAAATTATTTTATTCCCAATTGGTAGTTAAAACAATGCGTACGACTGACACCTGCTTAGGTCGTCGAACGGAGGTCGGCAAAAACTTATTTACAATTATTTATATATCTCGGAAAGGAAACATACAAATGCGAAAATATAAAAGTATCACAGTTAGAGAGAAATAAAA
Organism: Cryptocephalus moraei; assembly: GCA_946251905.1. Taxonomy (NCBI): domain Eukaryota; kingdom Metazoa; phylum Arthropoda; class Insecta; order Coleoptera; family Chrysomelidae; genus Cryptocephalus; species Cryptocephalus moraei. Next base: position 13,557,976 of record OX276459.1, read on the forward strand.
TTTATTCTAAGTAACAGTGAGAAGAGAAGGAATTATTTTAACAAATCGAAAATGCGGAAACGGAAGGTGGAAATACTCTTACAAATATTTAGAACTTGAGATATGAAAAACCCTCTTAATACTGAAAATGCGAAAACGGAAAAATTATCCTAACAACTTCACAATAACATAGAAATACCTAAATACGGAGATGATAGGAAAACGTGCTGTGGCTAATATTCGGTAATGCGGCTTTTACGAGAGAGCGAGAGTGTGAGAGAGTGAGCAGGCGGAGGACAGCGGAAAATTTTAATACGAATTAATTTTTCCCTACAACGGCGGGAAATATTAATTCGTAGCGGTTCTGAGAGAGACGGTTATTAATGGTTCAACGTACGAGCTAACATATACGGACGGAGTAGCAAAACATTTACTATTAGCGGTCGGTAATGGACAATTACATAACAGATAACAAATAGTTCGGTCGGTTTAAAACAAATCGGCGGTGACGTTCACAATTACATTTATCGGTCGGTAGTACGTTCACAATCGGACGGTAATAATTAATTCGGTCGGTTTGATCGGTCGGTAACGTTCACAATTACAAATACGTCAATTACATATATCGGTCGGTAGGACAGAAACACAGCAGATAAATGCTAATAACGGACGGTTTGTCACAGACAAGTAATGGCTCTCACCTTGGATTATCTCAGGCAGAGAACGCCGGAGGGGGCGAGTGGCTTATATTCATTTAGTCTTGATATTTAAACGATGGTGGATTGAAAAGTGCCTTATCGGCCGCCATCTATTCGAGATAGGTTTGATTTCGCCATTAACTGTATAGTGGGTGGTCTACCCTTGACTCTCGAAAATCGGCTTCGTTACAAACTGACGACGGGATCGTATTCAAGGGATCAAAATACCCCTAAAAGTATAAAATCGACAAAAAGGATTTAAATTTAGCGGCCTCCAGCTCATTTGTTAACTAGTATTTGTTAATAACAATTGCTAGGAGGGTCGTGGAGGAAAACTGACGATGTGATCGTGTTTGGGGGTTAAAATACATCTTAAGATATGAAGTTGACGAAAAAGATTTGAATTTAGCGGCCTCCAGCTCATTTGTTAACTAAAATTTGTTAATAACGATTGCTAGGAAGGTTGAGGAGAAAAACTGGGGACGGGATCGTGTTCAGCGGATCAAAATACCCCTAAAAATGTAAAGTTGCAAAAAGTTACTCCAATCTAGCGGCCCCCAGCTCATTTGTTGATCTAAAATTGTTAATAACTTTTGAGGGAAGCGTCCAATTCAAAAACGGTCTTCGGGATTCGATTCGCGGGGAAAAATACGAAAGAAAAACTTGGGTGTTGCTCTTGAATTTTTTCTTCCCAAATTGTTGTTAAAAAATTGTTAATAACAATTGATAGCCCACCGCTAGAGCAAAATGAGATGCATATTCGGATTCAGCGACCCCGAAAACATACAACCCACTTGGTTTTATCCTCGGACACCGAGTGGTCAGGTTTACCCCCCTGGGTAAGCCTGTAATTGGCCCTGTAATTGGCTACAAAAATAGCCGTTATGACCTTTCCGAAAACACCACAATTTTCGCGATAACAGTCCCGAAACGAGCCCTTTACTTGTTGTTCTTGCTCTGAGCACATTCGAGAAATGGGAACAAAGTTGTCGGAAAAATTGCCAGTAACTCGAGTAAAAATGAAAACCAAGAAAGGTTGTTTCATTTCCTTTTTTCCTTCCCAATAAAAAGTAAGTTTGTTTATGTTGATTTTTTGGTATTTCCGGAGTTTTGAAAAATTATTTGGGGCATTATGAATCATCGCATCGGTTCGCAATGCATATCACTGGAACGCTTGAAATGTCCCCTTTTCAATGGTCTCTTTTTTTTGCCAACTTCGAGTTTCTTGCCAACTAATTTTCAAAACTCCGGAAATACCAAAAAGTCAACATAAACAAAGTTACTTTTTATTGGGATGAAAAAAAAAAAGATAATGAAATAACCTTTCTGAGCTCGTTCGACGGGTTTTGGGGACCCATTATCAAGAAAGACTCGACTAAATTATTATTAATAGGATGTTATGCAAAATGCATATTTTTTGTTTAAGGGAATATTTTGTTTGGTCATCAACCAGCGCAGAATAGAACTCAAGAGGTTCTTGACCAACTAGAAGCTCGGACAGATTTTTATTTACTCCTGACTCTTTCGCGAAAGGAGCAAAAACTGGCTGCATACCTTGGGGTGTTTTCCATTCATGGCCGTCAAAACTTTGGCGCGTAACTAGAGTTCTGCCATCATCGGAATCAGTGGATATTTCTACTTCTTGGCTATTTCCTTCACTATCCGGATCTTGTATTTCTGCAGCCTCAACATCATCTCCGTTTCCCCCAAGAACTACATTCTCGAGTTGTGTTAATTCATATTTTTCAGTGTCAATTTGCTGTGGGGCATCATTCATTTCGTCTGGAACTTGCCATTAGTTCTTCATTGATGTCTAAGATGTGTTCATCTTCGATGCCATCATCTACTTCAGGAAAAATATTGTATAAAACTGTGTCTTTTATGCCAAATAACATCACATACCTCCTAAGTCAGAATTATTCAAGATCTCAAAAAGTTCCCTCTCAGTGAGTGGTCGTTTTTTATCCAAATTATGATTTCGCGACATGTTTATACTCACAAGATGTAAACGAAACTAACAACTACTTTAGCTAAGCTAGTGGCTGTTTATGTGCGCGGGCCGAGAAGATGACCGCGCCGGCGTGTCCCATCGCCGACGTCCGTACGGCGCCGTCTCGGTCAATATGACCGAGACAGATTTCCACGATTTTCTTCGCATGGGTGATGAATATTTTAAAATTTCTTCCATGAGACTTCACTATTCGTGGATAGTGCAGCTCTGCGCAATATGGCCCAAAAAATGAAATTTTTGCCCACTATGGAATATGCCACCCCGCCCAAACGTAAAATATAATAAAAAACACTCCGGCAGTCAACGAGTTAATTCGGCATCATTTATAAATTTACAAATTTTACTTTTAATTTCGACTTGTAATGCACGAGGAAAAGTTTGTGCTGTTTCTGCCATAGCTATAAAGAATTGTCTGATTTCTCCCTGTTCGTTAAAATGGACGCCGATATTTTTCTAAAACACTAGCGACAGACTTTTCGGGTGATGTTTTTCGTTTTCTTAAAGAAACCCGAGTACGTGTCGGCGATGTTCGTTCAGATTTAGACATGGTTTCTGAAAAAAACGAGTCATGGGTTCACTTATGATGTTGCTACTAGGTTCATCATTAATATTGCTGTTAATGTCTGGAGCTGACGTGGCTTCTGGAAAATTTGTCTTTTCACGATTGTAACGCGCTTACTGCGGTTACTAGTGAGATTTGGCGCTGGGACGGATGTCGGGAGTTCGGAAAAGGATTTTAAAAGTCGGTTTTACGGTTTTGCTCGAGCGCCAGATTTTTAAGGGTTTTCTCCTTCGGGAATATGCCTGGGTAATTTACGAACTCCGGAGATTATCAGGGTTGTCTGTAGGAATGAGACACACGCTCAAAAATAGAAAATCCAAAATTATTTTATTCCCAATCGGTAGTTAAAACAATCAGTGATGTTAAGTATTTAAATACAAGTATTTAAAAATGTATTTTAATTACATCAATTACACTCAAATACGTAATTAAATACATTTACTTTTTTGTAATTCAAAAGTAATTTAATTACAATTGTCCTCAAAATTTTAAATACTTGTAATTATACTTAAATACTTGTATTTAAAACTTCAACTATGGCCACTATATGGGGAATCCGCAGTTAGGTATACACCCATGAGTCCCATGACTCATCATTAATACCTACACAGTAAATACTAATAACTGCAATAAGTAATAATTTTTGGGATAATGGATCATTATCCTACGCCGAAACAGGTAAGTTAGGGAGATAATCTGCTTTGTCAAGGCTTTCCCTGCTTTAACCATTATTTTCGGAGAAATATTGAGAATACAAGTAAAATTTCATTTGTGTTGATTTTGTATTGGTCGAAATTCCGAGTTTACCTGTTTGACAACTGGAAAATAAAGACATTCAGTTCGTTTATCACTCTCGAGTGCTGAAGACGAATAAATTTAATAAGAAATGGAAAGTTTTAAATTACCCGGTATAAATTTTTAATATAGAATGTATTTAAATTACTTTTAAATACATTGTCAATGTAATAGTAATTGTAATTAAATACATTTTCACAAATTGTATTTAAAATACTTTTAATTACTTCGTTGAAAAAGTATTTGTTAGTACAACACTGAAAACAATGCGTACGACTGACACCTGCTTAGGTCGTCGAACTGAGGTCGGCAAAAACTTATTTACAATTATTTATGTATCTCGGAAAGAAAACACACAAATGCGAAAATATAAAACTATCACAGTTGGAGAGAAATAAAATTTTATTCCAAATGAAATCGGAAAGATCGAAAAATATTTAACTAAGCGAAAATGCGGAAAGTAAAATACTTTGCAAACGGTTGAAATCTGAAAAATGAAAAAAAACCTCCCTAATATTGAAAATGCGAAAACGGAAAATTATCTTAACAATTTCACAATAAAAGAAAAATAGCTAAATACGGAGACGATGGGAAAACGTGCTGTGGCTAATATTCGGGCAGGGCAGAACTCCCCCGATTTACCTGCAAGTAATAAAAGGGAAGGGCATAACTCCGCCGATCAGTTGGCAAATGTACCTAATCCCAAGGCAGAACTGCGCCGATTACTACAGTTCATGGGCTACACTATTTTCGTTTTATTCGCTATCGCTTGTAAAAGGGCAAGGATAAACAATTGAGGTTTAATAAAAAGTAAAACGAACGGGACTGATGATCCGATACCCCGTTAATCCCCTGAAGAAAATCGCGTGGTCGAGCCCGTACTTGGCAACAAAGGTCGCAGGTAGCTCGTGGTCGAGCTCGTAGATTCCCGTAATTAAGAAGTAGTTGGCGCAGTTATGCCCTAAGCTTACAGGGCCTTAAGAAGGGTATGGAGGAGAGGCAGGTAAATCGGCGGAGTTCGACTCCCCCGTAATATTCGGTAGTGCGGCTTTTACATATCGAGAGAGAGAGAGAGAGAGAGAGCATGAGAGAGAGGATACGGTAGACGGGAATTAACTTTTCCTCAACGCGACGACGGAAAAATTAATTCTGGGCGGTTGGGAAAACGGACGTTTTCACAACCGCCGGTTTAACACATAGTAACAGTGTTGCCAACCGTAGCGGAATTCCGCTACGGTAGCGGAATTTTAGCCTTGGTAGCGGCGTAGCGGCGTCGAGACCAAACGTAGCGGGATTTTCAAATATAACTTTGAATAATAATTATGTCCTGTAGTTTTACACGGAACCTTAAATAAATATGATAATGAAAATGTGTAATAATTGTTTATCATTTAATTAAAATTCCTGTTAATAGGGATGCATAACACATAAAATCATCGATGTAGGATGTAGTATCATTGCAGGTAACTATGGTTACCAATGTACAGTGCGTAGCCGTATTCAAATAAATTCTGAGATCAACTGATAGATGTCCCTTGTCCTCCGTGCCGATGTGTAATTTACCCGCACTCGAAACCTATATGAATCCCCCTGGACTTTTTTTTGTAGTAATTCCCCTCCGGACTTTTTGTAGTAATTCCCCCCCGGACTTTTTTGTTATAATTTAATCAGTAAATCCCCGAAGAAAGGAGGCTATAAAAAGAATTGAAAACAGCTCTGCCATCATTTTTGCTTTAAAAAGTGATTGCGTCTAGACCTAGACCAAACCGACCTCTTTTTTTAATCATTAAGACAAAGTGCCCCAAGTGGTGATAGTTGAGAACAGGCGTCGTGATGTCTCAAATAAGTTACACAAACTACAAACAAAAAAATTGGAATTTGTATTAATTATTTTATTTAGTTAGATACAATCGAGTCTGATGACGATTTGAGCGATAGCAGTGAAGCCAAAATGGTTAAGCGGCGCAAACTGGAAGTAAATCAGGCAAGACAGTATCAGTGGATTGACCAGGCAGATACAACTGGACCAACTCCTAGGCCTAGCACTAGCGTAGAAATTGAAGCAACCCCTAGCACAAGCGCGATAAGGGCTGGAGCAACGCCGAGCACTAGCAGCCCTAGGGATGAATGGTCTAGTAGTCAGCGTAGCGAGGTAAGAAACCAGAGTTCCCGCGTACAACGCTTTTCTCAAAAATGGTTGTCGGACCCAAAATTAAAAGGGTGGATACAAGTAGCTGAACATGATAACATGTACGCAAAATGCAATGCTTGTGTTATTAACTTAAAAGCTAAGTATAGTGACCTCATAAATCACGCTAATTCAAATAGACATAAAAAATCTGTAAAGAATTTGAAGTCTTCAATGAAAGTAGATACGCTCTTGAAAGACAAAATTATCAAAAATTAGGAACACATTGATGTTGTATGTGCAAATCTTAGAAACGCCTTATTAGTAGCTGAACACAATTTAAGTTTTAGTGTTATAGATCATATTACCAAAGTTAATAAAGCAAATTATAAGGATTCTAAAATAGCTGCATCAGTGCAGTTAAGTCGAACAAAGTGTACAATGATAATCAAAAATGTATTGGCCAACTTTGTAACTGATGAATTAAAACAACAAATTCAGGGTAAAAAAATTTCACTGCTATTAGACGAAGCTACTGATGTTAGCAATAAAAAGTTATTATGCATTTTAATTAAATTTATCTATGGTAACGATGCTAAAACACAAGTTCTAGTCTTAAAGGAAGTAGATAGCGACCATGGAACTGCAAAGGGTTTGCACGCATTGCTGAAACAATCTCTTACTGAATTTAACATTCAAGAAAAAAATGTTGTTGGTTACTGTGCTGATAACGCCAGCGTAATGATGGGGTCAAAAGAAAGTGTCAAAAAATATTTGTTAAACAGCAATCCACATTTAATTTCTAACGGTTGCATTTGTCACACAATTCATCTAGTTGCAGTTTCAGCAGCGTCTTGTTTACCAGATAAATTAGAAAATTTATTACAAAACATTAGTACTTATTTTTCAAGAAGTCCTAAACGTCAATCAGTACTTGAAACGTTTCAAGAATACATGAATAATGAAAAAGTAAAAATTTTAAAGCCCAGTGCAACTCGTTGGTTAGCTTTGTCTAAATGTGTGGACAGAATTCTTGAAATGTGGGATGTTTTAACAGAATTGTTTCGATTAGCTGATTTTGAAGGTGAATCTGCAGTGGCCAAAATAATATTCAATGACATAAATAATCCAATAACGAAAGCTTATTTGTTGTTTTTAAAATATATTTTACCCACCTTTAATCAATTCAATGCATTCTTTCAATCTGAGAAATTGTTGACTGCTTCAATATACTCAGAATGTTTGAGGTTTTTGAAAGTATTAGGAAGTAATTTTTTAAAGAAGAAGTATATCTCTGATCAAATTGTTAATATTAACAGCCTCCATCCTCACTACCTTTTGCCCATTGAGGCTATTCAAGTAGGATCGTCAACATCAGCTCTTATTGCATCGTTTGACAACAATTTAAAAGAATAATTCTTATTAAAATGTGTTTCTTTTTATCAGATAGCTTTTCAAGAATGTCAAAGTCGATTCCCCTCTAAACAACTTTTTTAAAAATTTAAATTTTATTCAAAAAGATGTTGTTCTCGATTTAAACTCTATTACTGACATACAATGTGTGGCTGAAAAAATTTGTCCAGATAAGGTTGACGAATGCACAAAGGAATATAGACAATTACAACTGTATTTTTCTGACGACGAAAAGTCAACCTTGCCTAACAATACTATACAGTTATGGACATATATAAGCACTCTTAAAAATTATAACGATGAATTTCTTTTTAAAAATATCGCCGAACTAGCATTGACAGTTTTATGTATTCCACATGGTAATGCTGATGTTGAAAGAGTGTTTTCTAGTATTACGGACATTAAAACTAAAAAAAGAAATAGACTTTCAACACCAGTCCTTGAAGCTGTATTGCGCATAAAACTAGATTTGCACTACAATAAAATGTGTTGCCACAATTATGATTTTACCAATAAACACTTCAAAAGATATAATACCAGTATGTATTCATTTAAAGAGTAAACTTCACTGTTTTATTTCATTTTCCAAGATAGTAAGTATTGTACAGTAGTATTGTTCATATTTTGTTTTTTGTATGAATATTGTATTTTTATTAGATAAGTAGTTTTAAATGATTGTTGTCTTCTTTATAATTACATAGTTCACACAATAAAAACTTCTTCTTCTTCTACACCCAAATTATTTACAACGAAAAACGAAAAATCACAGATAACGTATAGCCTACTAGCCAACCGGTCGGGGACGCTTTCACAATAGACGAATAACTACGAATAGTTCAGGTGGCTTAAGACTATCGGTCTGGGACTATGCACAATTTACGTACACTCACAAATAACAAATAATTCAGCGGCTTATAACTAACGGCGGTGACGTTTACAATAGACAGATAGACGGATCGACTTGCTATAAACAAGTCTCGGTTCTCACCTTGGATTAACTCGGGCAAAGGACGCCGTAGGGGCGAGTGGTTTATATTCATTTATTCTTGGTATTTAAGCGATGGTAGATTGAACAGTGCCTTATCGGCCGCCATCTATCCGAGATGGGTTTGATTTCGCGATCAATTGTATAGTGGGTGGTCTACTCTCAACTCTCTAAAAAAATGGGCTTCTTCCTCAAGAAAAGCAATAATTGTAACGGTTCTATACGGAAATTATTGCTTTTCTTCTCGATGATATCGGCGAATAGGGTGTCGGAGATTTTCGCTGTTAAACGATTAAACGGTTGCACATGTTCCCATTTACAAAACTAAACAATTTTTCTAAACCCCGCTAAGTCCCTAGCTTCCCAAAAAAAAATTCTATTCACCCAAAAAGACAAAACCGGAAACTAATTTTCACCCAATGAAAGAAAAAGAAAGCTTACATAATTGTAATGGTAAATAAAATAAAACAATATAGGCAAAGATAAATAACTAAAATAAAAATAGTTATATTTGCGCGCGGCTCGGTCTCCTACCGGCAGCGGCATTCCCGCGACATCTTACCGATGGCTCCGCAGCGCGAGCAGAACACCAACCCGGGGTTGCGGCAAGTGTTTCTTTGGTGGCCCTTCTGCCCGCACTTCCAACACGTCGCGGGAGTGATGTCTACGCGTCTCACGGTCTCGGGTCTGCTCGTCTCGACGCGGACGGTGGTCGCCGTGACCTGGGCTGCGGCCGAGGTAGGGCGGAGTTGCCTACTCTGCGTGTTGGCAGTAATCTCTCTCTCCCGTGCGAAACTCCGCCTCCAGAAACTCCAATATAGCGAGCGCAGGGAAAGGGTCTTCTGCGACTTCCGGCAGGAGATCCCCTACATAGTGGTTGTAGGGACCCGGGTTGAATCGCCTTAGAAATCCCCTCCGGTAAGCCGTTCGCAGGTTCCTCCTCCCAGCCCCGGTGTTTATCCAATCCCTCGCCTTTTCGGCTGCTGACCGTGTTTGTAGGAATTCTGTAGGGGCAACCTGGACTGCGGCGTCAGCGAACCTAGGTAGGGTTGCTCGGCCTACTGTGAGTGTCAGCCTGGAGGGGTCCCCGGCGGCGGGCGGCGTCGTCAACGAGGCAGCCAGCGGCGGTGGGCGGCGGCGGGCGGCGTCGTCAACGCGGCGTGGGGCGGCGTCGTCAGAACGGCGACTATCGGCGTCGTGGGGGCGGTGGCGTGCTCATAGTCTAACTCGTCCCTCAGGGCGTCCTCGAGTGCCAAGATTACCCCAGCTTCTGTGGTGTCCATGTTCCTATAAAGAAGATCAGAATTAATCCCTTTCGTTGATACTTAACTTAATAGAGGTCGGTCGGCGGCGGTTTCGTCGATGTCGGCGACCCAGGCGATTTACGCCATGCCACGCCACTGTGTGCGGACCTCGTCGCGTCGAGCGAACATCCATCGAAGCGCCGGCCGGCGGTCTCGGCGATCCTGTTATTGACGGCGGCTTCGATGAATAATATGACGGCACTCCACTGGGTTCCGGCCTCGGCGTGTCGGGTGAACGTCCTTCGCAGCGCCGGCGCCCCCCGGCTGTTTCAGTTGTAGACGGCGGTATTTCGGGAGCGGAACGGCTTCGTTTTACTCGATATTCGGCTAATATTCGGTAGTGCGGCTTTTACATATCGAGAGAGAGAGAGAGCGTGAGAGACAGGATACGGTAGACGGGAATTAACTTTTCCTCAACGCGACGACGGAAAAATTAATTCCGGGCGGTTGGGAAAACGGACGTTTTCACAACCGCCGGTTTAACATACAGTAATCGTTCATCCACAGATAGCTTATATCTAGCGGTCGGTACGCTCACAACGCAAAATCACAGATAACGTATAGCCTACTAGCTAGCGGTCGGGGACGCTTTCACAATAGACGAATAACTACGAATAGTTCAGGCGGCTTAAGACTATCGGTCGGGGACTATGCACAATTTACGTACACTCACAAATAACAGATAATTCGGCGGCTTATAACTAACGGCGGTGACGTTTACAATAGACAGATAGACGGATCGACTTGCTATAACAAGTCTTGGTTCTCACCTTGGATTAACTCGGGCAAAGAACGCCGTAGGGGCGAGTGGTTTATATTTATTTAGTCTTGGTATTTAAACGATGGTAGATTGAACAGTGCCTTATCGGCCGCCATCTATCCGAGATAGGTTTGATTTCGCGATCAATTGTATAGTGGGTGGTCTACTCTCAACTCTCTAAAAAAATGGGCTTCATTACACGATCTTGCAGGAAAGGTCCGAGGAAAGTCATTTCTTTATTAAATTTATACGATCTCTTTTTAAATGCAACATCTCCGCTTTTTCCCTTCCGAAATTTTACAGCCTTTCGATAGCTATTTCGAACTCATGACCATTTCTCCTTACATACAGTTGCTGAAATAAATATTATGATGAATTAAATGGTTATAATCAATCAAACCGAATGATTGACGATTTGATTTGGTTAACATAGTCTTTCAACTCGGGTACACATAAATGTAATTTTTTAGGTTTCTTGCCCCAGGTGACTCATTTCATTCAATAGCATATAGCTACAGGTTTGGTCATACAACAGTGCGCAATATTGTGCATTCAACATGCAAAGCGATATGGAAAAGACTGCAGCCAATCGAAATGCCCACACCAAGGAATGAAATAATATGGAGAAACATTGAAAAGGACTTTGCTGTTAAATGGAATTTTTCAAATTGCATCGGTGCCTTAGATGGTAAATATGTGGTAATACAAGCACCTCCGAATAGTAGATCGCAATATTTTAATTATAAAAAGACGTTTAGTATCGTTTTATGGCATTGGTTGATGCACATTACAAATTCATAATTGTGGATGTTGGCGTTCATGGGAGAAATAGTGACGGTGCTAATTCTTCTATGGGAAAATCAATGTTGAGTGATACATTGGCAATCCCTGCTGATTAGGTACTTAATGGTACAAATTTTCTTTTTCCTGTAGTTTTTGTTGGCGATGAAGCTTTTCCCCTTCGTAAGAATTAAATGCGTCCTTATCCGGGTTGTCAAAGGCTAGGAGATGAAGCAAAAGCAATCTTTAACTACAGGTTGAGTCGCGCACGTAGATTATCGGAAAATGCTTTTGGAATGTTAACCAACAAATTTAGAATGTATCAAAGAAGAATACAAATGTCGTCCGAACATATTGACGTAGTAATATTAGCAACATGTTGCTTACATAATTTCCTAAGAAATGATGTTTCAACTGTCGAGTTAGAACGAAATAAAGATAAAAATAATATTCAGGCCTCTACAATTCACAATTTCAGGAATGTTGGTGGTATAGCTACTGAAGAAGCATTGTGAGATTATTCTAAAAATTACTTTTCTACAACGGGTTGCGTGAATTGGCAACTGGAAAGAGTACGAAAAGGTTATACCTAATAAGTCCTCCTTTTGTCATTTTCTTTTTCAGTTCTTGCCAAAGCTTTTCATTCAGATGCTGTTTATATTCTTGGCTCAACTTGCGTTTTTCTTCTACGTCTTTGAGTTCTTGTACCTTTCGCAAAGAGCACATTGATCTTTTTTAGGTACGAAAAAAGAAATATTGAATTCGGTATTAAACATTCTGTTGAATGTGGAAGACGTCGCAAAAGCTAAACCATCCTTTTCAGTAATTGTTTATAATCTTTGTAGATAACGGCCAATGATTTATCACTTGAAATAAAGTCTCTTGTCGTTTGAGCTCTCAAGTAATGAGATTCAATCCTTGGAATAGGATTTATAAAATCTATAACGCTCTGTTTAATTTGTGGATCAACAGTTGATTGATGACCGTGTTTTCCTTTCAAATCAGCTTGTATGGCTCCTGATTCCGACTTCTTGGAAAGTGCCGTTTGTATCGCTTTATAACTCAATTCAAGAGTGGATTGAAAAATCGGTTTGCATACCCTCATTTTGGAATCATCAACCTCAAAATAAAATGCGGTGTTTAGAGCTCTAGAATTTTGTGTGCTTGAATATCGATATTTAGGCTGTATTTTTTGTGAGTGTCGTACTACAAATTCTCTCTGCCTTTCAAGATTGCCGAGTCCCCAAAATGCATCAAAAAGCTGTTGCCTCGAAATTTCATCTATCTTATCTTTATATTTCAGCCTACATTTTTCTCCACCGGGGGGGTCCAACTTTTCTCTCTAACACTTGTATCTTCGATTTCGACAAAGACTGGTATGCTTTACCAGAATTTCTCAGCACTTTTGCAACTTTTGATTTCCACATCGTTGGTTTTCGTACTCTCTTTTTACCTTATTTTACTTCTATCACGGGTTCTTGGGCATTAATTTCAGCTACCGTAGCATTTTGAGGGTCAAGTTGTACATGTGCACTATCATCTTCGATGTCCGACGAGCTACTAGAACTTCATGAACTCTTGGAGCTACTACTGTTGGTGCTGGACGAAGACGATGAACTAGAAGGTACAACCTTAAATGGTGTCTTACTTTTATGAACCAATCGGAAATTGGGATCCCCATCTGTGTCGTCAAAGTCACTTTCGGGTTGGTGAAATGTAATAATTTGATGTACCAGTCTGCCGTTGTTTAGACGTGCTCGGAATAGATTTATCAACCATAGATAAGGCGGCATGAGTTTCCTTTGATGAGTCTGCATACCGTCCCCTTCTGTGTTATTTCTTCAAACTCCTGTCGTATGGGACTAGTAGTATCTGGTTGTATATTTTCATACTGAGTGAGTAAGCTAGGGCTGATGTTTTCTTTGTCCCTTTCTTTAACCAAATTTACTAAAAACTGTCCACGATTCAACCTCGGCTTCGGTACGCCACATCGATTTAATAAGCCATCGATGTAGGCTGATTTACATTGAGTCAGTTACTGACTCCAAATTCGAGGAAAGTCAGTACTGGCCCGATACTGACATAGTGTAAATTGATTTGGAGTCAGTGGTAACTGTCAATGTTAATCAGCCTTGACGTGGTCGATCTCATGAGCTTCGATGTAGTAAAATTTGAAGTGGCGTACTGGAGGCCATCTAAACAGCTCTAACTTAAAAACTGTTCAGTAAAAACACAACAAGCTGTGTAGTTACTAGGATGAAAATAAAATATTTATTAAGATGAAACGACTCCATTCGCTACTAGCAAAAAGTTCATTTTCATTTGTTTTTTAAAAAAATATACGAGTTTAAAAAATGACTCAATATTTCCTAACGGTCTTTATTTACTTTTGCCCGTTTAGCCCTGGGAAGACCGCTTGGCCCAGATTCCCACATGTTGGCTAATTATTAGCAAAAACAATGGCGGAACCGAAAACTGTACATAACTCGCTTCAAACAATGCTACGAGAGTGTGCTACCCGAATTTCATACGTTCCATTCCACAGCTAAAGTTTTACTGACGTATTATGTGTGATAACAACGAAGACGCTGATCGGCGTCGGTCGGGTGGGGGACGACCAGCGATATGACGCCGATCCGCGTTTAATATTGTATATTAAAATTTGATCTTCTTCATTCGGTGATGTTGGCCTCTCTTCAATTTTGGTTTCATAAACTTCAGATGGGGCAAAATGCTCATCTTATTGCATGTTTATTGCATGGATATATGCCACTTGATGGAAAACAACTTATTGCATTAGCTGGAGTTGCTGCTTTTAGGTAAGCCGCAGAAAAGACTTTAGCCACATCAAACTGGCTTATTACACGTTCTGGATATTTTTTTTGCAAAACATTAATTGCAATCTGAAAGAACTTCCTTATGGGCCATATACAGGCACATCCAGAGGCTGTACTCGGTGAGATGTATGAGGTGGGATTTACAAAAATATAACATGATTTTTTGAAGGAAAATCAAAAGCAGCATAGCTTTTGTGTGACTCGTGATTGTCAAGAATCAACAGAGCTTTCCTCTCTGCAGTGGGATGCACTTATTGCACAAAAGTGTTGAGCCAATTCAAGAAATGGTCGGCTTGATCCATCCTCTCTGTGACCGAAGTTTCAGAGCCCGGCGAAGTTTCATCTGGTAATCTTGGATCAAATCCTTTTCACTTGAAGATGACAAAAGGCTGAATAAACGAACCTGTAACGCTGCAGCAACAAACAACCAATGTTAGGGCGCCTCTTTCATTACTAGAAATTATTCCCATTTGCTTTTTCCTGAGTTACACAAAATCTTTGGGGGCTTCGTGGATGTTGCTCTAACCCCAGATTCATCCATGTTAAAATTCATTTCGGGAACAATTTTGTTTTTTTCCAAATTTGTTTCCAACAAATCTTAAAATCTGGTTACAGCTTCACGGTTGAAACCCTTAGCTCTGGCAACTGATATTGGGTTTGGGACTCTTAGTGCCAAATTTGCATGTCTAAGTTTGAAGTTTTTAAACTATCCTCGTCCCGTAATATTTTCTTTGAATGATCCCCCTTTTCCTTTGATTCTAGCACACTCTCCAGCTAGTTTAAAAAATTTTACCCGTGTTAAACCATAAAAAAATAGAGTCCATCTTGTGCACATAATTTAACAATTCTGTTTCTGTGGAAAAAATGTTGAAAACCTACCCAACTATTTTTCTGTGCAGCCTGATTTTACATGTCTATGTAAGGAATGCCATACATTCGACTTCCATTTAAAATTGAGGTTCTGCCTGCTTCTAAAATGGCAGGTTTTAAATTGTCCTCGGACTATTTGGCCATGTCAGTCTTTCTTTTATAATTATACACCATCTGAAAAATAAAGAAAATTTATTTCATTTGATAATTAATAAAAGCAAACAGTAAAATAACGAGACGGACAAAATGGATACTATTCATTTTGCCCGGCTCCATTTTCCCGACCAGTACCAAAAAGTTAAATCAAGCTGCAAAATACAAATAATTTTAATCAAAACCTGTTGCTAACGTTGATCGTCAGGCTAATTATGTTTATTACAAAGTAAGTTCACAACATCCACCATTATTTATAACACAATAAAAACTAAATAACTTAACGTGATTTATCGTTATTATTTAGCATATTCCGGTGTTTAGTCGCTACTCTTCGATATAAACACCACTGCGATTAGTGGGCAACTGACGCGCAACGTTGCCAGGTCCAAATTGTAAATTTTTTCGAAATTTTCACTGGATTTATGTAAACATGAAAAAAGGGGGAAATTAAAAAAAAATTAAAGTAATTTTTTAATTCGAGTCCTTAGAACGATTATAAAAAAGAAACACAAATACAAACCAACATGAAATATTTACAAATACAATAAAAAGTTGAAATTAATCACAAAATAGTTCCTACAGTAATATTATACAATATGTGACTTAATCATACATTTTGTTATGATTTTTTATTACTGCATCCGTAATAACAACATCATAACGGTTTTCTGGCTAAATTAAGTTTTTTGAATGAAGAATTCCAGTCAAAGTGTCAGTGCTTAATCTATTCCTTTGTTTTGTTTTATTTAAATTAATTGAACTGAAAACCCTTTCAACGCAGGCACTACTATGGGGAAGGACAAATAAAATTCTCACAAACTGAGAAAGTTGGGGATATAACAAAGTGCCATCGGCATTTTTAGAGTTACAAACTTCTTTCCAAAATTCTAACTCTTCCATTTCAAAATTAATGGAAGAATATTTTAGTGTTTGTAATTTCCAATCTAAGTCATTGATATCTATTATTAGATCAGGAAAATTTATAATTAACGAACCGAGACTATCAACATTTGCAATTGGTAAAGGATTTAGAAAAGTTAATGATTTAAGGATAACAGCTTCACCGGAATTGAATGGAAATCTTTGGAAAAAGTTGATGCTCTGTTTCGGTGGTAAAAATTTAAACCTCTTAAACGAAAATAATGTTTTGCAGTACTTGGTAGGCTATCATCTGCTAGCGCTACTGTGATTTTTGGACCCAAGCATAAGTGCTCAATTGAAACATAATGTTCTGGATTTCTATACAGTAATTTGTTTAAATCCGTATTCTTTAAATACTCTGGTTTGATGTAATAACTAGACAATAATATAAAAGAGGTCATTCTTGAATAAAGCAGATGAATCTCTGGAGCATCAGCTTGAAATTCCGAATTCAAATCATTAAAGGTGGGTAAAATGAATTCTAAAAATACTAAATATAACGGGATTGTTGAGCAGTTCATAAATTTCGGTTGGTCCAGAAACAGAATCATAACTTTCAGCCCGAAAATAGAGTTTAATGCTTCAAATTTTTCTAAAACCCTTTGTACTACACTATTTAGTGATAACTATCGAGTCTGAGAAGGGTGTAATATTTTGTGCGGTTTAAGTTTCAGAAATGACTGAAATCCTTAAAATTCACTTTTCTTTTAAAACTTTCTTGCATGTATGAAATATGTTCTCGAAATTAATCCGAAATGGATATGAAACAACTGTAAGAGTTTTTTTTTTGAAAAAGGAGTTTGTAGCCCCAGCCGGGATTTGAACCCGGGTCTCCCAATTTCGCGTCGGGTGTTCTGACCACTAAACTACTAAGTTTCATTTTATCAGTTTCATTTCAGGTGTTCCTGTTAAACGCTTTAAGAGGAAATGCGGAGGACGTATTGGTTGTATGCAACACACCGCACCTCCTGTCAGGTTAATTAAGTGATCTCTTATGGGTTCTCGTTTTATAACTGAATACATAGATGAAATATGTTCTCGAAATTAATCTGTGAAAGTGTATACGAAACAATTGTAAGAGTTTTTTTTTTGAAAAAGGAGTTTGTAGCCCCAGCCGCGATTTGAACCCGGGTATCCCAATTTATGCTGTCTTCTTGTCAATTTTTCTACTTCGTCTGGCAATGTTTGGCAAGCATAAAAAGCGCATAGCGCCAAAGAATGGCAAATGCATTTCATTACAAAAAGATGTGGAACATCTTATAACAGCACTATTTTCAACGAATTTATATTGCCAATCACCGTATTGGCACCATCTGCACCAAAACCATCTAAATTTTGTTTGTATGGTACATTGTATTTATTAAAAAAAAAGGTATACTTAAAAAGTGTTTGATACCACCACGCTTATCTTTGAAAGTTAATGCACCTTCTTTCTTCCTTTTAATGAGCGTGGTATTCTTTTCCGGCCGAATGTCGAAGATTTCCATGAATGTTTGCCTCCGACTCTGTGCCTCCTCGTCGTGGCGTGGTCTCTGAACAGGTAGAATTTGCATAAGACCCATCAGATAAGATCCTTGTTTGTTCATCCCCAGTTTGTAGTAGGAATCAAACAAAGTCTGCATAATGCCCGCTACGTCTCTGCGCCCATATTTGCACTTGCACGTCGCCTAAACAAAAAAGCGGCAAGTTTATGATAACATTGTAATACATAAAAAATACATAACATACCGTGTTTATAGGTGCTCGTCTAGGAGGTTTATTTTTTCGACTTTTACTAGTCACATATTCATTTCCACTCACTCTAGCCTTACTTTCCACCTCATCCATGTTAGCAAAAACTGTTCTCAAATCACAAAAAACTGATCAATAAACACGATCAGTATCGTCATACAAACTTCGCTTGTCTTTCGAGGCACTTAGATCTCTTGGACATCAACGAGCACCCCTACCTAGCAGCGAACCACCTTTTGACGCATTTTACAATGTAAAGGAAAGCGCATTTGTACTTAGATCTGGGACACCCTGCGGGTGTTCAAGGGATTTTTTCTTTGTTTATTTTTTATTTTATTCTGTAACATTAGGAAATGTACATGAATGGCTTAAAAACGCTACGTAATTTATTCTCATTTCGTAACACAATAAGTCGGTAATTAGAACATACTCATGCTATTTCGTAAAATGACGCGGAAACAGCTGACTTAGAAACGCTAAATTGGAAACAATGTCTGAGGTCGAAAATTTGACTCTGCTTCGTTCTTTTGTCAAATAAGCAAAAGCGGATAAAAACACTTCAGTAATTAAGAGGGCGGACTTTATGACTAAACAAGGATAGAATGGGTTCAATAAGCAAAATTTGACCAATGAGAATTTCGAGGAAAAATTTGATCGAAGTTTGATACTCGGAGAAGGGGGAACCGAGAGCTCTTGTAGAAAAGAAATTTGAGAGTCAGGGAGTCGGTCAGAGGCCGAACCCAGAGACGGTCGGGGACCGCACCCCGTCCGGTTGTGATTTTGTTGTGAGTTGTCATCCTGGTGGTGAAGGTAAGGACCGCAAGGAAGGGTTAGGGTTAGGTCAGAGTTAGGGAGGACGGTCAGGGACCGGACCTCAGGTCAGTTGTGTTGTACTGGGGTAAGGTTTTTGTTAACGGCCGGGGACCTTTGAGGAAAATCATAGTTCTATTCGCGAGGGCGAAGTTAGGATATATTTTCAGATCGGGTACCTTTGAGCGGTATTGGAGGTTAATTCGCGAGGGCGAAGTCCAGAGTTGGGAGTTATTTTCAGGTCGGGGACCTTTGGGAAAAGTCAGAGTTTAGTTCGCGAGGGTGAAGCGAGGAACGAGAAGTTATTACGAAGGAGTCGAAAGGATTTGGAGTGGTTTAGAGTTGCTAAACGAGTCGTTCACTTTTAAGAGTGAGAGTTATTGAGTGAGAGAGGCGATTTTAGTGTTTACAGGTTACGCGAGGGTCGTAATCTCTCTGGAGTTTAGAGTTATCGTTCTAGGGCATCAGTCTTGCCAGTGTTAGAATTGTTAGAAGATAACTAGATAACTAACGTTCGGAGCGGTCGGAACCCTCATACAATTGATAGTTTTCGTTTGGACTCATTTGGATTCATAAATAATCACTTTTACTCGTTAAAATAAAATAATCGTAGGGACGCGTTCCCTACGCGTTCGTTTGGTATTAGACGTTAATTCACAAAATATGAAGTAGTACTAGAACACATACTCAAACATTACACACTATCCCAATAATTAAATTAAAATTTATTTACTACAAAGTTTTTTTTCAGCTTTTTTGTTTTTTGGTATTGCTTTTCGTTGTTTGTGCTATTGAATTTTTGGTTTTACAATAATTATTTAAAAGTATATTGGAGAAGTGGACTATATACATTTCGAATATCTTTTTTCGATCAATTCCACATTTTGTACACTTAATAATATTAGATGTCATATTTTTATATTTTAACATTTCCATAGACAATACTTGCAAAACACTTTTTTGTGACTTACATTTTAAAAGATAGTTTTCAAATCTTTTACCAATCATAACCTTAAATAATAAAAACATGTTTGTTATGCACTATAATATCTTTAGGCCATTTTAAGCCCCCTCGGTCTAAACATTGAATCTAAGCTAATTGGTTAATTTAAAATGATGTGTCAATATCTAAATTAGTCTGATAACAAGTAAATTCTGCACAGCTTTCACACTTCAATTTCTTATTAACAAGTCTCCTTATGTAACCAGCTATATATATTAAAATGAGTGTTTCTTGGCCATCAACTAATTCATCTTCCGTCATTATTAGAACGTTAAGAAATGATTTAAGTTTGATCTACCAGTGTCCATTTTTATTAATAGTTATATAATTAGTCAGAACAATTTTGTTTTTTTAACAATTGAGAAATACCCGATTGTGTCCAACCGATATGATAAAACCGGGTAGTATCTTAAATACCATCTCCATAACCATAACCAATCTCCTATCCTTTTATTGTTGGATGGCTTTCTGTATGCCTTAGTAATTGGAAAAACGTCTTTGGGAGACACAGTGAACTTACGAATTGGTTTTGGTGGCGTTGCTTGTGAAGTTATGTGGTTAGTGGTGACCTGTTTAGGAACTGGAGAGGCTGAGACTGAGAAGCTACAACTTGGTTGAGGAGAGTTGGCACGTGGAGTTAACGGGGTTATCAATTCTGTAGCAGTCTGCTTTATAGTTGAAGTAGAATTTATATCAATCTCGTCGCCTGAATCCTTGTCAAACTTAGTTGATGTAGATTCATTTTCTTGTCTATTTAGTTCTCGCTCTGTTGTTTCTGGGGGAGCAAACATCCACTCGGGAAAAACCTCTGGATTTAGGGGATAAATTTCAGTCTTCTGAATCCACTTATTGCAGTCTGCATGGTCGCCGCTTTAACAAAAGCCTCTCCAAAGAGTTCCCCTACTTCAAAAATTGTAACACGTCAACCAGGATGCTGACGCATCCATTTTCTTACTTTATCTCTATAATAGGTGCTAAGGGCAGCCATAAATGGTACGTCAAGGGGTTGTAATCTATGTGTACAATGCGGTGGAAAGCATATTATGACCACATGACCCAGGTCCCCGAGAGCCAACACCACAACATAACCACATGATGTTCTATGGCCAAATTTATTAACTCCAAGCTTTTCGTATGCGTAGCATGTCCATCTAGAAGCAGGAGACCGGGGCTGTCAGCTGTAGGGTGAGTAAGGTCGATAAACTTTTTAAACCACTTAATAAAAATATCTGTTTGAATCCATCCACTTGAGTAATATACTGATATTCAGCAAATGTTCCAGGAGGTGAGTGGTCTAGAAGCCTTGGGTTGGGGAAGCTTTTTAGAAATAATCAGCATTGTAGGCATATAGGAACCACTTGCGCTTATACAAATTTCTGCGGTAACCAAAGTTCCTCTTTCCGCGGAAACAAGAGCTCCAATTAGTCTTTTTCCTCTAATAGAAATAACTTTAGACTGCTTATTGGGGACAGTTGTAATCCCCGTTTCGTCAACATTCCATATGCGCTCCGAGGAAAATTTGTGTTTATTACAAACTTCTGTTAACAAACTAAAAAATCTTTTCCACTGCTACTCGATTAAATCCTATAGCTCGTCCAATTGAGGTAGTTTCTGAAAAGAAAATTTGGATGCCGTGAGTAAAAATAATACAGCCAACTTTTACCAGCCATTTTCTTTTCGGAGATAAAGTTGTGCTCGACGTTGTTTCTTACGGCTAGTTCATATGCAAGAATGGGACAGACAAAGTAAATCCGAATAATCGGCTGTCCATTTGTAAGACATGTGAAACTAGTTCTTTTTCTTGTGCAATGCCAAACACAGGCTTGTAACCGACCCAGACCTAAAACAAAATGGTAAAATCAGTTAACGAAATGTTACTGTTAAAAATAACAGAATTAAGTTAAAAGTAAGCCTTACCTTTCTTATTAGCTTCTTCAGCAGAATTACCATTTCTACCTTTTTTTTACACGATCTTCTTATGTTGATTGAGGAACGTTAAAACTTTGAGCTGCTTTCGTATGTCCCATCCTGTGTTCTAGCACTTCATTGATTGCCCCTTTCATGGTTTTTTGTTGTATTTAACTGAAAACAAAAAAAAACAAGTCTCTTATAATCGGGTACCACAATGATGTTTGAATTTTTGCTGAATTATCTTAAAAATATCTTACTACAATACATACTGTTTTCGTAGTAGAAATATCTATTAATGCATCGATTAAAATGCTGAATTTGTTTTTTCGTAGAATATTCGTTAAATTTTTCTTATAACTTTCAGCAATTACATTTGTTATAATAGCTTTGGACTTAGTTCATCGAACTGATAATTTTTGAGCAATTTTTGAGTCGGGAAATGCAATTGCCAGTAATGGACATTGATGATCGACATAGACATCGTTAAAAATGAAATATTGTGCTAAGCCAAAAATCCACAAATTTTAATTTCAGCTTGATTTACTGGATTTTGATAGCTACTAGAAGCAGATTGAGTAAATAACTCCATTAAAGATGATGAAGTAGTTTTCTTTAATTTAAATTGTTTCAAATGTGTGGCGGACTTGGAATGATTTGTAAATAATTGTGGTAAGCTCCAATAGAAACGTATCGCATAACACACATTGTGCTTTGTAGTTATTTTGTGGTACTTGGCCTTAACCATATTTATATTCCACTACATTTTGCTATAACTTCTGAATTTCCAGAACAAATTATACAAAAAATTAATGAAGTGTGTGGCCTCTCAATATTATTTAAACATCTTTTAAAAACTGTAAGTACGCACTTATATCTTTACAATTAAGTTAACATTGCAAGAAATTGCCAATAATTACAATTCCTAATTTTAGTTTATTTTAATCTGTAATACAAATAAGAAAATAACTCATACCGGTGACCAATGAGTCGTTTTGGCTCTTTTCGGTTCACCACCATCACTACTATCATTACTAGACATGTTGCATCACACTGTTAAAATGTTAGAATCGAAAATGACGCGTAAACAATTGCTTCCACCTTTTATAACCTCGGCAACGTTGGGCTATTTCATTTTCTCGGGGAAGTCCAGATGTTGTAGAGGATCATTTTAAAAAAATCCCCGAGATGGCGGAATGAAATTTGTAGTTAGCATTTAGTTCGCTAGAGAACACAGAGGGCGGGTTGTATCGCAGTGACTTAACCAACTGATCATTGATCGAGGCCGCTCATCACGGATCAAGTCCGAAAAATGCGTCGTATCGCATCGATCGGCGGAGGATTTGTAGGGAAAAGTGTTACACATCGCACCTCGAGAAGAACAATGACGCAAGTGCGAAAAGAGAAATTGTTCAGAAATGACGATTACAGTTTTTTTTTTATTTCTGGTAATTGTTTAACTGAGCAACAGTAATTTTGCAAAAAATTAAGAAAACTATAATGTACAGAAAATGTATTCTAGGCGGCTTCTCGAAGCTTTCATTATCCGTCTGCATCGATGTATCATCTTATGAAGAAATGTTTGATCTTCCACTTTCTGATGGTTCATACTTGCCTCTCCTCTACAAAAATGTCCTCATCTTCCGGATAGTCAATTTCATGCTTTTTTAGGTTTGATATTTTTCTCAAATTCATTTTCATTGCGTCAGTTCTTATTACAGCATAAGAAGTAGTGGCGACATTTTCCACACCATGAGATGACGTGCTGGGCTGTGAGACAACATCATTCAAATTGCTGAAAACATCTATAATTATCAAAGAAAAAATAGTAAGTGAAGCTATGAATGAAAAAATGTATTTGCGACTTACTTGTAGAATCGGCACTACAGCGTAGCTCCGTCAAATTTGCCACATCAATCAAATGTGAAGAATTGGATATTACTTCAGTATTTATAACATTACCATATGCAGGTTTTGGTGAAACGGCAAATATCCCTTGAACAGGATTCTGTACTACAAGATTTGCATTTAAGTTATTGTAAGTAGACGACTGCGATACAGATTCATTCGAAATGCAGAGAGGATCTGAAATCATTAAAGAAATGGTAAAACCGTAGACGGAAAAATGTTGATAGTTGCGTTATACCTGTATAATCTGCACTATGGCATTGCTCCATCAAATTAGGTAGGGCACAGTAATTTGG
Organism: Cryptocephalus moraei; assembly: GCA_946251905.1. Taxonomy (NCBI): domain Eukaryota; kingdom Metazoa; phylum Arthropoda; class Insecta; order Coleoptera; family Chrysomelidae; genus Cryptocephalus; species Cryptocephalus moraei. Next base: position 13,581,831 of record OX276459.1, read on the forward strand.
TACTACTTCAGGATTCACATTTTCGTCAGCAGTTCCTTTCTCCTTTTCTGATTGTCCTGCCAATGCAACCAGCATTTTACCGCGGGTAGTCATTTTGCAGATAAGATCTATTAAGATATTCTCTGTATTTACTTTATTTCCAGGGAGGGTAGATTTCACCCCCTCTGGAAGCTTCTGCCAACCACCCCTCCCTGATTACTCGCTTATTAATCGAGAAACACTTTTGTAGGGGGCATGTACGCTGAGGACCACTTCTCCGAGGCCCAACCACTCCGGGGGCGATTCGAGAGTAAACAACTACTCCCCTGGCTACGTGCCACGCCGGGCATTGAATTACTACCCGGGAATAGTTCGGAGGGTTGTGGGAAACCATATTACTGCCGTCACACCTGGAAAAATAAGCGTAAGGCTATTTATTTAAATTTCACCTCCTACCTTGTAGAACAAAATCCCTACTCTCACCTTTTTAATTAAACTAATGAAATTACCGAGTTACTCTCCCCTTTAAAATTAACAATCCCAAAAATTAAATAAAATTCAAATGAACGAGCAAAATTAAAATTAATAATGATTTCCTAATTAACTTATACTAATATACGCCCTGCTTGTAGGTGTGTGTGCGTGGAGGGAGCCGGAGGTCCTTCCTCGGCGTCCTGTGTCCTAGACCCTGCTGCTGGCGCCGTGGTCTGGAAGCCTGGATTCTCCCATAGGACCGGAATTTGCGCAGCAGCCTCGCCGAGTCGTCCCTTGACGCTGCCTCGACGTGCCCTGGTCCAGGTTCTCTGCTGCCGGCGTCCCACGCGCTCGTAGACGTCCTAGGGGAAGTTCTAGGAGTCCCAGCTGTCCTGGTCGCTAACGTCCACTGTTGTAGTCGTCCTGGGCCTGTCTCGTCCTGCGTGTCTGGCCGAAGTCCGCTGATGCGGCGCTCCTGTCCGCTCGAAGTCGTCCTGTGTCGACATGTGTCCCTGCTTCATCTCCCTGGATCTGCCTCCCTTGGCAATTCTTGTCCAGGATCCTCAAAGCGGGCCGCTCCTCCTCCTGTCGACTCGTAGTCCGGGGTCGGCCTCGTTCGGTCTTCCTGACCTATCGTTGGCTGTGGGATTCCATCCCAGCTGCTCCAGGGTCCTTTTTCCCTGGGTTGTGGTCCGCCATCATCGTACGGGACTTATTATGCAGACACAGTCCTTCGGTTCGGCCGTAGAATGGGTTCGGTGACAGGCCTTCCGGGTTGTTCGTCCGGAATGTTCGGTATTAGGTTCACAAGGGGGATGTTTAATTGCAGGTCGGTGAGTGGGATTTTTACTTAATTATAGGATAGGACTGTTGATTATTTATAGGTTATAGCTAGGATTTTAAATAGTTATAGGAGATTAGGTAGGATTTAGATTAATTATAGGATTATAGTTAGGTTTGTCGATTGTTACTGGGTTCGTGCCTCGTAGTGGTCCCGGCCCTGCCTGGTTCGACGTCTCTCGTCGACGTCTTCGAACGCCTCCATCCCTTGTTGTAGGTCCTGCGTGTCGTTGTCGTGGCCTTTCCGCCTTCGGTAGCAGGTGTAGACGTCCTTGTTCCCCTCGTCCTCTTCTGTCGGATCCCCCTCGTCGCGTGGGTTGCAGTCCATCTTTCTCCTGCTGCTAGGCGCCTCTTGGTCCTCAACTTGTGGTGGCAAGGGCACTACCGTTGCCTGTAGGATGCTTCGCCTCGGTTGGAGAACTGCACTTGCTTGACGGGAATAATCTCGGGAACAAAGTTTAAAATCTCGGCCATGGACCGCGTTAGACGTGGATACGACATGCCACAAATTCATTGCGGAGCCCTTTATCAGGGATTAGGGCACAGGGTTTAGGGCTGGATATACGGGAACCGGATAGGAATAATGTAAGCAACCATTTGTGAAAATGAAGAGAAGAGATCAAGTTAAATAAAATTGTTATAAAAGTTCTCGATTTATAATTATAAACATTCTCTCACCTGTTTTTAGTAACCTAGATACGAAAGAAATTACCAAACATGTTTAAATAAATATTACGTGCACTTGAATTACACATCAAGGTTAAGTTTATACTGTGGATTGCGCGATTGACCATGAATTAAATAAAAATGCTGATTAATTAGGATGTGGAATTTCAACAATTATTTTCGACGATTTTGCTCGAAAAAAAAAAAAAAAAAAGAAATAACGAATAGATAAAAGGAAAACGATTAATTTGAATTAAAATGCCTAGAAACATGTAGATCGTGGTGGAGACAAAGAAATGTAATTATTGGGGCAAAAGGGATTAAAAATAATTCCCATAATGGCCGAAAATCGGAATCTCCATCATAGGTGGAAGTGGGAAAAGAAAAAGATTGTATAGGGGGTAGGAGAGATTATGACGAACTCTCCTGGGGCCGAAACGCGGCACCTCCATCATATGTCACACGCCTGAGGACCTAGGGTCCAAAGGGGGTGCTCGGGTTGGGGGTGTAGCTAGGTGGAGAACTAAGAAGAAGGCATGTTGATACAGACAATATTTATTCAAACATTAAATGTAGGGGAGAGAACATCGTAAAATAAAATTAAGGCAAGTGATCAAACGTAGAAAAGTGAGAAGAGGTTAAATGGAGGTGGTTGCTTACTTTAGCAGGACGAAGGGCAGCAGGTGCGAGGCTCCTCCAATTAGCGGCATGCCGAAAAGGACGGGCTCTCAGACGGGCAGCGAGACGTGATACTTGGTGACAGACTGACCCCCTGATCGTTATGATCCCGCTGTATAAATACAAGCGGAATGTTTACGAACGTGGTGTCGTACCTGTCCGAGAGTCGTGTCGTCCTTCGGTTTAAGGTCGCCGCGGTGCTGAATAAGCTTAGACGGCGTCCTATTTTCGCTAATTGGGGCCGCATCGCGACAATATTATAGATGGATATAAATGGTTATTGAATAGTAATAGTAGTGTTGAAGTCCTAGTTCTTGCTATAGGAAAATATGTGCTGTCGAAGGTTTGATATCCTACAGCTCAATCGAGCAGTGTCCCCAAGTGAGGGTTTTATACGTTCCACCTTTCAAATACCTCTTATCGTCATGAGGACTAAGGGCGATTTTGTCTTGAGCTACCGTAAACACCGCATGCTTTTCGGATTTTATAAGCGTTTGCTGAACTGTTTTTGATTTAAACTGCTCCAAACACTCTACATAATCTTCAAATGTGATTCGAGTTTTAACAAAAGTTTTCTTAACACCTTTTGCCTTTTTGGTTAGTCCTCTATTATATAAAATCATATTAATTTCCTGCGCTTCATATCCCTCAGCTTCCAAGGCGCGTCTCATGATTTCTTCTTCTATAGCGAGAGTTCGAATGGTATATAACTTTGCTCTAAGCGCTACAATATCTGTCATAATCGTGCCCGAATTTTCATCTTTAAACATTCCGATCACTTTTTTGTTTACTAAGGGAATCTCAAATTGGTTATTGGGATGAAAATCAGATGTGTCGAAATACTGATGACAGTCGCGTCTCATAACCTCATATGGATCTTCATCTAGAATTTCATAGACCGCAGAATCTGTATCCGTGTACACAAGATTGAGGGATTTAAAAGCCTTTGTCATGTACTCATAATGAAAACCGTAAATCACAGTTTTCGCCAAATCCAAAATGTACATACCCACATAGATCGGTTTATTAAATAATATTTCAAGTTTTTTCAATTCGATCGCTACCAAATTGGGGTTGAAGATGGTTGAAGACTTGAGTTCTGGTTTAGCAATTAAAGTCTCAGCGCCATAGCGTCCGGACCATTTTGTAACAAGCTTCACGTTCACATGTTTCCGCAGGTTCTCCATTGTTTTCCCAAAAACGGCATTATTCATTAGTTTGAACAGGTTTTTCTCAAATTCATTTTTAGCGGTTTTTCGCAGCTCAGTATTAAGACCGATATAGGGCTTTAGCCATGCGCTTTGCTTAAATTGTAAAATCCTATGAATTTTAGATAGGACTAGACCGTGTGTTAGAGCCTGTTTCAAGTTCCTATAATGTAGAACATATCTTTGTTTATCGTAGAGCGTAGCCAAAAGTTTTTTCTGTGTAGCGTGAGGTGGAATGCGAGATTCTGGGCAGAACGGTAAATCTTTATGTGAATCATGAAGAGAATGGGGGTAGTGTAGATCTACTTCTAAAATATATCCTACAGGCGAGTCATCAGGAATATCTAAAACATCTATATCGGCAGTTTCGAGCCACTGAAACCCCCCGTATGGTAAATGCTGTTCCATGGCCCACCCATATTGATTGTTCTGATCGTAGTACATTAGGTAAATGTTTGGTTCAGATGGGCCATAATTTGGCATGTAACGGTTATTAGCTCGGACCATTCGTTTGGAAACCTGCGCTAGTCCTCCCCTTATACCACGTTCTACGAACAGCAACATATCTATGTCCGTCAAAAGTTCCAGTTTCTGTCCAGTTTTGTACAGCATACAATTCCAAGTGAATCCGGGCAACGTATACGAGTGGGCGGGGTCCAGTCCATATGTCCGCCTAGAGCTGAGTCTAAACTCTTCGAATACATCTGTTAGAAGAAGTATATCGATTTTCATATATAAATCAACATATTCCCCCATGTTTCGTATGTTGAACTTTCCCCACACATCTAAGGCTCTCTGGTACATCCTTTGAGGACACGGCTTATCATCCAGTTTATTATAAAATACTTCAATAGGCGACAATTCGGTGTCGGAAAACTTCTCGAAAGAGTCGAGATAATCATAAGGCATTACTCCCTTTTTAGTTACTAGACTGAGCGCTTCATCATCAATATCCAGGAATTGTGTTTGCAAGTTTGGAAATCTCGTTAAGAAGGACGCTAAAGTATCCAGTGAAGCATTGAGAAACCTAAAACTGTCGATGAATCGGAATTGAATCATATCGAGATGTTTCGTAAATCCAATGTATTTCTCTTTGGTGATAGGTAGAACGCTGATACGCCCTTCGACTTTTAAGGCTAAGTCGGCTATTATGAAGTGACTATCATAGCCGCTTAAATTATGAAACACTATGGGAACGATGTGTGAGTCTTTGTAATTGATATTACAGCTCTGATGACTTGCTCCACGATAATTGTTCTCTGGAACTAGATGAAAATGATCTCTTACTTTGACGCCCTCAGATGTGAAGGGTTTCTCACAGATGTGGTAGTGTGTAGCATCTCTGAAGGCCCGCTCACCTTCAGCGCCCATATGGATGTCATAGAGACATAAAAATACTGGCTCAATATCTTCGGCTAGCTGTTTAAGCTCTTCCACAAACCATGGGATGCAATCCTCTCCTCGATATGCTCTGTAAAATGATATAGAATCATCGTAAGAGCATTTCAAAAAGTATCCAATGGAGGCGGGTATATGCTCCTGTAGGCGTTTGGGGTCTCCAGTCTGTCGTAGAACGCACTCCAACTCGGCGTATACTACAAAAGGCACCTTCTCCTTATCACCGAATTTTTCGAATTCTAAAATGCTGTTTGATGTTGTTGGTAATCGGATGGCACATTCATTAATCTCCCGGCAGTCAACGATATGGCTATTTACCTTTTGCTCAGTGTGGAAGTAGTACGAGCATCGATCGCAAAAGTATTTTCGCTTACATCTATTGTCGAGCTGTGAGGATACCAATCTTGACAGGTTCTTTATCCATGTGTAATGGTTGTTGTTGCCGTCGTGAACGAGCAGCAGATTTACATGTTTCTCCATTACAGATTTCGTGAGGTATGTTGGAAGACATTTACCGTCTTTAAACAAGTAAACATTAATGGAGATCTGATTTTGGGTCTCAAACTGAGGAATCTGTCTCAGCGTCATCGGAAATTGTATCCCTTTTAATTTCAACACTGTGGAGTAGTGCGGATAAGAAGACATTAGTTCAGGGTGTTTTTTGGCCGGAAATAGCGCCGAAGTGACGGCCCACGCGAAACATGCCGCATCATCATTCTGTATGTTAATGCACACCTTTTTCATATGTATTATTCGAGGCAGTTTAATGGTTGTAGAACCGAGCTGTGGAGTAAATTTGTTTATGTTTATTCCTAAGTTAACAATGCGTGTTAGGGCCCAGCCAGAATCGCGTTCCTGGAATTCTTCCAACTTTCTCATGGTGGGTTGAGCCACATTGATTTCAAACCACGCGTCAACGTCTGTGTTTTGGTCAATTGGAGCATTCTTCATCGTAAAACATTTAAATTCGGTTTGGTGTTTTTCGGTTTTAGTAATCATAAATTCTCCACAGAATACTGTGTTTACTTTAACGGTAAACTCATTCTTCAATATGGTCTGAATGCGTTTTTTAAATACACTTTTACAATCTACGAAAAAGCGGTCAACATCCTTTTGTTTCAAATTTGTTATAACTCCAGTCCTCATTCAACTTTTAAATGCTGAAGTTAAGTCGTCCCAGTGAACTCGCTTATACAGCCTTCTTCTCAGACCGCCCCCAACTTTCCTGGCAGCCTTCAACTGCGCGCGCAGACCCTTAACCAGTGCTAGCGTACTCACAAGATTCTGCTTATTGCCAGGAGCGGAGGCCGTCTTTATAGCTTTATTGAGGTGCCTAATTCCAACACGGCAGTCTCGTAGTCCTGCCGTATACGCTGCGTCATCGTCATCACATCGTATTAGACCTAGATAGGAGGCTATATGGCTCAGTAGTTCGGCGAATGCCATCTAAAATAGAGAAATAGGGTTGAAATCTCCAGAGGGTATGGCTGTAAAGTTGAAAAAGTTGTTTGTCGTTATATATGTATAAGTTTCGGAAACTCGTTTGAATTAAAAGGGAATGTTACAAAAACATTCATAAGTATTTATAAGAACGTCCTAGCCCATTAGACTCCGATTTGAAAGGCATGTTATATGGGCAAGTGAAGAAAAGAATCCTTCAAGTTTCGTAAAGGGTAGAAGAGTTGTGGATAGGGTTCACTATTCTAAATTCTTATGAAATCTGTAGAAGCGAGATCAATAGCGCGTTAACATTCTACCCTTTATAGATTGTGTACGTTTCAATTATTGCCTTTCGACAAATACAGCATATGCGCAGATCTCGGGCGCAATCTCTACAAGCGACAGCGTGGCCGCATGGTAAAAACGCCGTAGAAATGTCGCTATCTAAACAGATTTTACATGTAATCACCGCATTATTGGCATACTCCTCTTCCTCTTCTTCCACTAAAATATTACATTTGGAATAATGCAGCAACTGGCGGCCTACTCCAGAATAGAAAAACCCATCCCTGGCGAGTTTTGTTAACTGCGCGCCGGCATTAAGAGGTTTAAATCTAAAGCGCTTTCCAGGCGATTCAAGAATCTTCTTTAGAGACTCAACCCTAACATTAAGTTGGCTAACATTGATAAAACTTATATATTCCATCGTTTCACCTATGCTTAAATAATAAAATCCTGCGGCGGCTAATTCTCCAGCATTAATGCTTGGTCCGGCCATTCATTAAAAGATTTTCGGCGTTCTTCAGTTAATACAAATTTTTGTAGCTGTGCAGCTTGTTGGACAAAAGGACAATGTGGGCTCTTGCGTCTATGTACGTGCATTGTAATATCTGCAGTTTTCCAATTATTCACCACTAAGAAACAAGAATGACATATAACTTTATCTCCACACCCTGTATAGGAATATCCTGCGGTAACTAATTGAAGCGGCCTTTGCTTAAGAGCTTTAGGCCAGTCGGAAAAACTTTTAAGTCAGATGTGATCAAAATTTGTCCAGTTGGACATGGTTTTAAAATGTTGTTTCAGACTTACAATGTGATAGTCAAGTAGATGGTTATGGTCGGGTGTGTTGTTCTAGACAGGACAGCGCTGGTAGGTGAATATAGTAGGTGTGATGGTGTAGACAGAACAGCGCCGGTAGATTGAGCGAGTAGATCTAAAAATAGATATTGTTCAAATCTAAGGACATAATGTTTTATTTGCGGGCGTATTAGGCTCTCGATAGTAATAAATTTATTATTATATTTATAGGCGCCAACAATCAAATCCAAAAATCAATTAAGTTTCAAGTCTGAGAAACATCTTTCAAAAGCTAGTAAATATTCATTTTTAAGCTTTAAATGATATTAGAATTTTAGTTAGTAATATTAAAAATAATGTGCTCGCTGTAGCCCGCGAGCGTGCTGTTAAAGAAAATTAAAGATTGATACTTACGTAAATGTAGCAGATATTGTTAATACATATTGTGCCATTGAGATTGTTTATGAGAGCTCGTGTGATACAATTTAAACAAATTGGTTTTGGATTTGGAAAAAGTAAAATAAAGCGAATATGATTTGAATATGATATTATTTAGGTATATAACTGCTGGAGAGTTCCGTTCACAATGTAATTTTTACAACCTACTTTACAATATATTGTGTATATGTGTAAAAATATTATGGATTGCAGTAATTTGGTAAATAATTAGCCATAGAGTCGTTTATATCATAATCATTTACATTTCTAAATCTATTGAGTCGTAAACCATTATGTAAAGCATCATAGCACTCATATTCATTCCATAAAGTAAATAATAACTTGCTGTAGCAACTTTGGCACCAAAAGTACTGGTTTTGACAGACATTTGTTATTATATGAGGGGTTATACTCATATCATGGTAATGATCATATACGGCGATTATGCTCTTACTTATATATTGATGTGTTAATCGTAATTTAAATATACAATCTGAACAAACTAATAAATTATATTCATCAATTCTATAATGGTTTACCCATAAACAATATCTATAAAAAGCAAAAATATTCTCCCAACCGGAAGTGGCGAGAATTGTATTTCGCATAGGTGCATCTACATTACTGGATATAGGCAACGGCTCTAAGCATGTTAACATGGGGGATTCATCTTCTCGTGCTTTTTTATTTATAAAGTCCCATTTAATCTCCCAAAATTTTTTATAATTTCTAACGTTAGAACCCAAGGAAGCGGGATTTCTATAAAGTCCGCAATACACTCAATATTTTCACACACAACCTTTACGCAGATCTGTCGTAGCGAATTGACTCGACATTTCTATAATTACAACCTAGTGTGTGGGTGAGAGAAGAGATTGCTGTGATCTGGGAAAAAATCAATCATTAATTTTGTAGTGGTCCAGTGGGAGAGTGCTATAACTGCTTGGTAGCAAATAATGTTTATTGTTATAAGGATTTTGCAAGATTTTTTGTTTTGTTTCGCACTAAAACATCCGGCGGGGAAGAACCCTTTCAAATTATGTGAACAATTAAAGGAATACTAAATATTTTTTATCGCATATTTCAAAATTAGTAAACTATGATTGAACTTACCTAAATCGTTGATGCTTTCACTCAACCAGCGATGTGAAGGGGATGGCGGCGGCTGAGGATATGATTGGTATCTAAAACCATTTTATTCATTGAAAATATGTTTCTTAAAAAAATTAGCGCTTATAATTGACTCTAATATACTTAAGCGCCTGGTTATAATTAACTTTAGGATATAATTGTCCAATGTAAAAAAGTCGACAACAATCTAGTATTTGTTGTGAAAAGCTTGGGTATGCGGCGGTTTCATTGATATGGAACCGTTCAATAACTTGAAATGTTAATTACTGAATTTATATGTATTAAAATTAAAAATTTTAGTCGATCAGTTTTGGATGTAATAACCTCGTTGGATATTTTTGTTTTGAATTAGAAATCGGGTTGTCTGCGCGCGCGGTATTAAAAATGTTATTCACAAATTTTGGTTGTATTTACTTCCGCCATAGTTAAGAAATGAGCGTGAGACGTATTTTGAGAGAAATATAAAGTTTGTAATATACTTTTTTATTTATATGTGCGAATATATGAATTAGTAAAAATAATGGTGGTGATGGTGATGATGGTGGTGATGGTGGTGGTGATGGTGATGTTGCTCGTCATGGTGGGGAACCCAGTATTCCCAGCATGGCTCCCCCCAGTTTGTGTGAACTGAAGGAGAGAGAGAAAAAGGAAAAATTAATTGTTTTTTCCGATAGAATATGATTAGTACTCACCCCAACTCTCGGCTGTGAAGGTGGTGGGGGAGGGGGTCCTGGTTGGTTTGTGTTTGCTGTGAGAGAAAAGACAAAATTATTTGTTTTATTTTTCCAACAGAATATGATTAGTACTCACCCCATCTCTCCCAAACCATGGGGTCGGCGGGGAAGAGGGTTCCCGCTGTGAAGGGAAAATGAATTGTTTTTTCCGACAGAATATGATTAGTACTCACCTCATCTCTCCCGAACCATGGAGCAGGCGGGGAAGAGGGTTCCTGCTGTGAAGGGAAAATTAATTGTTTTTTCCGACAGAATATGATTAATACCCACCTCATCTCTCCCGAACCATGGGGCCGGCGGGGAAGAGTTCCTGCTGTGAAGGGAAAATTAATTGTTTTTTCCGACAGAATATGATTAGTACTCACCCCATCTCTCCCGAACCATGGGGTCGGCGGTGAAGAGGGTTCCTGCTGTGAAGGGAAAATTAATTGTTTTTTCCGACAGAATATGATTAGTACTCACCCCATCTCTCCCGAACCATGGGGTCGGCGGGGGAGAGGGTTCCTGCTGTGAACGGAAAATTAATAGTTTTTTTCCGATAGAATATGATTAGTACTCACCTCATCTCTCCCGAACCACTGCCCTTCCATGAATTGCGCCCGTTCTATCTATCCCCACACATAACGGCTGGCATGCTCATTAATCGCTAAACACATTCATAAAATTATTCATTTTTGCAAAAAAAGTCCGTTTCACCCATCATTTTTTGGCGAATGGTCACTAACACATGAAATCAAAAAAGTTATATTTTCTAACAGATAAGACACTCCAAACCACTTTCACTATAGAAACTGAGATAGTAATTGTAGGCGGATAATGTTTACTATATTCAATCTGTAGACCATTGCGTTTTTTTCTCTCAACCGCCTTCATATATTACATAACGTTGTGTGGTAGCATTCAAGACTGTGGAATCTATATTAAGGTGCTTAAATCGAACGCGTAAAACACTTAATTACTTAGGGAATATTATTAATGAGAAATATGATCCAAGTATTGAAATTAAAAGCGGAATATTTTCGATCACATATTTGAAAATTATAAAAATCTGATTGAACTTACATAAGTTGCGGATGTTTTTACTCGGCTGTTGAAGCGGTGAAGATGGCAAAGATGAAGATGGCTCTGGATATGTTTCTAAGAAATTAACACAAAACCACATAAACATCTTTATAAAATTAATATTTACTCATTTTCTTACAATCTGAGATATATGTGGATATTAAGATGTTATACAAATATTTTCTATCACATATTTGAAAATTATAAAAATCTGATTGAACTTACATAGGTCACAGATATTTTCGCTCGGGCCGTTGAAGTGGTGAAGATGGCGAAGGCGAAGATGGCTCGGGATATGTTTCTAAGAAATTTGTTTCAATGTTGAAGCGTAAATAAAAAATAAGAAACATTATTATAATTACCTTAAACTTTGAGAAATCTGGATGTAGAATGAACTTGTAGAACACTGGACGCGCACACAAACTGATTACAATTGCTTCACTTTTCGTCCTTTATATACGCTGTTTCACTTGGGGAACATAATCCTATTAGTAAATGATCCTATTCGCTAATATGAGCTAATTACTAACACAACCAATAATACGGATGTGCCTACCCACAAGTGCAACATGCAATTTTGCCTAACCACAAATATAATATTACCTTATGAAGCGCTAAATATGCACCTCACAGTATCTTAATACAGCCTAATCTACTTAGACATAAGAGATTCGTTATATGACACGGAAGGTTTTTTTCCTGCGAAGCCCCTCTCAACCACCCAACCAACCACCCACCCACCCACACACACACACACACACGCACGCGCACGCGCACACGCACACACACACACACACACACACACACACACACACACACACACACACACACACACACACACACACAACACACATTAATCTTTTATTATAAGATAGTATGGCGTATATTTCATAATTTTTCTCATATGCAAAAACAATTTTACCATTTATTATCAGAAATCGGCCACATCCATTTAATAGCTATATTAAGTTGGTACATTATTATCCATTTCGCCGTGAATTTCCTTTACCTCTGTCAGTATAAAACTTATACATCCTGTATCAATTACTATAACACGGTCTCTTGTTCAATCCTAATGTGGGACCCGGCGTCAACGTAACAACACCGCCGTGACGGTCCAAAATCTAAAAACTAGTATTTTATGTATTACATATTTGCGCCACCCTGTAAATACAAATAAGACACGCACCCTGTATAACTAGGCGGAATATGTCACATCTCCCGCGACCTACGTCAATACGCTAATTCGGATAAGTATCCATTTACAGATTGCACCCTTTTGTTTATCGATCCGAGACGTCACTCACATTATTGATTGGGTATGTAAACCTTCTCCCCCACCCCTTCTCATCGCGGCCGGAGAAAAAGTAACTTAATACCTGTATACGAACATACCCTATCTCTCACATGCTCACCCTCTCTCACACGCGGCGCAAACCCCTCCCCACCCCCCTCACCCTGGCCCACCCCCTCTCTCTCACTCTCTATCTTTCTCTCTCACACACAGCGCACGCTCCGGCTGACCTACATAACGTCATACTTGTGGCACAACTCATTACGTACCATTTTGGGCGCGAAAATTGTTCCCCATTTAAAATAATATGGGGGGTTGGGTTAGAATTGGAGGGTACAAAAGGGGCAGTTTTGGACCTTGGCGTGTTGGATTAGAAATTCCGCCGCGGGAGATTTCTAGCCGAAAATTGGGCACAAAACTGTACCCCCATTTAAAATTATATGGGGAATTGGGTCAGAAATGCAGAGATAGGCAACAAACCATGCATTTTGGGTACCAAAATGTGTTGTTTTCTGACCTTGACGAAAAAAGCCGTTTTTTTTTAGTAGAACCGGCATAGTCTCACTACTCCGAGCTATTCCTTTAAATTTGGCGAAAAAAAAGCTGCTCCAAGGAATGCAAATGAACACCCCTAAATTTACTTCATTGACAATTTGCAAACCTGATGATATAGGTAAATGATATTATATTTTGTTCACAGGCGAAAGAAGCAGGGCATGCCAGCCTTAATTTCGAGACTGAAGCCCAGGCAGGGCCAGATACTGGCATTTCAACTCAGACTGATATTACAATGGAGAAATTAACTACAAAATTTTGAGATTAGTTTTGCTTCGAGAAAAAGAGCGGCTCTTGGAGAAAAAGTAGATAATTTGCAACGTTAAATCTTATCGACGTTACAAAACGGTAGACGTTCTTAATAATGGGGCCCGGCTAGCTCAACTTGTCGGTGAGTGGTCGTGGATGAATTACCGTTCGACCAGATACTCGATGGTAAAGGGCGCCAACAACTACAGGCTAAGCCCGGCCCTGACTGATATCTCGAGCCCCCTCTAGTTGTTAAGGAGAGTCGATCAATGTCTCACAGCTATCAAACGTCTCACTTACCTTTACGAAGGCTTATTCGAATCCGAGAGAGAGGTTGAGGTTAGCTTCGTTAAATAAAACTTGAGCAACTCTAATGAATGAATTTAATAGCCAGTACTTGCTTGTAAAGCGAAATTCGATACCCAGCCCTCGGATATGCAACCAACCTATATGTTACAACCTATCTTCCCTAACCTGACTTCTTAACTAAGATTCCGACCTGTACGGGTGCGACGCTGCCAGTGGCCCACGATCGAAGATCGTTTGCCTCTCACGGTCAAACGGCTATCTGATGACACCGCTGATGCGGTGATGACACCGCAGATGACGGAACGGGGATTTGAGGCTCGAATCCCCTGGACGGCGGAAACGTGGTGGTTCGGCCTCTCGGACGACCCCCCCCCCCCGGCTGGAACGGCTGCTCTGGCCTCTCGGAAGACCGGCTGGAACGGCTACTCTGGCCTTTCGGATGACCGGCTGGAACGGCTGCTCTGGCCTCTCGGATGACCGGCTCTAACGGCTGCCCTGGCCTCTCGGACGACCGGCTGGAACGGCTGCTCCGGGCCCCCTGTTGTTGGGACGGCGTAGTCTTTGGGTCGGAAAGGCGACGCTGCGGAGATCTATTCACAACAGAACAGTCGGAACGGAGACTTCACTTCGCTGTCGCCTGTCGCTGTCCACGAAACACCGTTTTCTGTGATCGATCGTCACGCGCACTCACTTAACTCGGAGACCGGGAGACTGGCTGATGCTCACTCGAACTAACGATAATTACTCTCCGTAACCCTCGAAATAACACTCGGATTAATAACAATGATCGCAATAATACTACTACTCTTACTAACACTCGGAATCGGAAATCACCCAAAAGAGAGAGAGAGTCAGGAGAACCTATCCTCTTTTATACTATTCGTTCCTTCTATACAAAACAACGAACATTCAGGAAGGTATTACTGTAAACTTAACGAGTATTCGTTACCAACACAAATAAATGTTCCTAGCGATCAACCAATCCGGATCACCTGTGAGAAAGAGAGACATATTTATATGAGTGAACTAAAACAACTTTTATGACTGGTGGCATATCCTTAACTTCTAGGAATAGGTAGAAATTAATCAAACTATCCCTATTTCCTTGAGTAATGTTCCTGTAAGGATTCACTATGTATTCCTAAAGGTCGCCCATACTTCTTACTAAATTTTGAGCCGAATTTTCCTAATGAATCTAACCTCTCATCCAAAAATGTGTTCACAGAGGAAGGGATATCAACCTAAGGGCTCAACCCTTAGATATGGACTGCGTGATGAGCTATCATATCCCCTGTGAAGACATGCCGGGTACATCAGTTCTATTATTGACAATTTATTACATGTGTTACAACACATGTAATAGAGGAGTTGGAGGTTAGACGTCCTAGACTACCTGTTCTCTACCTAGCCCACACAATCCTAGCTAAGATAAGTTTGTTCTTGTATAACTACCTATTCTCCCGGAGCCTTTTCTGACGTTATTCGTGTTTAAGCTAGTTCCCTCACATAACCTCTCATGAAACAGAAATGTGTTCACAAAGGAAGGGAGACGAAACTAATAACTTAACCCTTAATGAGGGAAAACATGATACCCTATCCCTTGCGACACTAGTCCTGTTATACCCGCCCTATTCCTGGTATTTAATTACATGTGGTCTGTTTAGAGGTTCTAACTTACATTTACCTTCACTATTTGACTCTTGTTGGCCTTAGAGACAAACGAGCTATGTCAACAGATTATTCTGGCTCCCGGGGAGGTGAATTGCATAAAATGTGTGAGTATAAAGTTAAGTGGAGTTGCTAAGTAAAGAGCTAAATTGGTTGCGTATCAAAGGATCTTGAATAGTTTCTTATCATCGGGCTACAGTTGTCGATTTACGTCTCTTCTCAAAAAAATAACGTTGCAAATTCACCATTTGGTCTTCGGGATGTTGCCACCAATGATGAAAAATGGAAGGATTACACTGGATTTATTTACGGTGATGTAAGGGAAATAATATTTAACTGTATAGAAAACAATATTGCTTTCATAAGTACGACTGTTTTAAGTAGTTTTAATCACTTACTCTTAACTCTGCTAAAAATGAGGTTGAATTTACATTTGCGGGACCTGGCTTATCATTTTAAAATCTCCCGCACAACTGCCTCTACATATTTCAATAGCTACAATAGACATTTCATATCACAGGTTAAAATCGTTAATAATATGGCCTGACCATTCATTTTTTGTTTCAAAGAAGCTTTTCATAATAAAACTACAGTAATTATTGACTGTTTCGAGGTTTTTACTGAAAAAACACCTTCTTTAAAAACTCAGGTACAAACATGGTCCAACTATAAGCAATATAATACCATTAAATTTTTAATAGGAATTACACCACAAGGCACAATTAGTTACATAAGTAAAGCTTGGGGAGGTCGTATTTCAGATAAACAAATTTTTGAAAGCAGTGACTTTAAATTTTATTTTGCCTGGAGATATTATTTTGGCAGACCGAGGATTTTTGATAACAGATATTTTGGGGGTTTTATAGGCAAAACTAGTGACTCCCGCCTTTACAAATGGCAAAAATTAGTTGCATCCATTAGATGTTGAAGCGACTAGGCAAATAACGCATGTCAAGGTCCATAATGAACGGGTTATTGGCATGATTAAAAATAAATTTAACATTTTTAAAGCAACAAGTCCCATAAGCATGCTTAAAAAAGGAAACAAGCCTGAAAATGTAAACATTTAGGACAAAATTGTAACAATGTGTTGTGCTTTAGTCAATATTACACCTCTTATTGTTCCATTGTAATAAGCTGTAATAACTATAATAAAATTTGTATTCAATATAATTTACAATAGTACATTATTATAAATCCAGCAGAGGGGGTATCCCTGTACGTAGGCTGTTTAAAAACTTACGTTATCTTAAAATTAAATAGGAAAATTACAAAGTTATATCAATTATGTATAATTATTCTATTTTGAATGTGATACATTTGTTTTTATCCAGTTCTTTATTTTACTTTTGGCTGTTTTGCAGCCTATCATAGGGAGTGTTTTGTATTCATTTAGAAGTAAATTAAAGATAGTTACAGTTTTTTGTTTTATAAATTCATATTGCCTTTTCCAAAGTATGTTATTTACGTTCCGCAACGATGACACTGATGGCTTTTAGTAACCTGGTTTTATCACTCTAACTCATTTATCATTCTCTTAGTTTTACAGTTCTGACAAAAAAATCTGTAATAGGAGTGTCCAGGTAAACCTACACACTCAAAATGGAACCAACCGATCTCCCAGTCTTATCCATCACATTCAATCATAGGTCTTTCGCAATTCGCAATCTACACTATGACAGATACACCAGTGAATTATTTTAACGGCACCATCGTTTCTTGTAAAGAACTTTTCCAATAATTCAGGCATTATTATCTCTGAATGAATTTTTTTTTGCAATTTCACAATATTTATCCAAAAATTCTATATCGGGGCGAACTCTTTGTTTAAAAAATATATTCGGAGACCCTATTGCAAAGTAGCAATACCAGGTCTTTCAAAAAAATATTTGCATTTGAGCTTGAAAATAGCTATGTGATTTACTTAAAGTTAACTGATCATCTTCCTCTACCAAACATGAGCTTTTTGTAGCAGCATGTTAATTTGTGTCCACTATATTCCCTGTATGTATGGAATACGGGCACTTAACTTCAAGGCACCCTCCAAGACAACACTCACAAAACACTAGTGTATCTGGTGAAGCCCCAAATTGGGGCCAATTACTGCTGATTAAAACACCAAATTCATTTACAATAAAGGAATCATGGTTTTCGACTTTCACATCCTTTTTGTACTCCTCCACAGCCATTGGTTCGTGAGTTATTCCCCACATAGTGGGTGTAGGACATTTCGTCCCCGGCGATTCGTCTCCGGACATTTCGTCCCCGGACATTCCGTCCCCGACAAAATCGTCCCCCGCTCATTTCGTCCCCGACAAAATCGTCCCCCACTCATTTCGTTCCCGGACAGTTCGTCCCCAGTGTTTTACATTTATATAGGTACAATTGAAATTGATAAAAATGAAAATTACAAAACGGTATTTATTACAATAAAAATTTTAAACTAAAATCCAAGTATTTGAATTTAAAATTCAAAAGTATGTGCAATCCCACGGATGTAGTCTATAACATTTCTCTGGCCGGAGTCGTCAACAATTATTTTTATTCTTTGGTTTATTGTTATGTACCTTTACATCTATTCGTGGAGTCACCTCCAACTTCATGAACAATTTCCATTTGGTGTAGAGATTGCTGTCGTTTCAAATCATTTAAATATTTACAAATATTTGGGAAATGACTCCCGACTATACTTTGAAACCCACGATGCCACGCTTCTACTACATTATTTGTTCTATGATCGCCATTTATGGTTCTCTCGTACATATTCCACACAGGAATGTTAAAATACTCCTCGTCGTTGTCTTCTACCGAGTTTTCCAATATGTGTGTCTTCAAAATAGTCTGCGATTCGCTTCGCCTCCAGTGGAAAATCTTCATATTCCCTAAGATGTTCAAAAGCATTGTCAACATCTTGAGGTGGTACTAATGCTAGGGCCGGTATCATTCTAACCCATAATGCAAATTCATGAAATTGTTGATACCTTTGCTGAAACGGTAAGATTTTGTGTGAAAAAAGTAATAAGTATACCAATAATTTTTCAATTTTTAACCAACCTTTAAGCCCTCCATTTGTACTCTTCTCCAGACACTTTGACACAAATAGAAGTATCAGCCTGACTTTTCTATGTCTGTGAAAACATTTTGCAGAGAATGCATCGCGGCAGTTTCAAAATCAGTCATTGCTTTCACCGGTTGAACATCTGGTTGTATCGTTTTCAATTGCTCAAATAATTGTACATATGTAGTTTGTGTCTTATTGGCCAATAAAGCGTATATAACAGGAACATATCTTACATGTTTTCTTATATGTATTGTATACAATTGTTGGAACAATTTGGGTACAGTGCTAAAGGTGCCATCTAAGAACCACTTATCGTTTTCCGACAAGAGTTGCATATTGTAATTTGTGGAAAAACTTAACATTCGATCATGTACGGGTCCAGAGTCAAACAACAACAAAATTTTTAGTTCGCCGTTCACCATTATTTGCTGATATTCCTACCGAAAAAAGAATAGAAGTATTACATATACCAAATAAGGTTTATTGTGCTGTTCGGGAAACCGGATAGTATTTACCTCGTAAATTATATAAATGAGGAATTAAAAATATAAAAAAGTAAAAATCTCACCTCTGGAATTACCAAATCTTCTACTCTGAGTGGAAGTGGTGGTAGTCCATGTTTTTTTTATGCGGCGAATATTAAGAGTTTCCTTATTAGGTAGGAGAATCAGTGTGTTTTCGTGAAGCCCTTGAATACCAGTGGCAAGAATATTCTGCGCACTTTGTCACTTGGTTTGTTCTTTTATTGTTTGACACGTTGTTAACGTCACAGGTCGCGCAGCTTGTGCTGCGTGATTGTGTTCCGTAACCAGCTTCGTAACATCAAATTCACCAGCTTTAGTCCAAACACGCGCTTTACAAACTCCTCGCTTTTTACACACCCAAATATCGTTCTCAGGGATTGTTTAAAAATTCATAATACAACACAAGAAACCATCGTAATTTTGGGTCGAGAACGATAAATCCGCGAAACGTAATTAACGAAGATGAAATGTCCGGAGACAATTTTGGGGGACGAAATGTCCAGGGACGATAAATTTGGGGGACGAAATGTCCTGGGACGATAAATTTGGGGGACGAAATGTCCGGGGACGAAATACCAGGGACGAATAATCCGGGGACGAAATGTCCGTATCCCCCACATAGTTGCTTTGTTCCTGATTATCATCTTTGTTGGAGAACATATTGATTTAATCAAGGATAATGGGGACCTATCTTTATTTGTTCTACAAACTGCTTTAAATCTTGAGGCAGTTACCATGCCAGCCCTGAGTATATATCAGTTTTGCTTCTCAGACTGATTCCTGGTAGCTTTTTCTATTTGGAAAACTTGTCCGTCATGTAATGAAAAATCAATACTTCCTGCTATCTTCATAAGTTCCATATGACAAAATAAAATAAATAAGTTTCACGTGGTTTTCATCAAAAATATTCAACCCTGATGGCAGCATGTTCTCAATTTTTGTGGCTATATCAGTGACAAAGGGTTCGACGATTCTCATAACTGCTGCACTATGACCCAGATCTTCCATTTTTTTCAACATATTATTTATTTCAGTGTCCGACATTGGTGTAACGGTTTTACGCAGAGTTTTATTTACAGGATTAACAGATTTCTCCCAGTCCATTTTACTCACGGGTTATAACGGAATTTGTGAAGATGTTGATGGCATCTTCCAAGCATTAAGTACATCAGTACGAGACACTTCCTCTTTCCGTTTGTTTGCATATTCCGCTGCAAACAGAATAGCTCCCACATGACTCCATACTTCACTGTTCCCAACCATAGATGTACAATGTGCAGTTGATACACTCCCATCTTGAGCTATGATGCACCGTACATCTAAAGGTGTTGCAGTTCATCTTTGAGCATGTTTGACCTGAAATAAGAATCCATTTGTAAACGAAAATGATTCACAAAAAAGAAACACATGTAGGGTTGGTCATATTTCGATATAGAATTAGGACATTATTTCTCTTATTTTTGTATGTTTAGTTCGTAAGGTTTTAGTTTGGGGAAGTCAAAGCACTGGCAACAAAATGTTCTACTAAGAATATATACATACCTTTCCAACTAATATGTATAAATCATTAACTGTTTTTGTACCAGCATTTACAACAAATCCAGATTTAAAATACTTAAAAGACTGTAAGCTCTTTTGTTGTGCTTTCATTTGTTCTTTGGTGTAGTAACTATGGTTTAAAACTAAATATGGAACGATATCCATGTTGGCGACAGGCGGACCTACGTGAATAGAACTGTCCAAATCTTCAACTTTCAATATAAATAGATCCACATTAACTTCAGCATCTTTAAATAACCTCAAAAATATATAGAGAAATGTAGACACAAAACTTTAGTAAGTATTTTCGAGCTTACCGTTCGCCAACATCGCTGTTTTCCAACAATAATATCTTTAAATATTGACTCTGAATTTTAAAAAGTATATAAGCACTAACAAAACCGATAAATCAGCGGATTTTTGGCTAAGTGTCCCACATCGAACCTCTTCCACAGCCTTTACGACGTTTTCTTCGCGGTAGTTTTTATATTGGCGCGAACCGATTTTTTTATTGTACGTTCTCGTCATTATAACTCGTTTGTAAACACAGGCTGCTATGTTTACAACCTAAAACAAACTAAAACGTTAAATATAATAGATACAATTCTCCCACAATTCATAGGTACCTCACCAAACAAAGGTATATAATATATCACGCTAAAAATACAATAACACTAATATACTGCATTACCAGAGCAAGCGTTCTTAAATTGCTTCTAAACAACAGCATATACTAACACAAATGTCGAACAATACACTGGAATGCTTGTCGCTAACCGGCTTACTCGCCGGTACATTTTACGCCCCCCTCCCCCCCCCCCCCGCCGACACCACGCTCCTTCGGATACGTACGAAACCTTGAAATTCCGTTAAATGCAAAGTTACCCCGGAGGGTGACAAAGTTAGGCGCAAAGTCAAAGTAACCCCGATTTGCGGTACTTTACAAAGTATCCATCTTTCGGGAACTGTAGTTCGTCATTATTATTTTCTGGTTCAACTTCAATCGATTGTCTTTCTTCCTCTTCAATTTCATTCCGGTCAGGTTTTTGATCGTTTTCTGTATCATTCATAGCGTCATCTTTATCCAAATCCATTTCTTTAAAACTCACAGACCTGCCAGGTATAACTTTTGAGATTTTTTTGCTTTGGCGTGGTTTTTGTGTAGATGTTGAGGAACGTGTTTCTTTTAACTATTCTAGTAATGACGTATCAATATCCTTAGAGACATGATGCTCCGCTCTGTATTTTGGTAAACGTGTAAGAACTGCCTGAAGATTAAACGGAATTATTCCGGTTCCACGAAAAGCACCTTCTATTGTCTTTTGATTGGTAAGATCTAATTTATCCACTAGAACCCGTAATAGTAAAGGAAACGGTACTTTATTTAAGGTATGCTCACTGGGGTTTCTCATTTTGTAGTCTAGTAGAAGAGCTCTCCAAATCTTTTTTAGAGGTGCATAATATGCCACATCTAGCGGTTGTGTTAAATGATTAGAATTTTTTGGCAGAAATACAAATTCAATATTATTTCTTTGACATTCTATAATAATCTCTATATTTAAGTGGGACGATAAATTGTCGCCAATGACAACTTTTTCACCAGGGTATTACCATAGTTTTAAACCAATCCTCAAATGAGTAAGAATCGAACCCAGCCAGATTTCGATCTATTGTATCTGGCGTTCTTAGGCCCCCCTATCGTCCATTGTTTGTACAACGTTTCTGCTTTGTAAACCGTGTAGGGGGGGGGGGGGTGAACTTCTTCAGAACCAGTAACTGTAAACATTACAGAAATTGAGGAATTTCAAGTGTTGACTACTCGCTCGGGGTATTTTATTCCCTTTCTGAAACTACATTTTGAAGCACCTGGATCGTCAGTCAGATTTGTTTCATCAAAGTTTAAAATATTTGCCTGTGGAACATTTTCAAAAGTTGTTTTCAGATGTGCAAAATACTGTTCAATTTCTTCTTCGGACTTCACGGCTTTACACTATTTAATATTTTGACAGGCCCTTTCGGTCAATTTATCCTTGTTTCTGTCTAAAAAATTAAGCGCCCATTCTTTTCCGGGTGAATTAACATGAAACTTCGTAATGGTTCGTCCACTTTTGTCTAAGTACCTTTTTACAAGCATTCTGAGGTCAAAAGATGTGAGTAGACTTCCAAACTGAGCCGATGCGAGTACATCAACCAAATGACGTTCTTCTAGTTGAGTCAAAAGTGGCTCACCACCAATTTTCTTTCCGTGATTTCTCTTGACCTTATTCCAGATTGTTTTCCATGCATAATCCGGGAAATACAGGGCCATCAACATTTTATGTTTTCGAACGGCTGATTTTTTGTGTACAGGTAGTATACCGGTGTTGTGGGTTCAAGTCCCACCCAGGGTTGTCAATTTTTCGGGGTCGTGATTGTAATTCCATCCTTTCATTCATTCATACTGTAATTATTTCATCCTTTCAGATAGTATAAACATGTACAAGATCATATTATGTTGACGAAGCGTCACATCGATTCTCACATTGATTAACAGTCATTTATAACTGTAATTTAAAATAATTTTTCTTTTTTTACTTATATTTTTTCCGTGATTTTACAGGAAAAAAGTTAAGTACTTTCTTATTCGCCTTCAAAAGACCTAGAAAACTAGGCTTTGCACAAAAAAATAATTAGGTCAAAAGTTATCAATAAAAAATCATTGTTTTTGCAATATTAAATAAACAATTTTAAAACGAGCTACTATCACTGCCACCACGTCTCGGCGTTTCGTGAAATCATTCGTTCTCACTCACAGACAAAATGTACAAAAGATATAGATACACTAGATATACAAGATATACACTAACTTGAGCAACGTTAACCGGTAAGAAAACCATTTTTATCGGTAGTTTTCGTCAGTAATTATCACAACATATAATTATTTTTCAATCCAAAGTTATTTTGTAACAATGGGAGGTATTACTTAATATGACCTTAGTCGTAAAATAGAATAAGTTATATATTAAATAATTTTCTTCAATATATAATTCCATAATCTAATAGAGGGCGGAAAGACCTTTAATACTGAAAAAGAAAATTTAATATTCGTTAAGACATAATGGAGTTATAGGCCGTCCAAGTCCAAGGCCAATTGTATGAACTTTGTGTCAAAGGTAAGTGGCTTAAATACAACAACAAAAGTCAGCGGAACGCTATCATTTTTGATATCTTTATCGCGAAGGCGTGGTGGGGGAAGCGACCGAGGCGTCGAGACAGGCACTCTAAAACTCGCCGCGGAGCTTCAAACTCTACCGCACAGCTACAATAACACTTTTCTCGGGAACGGTTGAAGATAAATTGATCATTTTGTTTTAATTTAATAGTAAGCGATGAGAGGAATCGATTGTTGTATCGTAAGATCATGAAAAGTGCAAAATAATACGTTCAAATATGTGATAAAGGGAATTAATTTAAAAGACTCAATACGCTTGAATTGCAACGCCGTTTAATATTTATCCGCCGAGATACACCGATAATAAATTGTACGACACGTCGCTCTGGGTTGTTTCGCCTAGACTACTCGACCCCTCCCCTCGGCGCGTCAGTCCAACTAAGTCGGACGCCCTCCGGGGTTGCCGATGCGAGTCCTTCGGCCTCGAACTGAAGATTCGCGTAACATAAATTTTGAATTTTTTTGTTATTTTTTGAAGCAACGTTATTTCTAATAATTCTAATTTTATATTTGCTTACAACATTCATCACTTCATTCATTCATCAATTCAATTATAGTTATAAAAAATATATAAAATATATAAATAGTTAAAAAAAAGTTATATATAAAAGTTTCTAGTAAATCTGGATTTTTTGAAGGAGGACTGCCAATATCACTACTTTCATTGATCTCGTTATCAGACTCATCGCTGCTGCTCGCAAGCTCATCTCGCGGAGGCATGTCATAATTAATGTTATCATTTTCGAATTGTTTCATTTCATTAATTTGATTTTGTAAAGACTCATCATCATCTTTTGCGTCGTCGACAGTTTCATTCTCGTCAGGCAAATCAGTTGATTCTTGCTTGTTTTCGCAGCTATGGCCTTTACAAAACCCACAAAAATCTGAGCATTTCGGTTAGAGGCATGGATAAATAATACACCTTTGATAATTGATAAGTCAGATATATTGTCGGATCAAATCAAAATACACTCGTGAGTTGTACAGTTGTACAGTTGTACAGTTGTTTCTCGAAACGTGCAAGAGAGAGTGGAAAAATCCAGTCCACACACAGGTGGACATTTTATTAGACGCAGTAAAAGGTAATAAAGTGTAAAGAGAGAGTCGTTGCCACATCAAAGAAATGGTATAGGCGTAACATATTTCCAACACTCCCTCCCGACTATATCATTTGTCTTAATCTCTATACCTAATTGCAACTAATGTAGTATTACAAAAAAAATCTAAATTGCTATCCTAATCGTTTCGGTTTCAAACATTATAAATTTATCGTTACAGATTAGTCGTATTCCATCCAGTCATCTTCCGTTAATTCGGTCGTTCTGTTTGCTGTTGGTGTCAAGATGGCCTATAATTTTCTGATTTAGCTCCTCTAAAAGTTGTATAAAAATTAGTTAAATACCACTCATTACATGCATAGTTCTATTTGTCAGTCGTTTATGCAACTCAAATGAAAGCGGTTTTGTAAATATATCAGCATTTTGATATTTGAAAGATATCCTGTTGATTTTTACGAAATTCCGGTCTACACATTTTTTAACGTAATGTTCTCGCGTTTCTGTCATATGTCGTAATTTATTGCCCCTGCTAGTTTGTGCACTGGCTTCAGCCGCTTTATTATCGCACCATAAAGGCCGATTCACACTAGGCGGTCAGGTCAAGATACGGTCACGATCTGCTCACAGTAAAAGATTTGGTGTAGTAGTCACATCTTACATTCAACTGACGCTCATTTTAATCGGTTTTATGAAAACCATCGAGACTGGAAGATGAAGAAATTTTCAATAACTGATTTGGCTGCAATTGCAATAAGTTTGGATGATGAAGAAAAACAAAACAAGAAACGTAGGAAGATATGGGTTCACGACATTTTAAAGAAGAGGAAAACGGGAGGTGAATTTTTCACTTTATATAAAGGCCTTGTAGACGACGAAACAAAATTGTTCCAATATTTTCGAATGACAAAACACACATTTCAATACATTTTGGATAAAGTTTCAGCAGATTTGACAAAGCAGAATACCACATTTCGAGACGCACTTTCACCAATGGAGAAGTTATCAGTTTGCTTAAGGTAAGTTGAAAAGTGGTAAAACATTGCTACATTTAATTTTGTTCTGGGTTCCAATTAAATTTAAAAAATGCTTTCAATTTATTAAACGTTTATTGATACAGAGTTTTTACAAAAAATGTAATAAATCGACAAATTCAATGGACTGGCATAAACTAAAAAAACTGCCCAACCTATAAAGGCGTATTGGGAGAGAAATTTTCATAATAGGATGATGTAGAAGATAGGGGTGTGGGAGTGGATGCGGGGGAAGATGGTGTATATGAAGAACATGTTGGATCGTTTTTATAATTATTGAAGCCCGAACCAGAAGGAATATTAGTGTACCCAAAGGTTTGAAAAGGCTGATGTTGGTTTGCATATTGTTGATCATTTCCAGTGCCAGATAATAAGTATTTACTCTCAATATCTGACACCATATTAAAAATTCTTGTTTTTACTAAATGAAAATCAACAGCAGAAAAATTGCGCACAGTGGCCTTAATACTGTCAAAAAACAAATCAACACTGTCTTTTTCTTTCGGTTTTTCCAGGTCTTGTTGACTAATAATATAGTTCATAAGTGTTGCACTAGCGGATTCTTTTGGTGGATTTTATTTTTTTTTATTATATTCGTCTTCTTTTTGAGGGTTTGTTTAGGTGCCATAGTGAATGTCTTTGCATCAGATGTATTTGTTTCTCTCACCTGCTCATCTTTGCTAATCTCATTACCTTCTGTTTGTGTTTCATTTTTATCATCCTCATTATTATCGATTTGTAGTGAAGATAAACGCGATTTATCCTTCATGTAAGGCAACAAGAAAGCGATTTCATCCTCATATCTCCACTTTTTCCTTTTGTTGGCTGCTTGGCCAGTTGTAGTTTCGCGCGATTTGCATACTTTTCTATGTCGGGCTCGAAGAGTTTCCCATCTTTGCTTACATTCATCAGCTGCAAGAAATAAAATGTATGTTATAACTATTATAGGTACCGACAATAATATCATAAAGTAGAATTAGGTCACAAAGGGAAAAATATATTTAATTGGAAAGAGTCAGACAGTATTTGAGGCCTAACAGCTAGGGGTTCCAAAATCCTATACATGAATTTGGCGAGGATATAAACAGGACTGCCAATATTTGACACCACGGGCCGCAAAGGAAAACCATCTTTGGGGACTTTTACTAAACCATAAATTTTTGAGGGAACACCATTGTGAATCTCAACTTTAAAAATGTATTATGATCAATGTGATCAAGAAGTGATCTTGCAAACATGTTATTCTTTTCTTGTATATTCGGGATGTTTTTTTTAAGTATTGTATACGTGGTAGAATCATCTAACATGTTCGTCAACTTCGTGTCGTAGTGCTCCAAGTACATAAGAACAGAAACGTTCCCTTTGTCGGCTCTTGTTAAAGTGAAACTACTGTTAGATTTCAAAAAGTTCTTACCTTGAGAAACATCGACTCTAATTTTATTGTAGAATATGTTTAATTCCATTTGGGAATTATGGTAACTAAGTTTGTGTAATAGCTTAATGATGTCATTTCTTGCTTTTTCTAAATGTTCACGAAGTAACGTAATGATTTCACCATCCAGATTGTACATTGAAAATTTACTGAAAGCGTGTTCATGGGAGGAGATGAACTCGAATACGAACTTGGCTCTATTTCTTTTTGTGACAGGTAGTGAGAAATTTGGCCCCAGTGCCATTATGTAGGCGAAAAATCCTTCTGTTTTGCCTTCTTCCCCGGGAACCAACCTACTACTAATTGGATGAACATCCAGATGGATTTGCATTCATTTGAATATTCAGCATTTAGAACATGTATGATTTTAAAACAAGTATCTACAGTTTCCATAATATTTTCTCGCTTGTAAAAAATATTGGTCGACTGTTACATAATAATCAGTTATATGGTCCATGTCACTACCTACAATAATTAAAAACGGCTGTAAATTCTTTTTAAAACTCGGCCGTAAATTTTATTCCCGTCGTCTCTTAACAGTCTCTTCAATTTCGGCGGCGTATCTAACATGAGTGATAAAGCTCTCAGCTGCCTCTAGTCAAGATTGGCTCCACAAATCAACTTTCTTCCCTTTCTGTCTGTGGGTTAGATTCAGCAAGAATGTGATAGCCATAAATAGTGCCAGATCTATTTCTTCTTCGCCAGCTAGAAAATAAAATAAATAACATTAATTAAAAGACGATTTATATAGAATTAATGATCACTATGGACATCAAACTAGTAAAGTAATAAAATTCAACTTTCATTAAGACCTAAGAGTCAAAAGAAATCATTTAAAAAGTCTCTATTTTCCTCCATACTTTAAAATAACCGGGTGTCTTATTCATGTGTATATAAAAGCACTACAAAACATTGGAAAACCATTTTAGAAAATGAATATGTATCTATTTATTAATGTACTTACATTGAGCTAATGTCAACAGTTCTTGTAACGAAAATTTCAAACTGGGGACAGTGGTAGTTTTAACTTTGTTATTTATTATTTCTAATAAACGAATATGGAGAGGAAAATGAGCACTTAGACTTCCTATCGAATTTCCATGAAGGTGGTCGTAATCATTTAGAAGCTGTGAAGAAAAAAATCACTGCATGTAAGCATATACAGGGTCTTTTCTTCAACTTACCAGCAAGTAACCTGATGGTTTCTTTAAACATGACAACATGGAGAAGTATTCATTTATAGTCATGTCTTCTTTGAACCGAATATCCATCCTTGCACCTCTGGTAATTTCCCAGTAGACTTCAACAGCAGCCCATGGGTCGGAAGGTTTTTCAACAATTGCATTTGTTCTTCCACGTCATCCCTTGACACCTCGGAGCACCTAAACCTTTTACTGTTGGCAATTGGTGGTTGGCTACGTGAAGTAGAAGGGGAGGAGGCTGCTGATCTGTGAGAACCGGCTATGTAGCCTGACTTCTTATACATTCTTCTTAAATTGTTGAGATTTAGTGTCAGAGATTTTGTCAGTTTTCCCTTGGCTGACTCTTTCAAACCAACAGAGGATAATTGATACGGCACATAATATGTTGAAGCATATTCTCTGGGAAATATACTTTTAATTTCGTAGGAAAGGAGTAGAAGCCTCTTTCGTGGTATTCGTCTTCTAGCATCGCATTTTACTTCTTCTTTGATGATGAGTTTTGTCAGTGTCGACCTAACATTCGAGAAAAGACATCCTTTCATCTGCTGCTCTGCCAATGTCGCCCTTCCATCGTTGGTGTTTTGAAGTAAATCGATGAGAAGAGTCTGGAAAAAATGGAACTAATTAAATTGAATAATACTAACGTATCCCATATTTATCAGATAAAAAAAAAATAATGAAATAAAAACATACCCTTGATACTTTTCGAGAGGGTTCAACATAACTAGAAGTTGACTGTACCACTTTCTCCACTTCTGCATAAAGTTCCGGGTTATATTGTGCAGTCGAATGTTCTCCACCTTGATGGATAGGAGGAGATGGCTCAGCAGACGTAACCATGGACCTTTTCCATTTTTCCCAATGCGATAAAAGTGTTGCTCTATGCCCCATAGAAAGTATCAGTTCCTTGATCATATTGTCCTTCAGGAAAGGCAAATTTTGTAAAGTTATATCGTTTCCTACAACAACAAATTACAGTATGTTTGTTAATATCAGTTAATATCGTTCATTCATATATTATTATATAAGAAACGACATTTTTGTTGTCTAACAACAGTTATTGTTATAAATTAACCGCCGTGGTCGCAGACCACAGCCGCCTCAATATAAGTACCTACCAAAAATATGCGTCCGCGAGGCAAGAAAGCAACAAATCTTTTAATTGCCCGCCTACAAACCGTTAAGACAATGTACATGTACTCACTTCCGGTGGCGGAGTTTTCAAATTTGATTTTAAAGAATATTACTGATAAATTTATCTATACGAGAAATTCACAAAAAATGTGAACCTACCGATGAACAACTATGATGAAATTGTGACTTACGTCTGAATGTATCAATGTACTGGCTTAAATCCCAAGCTTTGAGGTATCCAGCGAGGTCCGAAATTTCTACATCAATCCCATCCAGTGGCTGTAATTGCACATGGAACTTCCTAGACGGTAATCAAAATCAGTAATACCCTCCACATCTTGTAAGATATCTTCGGGGGTGCTCGAATCCATTGTTTTGCAGAAAGTAAGAGTACTTTTTTAACTTTACTGGTGTGTTGTGTGTTTGTTTGGTAACGACACCGCTGAAAAAATGAGTAAGTTTAAATTTCGTTTCCAATTCCAATAATTAGAATTGGCGCACCGGCGGAGATTGTGGATACTATATTCCTGTACTAGTGACAGGGCTACAATTTTAAAGGAAATGCTTGTTAAATTGAATAGAAAACGGATTATAATAAAACTTATGGTAACTGTAACAAACTATACCTTTAAAAGTAACAGGATTTAGTACTATTACTAACTATTCCTGTATCAATAACAGAAATTGACCTTCCAATACAATTCAGTGGAATAGTCTAATCAGATGGTAATTAAAAAAGGCAAATAGGGGAAAGTTTTGGTGTAGTTTTGATATTTGGTGTCACTAGATTTTATAGGCAGATGTACATGAATTTCATGTTTGCCAACACGATATTTCACCGGAAACGTTTTTGTCCAAATAGATTATTTTAAATTTTTTTTTAAAGAATGCAAAAAAGAGCATAAAATATATATTTTATGTTATTATGGATTTGCTGTCCGATCGACGGTTCAGACCCGCTGGCGAAACTCACTGCAATAAGAGTCTGGCAAGACTGCTCTGCAAACTGCAGAGGAGGAAACAACATTTCTGTTTAATACGAAACCGACCGGCGCGGCGCGAGTATTCGCATGTGCAAGATTAGTGAGAAATTTTTTACCGTGAATATTTACCATATCACGTATGTTTTATATGTGATGCTTCCTTGGAAGATGGAACTTTAGTATCAGCTGTCAAAAATCCGCTCTGTATAAAGCTTTCAAACCTCTAATAAACAATCAGTTAAGTCCCCAAGTTCAATACGTTATAGATGGCGGGTTTCTCTTACATAGGGTACTATGGACCACGAATCAAACATTTTTTCTATTTGTGAAAAGTACGTAGAATATGTCAAATCAAAATATCAATCAAACGCAGTACTTGTTTTTGATGGGTACTCTGAAGGCCTCGACGGTGGTACAAAATATGCAGAGCGTATGAACAGATCAAGGAAACTGGCTTCAGCTGATATGCTGTTCGATGATGCAATGATACCAACGATGGCAAAAGAGAAATTTCTTGCTAACATGAGAAATAAAAGTCGGTTCATATTAATGCTCATTGCGAGATTTGCTTCGGTAGGAATTTCTTGCAAACAGGCGAAAGAAGATGTTGATACCCTAATAGTGAATACAGCATTGCAACTGACTCCAACCAATGAGAATGTGATTATAGTGGGTAAGGATATAGACCTCTTGGTAATTTTAATTGGTCTCTGCGAATACTCAAATGTTTTCTTTTTGAAACCTGGGAAGAACAAAGTCTCTACTGCTATATTCTCTCCCACTGATGCCACAAGTGACAAGTTAATCGCTGATAATATTCTGTTCTTGCACGCAATGGGTGGTTGTGATACAACATCGGCATTATACAATCAAGGAAAACTGAAGCTCCTTCATACCCTGAGAAAAAACCCATATCTTGCTAACCGTATCAAAGTATTTAAAGACCGCAATGCTACTCAGGATATGCTGATTGATATTGCTGGTGAACGTTTTCTGGTTTCACTGTACTGATACAGTGGTAAAACTGTGCCTTCGCTTAATCATTTGAGACATGTTTCCTACATGAAATCTGCTTTCAAGCTCAAAGCAAACATTGCATCATTGCCACCTTCTGCTGCTGAAGCGAGACAACACTCACTAAGAGTGTACTACGTCTTTTTTGTTACATCTCTCTTCACGCCGCCTAGTAACAAAATTGAGAGAACGCATTCGTGCACCAGTACGATGGTCTTAATAGCTTAATTATGCTAATGGCCTCGCCAACCCGTCGCCAATCGAATATCTCATTAAGCACAAAAGCTAGATGGTTGACACTTTAGAATCAGGTGTGAATGACAGGTATGATACAATAGGCTAAATTGGATGAAGATTCTCCCATCCATTTGAGCGGAATCAATCGCGGGGATAATATTCCGATGAAGGTCCTTTTTTACTTTCTTGTTTACTGTTGAAATTCTGGGAATCCGTTTAGCCGTTGGAAGTCACGCAGCTATCACGTGAGTTAACCTTGACGGCAGAGAGAAAGTACACACTTCCTAAATTTCGGACCGTTCACCGATTGGGAGTAGAGAACCGGAAATAGCTATGCTAAAATCAGGGATTGGTTGGCTGTCAACAAGATTTGACATAAGCGAGAAAGGTCCGACAACGTCGGACGAGGGAGAGGCAGTCAGGTCTGGGTAACGAACGCGAAGAGACGTAAAATTTAGTTTCGATCCTCGGGGAAGATAATCCCTTCCTCGAGGAGCCATTTCTTGAGTTGAGATTCAGATCTGGGTCATCAAACGAGACAGACGTACGATTATTTTGACAAACTAATATCTAAACACCCAAAATTAGGGGGTATTATCTGTAGAATTACTATTGTTGAGTAAATTGTATAGTGAGTGTCAACTAGTGCGCCTTCCGTCGGTACGAGTGCAAGTACTTGTAGTGCGCATTCCGTCGGTACGACTGAAAGTCATTGTAGTGCGCTTTCCGTCGCAATCCGATAAGCCCCTTCGTACGCGAGAACCAGCCCGAGGTAATTTCGCTGACCGTGCTTGGATTGGCCTCCCTACGTACGAGAGGAAAAGGCCACGGATCCTCCGTGCGACGTCAACTTCGCCCGGAAACTTCGACAGGAAAACCGGCCTTGGCACGAGGTGACCGGGTGATTAATCACCCCTAGAGACATCAGCACCAGAGAACTTCAATCAAGGTAGTGAAAATTTAAATCTGGTCCCAGATAAATTGAATCGATTCATTACTTGAGTTTCTATATTAAAATAATTAGGTTGATCTTTAGTGAGGCGACCTTAGTCAGTGATTCATTCTGGGATTAGTACATTGGATGGTACCAAAGATATATAGTTTGTTTTGTTGTGCTGACTACGCTCTTCCTTTTTTTGATAAGCTGTAATCCATGATTGGACCGGAGTAACAAATCATATTGCCTAAAGTTTGGTAGTATCTGGTTTCCGAGTATTTATGTCGAGTGATCAAAACCTTTATTTTTACCTCATTAAACGACTGGAATCTGACTTCTTTGTCGACTATCTTTCAACCACCCCTGACCCTAAATTAACTGAGGTAGTTAGCCAGGGATCTTCAAAGAAATAATAAGTAAGTAAAAATTCACGTAACACTATCAGGTCCAGAAATGGTTGGGTGTCGACAAAAACCTAGAAAATTGGGGATGGAATAAAATGGAAAACTGGTCTTACACCTGTGACTAGCTCTTTACCAACTGCTCCCCCAGATTTATTGAAGCTTGTCTTCAATGTGCTTCAACTGTGAAAACAGTTGCGATAATACAGCAGTCCTTCAAACCCGGAAGATGAGGTGGAAATAGCAAACGAATTAGAGTTGGATTTCTTAGTCGCCGAACCAATGAAAGAACACGAGGGAAATTATACAAAGTATCAGTTTAAAGTAATTATTAACAACTACCAATACTAAAATTCCATTTTTTCTGTCTATATGTAGATGAAGATGAAGCATGAATTGGAGTTGGCTTTCTTCGTCACTGAACAAATGAAAGAAGGACAGGAGACCAGACAAGGTAGTTTAAAGGGATATTAAATAAACAACAATATGTATATTCATTTGTATCTTTTTATATTATAGATGCCGATGAAGAGCCCGGGCCTTCATGGAAAAGGACGTGTTGTTGAAGAAACCCTTAACATTGCGTCCTTATCGCGGCTGAACCGTTGACCCTAGAAAAAAAATCAAGGGAAATAAAATGGACGGAATTTTATTCTTCTTCAATATTTATATAACCAATATTTACCTAACATGAATATGTTTTTAGTTATTCGATAAAATCTTAAAAAATGCATTTTTTCAAGAGAGTTTCCTTCACAAAACCCATTTCCGATGAAAATTTGTGTTGGCAAACTTAATATTCGTGACAAACAACCCAGAAAAACATATATAAACCAAATATCAAAACTACACCAGAACTTTCACCTATTTTCTACGATTTGATTAGATTAGAACTCGTATTGTAGTCGTATCTCTTATATGTCTAGACAACGCATCTCTACCGCCTTACATGTAGACCGCCAATGGGTGCCGCGTTGATAATTTTATCTCTCACTTATTTTTTAGAGGAAATGTTTTTAATTTGGTATATTTATTAGTAGCAGTACACATTCGTTCCTGTCTAGACAGGGCTCTTCTCTTTGTTTTTTAAATAAAATATTTAATAGAATCTCAGTGGGTTATTGGTTCAATTACTTAATATATTTTGACCTATTTGAACATATAATATAACAATTAAACAATATAACTTGACACATAGAACGCCACCTGCATAACAATATCATTAACTGTCCTCCTCCTGTTAATATCAAATTTACGTTTACTCCCATAACAACGCATCCCTGTTACATAGCATTGCAATATCTTCTTAAAATTTAGTCAACTACCCCTGTAAATATCACATTTTATTCTTGCTGTAGTAACAAAATCTTGTTTCCTTTTAACAGGAAATATTATATGGAATTGAAAAGTTTTTAAATCCTGCAAATCCATAATAACACATTCCTGTTATATTAGCCTTACAATATATTCAAAAAATTAAGTCAACTATTCCTGTAAATATCATATTTTATTCTTGCTGTAGCAACAAAGTATTGTTTCCTTATAACAGGAATGACTACATGGAATTTAAAAGTTTAAAATTCCTGCAAATCCTACGTTTCTTCCTGTTCACGTTACAAAATTCGGTTTAACAGGAGTCGAAATATTAGGGTGACGGTATATTTCCAGTGTTTCTAATAAAAGTGGTTTTAACGTAACAGGAATCCAATTTATAGGAAATTCTAGTAACTTCTTTCGTTGAGTGTAAGTTCCATGCGTAACACGTCTCCAAGTTCGATTCTTTCGTTTTCTAGAAATAACTTAATAAGTTATTAATAATAAGTTAATAATTTATATCCCCAATGACATCCATGCATATAATCTTTTACATCGATCGAAATGTTTGCCTGTGAGAAATGACTAAGCAGATTCACTAGCTAATAACCCACTATCAACAGCAATATTCATCAATCCGGGTATTCTACTAATTGAATTTGCATTGCTGCTTTAGCAATAGCTAAGTCGTATGACACACTGACACTTTGTTGACCAAACTCTTTAACAATTCTATGATTTTTCTTCATAGTTTCAAAAACCACTTTTTTGTTGGTGGTAGAATCATTTATATGTGTTAGATAACGGATAATTTGCTTTCTTTAATTTTTTGTCTTTGAAAAAATTGTTGCTAAATCCAACCCACATTGGGATATTTGGAATTTCAAGCGCATGCGACAGCATCCAAAGTACATCAATTTTTTCACTAGGTCTAGTGTTTGTGGGACTATTAAACGTCGATCATTCGTAATCGGTAATGTAAGCTCTGACATGCGAAGTTGTTTGCAGTAAGATCTAAAATCAGGAGTAATAGCTTCAAACGTTTGTCTTCGTTTTAAAGTACCTTTTTGTTGTATTGCCTGCTCTTCAGCAGTAACATCATCTTCAAAATTAACAGTGATTACTTCTTCAGTATCGTCCAGTGTGCTTTCTTGTACAATTATTAGATTATCAACATCTGGTTCAAACGGTGTCATGTAGACTGTCTTTACCAGATGCGATATTGACAAAACGGTCACAATTGTCGAAGCTATACCTGTAAATAATCTGGCTGACTTTGTGATACCATCAGGACATACTTCAGATCGACTTGAAGGTGCGAACGTAGCTTCCGTTTCTAAGCCTTCAACAACGTGGTAACTACAGCAGTGGCCATACCTATTAATAATATCAACAACTTTTCGGCTGCTAGTTAAACTCCTTAGTGATCGCTAACGTTATAAGTTTACTCGTTTTAATTTTACCTCTCGTTACATTCTAAATTAAATCTTCAGCTAAAGACTTGCTTACTCTCGTTACATTATAAATTAAATCTTCAGCTAAAGACTTGCTCACTATATTACTCTCATCACTTTTTCTACGTCTACTGTAGCAACCAGCTAACACCGTCGGATAAAAATCTTTTACCGTTTGAAGAACGTAGCATTCTCCACTTAACAAATCAAATGTTTTTATATCTACTGGTAAAGTTCTTTTTTCAATGTCCAACATTTGTCGTCCCAAGATTAGCGCAGCATTGTTCTTGTTTTCTAAGAGAGAAAATAAATAAATCTATCTCGCAGTAAATCGGGCTAACCATTTTATTATTATGTATAACTGAATACTTGATCTCGCTGTCATACTTCTTTTTCAATTTTGATTCAAAAGTGGCTTTGGAAAAAGTTTTATCGGAAACATGACCATCTTGATTTGCTGCATTTTGAATCACACAGGAATTTAAAAAAATAGCATTTGTTGATTGCAAGTACATTTTCATCAATTAAGTTACAAACGTTTTCAATACATTGTTCATGATAACGCATGATAAGCTAAATTTGTATGAAAATCAGTTTGCGGTTTTTCTTGATATAGTTGTAGCGAATTGGTATGTTCTTTTTTTAAACATTTTTCAACTCAGTTGCAATGTCTTTTTTTTTGCACTTGGTCTGGGCCATTAATACGTAAATTTGCTTGCTCTATACCTCGGAATTTATGTTCAGTATCTTTGATCGATGGGAAAACATAACTATCGAAGGCATTCACTATTATTATAGCTTTGCTTGCACATATCATTTGCAGTACATTTTTTTGAAATATTTTCAAAGCTAAGTGGTACATCTTTTATCAGATGTAGCAACAAAATCCATCGTATATCATAACGTCTGACTGTCGGTTGGGATTGCTCAACGATGGGAGTGCTTATATTTTTCTAATCTGGAGTCATTAACGCCGACTTTGGTGTTTTGCAAATGATGCCGTCAAGATGACATAAAGACAGTGGGACTAGTGTTAATGGGCAACTAAGAAATTTATCTAAATCAAGTTCTTTTTTAGAGAAATTTGAAGCGGTTGTCCAAATAAGTCACGGTGCAACCGTAGTTCCACCTCTCGTTGGACAAGAATATTTTTTTGGTTGTTAGTCATATCTTCAAAAATATGGCACTTAGGCCCGTATGCAGAGACGTTTCCTTAAGTCAAAGTGAAGTTTTCAGTCAAGACGACCTTCGCGAAGTGTTCCTTCACGAAGTGACCTTGGAGGTATGCAGAAACGTTCCTTGACCTGAGATTCTCCACATTACTTGAATCGTAAAATCGAACGTGGCAACACCGCATATGTGAAGGAACGAGCTTTTAAAAACAAGGAATGCTAACCAGACAATGTTTTGTTATCGTCTGTAGTAACATTTTCCGCTATGCCTAGTGCAGCAGCTAATCTTGGAATGTCGGCTTTTTCAAACCTAAAAAATATTTCTTGCTGTATTGCTGCTGTATTCGAAACATTATCGAGGTTAAACCGTCCATATAGGGCAGATCGAGTTCCTAATCCTTCATTTTCAAATAAATGAAGCAAAATAGCATCTTCTACATCATCCTCAAAGTCTTCTTGTCCCAGAAGTGCAACATTAACTATCTCCTCCATTCTAGGAAAGAAACACTATGGATTTCCAAATATGTTATAAAATACGTTTTCATCCAATATAAGAGAAAAATAAAATAAAATAAGAACATCTACAACACTTACATCTCAATTTCAATTCTCACGTTTTATCACTATCACACATAAAAATTTTGAAAAATAGAAATTTAACTTTTTTCTCTTTTTCACTTTCATAAAACACAATATAAACCTGACAATCATCTGTCACTCTGTCTCACGTAACTGAGAGCACTTCATCTCATTTTAGCCTTTACTCGTTAACGTTATTTCCAACGTAAAGAGTTTACGGTTGTTCCTAACGTATCGTGAACACTTCGTCTCTCTAATATGAGGAGCAAAACATGGTATTTAGCGTTGAATGTGGAACTGTTTTTAATAGAAGAATTATTAAAAAGAAGTATTTTATTGCCCGGCCTAGCAGCTCCATACGTTGGCATAAATAGTAGTGGCCATCAAGTATTATTCCTGTAGATAATGAATAATAATGAATGATAATATTTCGGTAAAAACGCGTTTAAAATGTAATTTTGGTTCAGTTAGCTGGTCATAATCCTTTTTCCGTTTCTTTTCTTGGGGCGTTCCTACAGTTATAGATGCGTCGTTAAAAATTCTGGTTTGACCCTAATTCATAGATATTTAAAAAAACAAAATTTTTGTGTGAATACGATATCATTAAGTGTATTAAAAACTTAGTTCAAATTTGTCTTTGAAGTTTCGATGTGAAAAGCATTCTAAATTTTGGTTGTCTATTGTTGCCGCCGGCCGTGTTCATTGTAGTAATTGACCCCCCTAGAGGGAGGAAAGAGGCAGTGGCAGTACGGCAGTACTCTTTCAGATGCGAGAGAGTGCACATCGTTCATGCCGAGCAAGGCAAATAAATGCATAAATTCAGTATTAAGTTTT
Source organism: Cryptocephalus moraei (assembly GCA_946251905.1). NCBI lineage: Eukaryota > Metazoa > Arthropoda > Insecta > Coleoptera > Chrysomelidae > Cryptocephalus > Cryptocephalus moraei. Next base: position 13,620,151 of record OX276459.1, read on the forward strand.
CATACAACCTTCATCCATACAAAGAAGTTCAAACAACACCCTACATATTTTGGTCCTTCGAGTTTCGGATCCGCAGTTCGATCCAGGGGAATCTACACAACAAATCAATCGAAACATCGATAAAACACAGCTTGACGTCATCAAGTACAGACGACGCCACGGAGAGTCCAGTCGTCCATTTGAACGTTGAGTATAGTAGAGCGACAAGACGACGGCCAATCGTTCGGACCACTGGACGGCCGACGACGCGACATACACGGGAGACAGAGTGAGCTTCCTTTTCTTATAGACCAACCACCAGAGCTCTAAAAGTGGTCATTTTTGCATTAAAAAAAATAGATTGAAATGTATGCAGGGTGATATGGTATAATTCGTAGATGAAAATGGATAAAATCATAACCACGAATTATTGTATATAACAAAATGTGTTAAGAAGCGCGGTGGTAATGGAGAGGGTATTCCTCGTGGAATTTGAGGGGGAATATTCGACAGTAGCGCGAATTCTTCCGTTTTACTCAATTTTCGAATGCGGTTTAGACCATTTTAACGGCTTTGTAACAAATAGTTAAAATATACGATTTTTAGCTTAGATTCTGAAGTTTCCAAAACAGTTTTCAAAATTACGATCTGACCTCCGTACGAACAAGAATGAGCAAGTGAAAAATAGGCGCAAAAAAATTAATCGGGAATATTTGCCAAACTATACATTCGATAGGGTCCAGATCTTTACCCGTTTAATAAGCATATCAACATCTACTATTTCCCAAAGAGCGCATCCTGTAGGTTCATATTTGTAGGAGCTACGAATTTTCAAAGAACGCGTATTTTTTTAGTTTTTTGTTTTTTTTTTTTCGGCGAAAAACGCACTTACAGGGTTGCGGTAGGACTCATTTCAAAGGTTTTTAAACTCTCTACAACTTTTGCATTGCAGTCAAAACGATATCTCTTATAGTTTCTGCTAGAAACAGAAAAAAAAAACATATTTTCTTGGAATATTTTACGGTTTTTTTGCTGCCATTTTGTTATAAACAATAATTCGTGGTTATGATTTTATCTAAATCTAAATCTAAATGAATCAAATAACATTAGTCAAAATCCACCAATCAATGATAATATTAACGTAAAATTGCCAGTAATAAGTTTACCAAGTTTTGCCGGTGAAATCGAGAATTTGTTTGAATTTCACAACGCATTCGAGTCGCTCATTAAAAAAAAAAATACAATAGGTGATTTTCAACGTTTTATTTACCTCAAATCAGAATTAAAGGGCGAGGCATTAGAAACCATTGCATCAATAAAGGTTACAGGTCAGAATTATGCAGTAGCTTGGGTTATTCTATGTGATAGTTACATAGATAAGCGAACTTTGTTGCATGAGCATTCAAAGGCGCTTTGTAACATTCCATCTATGTCAAGACAGTCTTCGACAGGTCTCAAACACATAATAGATCATGTCAACAAGCATGGAAGATACCATAAAAAGGAAAAATACAACTGTGCGACTTGCAGTCAACCCAGTAGAGATGTTAGCTGTAGCCTGTAACATTAAGGTAAGTAATCCCTTAATTTATCAAGAGTTTATTGTATCTCAACTCATACAAATAATTTGAAAATTTTCATAAACATTGCCAAAAAGCATGTCCATCCTAGTCTTAATTTTTTATTCGATTATATTCCTGTCGATGGGAGAGGTGTATGACGAATGTTGAGACTTGCTGTTTGGTGATGACGACTTCCACGGATATGATTGACCTACATGACTTTCCTTATTTACTGGGGACAGGTTTGTGTAAGAATATTGTAACATTTGTGGAGGATTGTGTATGGTTTGCTGTTGCCAATTTAGACTTGATATGGATAGTGGTTGGTTTACGGTGGTCGTGAAAGATACACTGCACCTGAATTCCAGTTTGGTGTCCATAGGTAGGGTCTATACTATCGGCAGTAACGACTCGAAAAAACTTTTGTCATCATCTGTCGGTTGCACTGGTGACTCTGCAGGAGTAGAATTCATAAATTTCAATAAATTTTCTTCTTCCATTACACGTCGTTTTGCTGCAGGAATCCTAGAAAATTCAATAGTAGTGTGCGTTCTCTTGGGTGGTACGTTTTTTACAGCTGTTGTGTTAGGCTTAGGCGTAGCTGAAAGTGGTGAAAACATATATTGAAGTAGGTTCATGTGGACGAGCATCCGATAGTAGAATTTTTAAAATTAAAATTTCTACTTTACAACAAACGAATATTTAACTACCGTCTGTGTAGAGCTCGTAGGTACGTGGAATGTTCCTTCGGCATCCTCACAAATAAGTGGAGGATATTCCACAGGGCTATGGATGTATAACTGGACTTAGTGATGAGTATAATAAAATGTTGTTGCATTCTGCACAATTATGTAAGAGCAATAGATGGTTACCATTATGATGACATGCTCGTTATCAATGGCTTGTGTGACTTTGATAACAGCAACACCATTAGACAAGGTGGACGAACACTTACTCAGAGAAGAAACGTATTGGCAGAATATTTTGTAAGCAACGCTGGTGCTGTTCCATGGCAAGGTAATTGTATTTAAAGTGAAAATGCATTTTCCTAATATTTTTTTTGTCAAGAGTGTTACGTCCAGCAATAAAATGCTTTTACTACCAAACTTACCAAAATTATTTTGATCGTTCTCCGATTAGTCTTCAAACCAGTTCCACACTAGTGAACATACTCCCGTCCACGCGTTTCTCTTCTTAATTTTGTCGTCGTACACTGGCAATGAAGTATGTATTCCATATTACATATTACGGCTCTTTACAGCTTCAATGAAAATATCGGCATCAAAACCGGTGGAATCCATCTCACTACTGGAAACTATGAACATATCACTAAAATTGCAAGTGTAATAAAGCCATCATATTCATTTTTAGTTTGTAAATATTGTTCAAAGTTTAATTCAGTGATATTGAATTAAAAAAAATATATAAAAGGCATTTATTTACACACAACCTGTCATAAAAAATCATTACCAAACATTATTTACAATAGAAATTCTGGGTGCCGGTAAATTCTTCGAAAACATTTCTTCCAAAACATTTCTTCAAAAACAAATCTTCGAAGGAACAATTCTTCGAAAACATTTCTTCGAAAGAACAATTTTTATATATACAGTCAACCTCGCTTATCTTAATTGACACCATGGGGACGGTCAAAGTAGTCAATTATAACCGAAGTCAATTAAGGGCGATTTATTTGAAAAATGATACCAAAATAATAGGAGTGGTTAGTAGTAAATTTTCAATCAAGTAAATGTAAGTATAATAACTGTTTTATTGTATAATAATTATAATGATGACATGTAATCAGTGATTTATTGTTGAATGTTATTTTTCAATTTCTGATTCGAATCAAAAGTACCCAACAAAGGTTATTGCATCCAAAACTTATTGATTAACATTTTTAGATTTAATTAAAGATAAATTTAGATCTTCAATAATCTGTTTGGCTAGCTTTGAAGTCAACACTTTTATTGGCACTAGTTTTTATGTTCATGTGTCTTTTAATGTCGTTTCGAACAATTATTTTCGATAATTTGTTCTTCTGAGGAATAATTGTCCTTTCTAAGAAATATTTTCGAAGAATTATTGTTCTTTCGTAGAATTGTTTTCGAAGAACTGTTCTTTCGAAGAATTGTTCTTTCGAAGAAAAGTTTTAGAAGAATTGTTTTCGAAGAATTTACCTAGATCCGGAAATTCTACTAGAATTGAGCATATAAAATAGTATACTACACAATTTTCTTATTGTAATGTGGAACAGATTTAATGAAATCATATCTGAACATTTCGTTAGGTAGGTCTACTGTGTACCGTTTAATTAGGGCTTGTCTTCTGTACAGCTGTTTTCCTCCTTTTACTTTTTCACCAATTGAACGAAGTTTTTGTTGTTTTATTGGAAAACTGGTTACGACAGTATAATATTTCTATAAAAGTGAATGGATTGGGATGTGGTAAATAAAAATGTGATTTAAATTCAACATAAAAGGATTCACAAGCATTTGTGGAACATATGAAAATTATGAAATCAAATGATTTCTTCGCTTATATGGTTGGAGGAACAGTCGACCATCGATGTACTTACCAACTGAATAATTTAATAAAATAAAAAAACACTATGGCAAGCCAAGCTGAAAGGTAGATTTATGGGTAAGATATATATAGTCATATAACAGGCACAATGTATTGAAAAATGCATACGAGTTTTCACAAATTTTTTAAATTTTTGCAAATAACTTTTTTTCTGTACATTTCTCAAAAATATGTTTTATACAAAAGTTGTTCGCCTCTATAAGGTAAATAAAAAACCTAATTGACATTTTTCCCTCAGACGTGAAATAAAAGTTTTTTGATTTTTTTAATGCAACAATCCGTCATTTTAAACCCGCTGTACCGATTTGGCCCATAAGCTGTAATGAAATTTTCTCAAAGTCGGACATACGATTGCAATACTAGATATAAATGTACCAAAATCGAAAGGTGAGAACAAAGACGAGAGCATTTAAATATCTGAGCGAACGACAACGCGACGGGTCACAAGTTATTAAATAAGTTATTTAGGGCAGCGAAATGTAGGTACATTAGAAAACACATAATTCATTCTGCATTCTGTCTTTTTATATTCTCTATAGATTTTAAAATAATATCCGGATCCCGAAGAGGCATATTTCTTATTTTCTGTGGATCAACAGGCTCAGATAAAAGCCATCCAAGTAAAATAAAATCAATTTCGATTCCATGTTGGTTCTCCAAAACTCATCGTCCTTTAGAACTGTATCTATTTTAATACGATGAGGAGTCGATAAAGCAATCACACAATATTTCCTTTACGTGATGTGAAGTTGCCCTTGAATTCGATAAAACCGATTGTGGTTTTTATCAATCTCATTGTTTCTCCAAAAGGTAATCTGTTTCTTCTCAATTGCTTCCTCAGGGGCCATTTCTTTAGCTGACCATGGACATTTCACCTCTAACAAACTCTTACTCCCTATTAAATCATCAGGCGAAGCTCCCAAAAAATGAGTGTGTTCTATCAATAAATAAACCACAAGACTCTGCTTTAGTACCAATAACATCCTGTAGGGATTCCTTGGCAATATTTTCATTACTTTTTCCGTATTCACGATACGATACTGTTGTCGAGATCATGAATTAAACTAGCAGCATGTTTTGACAATAAGTTTGCATATGATTGCAGTTTATTTTGTATATCTGAAAAGGTTAACATTTTACACCTTTTAACTACGTATTCCATTTTATACGTAAAAGACTAACCTGTTGATTTAAAATCGGCCATGACACTTCCATTTGATACATATGGTTTGTCACAAAAGTAACCTAAGAACTGACATTCCTTGTGTTCACCAAGAACATGATTAACTGAATTTCTAATGTCTTTTTGTAAGTTAGACACTTTTAGCGAGAATGGAACATCTTCGTTTTTTCGATATGAGACGCCTTGGCAAATGCACATCTCAGTCTGAGTTGATTTTGCTAAAAATACGCTGAATGTAGTAAAAATGACATTTAACAATTTAATGTTCCATCATAATTTAAAAGTAGGTAGGTACAAGTAGGTTGAGTTGATTTACGTGATGGTAGCGAATTATGACCCTTTAAGTTTAAGAAAAGATTTATATCATTAAGACCTGTATGCATAGTCGTTCCTTAAAACGAAAGGATACCTTGAAATTGAAGAAAAGAATGCGTCGGATTGGTAACGTAATGCTTTGCATTATAATTGATTATTGTTATTAAGGAATGACTGCATGCATACGGGCCAAAAAAATATCGGTTTCATTATTCAATATCAGCTAACTAAACATGAATCCGCTACCCATGGATTCCTAAAAGTGGTCTGTACCTAAAGACTTTTTAAACTGAATATTATACACATATAGAAAATTCACGACTTACCCGTCTAATTCCGTTAATAAACGGTAACCACCGACACGTGTTTCTGCTTGTTAGTTTCTTCAGGGTGGTATAACCAAGTTTTGAATGACAGATGATTTGAATGAAAAATTATACAACTCAAAAAAGAACGCAAACAGTGGGCAGCAAAGCACATTTAGGCCTAACGTAGGAAAGACCCTCCATTCGAGGGCAACAATCCCTCTGTGACGCGGAGGCTAGCTATAGCCAACTGTCACGAATCTTTTGTCGGTAAAGGAATTTAGCAGTGAAATTAACGACGGAACAAATGTACAAGAGAAAATTCACGACTTACCCGTCTAATTCCGTTAAGAAACGGTAACCTCCGACACGTGTTTCTGCTTGTTAGCTTCTTCAGGGTGGTATAACCAAGTTTCAATGACAACGATATTTGACACTTGGAAAAAAAATATACAACTCAAAACAGAACGCAAACAGTGGGCAGCAAAACACATTTGCGCCTAACATAGGAAAGACCATCCATTCTAGGGCAACAATCCGTCTGTGACGCGAAGGCTAGCTATAGCCAACTGTCACGAATCGTTTGTCGGTAAAGGAATTTAGCAGTGAAATTAACGACGGAACAAAAAATGTACCAGAGAATATTCATGACTTACCCGTCTAATTCCGTCGTTAATTTCACTGCTAAATTCCTTAGTAGTCTACTCACTACGGAATTTCTGATAACCACCATATTACTGGCGCCATCAGAAGCAAAAACATAAAGTTTGCTTGATAGGGTATGTCATATTTGATAAACAAGTTGATCAGCAACTCGAACAGAGCAGATCCTGTAGCCTCTGCAACTGGTATCAGATCCAAAAAATTGTCTTCAATTTTGTAATCGATGTTGATTCTAACCACTAGACACAAATGTTTAATTCATGAATTATCGGTTGACTCATCAGCTGCTATACTAAACTTATAATTTTTCATGAGCTCAATCAAATCTGCCTTTTGTGATGCTCGCGTCCCATTTTTTAAGACTCTAGTTATTTTTGGTTCGTCCAGTTTTCATTTTTTTTTTTGGCAATTTCAGAATCTGTACACGCAGCATTTAGGTAATCAATAAAAAGCTCCATCAAATTCATTGGAAGATTATGTTCAGCCAAAAAACCTGCTGTTCTTATAATACCTTCTTTTGCTTTTTCTTCAACGCTGATTTTACGGGTACTTTCTGCAAACATATTAGCAATATTTTGATGCTTTCCACAAAGTGCTGCATCGGTTTTATGAATTGATTTTTGGTGTTTTACCGAATCTAGATGTTTAGAAAGTTGTAGTTTTCCGGCGCCTATGTTGATATCGCAACTACATACTTTACACCTAAACCAAAATTTCATTTTTGTAAAAGAATATCGAGAAATATATTATTTATCTTCTTACCACGCATACATTGTTCACTACCACTTTCCATCATTCTGTTGTCTGTTAGCAAATTAAGAACAATTAAATCTTTAATGTCATTCAGTATTCGCTATTCGGTATCTACTTACGCGTTCGATGTTCGATATAAGAATATAGTAAATATTGGTAAATATTACGAGCCTCCACTCTTTCCTTGTCTAAGCTTCTGATATTCTACGGTGTCAGCGACATCTTACGAATTTTAGACTTAACATTTGTTAACTACTGAACTCCAATTTATAGAAACCTTCCTTGAAGTGGAATACGTCCGTACAGATTAGCCTAGATTTCTACGTTCTATCTATTTTTATTAGTATAAAGTATAAGCTAGAAAGGAAGCATGAGATTTTGCTATTAAATAACGATAACATGAGACTTATTTAAAAAACATAAGATCTCATGCAAAAGCATGAGCCTTGGCACCATTGGCGCTTGCTCCACGCGCATCGCAAGCTTGCCAGCTCTCCTGACAATTATATTCTAGGCAACACACAATTGTAACGCACTTTGTTCGGCGGGCAGGGTCGTTGGCGGCACAACGACTCTGGCGGAAAGTTATGTCACTTATTCGAATTGGCGCAAGTTGCGGAGTTCGGGAATTCGGGAAACGGAGTTCAAATCAGTTTACCTCGGGCGCCAAATTTTGTAACGGTTTACTCCCTATAGCCACGGGCGAGTTTAAACTCAGGAGAATGTCAGGGGGGCCGTGAAAATAAAAACACACAGTGCGGGGAAAATACGGATGATCTATATTACATCTATTATGTTACAACTGAAAATGGGCTCAAATTAATAAGTGAATAATCAAAATGGCTTGTTGCGAATAAGCGGAAAATCGTAATTACACTATTTACAGCAGTTAGGAACGTTTCGGCAGCGGAGGCAACGATTTGCCGATTACTAGACTTTCGGGAAGTTTTGGCAACGGTGTGAGATCCGGAAATTCTGATTTCAGAGAGGAACCGGCAACGTTGCGCTCCACGTTCGAGCGCGCGCGTTCGGAGAACAGGTGTTAGGATGGAAACGGTTTATTTATTGTTTATAATTACGGAAAATATACAATTGAATAATTGAAATAAAATACAAATTATTACCTTACAAACGGAAAGGAAATAGTGACTACGAAAGTAGAGTATCTATTTACACGGGGAAGCACTGCAGGCTAGCTAATTTAAATAGGCGAAAATAAATGTGCAGAGTCGGTTATAAGCGGTCAGAGGGAAGAAGATATTAGCAAGAGAGCGAAGCGAGCGGTGAGAATTGTGAGTATTTTAAGCGGGCGCTAAAGCAATGAAATCGGAAATCTAGCAAGTGGAGATTCCCTGAATGGGAAATCTAGTCAAGGAAGAGGCCTATCAGCGAATCAAACAGAGATTCCGTACTTACAATTGATGGAAATACGACGGTCGGGCACTTCGGACTCGCGGAAAATCACTCTCTCTCTATCTCGGGAAAACGGTCGAAGACGGACACGACACGGCGCTCTGCAGCAAAACTCTTGGCCGTCGCGGCACGGGGAAGAAAAACGGTAACGGCGCGACGGTTAACGGTTCAACGGATAACTCGCGTGAACGGAATTTTAACTTTTAGCGGGCGTCTCTCAGAAGATCTCGCAAGAGCAGAAAACGCTAAACTTTGATACCGTTTTCGATATTTTCGTTAATATTTAGAGCTCTCAGAGAAACAAGGAGGGGTAATTTGCAGCTCGTAATTAAAGAGACAGACAGGAAAGACAATGGTTATTTATTTGAATTTACGGGTTTTCTGCAAACGATAACAGAGGGAGACAAGGGTTCTAGCCACGGGAAAAATATGCTTCGTTACACTCCCCCCTTCCTAAAGAAAAACAATAATTGTAACGTTTGTACGGATATTATTGTTTTTCTTGTCGGTCGGCATGGTTTACGGAAGAGTTTTGACTGCTGCACATGGTCCAAAAAACGAAAAATTATACCCTTAACTTACCCAAACAATTTCCCTATATCCCTAAATTACTTAGTCCCCCTCAAAAAAAATACATCCCAGTACGTTATCCCTTAATACTACCCAACTCCATATCCTATTATAATACGGTGCGCAGCTAGCCCACCTTCCTGCATCGACAGCATAACAGCGTGGCGACGGCAGGTGTCCCTCCGGTGTCCCTCCTGTCCACACCTCCAGCACGTCCCCGCGGTGAAGGAGATCTTCGCCGTGGCGGCCGGCAGCGTCGCGATTCGGTCTCTCTCAACTCGGTTGGAGTCGGCTTCGCCCAGGCGGAACTCGGCCTCCAGGCGGTCCAATGCCGCGAAGGCCGAGAACGAATCATGCTCAACCCGAGGTATCAGGTCTCCGAGGTATCGGCTTCCCTTCGGCGGCGGCGTGGAGGCGTAGAGAAAGCCTCTCCGGTACGCTGTTCTTAAGTGGCGGATGCCCTCCTCCGTGGCAGCCAAATCCCGCGCCAGCTCCTTGGCGGACTTCCGTTTCGGTGCATCCGTCTGTACGCCTCGGTCGGTGGTAGGGACTGGCACCGTTGGAGGCGAGGCGGCCACGTCTGTATCAATGGCCTCTCGCAGGGCGTCGTCTAATGCGAGGATGACGTTTCCAATGACGTCCTGGGCCTCGTTGATGGCCGAGATGGCAACCTGGTCCAACTGCTCCATGTTGCTAAAATAGTTGACCGCGGTTGGTGTGGCACGGCGGTTCAGGGTATCGTGACCCCGATCCCATCTCCCCAGCTCGTGGGGAGCCGCATTCTAAAGGATGATTCACGCTACACCGTGCCGGGCGGGTCTCTACCGAGTCATCGCAACCGAGTCGAGCCCGAGCCTCAATGCATGCTATGAAATAGTTTTGTACGGGCCGTAACCGAGAGTGTTGGTTGGTCGAACATTAAAAATGAATTTTTCTGAAATAGAATTAGCAGCAATTGCACTTGATGAAGATGAAAAAGGAAACGATGTTGCTCGACTTCAGACTACTTCGAGGAGATGGGGCGTGCATCCAACTTGGCGAAAACAACATTTCAGGAGCCCATTTCACCTACTGAGCGATTAGCAGTGTGTCTTAGGTAAGTCATTACTGACAAACGAATAATTACTGATTGCAAATGTATAATTAGACAAATTGTTAGTACTAAATGAATACCACTTAATGAGTACAAACATTTTAATAACTAAAAGAAGTAACATTGACAAATTTAATAATTATCTTGATTGAAGTGAGAAAAAAAAGGTACCGATCATATTTGATGTTGTTGCTGGTGGTGCTTCTGGCGTTTGATTTGAGAGTTCTTCCGATATTGGTGGATTTGATGCTGTAGTAGATGACAGCGGTGGTAGAGCTGTTGATATCGAGCTAGTGGATAATTCATAATCAGCTGGGGACGAGTCAAGTTCTGAAGTAGGACGTGGCGGATGAAATTGTGCATATTCCAGCTCCTGCACTACTGAAAAAATCCTTCCCTTGGCTAGATGCTGAAAATAAGGAGAAAAATTTTTTACAGTGAGTATCAAGCCTTGAAAGAATGTATCAATAGGGTAAAGGTCGGTGTGGGACTTCTCGTTTTTCTCAATAATATACCTCATTAAAGTATTGGATGCGCTTTCAGTTTGATGTTGTGGCGGCGCTTGTGCACGAGGGTTGTGGTGTTGACGCCGTTTACGAGTGTTTGTTGAACTCGACAATAAATTAGTCTGTCGCGTTAAAGTTGGTGGAAAACCATCAATTGGCTGAGACAGTGGAGGTGGTGGTTCCGTTGGTGTTTCAATTGGCTGGAAATTTTGTGAAGAACTGGCAATTTCTTCATCTTTCTCTGCTTGGTTTTCCGTATTTTCTGATTCTCCAACGTCTACTATATTGGATATTCTGTCTCGGTCCTAAGTATGCGGCAGCAAAAATTTCAGGGTATTTTCATATTTATATTTTTTGATAGGCTTTGCGCTTTGGCCACTTTTTGTTTTGCGCTTATTTAAATTTCTTTTGAACTGATCCCTAATATTTGCCCAGCGTTTTTTGCAATTCTCATCTGTAACAAATAAAAAAGCTGTATTTTTTTAAAAGTATAGTACATATTACGAGTTGCTTTATTAATCCAATATAAAATCATATGTAACCAATGGTACATGTTCGTCTTTGTGTTTCAGATTTTTGGCGACTGGGGATTCTTTCAAAACTATTTCATACAGTTACCGGTTGGGTCATTCAACTGTATGTGAAATCGTTAACAGTACGTGTCGAACTATAGTCACCGCACTTATGAAGGAAGTAATGCCACAACCGACAGAAGAAACATGGAAAACCATAGCGAGAGATTTTGAAACATTATGGAATTTTCCTAACTGTATAGGCGCATTGGACGGCAAACATTTTACTATTGAGGCTCCTCCAAATAGTGGGTCCATTTATTTCAATTATAAACATACTTTTTCCATTGTGTTGCTAGCATTAGTGGATGCGCGATACAAATTCATTTTCGTCGATGTTGGTTCTTATGGACGAAACAGTGATGGTGGTATTTTTCCTCATTCTTCCCTTGGAAAACATTTGGAAAATGGTACACTAAACATACCCAAAGGGAAGTGTTTACCCAACACTACAACCTTTGCACCGTACGTCATGGTTGGTGATGAAGCATTCCCTCTAAAAACTTATTTATTGCGGCCGTATCCAGGGCGTCAATCAGCCGAAGATGCTGATAAAACAAATTTCAATCATAGATTGTCATTAGCTCGGCGATTGGTTGAAAATGTGTTTGGCATTTTAACTCAAAGGTTTAGAATTTCCTGCAGAAGAATAAAAATGGCGTCGGAAAATGTCGACTACGTTATTTTAGCCACTTGCGTACTACATAATTTTTTACGTGAACGTAATGACAATGTGCATTTACTACACTGTCATAACGACGGTACACAAAACTCGCAACCACAAGTACCACACTTCGAGCCATTGAGCAATCAACCAGGGAGACCAGCCAACGATGCTTTTGCAGTGAGAGAACTCTTTAAAAATTATTTGGTGTATACAGCTGCTCGGGATATTTAAACAACATAGTCTGTGAATACTTTAAATTTCATTTCTTTAGGTTATCGACAGAGAGAAAAGAAAGCTTAAAATTGCTCTAAATTATTCTAGGTAAATGTGGTGTCAATTATAAATTAAATAATTAAATTTTACTTACCTTTCTGTTTCAATTCTTCTGATATACATTTCCATACCGAACATTTGTGATTAGCATCCAAATATTTCGGATCTGTCATGTCATAAATGCAGTTATACTTGCGTACACACTCGGTAAGTTTTTCGTCATCCATTGTCTCTCACTGTAGACTGAACACTACAAGAACTGGGGAAGCGAACCGTGTTGGTTCCGACAAAAAAATGTCTAGCCGCCTTTCTCACCGAGGCACGGCCGAGACACGCTCCAAACATGGGTCTGGCTCGGTTTCCGCTCGGTGTAATGTGAACGAGTTCATAGAATATGTACGTATCAATGTTTCACCGTGTCCTGACCAAGGCTCGGCTCGGGCCCGGCACGGTGTAGCGTGAATCATCCTTAAGTCTTCCCGTGGACACGGGCGGACGGAGTGCGGCCAGTCGTGCGCGGATCTCCGGGTCATCCCACGCGGCCTCAGTCCCTCCGGCCATGAGGACCGCGTCCCCGAGAGCCACGAGGTAGGGTTGACGGTTCGGTTGGAGAAGTTCGGCGGGGTGTGGTGGTTCGATGTGTCCGGTTGTGTTCCGGGCGGGTTCGGGTCCTGCGGTCTCCGAGAGGGGCGGCCGCCGCATGAGAGGCGGCAGCCGGGCCTCCCTCACCTTCGCCCTGCGTTCCGCCTGGCTTTGGCGGCCAGGTAAACGCGGGGGTTGCGGTGTTCCCGAGGAGTTTGCTGCTCTTTGGGCATCTATGGAAAACGGTTTCAGATCATTAATATGGACCTTTTTAAGGCTCGCTCCGCTCTCTGACTTTAGGTTGTAGACGACCGGGGAGAGGACTTTCGCAACGGTATATGGGCCAGAAAATCGTGGGGCGAGTTTGGCGGCAAACCCGCGGGAGGCATCGGAGAGGGTGACTTCGCGTTTACGGACTTTATCACCCACATGGCATCGCCAGTCTCGGTGTCGGAGGTTAGAATATTGACTTTGGGTGGTGAAGGCCTTCGCGACAGGGTTGGTTTGTGGAGTGTACGGCGGTGTTGTGCAGTGTTTGATGTCTAGTTCCTTCAGGAGTTCCTGGAACGGCCGACCGGTGTACCGAGTCCCATTGTCCCTTAGTACGATCCTAGGGCAACCGAAACGGGTCACCACCTCCTCGTAGATTGCCTTTACTACATTCTGGCTGGTGGCGCTACGGATCGCTCTAGCCTGGACCCATTTAGTAAATCGGTCCTGGAACATGACGATATACTGGTTGCCTTTCGCGGAGCGGGGTAACGGTCCGATTAGATTGGTGCATACGGTTTCCCACGGTTCCCGGTTCCTGGAGGGTTGCATCAATCCTGGCGGTTTTTGCTGCGACACTTTGTACCTTTGACAAGAATCACAACTCCTTACATTTATTCGGCTATTTATTCGTCGAATCGATTAAAATCGAATCTTTAAAAATCGATTCAAAAATAAATCGACGTTAAAATAATCAATACTCTAACTAATCGATGTTTTGAGTCTCAATAGGGTCGAAGCTCAAAATGCCCATCTTTAGGCTCTACGGCGATTTTTAGTGGCTAAAAGCGGCAAAAATTCATTTTTTTTTTAATTTGGTTTAATGCTTTGGGAAATCTTTGGCAGCTCTTGGGAACTCTTTGAAAAAAATGCATGAGAGTTCCAAGTTTATTGAAGGTTATTAAACCCACCAAATAATATTGAGACGGTGTGTATTAAATCTTGTATAATTGTGCATTCAAAAACCCTCTCGCACAAATACATATACACACATATAATTAGACATGGACATATTCCTACATAACACACATACGCATACACGCATACAATAATTTAATGAAAACTTAAGGGACTGTACAAGCATTAAACATACTATTAAAAAAAAAAATTTTTGCCACTAAAAATTGCCGTAGGGACTAAAGATTGGCATTTTGAGCTTCGACTCCAGTGAGACTTTTGATCAGGGGTACAAAACTAACAACTTCCTACCATCAAACATAATATTAAAAAAAAATTGACGTTTTTGGCCACTACAAATTGCCGTAGAGCCTAAAGATGGGCATTTTGAAAAGATGGGCAAAACTAACAATTTCCCAGCATCAAACATAATATTTTTTTAAAAAAAAATGAATGTTTGCCGCTTTTGGCCACTAATAATTGCCGTAGAACCTAAAGATGGGCATTTTGAGCTTCGACCCTATTGAGACTTTTGATCAGGGGTACACAACGCACAATTTCCCATCATTAAACATAATATTTAAAAAAAATAATTTTTGCCGTTTTGGCAACTAAAAATTGCCGTAGAGCTTAACGATGGGCATTTTGTGCTTCGACCCCAGTGAGACTTTTGATCAGGGGAACAAAACGAACAATTTCTCAAATTTTTTGCAAATATCACCGGAAGACCTTTTTCCATCTGATATGTGCGGTGAACGAAGTGTGCAATGATCTCTACAGATAGTGGACTGTATGTAGATATCTCTCGTAACTCGTGGGTGGCTGCGGAGATAAATCTTGTCTCCAGGTTGTAAGGCTGAAGACGTTCTTGTAGGTGGAGATCAGGGCGTGTCGTGACCTCTTTGAAGTTCTTGAAGTTCTCGTAGGTGGAGATCAGGGCTTGACGTGATCTCCTTGAAGTTCTCGAAGTTCTTGTAGTTTGGAGAGAGCTCGTAACGTACTCTCCGGATTGAAGTTTTGTTAGGTTTAGGTAGTCAGGTTAAGTGGCGTGAAGAAAGATCACAACACACTGTCGTTTTTGAGCATACGTGGTATACTAATTTATTGTACCAAAATTCAGGGTTTTTATACAGATTCATTTTACATAGGTCAAATACGATTTTATTGTTTCGTTACCTTGCACCCAGCTGACCTTCCGTTATCATATTACCGAGATGTTGTGTTATGCTTAGTCAGCTGAGTTGAACTTGACCGTCTCACGTTTTATTCGTAATTGTTTTCCTTTAGTAACGTGAAATGGTCGCTAATGTTATTGATTCGTGTGCGAATGTTAAATTAATTTACTGAT
Organism: Cryptocephalus moraei; assembly: GCA_946251905.1. Classification (NCBI taxonomy): domain Eukaryota; kingdom Metazoa; phylum Arthropoda; class Insecta; order Coleoptera; family Chrysomelidae; genus Cryptocephalus; species Cryptocephalus moraei. The sequence continues at coordinate 13,635,688 of OX276459.1, forward strand.
ATTGTCCTTTATCTTATAAAACCATTTTATTATTGAGACATTATTATTATTATTATTATTATTATTATTAAAGACATAGGTAATTAAAGACACACGTAATTTTTTACAAATGCCAATCTTCAAAAGGCAGCGAACTTAAAAAAACAAGGTTGAAAAGTCTTGTAGGCGTTAAGCGGTTCCTATCTGCTACAATTATATACTTCCTGCCTTTGAAAATAACCGCTCTGATGGAACTGATGTTGCAACTATGCATAAATATTATTAAGCTATTTTGGAAAGTACCTGAGAAGTTGTTTAATTATTATGCCAAAAATCAGTTGGGTCTTCCTTAATGTTTATGACAGGTTGCTGAAGATAATGCTTTAGTTCATTGTTAACATCATCAAGATCGGACACACTAGAAACTGCTTCACGCACTAGTTTTTCAGGGAAACTCCATATGTCGTCTTCATCGGTAGATAATTGCTCAATAGTCTCTTCATTATTATTCTGGGGAGCTCTATTTAACCTAGCTTCATAAATTGATTTTAATTTAGATACTGCATTACTTGCAGCAACGGGTTTTTAAAATGGATTGGCTTAAACCGTTGATTGAAGAGGGGTGAAGATGCGCCACCAGTGCGGAAAAAGTGTTAACACCAAAAGTGTGCTGGGAATCGCCTAGCCATCTGTTGACCAGCACAGCGAATCTTCGGACTTAAGTAACAATATGTTTGAGGATGACAATTTGCCAAGAAAGTAGAAAACTACCTCTATGATCCCTACAGCGTTGCCGAACCCCGGCTCGGAGCACGGTATCGCGCTCAACCGTGCCTCAACCCTCATGCGATAATATTTAAAGCGTATGAAAAGGAAGATTTTAGGAGTGCGGTTTACGGTTTGGCGTTTACGAGACGTTTGAAAATGTAATACCATTCACGACCATGGTTTTTAATAAATTGTTGAAGAGCCCTTTTTCACTTAATAGAATTTTTTCTTAAAATTAGTGTATTCTTGAAATATTTTTTAGATTGAGTGTTAATTTGTTAGGTACTAATAAAAAACCTTGCAAAAATAACCACCAAAATAAATATTTTTTAGGAAAACAAAAAAAAAAACGCTTTATAGCGATTGAAATGTTTTTTGAAAACGTTCCCATTTCGAAAGTTTTGCGGTTGTATAACAAAAAAAAAATAGAAATTAGAAATGTCCCTTACAAACAAGGCGATGGTTCCTAAATCTATATTGCTCTGCCTTTGTCATTCAATTTAAAATAAATTTTCAAAGTGCAGGCAATTAACAAAATTGTTATTTAAACTGTTACGACGTAACAAAGATTTTAGTAAATGCCGAACAAACCGTCTTGCTCAGAATACAGTGTGAATCTTGTTTATTATCAGATAAAGATTTGGCTCGGTAATGAACTATCTTCACAAGATCGGGGCTGGCAAAGAACAAAGTTCGTGTTATTACTGACAATGACAGATAAACAGATAAAGATAAATGACAATAACAATGACAGATAAACCTCCAGCGCCCAAAGAACAACTTGAACGGATAATAAGAAAATTGTTATGCCGTGTACACGCTCATATTTTCATTTCAATAACAAGCGATTTTAAAATAACATATGGTTCTGTCACTTTTATCAGCTATGTAATAGGTATTTATGATACAAGTGTGAAAAGTGCATGTTGCTTACACAACGAGAGCAGCGAGTAATGTAATTCAAACAAGTGCCTTAAACGCACTTTTCTCACGTGTATCATACAAGATTTTTTCTCATTCACAAATAATAATTAAGATGTTTCGAAAAATATCTGAAACAAGTCAGATTCTGAACTATTCAAAGTTACAATCCAACTATATTAGAAATCACTGTAACCAAGGTAATGAAAGTTCGTTTCGTAAAAAAAACTCTCAAACTGACAGCTACTTTTGGTCGAATCAGGTCGAATCTATTTTTATTTTTCGCACTAGTGCGAAAAGTAAGTTCTTTTTGCACTAGTGCGAAAAGTAAAACAAGTGCATTAAAATTGCGCTTTTCACACTAAAGTGACAATCGAAAAGTACAACTTTTCAATCGTGAATAAGAAAAAATATACAGGGTGGTCGTGATATAACCTTACAAAAAAAAAACGGTAATAGGTGACGATGAGTAGAACTCATATACAAAAAAAAATCTAGTAAAAGTCTTTTCGTTTTCGAGATAAAAATAATTGAAAATTTGTACAAAATTTGCTGTACGCCAATGAGTTAATCTGGATGAAAAATGTGATTTTGGTTGTCTAGTAACGATAATCGGTACCTGTACCTGTACCAACTAGTAAACTGAATGACATTTGTCAAATTCAATAATTCTGAATTTGCGGTAGAAATGGAATTTACAAATCAAGAATATGCGAAAAAAACACTGGTTTTGTTTTGTTATTTATTAAAGCCGATTTATAAACTTGACGTTGCCTTTGCCGTTTAAAGTTGAGATCGCTGTTCTTTGTTGAATATTGTGTTTATCGGCAGATTCTAACCTAAAACCACAATCATGATTATCCGTCAGTGTCTTGACCCAGAAAACTCGCTATTTACTTACAAACTGCAAACACAAACGCAAGTGAAGTCTTGAAAAAGACTGGTTTTATAGACTTCTTGTACAAAAATGATTATAAGAGAAAAAATACATTGAAAACAAGAAAGGCGACGACATATAAATGACAACTGACATATGCAAACTGACAAGTAAATCACTGGCAAACGAAAACGTCTATCAAATTTGAAAGCAAATTGTCAAATATATTGTAACTAGGTAACTAACAATTAAAATTTGGTTAAATTATGTATGTATTTATTTTTGTGGTCAGTGGCGTCAAATGAGTGTGGATAGGGGTTAATTTTTCTTCATCATTTTGGACCTACCAAATATCGGTTTTTCTGAATTGTTGGATCCTCCTAATGGCCCAGAATTTTTTTGTAAGGTTATATCACGACCACCCTGTATATTATTACGTCCTTCAAATACAGCAAACATTTAAAATATGATAGAACATAAGTTAAATAAATTATTAGATGTGAAATTAACATTATTCATATTTATTCAAGGACGTTTGTAGACAATGAAAAAACCTTAAAAATGATGTTTTGCATACCATGATCGGACCGTTTTTAACTAAGAAAAACCGCGAAAACGATGAAAAAGGACTTTTCTACATTTATTTAACTTGGTTAAGTTCGGCGATTCCCATCTCGGTACAAGAAACAGGTAAACGGATTAAATTTAAAGAGCGGATTTAGGCAAATGCCTGCCTGCCTTTTTTGCCTTTTAGTGTGTTTTTTTTAATTTGTGCCTTTTCCAAAAATCAAATGTCTTTTTTTTTAATTGTGTCCCTTTTTCTGCAATATTTCGTAGTTTGAAATCTCTTAATCATTAACTATCTTAATCCTTTCAACAAACGGTTTCATAATATGCCCGTTAGGAACATCCGACTGATCCTATAACTATCACCGAGAATTACTTACCGTTTAGAACTGGGGAATTCCAGGGAGTATTGAGGTGGGTGACTGTATAAACTATAAAAATTACTGTGTTTCTTAGGATTAAGGGAAAAACAGTAGGTAAAAGTTTTTCACTGAGTGTTTCAATGGTGACCATTTGATGATTTGAAATCATTGTGAGCTTGTGGTTTTGAATGATCAGAAGATGTATACGATGCCACCGGCAAAGTGATCTTGGACCAATCACAGAAACTTCAGCTTTAAAATTTGCTCCATTAACACCCTGTGACGTAGAACGATCTTTTTCGCAATACAAAGATATTTTATCAGATAAAAGACAAAACCTCGGCTGAAAATACTGAAAAATACTTAATTACATCCTGGGAAACCAAGAAAGTTTCATATACTTCAATTCAATTATATATTATGCAAGTTGTATATAATGTATAATTAAATTACATAAATTTCAGTTAATTAATTATAGTTAATTAAACGTATAACAAAATTTTTAATCGAGAGTATGCCTTTTTTCTCACTTGATATTATTCATATCACTATTACATATATACCTTTTTCTTTGAAAAATGAAAGTATTTTGTAAGAAAAGCAGGATGTATTAAAAAATTTTTAGTCATTTAAGTTGCCTTTTTTGTCATTTCAGGACCTTTGTTTTGTTATTTGAATTGCCGTTTTTGCAAATAAATTGTGCCTTTTTTATTAAATTTTATGCCTTTTCCCTTATTTTTTAGTGCCTAACTATCCGCTCTTTACGTATTAATTACTAAAGAGCGGATAGTAAGGCGTTTACCTCGTAAATACCTTCCTTTTTGCCTGAACTAGCTATTTTTTGAGGTTGTGGCCTGATATATCCAATTTTATTATTGTTATGCCTTTTTTATTTTTTAATTATTTCGAGAATTTTGAGATAAATTCAGAGAAATCCTATATCCCCATTGAATTTTTTCCAAAACCCCAAATGCCCATACCTGTGGAAAAACTTAAATACTGCCTTTCTGTCCGAGTTAGCTAATTTTTGAGGTTTAAATGTCCCGCATAAGTCCTTTTAGTTATTTAAACTATATGATAATCCGGATTTTTAAGGTTCATTTTTGCATCATTTGATATTATAATTGCCTAATTTGGTAAGTTTTTCTTACCTATTTAATTTTTAATTTTGCCTATTTTACGATTTTATCGTGCCTTATTATCCGCTCTTTACATAAAATTACATAAATACAACCGCTTTACAACAACGAAACGGTACGTTCATAAATGTACAAACCGACGGGAGACCCTACTTATTTCACTTTTATACCTGTAGTAGGTAGCTGTTTTGAGCTGAGGAGATGATCAAGGTATAAACGGCAACAGCGCGCCTTGTTAGAACCCCATTTTACAATACACCCTCAATACAAGTTATTAGTTTCAACTGGGTTCAATATATAACCGTTGAAATCTGCGGTGGCGACACTTTCCTGACGGTAAGCTTGTGGGTAAGAGGGGAGTGCGGCAAGGAAAGAGGGTGTACGGTTTAGTCCATAAGGTGGCGTATCTATAACCCTCTTCAATCAACGCTTAAACCAAAAAAATTTATATCTATAAATATCTGCTAATATATAATTTTTAATTATTTATTAATAATTTTGTATTATTTACTATATAACCAAGTCCGCCTACAAGAACTTTTCCTATTGTGGACATCAATATACGATCACGAGCACGAGCAGGCGTGTCTGAACCCGCCTTTAGAAATGGACCGACAAGGTGTCGTAAAAAAATCAATTGCCAAAAAACTTATAAATTATTATAGAAATCGTAATAATAACGTGGAACAACCTTCTCAATTAGCGATAGTATTCCCTTTTTCTTAGATTCAGAAAGTCCTAGTTTCTTGTTATGGGCTTTTTTCAGTTGAATTGAATTAAAATCTTTTTTTTGCGTCTTGTGTTTATAAAATTAGCAGTAGAGAATTGTTTCTCTTCATAAGATTTTCTGTAAAAAAGCTTCCAATATGATCTTTTTCTACCCTAATTACTTTTATGTCAGTGACTTTAACCAATTCACCTTGCGTATTCATAAGCACTATGTTGGTACCCATCTGATTCAAAAGTTCTTTAAAGTCAAAAAAACTTTTCGTGGCACATTTCTTCCACAGAATACGGCTTGCCATTTATTTTTGCCTGTCTGATGAGTGTCATGTACTGTTCTGGGACATGAATCGATGCAGATTTCCTACATTTTGTGACATTACGTTCTATTACAGAATGGGCACTCATTCTGTGTATGTCCTGTTATGAGATATTTATGAGTGATCGTGTGAATGTTCTGTAATTTTGAAACAGCAAACAAATATAAACCAAAAATGAATTTGTTCTTATTCTGCCCGGTGCAGTTATCGCTATAGAAAACAACACATATAATTTTTCATTCGTTTTGGGCTTTATTGTTTAAATTATTTAAGTAATGCCAGACGCACGAAGCAATTTCATTTGCTCCTCTCTGCCCTTATGCTTCATGCCAAACATAACAATCTACTATGTTATCTTTCAATTAATATACAGTAAAATTAAAAACATTCAATTTTGATACGTAGTAAAAAGAAGATACATCTCCGGTTGGGCATGGCAATACGGCTTGCAAAGCATAAACAGCAACAATGCTGGTCGAAGCTTTATCCTTCTCTTTCTCCTCTCGTGATAGTTCTTTTTCTTTGAGGTGAGTGCCGTATTTTTCCTGCAGATCACCTTTTTCTTCCGTACTGGCATTTACAATTGCAAGGCACAATTCGAATTGGTCCTTTTTCGGACTGAAAAATGCAATATTGAACTCCTTGTTGAATATTGTATAATACATTAAATAATTAGCGTACAGGATATTTTGTTCCTCACACGCTGATTTATAGTTCCTATAGAGGTCGGAAACTACTTACTACCTTCTATATACTCCTTTTTTGTCTCATATCGGCAGTAGTGACTTTCAATACGTGGTATCGAATCTATATGAGTTCTAATACCATTTTTTATATCCCCAGAAACCGATGCATGTTTAGCATGCTTCCCTCTCTTTTCTGGCTGTAAGATCCCCTTGGCAAGGGAAACTTGTTTTTCTTGTACAGTGCGTATAATCCTGCTATTAATTCCTAATGTTGCCATGAACATCAGTTTACAGACACGAATCTTCTGGCCACCTAAATCTAAATGGAAAGCACTATTACCATCACGGTGACTTTAGTCTTTTTTATATTGATATTTTGGTGTAACTGCAATCATAAACGACGATATGAAATCGCGCTGTCGCTGAAGATCAGACATTTGCCAATATTCTGTGAATATTTTTCTCCTATTTTCTTTGGTAAACTTAGTAGAACATGTTAATCGACATTTAGTACCACAAGGCGGTAACATCTGCTTTCCAGCACGTGATACTAACGTGCGCTGTTTAGTTCTATCCTCTTTTGTAACTATTTTAATAGATTCGGAAGGTTGACCACTATTTCTGAGAAGTTTGGCTCTGTTTTTTTGCCACAAATCTTTATTACACTTTCTTTTTTGACGTTCTGTTTTATTTCAGAAGGATTCGTAACACAGCGTTTTTTGGAAACATTTTCTCCAAATGATGTGGTCGCTTCTTCATAAGATTCACTTAATGATGACGATGAGGAGTCACTTTCAGTAGTTGCAAAATTTGGATCACATACTGAATCATCTGAGTCAAAAGGATCTGGAAGCTTTTCGTCCTCATTATCTGTAACACTGCTCCTATCCTCACTTCCTTCATTCAAATGATCTTGAAATTGAAACTTAGATAAATTATCTTCTGTAAGAAAAATACCTTTTATTTTATAGTAAAGTATTAATTTCTCACTTCTTACCATTCTCAACGTTTTCAATTGGAATATTATCACCGCAGGTTATTTCTAATTGTTCAGCAATGGTTTCTAGTACCGCTGTTGGATTATCACCATCTTTTTCTAAAATAACATATTATTTATTTATATGCGTATAATTATGGTAGCAGTAATACAATTATCTTACCATTATCATGGTTTCTATTTTCGTCAACATTACAAGGTATACCTTCTACGTCTCCGTCTGAAAGAAAGTTATTTTAATTGGATGTTTACAAGAGTATAATAGCTTACCAGTGGTAATATTTTGAATTTTGCAAACTTCAGTGTCAGGGCTCTCACATTGCTTTGACGCTGTCATAGCATTCATGTGCGATTCCTTGTCTTCTTTGGCAAGTTTTAGAATTAACTCTGAGCGGCTACTCAGTGTTCCCGTGGAAATATTACAAACAATCCAACTTCTCTAAAAAAGAAGGATAGCAAATAAACATAATTTTCTTGAGCTATAGCTTGTACTATCAAGAAAGAAAATGTAAAATATCTTATGTGTTTAGAACAAGACTATTTCAAAATGTTACATAGCGAGACATACAATTTGTAAAATTTTTTTCTGCAATACTGAATCATCTCGAATTAACACACTGAAGCAACAAAATAGTCAAATTAAATTTCCTTACCTTTTGTAGAAGACTGTTCCAATTCAAAATAACACTGCCTTGAACAAAATAAACAAACACGTACGCAGGAACAACTCAAAATATGACTATATTCTTCAAAATAAACTCATAGAAACTAGAAAATAATTTACTTGTGACATTATTCTACAGAAAAAAGCAACATTCCCTTACGAGACTTGAGTCACAACTGACATGTGACGCTCTTACTCAAAGAATCGGCATAAAAAGGCGGGAAACACAAACTGTTACAAGTGACATCTAGCGATTGCAATACGAGCTACAACTTGTGACTCTTTTCTACATAAAGTAATGATAATTTGTCATGGTTTTATATACCTTATCGAAAGACAAAAGTCGCTTAAACTTCCGGTAGCTGAATTGCCTAAATTCCGCGGTGATTATAAAAATTGGTTATCTCTTGCGAGTACTTTTAAAAGTATGGTAGATTCCCGTTTCGACGTCGCCGATACTGTAAAATTTCTATATTTAAAGAGTTGTACGCAGGGAGAAGCTGCAGCAAAAATCTCTCATTTAAATGCTATTGCTGAGAGTTATAAAACCGCTTGGGCACTTTTAAAGGAAACATGTGAAAATAAGCTAATTTTAATTTCCAATCATATTGATGCAATTATCGACACGCCGGTACCGACGACAGCGACCCCCATCTGACCCATCTCTCTGTCTCGAATTGTCGACAACGTTCGACAAAATCTGAGCGCACTTGCTTCTCTCGACGTCCCTCTCGAGTCAAGGTTCGTACTTCGCCATCTTGAGCGCGCTCTACCTTCGACAATTCGCGAAAAATGGGAGGAAACTTTAGATCTGGATTCAATACCGGCCGTGGATCAGTTTTACAAATTTATTAACGAAACCATTTTTCGCATGCAGTCCTTAGAAACGCGACCCGGTCCTTCAAGGGGGTTCGCTGACGGCAAACGCAATATTACAAACCAAAGGTCACACGCCTTCAAGGCAAGGAGAAATGAAAGGGGGGAACGGTCGTTCGTTACTTCCACTCTTGGGCTGTGCGATTATTGTTCGGGAAAACATCCCGTTTTTAAATGCAAAACGCTGGAAGAGATGGATTTTAAGCAACGCTGGAACGCGGTTAAGTCGGCAGAGTTGTGCAGGAATTGTTTGCGAAAGCATTAGCAGCCTGCCGAGCCAAGCACGTTGCAAACATTGCAAGCGATTTCATCACACGTTACTTCATCCGATTCAGCAAGTTGACCGCGCGGAGACCACTAAGAATTCTAAGGTTTTCCGTACTCATGCTACATCAGCCACTAAGGCAACGTCACAATGACTATCTCAAAGCGCTTTCGAGACGCCATCGAGGGCGCACTCGGACAAGTCAAATTCCTCATTAATGATAAGCGCAGTTGTCTGGGTTCGAAACGGAGATAATCAGTTTGTGAGGGCACGGGTCTTGCTTGATACCTGCGCTACTACTCATCTTATTACAAACCAGTTTGCACACAAACTTAAGCTTCCTATTCACACTTGTTCTATGTCCATTGGTGCTGTGAATGGCTTGAAACCTTCAGCCAAGGGAAGGGTCGACGTTCAGATACATTCAAAAAACAATGCCTTCAAAAAATCGTTCACTTGTCTGACAATTCCAAAAATAGCTGATCCGGAACCTCCAGAGATATTTCCACGCGAGAATATTAATGCCCCTTTGGATTTACCATTAGCTGATTCTCAGTTTCATATACCACGACCAGTCGGTATTCTGATTGGTTCTGGTGCAACTGTTTCTTTAATTCAAACCGAACAAGTCAATTTGTCTCGTCAAAATTCTGATTTGCTTTTGCAAAGGACGCGACTTGGCTGGGTGGTCGTTACAAAACACTACAAAACTACGTGTGGTTTTTGACGCGTCCGCCAAAACTACTAATGGTTTTTCGTTAAACGATGTCTTGATGGTTTGTCCAACAATCCAAGAGAATTGAGAAAATTGAGAAAATCTTCATTCCCAAAATGGCAATCAGCGAGGGTTCCATTTAAAAATCGCTCGGGATGGTCTCGAAATCAGATCAGGTCAAATTAATGTACATTGCTAAACCAATTAAACATTCAACTAAATTCACAAAACTAAATATTTTGTCTGAGATCGCAAAGACTTTTAACCCCCTCGGGTTACTCGGACCCATCATTTTAACTGCAAAAATTGTTACGCAAGACTGTTGGCGTTTAAAGGTCGGCTGGGACGATTCGGTCCCACCGAAGTTAAGTTCAAAATGGATAGCCTTTACAGATCAATTAAACCACATGGGCACAGTATCAGTTGATTGTCGTATCATACTTAGCAATCCTGTGAACATCGAGATCCATGGATTTTGTGATGCCGGTCAAAACGGTTACAGCGCTTGTTTGTATGTGCGTACGATTGATACCCGCTGGAAATATTAGTTCGTCTTGCTTGCTCTAAATCCCGAGTCGCACCACTCAAGAATAGAGGTATCCCTCAATTGGAATTATGTGGTGCCCTTACATTCGCTCGTTTATACAGGGTTTCGTTTTTCATTTGACCGTGTCATATTGTGGTCAGATTCAATGATTGTCCTTCAATGGCTCCAAAAATCACGTTTGATTTTAAAGGTATTTCAATCTAATCGTGCCCGAGAAATCCAAGCCTTAGAAGGCAACATCGAATGGCGACATGTGAGGACCCAAGACAATCCGTCAGACGCATTGTCACGGGGGCAATTCCCTTTCGAATACCATAATAATTAAATGTGGTTTTCTGGACCTGCGTGGCTAAGTCAAAATGAAAGTCTTCGTCGTCATATTTGCCTGGTGTTGGGGAAACACCACCCTAGCGTTCCCTTTCACCTAAGAATGGCCGTCCTGGCCTGCTGTCGCTGGTTCGTCTCGTAGGCGATCTTCAATGCGAATGAATACACAAGTACACGGCTCAAAGTACACGTTTATTCTCGTTTTTACAACATTTATAACAAAAACTATCCACCGCGTCTTAAATGTCGTTTAGCCGCCATCTTATCTCTCTCGTCTCTCCGTTACCTTTTACATCACAGAACACTCTCACGGCACACGCTCCCGTTCTCCGTCGCGAGCGCGCATAACCCGCTTGGTTGGGGACATGTTTTCAACTGTTGAGGATTGTTCCTCAACATATTCCCCCCCACAGGATGAGCCATGCTCATCAGTGTTAGAATGAGGAAGGGGGCAAACTTTGGAAATAGACCTGATAACCTCCCCATTGGGAGTGCGTAGCTGCACTAGACGCACTCTACCATTAGAACTTGGGATTACTTTAATTATCCTGGCCACTGGCCACTGTAATGGAACACTAGCATCCTTTAGAAGAACTAAGTCATCAACTTTTAGATTATCTTGCTTGTTTAACCATTTCGGTCGGTTTTGCAGCCTGTTCAAATAATCCACAGACCAGCGGTTCCAAAAGTGTTGTTGCAGCTTGGTAAGCTGCCTCCAAAGAGTTAATCTATTGATCGGAGCGGAGGAAACATCTTTTTCTGGAAAGGCAGTTAAGCTAGCTCCTACCAGAAAATGGCCTGGGGTAAGGCTTTCAAAATCGTTAGGGTCATTTGACATGGCGGAAATAGGCCGAGAGTTCAGAATTGCCTCAATCTGAACAAGTACAGTAGATAATTCTTCGAATGTGAATGAAGCATTTCCAATGATTCTACGCATGTGAAACTTAGCGCTTTTAATGGCGCTTTCCCAGATTCCTCCCCAATGAGGTGACCTAGGTGGTATAAGTCTCCATTCTACTCGAGTCTGGGATAAATATTCTTGAATGGCCTTGGAAGTTTCAGATTTTTTGAAAAATTTATAAATCTCCCGTAGTTGATTATTCGCACCGACAAAATTAATGCCATTGTCACTCATTATAAGTGAGGGATTACCTCTTCTAGAGATGAATCTTTTTAAAGCCAATATAAATGATTCAGTGGTCAATGACGAAACGATTTCAATATGAACATCTTTTGTTACTAAGCACACAAATATCGCTACATAGCACTTCAGGATTGGCGCCTTACGAAGCCTAGAAGCCCTTAATAGAAATGGACCCCCGTAATCTACCCCGGCCCGCTGAAAGGCGCGAGCTATGGTGATGCGCTCCTTTGGAATGCCAGCCATTATCTGGGTATAAGGCTGAGAAAGAAACCTGAAGCACTTATGGCAATCTCTGATAATCCTTTTTGTTCTACGTAATCCATTTAAAGGCCAAAATCGCAATTTAATATTGGATAAGGTGGTCTGTGCACCAGCGTGCCCTAACCTTGAATGCTCATTTTTGATCATAAGGTCTACAATTGAATTTTTGGAAGGCAATAAAAGAGGATGTTTTTGTCCATAAGAGATCTCAGCGTTTTCAAGTTTCCCACCTACTCGCAATAAGCCTGATGAATCCAGGAATGGGTTTAAGGAGATTAGGGATTTATTTGAAATACAGTTCCCCTTCTGTAACTCCAGAACCTCTTTCTGAAAATAGGAACTCTGGATAAGTCTGATGACTGAATTTTCTGCATGATTTAATTCAGCGGAAGTAATGGACTCTGAATAATCAATGACCGAGTCAACAACCTTTCTGGTCTTATTTATGAATCTATGAACATATACTAATACGCTTATAAGCTTAGGATAGGAAGAGAATTTACCCAAATAGATAAGGAAGTCGTTTTGCTTTGCCTCATCCAAAGCTAACGATGAGATTTTTCTCTGTTCTGGAAGATCCCCCCACTCTACCTGGGGGCAGCAGATATCTGAACTGAAGTCTGCTTTTCGAAGAAAATCTGGACCATGCCACCAAAGGTCGGAATTGAAAAGTTCAGTAGCATGAGCACCTCGCGACCCTATATCAGCTGGATTCTGATTAGATCTGACATAGTGCCAACTAAAGTCACAGGGTAATTTCTGAATTTGCGACACACGGTTTGCGACGAAAATTGTCCACCTGCTAGGTTGACCTTTGACCCAAGCCAACCCAACCTGAGAATCTGAATAAAGGTTTACTGACGATATAGCAATGTGATTTTGGAAGCATCTTAACACCTTATCTGTCAGCTGGGCTGCTAGGAGCATTGCACAAAGCTCCAACTTAGGAATGGTAATTTGCTTTGAAACTGGAGAAACGCGCGATTCAGATGCTAATAATGTACAAGACAAAGCGAGATCTTCGCGCACCATCCTTACATATACGCATGCTGCGTAAGCCCTCAGGCTGGCATCAGCGAACGTATGAATTTCTATACGCTTGGTAGAATAGTCATTGAAAACACACCTGGGAATAATTAGTTGTTTCAACTCAGGTAGGCTAGACACAAATACTTTCCAATCCTTCAAGACAACCTCGTCTTTAACTTCCTCATCCCAATCGATCTTTAGACGCCATAAATCCTGCATCAATAATTTACCCTTTAGAATGAACGGGTTTATAATTCCCAATGGGTCAAAACATTGCGCAACAATGGAGAGAATTTTTCTTTTAGTTATAGGGGTCATTGGACAAGAAGGAGGCACAGAGATGTGCAATTGGTCTGTCTTTGGAAGCCAATTTAGTCCAAGAACCTTACTCGGCGTTTGATCTAGACACAAATTTACAGAATGGTTTAACTCATTAGGTTCAGGAAATTCTTTTGATATCTCAGTATTATTACTGCCCCACTTATGAAGTGTAAATCCGTGCCTCTTCAAGAGGACATTTAGTTCATCATATAAATCGAACAATTCCTGTTCTGAATTCGCTCCTGTGAGTATATCATCCATATAAGTTTGATACGTCAATGCGTTTGCAGCTAAGGGAAAGTGAATTTGATTTTGATTTGCAATCTCCTGCAAGACTCTAGTAGATACGTAGGGGGCGAAGTTACAACCATAAGTTACAGTAGACAACTCCACACATTGAAATGGTGACTCTGGACTTTCTCTCCAGAGGATATTTTGAAGGAACCTTTGCTTTGGATTTACGAGAATTTGACGAAACATTTTCTCAATGTCTGAAATCAGAATATACTTATATGAACGGAAGCGGCACAGGATGTCGAATAGCTCTGGTTGAACCTGATAACCCTTAAAGGTAACGTCATTCAGTGAAGCACCAGAGGAAGACTTACAACTTGCATCAAACACGACGCGGAGTTTCGTGGAAGGGGCGTTATCTCTGATTACGCAGAGATGAGGAATGAAATATTTGTTTTCATGGAAGGAATTCTGTAATGAAAGCGGTACATATCGTGCATGACCCATTCGAATATACTCATTTATAAAAGATCCATAACGCTTAGATAGCTCAGGATCTTTCAGGAACCTTTGTTCCAGAGTTTGGAATCGCCTTTTAGCGATGGAGTACGAATCACCCAGCTTATGGTGTTCTTGAGGACTCATAAGAGGAATGTCCACTTGAAATCTACCATTATCTAATATCTTGGTTGTAGAAGAGAATAATTCCTCCACAATTTGATCTTCAAAAGACTCATTTGGCATAGAACTTACAGCTTCTTGTTCCCAGAACTTGACAAGACTGTCGTTCAATGAAGAATTGGAGATAATAGCCCCGTTGCTTACTACAAGGTTATTGGACTCGCTATTGAAATCTGAAATGGCACTGGCCGCTATACAATAATTTGGAACTGATCCAGCTACAGCGCATGTTCGTTTTGACGGCAATCCTCTTTAGCATGAGAACCACCTAAACAATTTTGACAAATCTGTTTAGATTTAAGAAATATTTTCTGTCCTGAAGGGAAGCTTTCTTGAGTTTATCGCATGTGTAAATACGGTGCTTGTCACTATAACAATAATAGCAACTGCGTGACCAAAGTTCTTTCTTTTCCATACTTAGCAATGATGATGTTTGAATGTATTTCCTATTTCCTTTGGCATCTCCGGGTAAGACCTGAACATTTTCCAGTATTGTACACCTTTTTTGTAAAAAATCATAGAATTCCTCCAATGAGGGAGACTTTTCCAAGCAACGAGTTTGTTCGAAAAGTTTTCTTGTAACAATGTCTAATTTTTTGCCAACCAGAAATACAAAAATATATTCAATTAATATATCCGTAGAGAGTTTTAAATTTTGAATAGATTTTATGATGCGGTATGTGTTAGCAGATAAATCTCTCAACGCCCGTGGACAGGTTTTGCTTACAACAGGATAATCATATAATTCAATTAGAAAATTGTTCAAGATATAGTTCTTGTTGTCATACATTTTCTTTAAAGTTTCCAACGCAACTACTAAGTTTTCAGCTTTGAGTTCTAAGGTATCAATCAACTTAAGAGGCTCACCTTTGAGGGCAGTCTTCAGGTAGACATATTTCTTTATATCAGGGATCCTTGTATCGGAGAGAACCAAGGACTCGAACAGTTCCATGAACGAACTCCACTCTGAGTACTTTCCCTCAAAGGTTGGCACCTTTATCTCAGGTAATTTCACATTTAGAAGGTCAGATGGAACAGTATCTGTGACACTCGAAGCTTGAACAGATGAGCATCCACTTAATTTTAATATACAATTTGTGATTTCTGAAACGGTTTCATAATATTTATTTTCAGTTTGACTTCTGTTCTCCTCATCTTTTGGTAACTGAGCACCAGCCACTTCAGCTGCGGTGTCATAATGATCCTCTATTAAATCCTGGGCAGCATTGTAATTGCTAAACTCTTTATGCAGGGAATCTAGCCTTGTTTGGAATTGAATGGAATCTTTTAATTGTAAATTTGCAGAAACCCAGGTTTTAATGCGGGTCATAGCTGCCTTGGCATTTTTTCTATGCAATTTCTGTTCTTTTGACAGTAGTTTACTTAATGAAAGAAACAGCTTTTATCCTAAATCAGACAAGGTGTTACCTTAAATCCACGTTAACTACCACTTCACTGGAACCAAACCTTGACACCACCCTCCGGTGTAGAAGTATGAAGTCCGGGGACGACGGCCCTCCGGGGTAGAATGAAGTAGTCCGGGGACGACGGCCCTCCGGCGTAGAAGAATGTAGAAGTCCGGGGACGAAGGCCCTCCGGCGTAGAAGAATGTAATCCGGGGACGACGGCCCTCCGGTGTAGAATGAAGAAGTCCGGGGACGACGGCCCTCCGGCTTAGAAGAATGTAGACGTCCGGGGACGACGGCCCTCCGGCGTAGAAGAATGTAGAAGCCCGGGGACGACGGCCCACCGGCGTAGACGAATGTAATCCGGGGACGACGGCCCTCCGGTGTAGAAGAAGTATCAATAAGTAGACTTGCCTTATCCGGCTCGAAAGGACCATAAATGTTGGGGAAACACCACCCTAGCGTTCCCTTTCACCTAAGAATGGCCGTCCTGGCCTGCTGTCGCTGGTTCGTCTCGTAGGCGATCTTCAATGCGAATGAATACACAAGTACACGGCTCAAAGTACACGTTTATTCTCGTTTTTACAACATTTATAACAAAAACTATCCACCGCGTCTTAAATGTCGTTTAGCCGCCATCTTATCTCTCTCGTCTCTCCATTACCTTTTACATCACAGAACACTCTCACGGCACACGCTCCCGTTCTCCGTCGCGAGCGCGCATAACCCGCTTGGTTGGGGATATGTTTTCAACTGTTGAGGATTGTTCCTCAACACTTGGTGTAAAGAAAACGTGTCTTATATCCACACATGTAAAATGTGAAATCTTCGATCGTTTCTCCTCGTATTCGACCTTGGTCAATTCTATTGCATTTTGCTTGCACATGCTGCCCATGAATCCATATAACTCCAAAACCATAAGTGTGCCCAAAAAATTGGAGGCCGAGAATCGGATTCTGAGAAATATCCAAAGATAGCAGTTTAGTGTGGAGATAGAAGCTTTATCACACTTCAAGCCACTCAATGAATTGAAATTGTCTTCACTCGATCCATTTATAGATCAGCAGGGCCTGCTTCGGGTTGGCGGTCGACTGAAAGATTCTGATATACCATTTCGTCAGAATGTCCAATCCTCCTACCGTCTTTTCATCATGTAACTGATTTAATTATCCAAAAAACCCATCAACACTACCAAGACTCTGGAATTCAAAGTACGTTATATAGGATT
Source organism: Cryptocephalus moraei (assembly GCA_946251905.1). NCBI lineage: Eukaryota > Metazoa > Arthropoda > Insecta > Coleoptera > Chrysomelidae > Cryptocephalus > Cryptocephalus moraei. The sequence continues at coordinate 13,652,725 of OX276459.1, forward strand.
CGACAACGTTTTTGGCTTTTAGATGGAAAAAACCAAATTCGAAAAATTGTAGTCGTTGCGTCACTTGCATCAAATTTCGCCCAGTTCCGATACAGTATAAGATGGCTAACTTGCCTAAATCCCGAGTACAGGTTGCGTCTGCTTTTGATCACGTCGGAATCGATTTTTTTCGGCCCAATTTACATAAAGGAGAAGAAGTTGAGAAATCGAAACAGTAAAACCATACGGTTGTGTTTTAGTTTGCATTTCGACCAAGCAGTCCACATAGAAATGACAAGCGATCTAACTACGGAAGGATTTGTCGGTGTTTTCCGACGTTTCATTGGTCGCAGAACCGTTCCATCTCATGTATATTCCGATAATGGAAAAAACTTCATTGGTCCGAACAATACACTTCGAGAATTGTATGTCTTATTTAACGGAGAGTCCTTTCAAAACGACGTAAATATCTTTGCAAACCGCCGAAATATAGTTTGGCACTTCAACCCTCCGGAATCGTCTCATTTCGGCGGTATTTGGGAGGCGACCGTTAAATAATTTAAACATCGTCTCAAGCGTGTCGTTGGCAATCAACTACTTACTTTCGAAGTAATGAATACTCTATTAATAGAAATCGAAGCCATATTGAAATCCAGACCTCTTTGGCCTATCTCCACCTATCCTAATGACCCCGTCGCTTTAACGCCTGCTCACATCTTAATCGGTCGACCACTTACGATCCTTCCAGAAACCAATTTGCTTCCTATCCCAGAGAACCGACTATCTGTCTGGAGGTATATCTCGCGCACTCGCCAAGATTTCTGCAAACGCTGGCACGTCGAATATCTGAGCGAACTCCAAAAAAGACAGAATTGGTTGACCAACCAAAGTAAGATAAAGGAAGGTATGGTAGTCGTCCTCATTGACAAGGACACCCCCTGCATGAAATGGCACTTGGGGGTCGTAATCGGCGTCTGCCCAGGGGACGATAAAATCAATCGAGTTGTTAAGGTCAAATCTTCCAAGTGAGTTTATCTCCGAAATGTCACGACCCTTTGTCCACTACCAACAGACCCATGTTTCCAACATACGAAAATGATAACCGATAATACTGATAACGCAACTGGTAAACAATCATTGCACCCTGATAAACTTTAAGATATTCAGCTCAGTCTTCATTCGCAGCCGGGGGAGGATGTTTCGAGGGAGAATCGGTCGTTCCCCTCCGCTTGCGGTCGTAGTTCTCTCGTTCTCTCCTTCGAGTAAATTTCACTCTTCACTTCACTCTCGCTCCGACCAGTCCGACCTTAAGACGAACGTGTCTCTCAGCGTCGCAGTGTCGCCCTCCTGCGACATTCGGTCTACGTCGGAGCCCTACGGAAGTTGGAACGACGTGTGAGACACCCGGTCTACATCGAGGCCTTATTGGAGATTAGAGCGGCGAACGGGAGGGGTGAGTTGGTGTATCCTTTTCTATTCGTCCCATCCATTGTGTAGTCCTCAAAGGTATTCAATTTGGGCGTTTAAAACAATAGTGAATAATTAGAAATTATGGAGGCTGAACTCAAACGGCTTATTAGCAAACGCGGTACCTGTAAATCTAAACTTACATCTTTTGGGAAATTTCTTAAACAATTCGACAAGCCGGAGAATATCACAAAAGTTAAGCTTGTAGAGTTATATGACAGGTTGAATAATCTCCCAGGAGTTTTTCAAGAGTTTGAGACGTATCAGAGTGATATTGAATTGAACCATTCCAATTTAGATGAACAATTAGAGGAACGGGAGTCCTTTGAGAACTCCTATTATAGTCTAACGGCTTTAGCATCGAGCATTTTGAATGACAATCTAGGGTACAAGAATGAAGTAAATGTTATTGTCGATTCAACTTCTCAAAATTTAGAGATTGGGGTGCTTTCGAAGCCAAAGTTGCCTTCAATTCCTTTACCTAAGTTCGATGGTAATGTTGAAAGGTGGCTAGAATTTAGAGACACATTTAAATCGCTAGTACATAGTAATGTTCAAGTATCAGATATTGAAAAGTTTCATTTTTTGCGAGGATCTTTAGAAGGGACCGCGAAAGATGTACTACAGAATTTAGAAATCAGCTCGGACAACTACCCAACAGCATGGACATTGTTGTGTGAAAGGTTCGACAATAGAGGTATGCTCCTGAATAATCATTTAAAAGCACTTTTCGGAATCCCTACTATGACTAGGGAGACAGCAGGAGATATGCGTAGGTTGTTAGATGGAATCACCAAAGGAGTACGTTCACTTGAATCGCTGAAAGTTCCTGTGGCAGCATGGGACTTGGTCATTATTTTCTTTATGGTAAATAAGTTAGACCCAACTTCTGCAAGAGAGTGGCAGGAGCAAAGGCTTAAACCAAATAAACTACCAACATTAGAAGAGTTCAAGGCCTTTTTAAAAGCAAAAGCTGAGTTATTAGAAACATTGGAATCAAACTCTAAAGAACATCAAGGGCAAATTAAAAACAAGTCATCAAAAAGTTATGTAGTAACCCAACAAAATTGTGCAGTTTGCAATAAAAATCATACACTTACATCTTGTGATAAATTTCTAAAATTTTCTGTTCATGATCGTTACAAGAAGGTGAAGTTCCTTAAGCTCTGTTTAAATTGCCTTAAGCCAAATCACTTGGTTAAGGACTGTCACTCAGGCACATGTCGAAAGTGTACCTCAAAACATCATACGTTATTACATTATGAGCAACAAAATGTCTCGACTGTGTCAGAGAAACCAGAAGTAAAAGAGGCTCCCTCAGTGGGACCAGGAACATCACAGGTAAATGTGTCATCCTCAAGGGTCACTCAAGCCTATACATTGCTTTCCACTGCTATGGTGCAGGTTATTGGTTTAGATGGTAAACTTAGGAAGTGCAGAGCACTTTTGGATTCTGGGTCGCAGTCAAACTTTATTTCAGAAAAATTGTGTAAGACATTAAATCTTCACAAGGAAAAAGTGAATGTTTCAATAGTTGGCATAAATCAAATGACTTCGGTTGTACAATATTGTTGTAGTGTCGAGCTTCGATCATTACATAACAACTTTCAGAAAAGTATCTCTTGTTTAGTGATTCCGAAGGTGAGTGGTGACTTGCCTGAGCAAAGGTTAGAATTAAGACATCTAAAAATTCCCGAACACATCAAATTGGCGGATCCAAGCTACTTCGAACCTGGACCAATTGATCTGTTAATAGGAGTGGATGTTTTCTATCAGCTTTTGTGCATTGGTCAGTTCAGTTTAGGGGTCAATCTACCAACTATGCAGAAAACTCGGTTAGGATGGTTGATTTCAGGGTCCTTTCTTCAAAGTCCAGAAGCTAAGTCATCTAGGAAGGTGGTACAATGTAAATTGAGTCAAAGTGGAGAGCTTTCTCAGCAATTGGAAAAGTTCTGGGCAATTGAAGAACCTCCTAACAATCTCAAACCCATTCTTTCAATCGACGAGAAAGAATGCGAAACCATATTCGTGGAGAATGTTGAAAGGGAAGAATCTGGCAGATTTCTAGTAAAAATTCCTTTTAAGCAATGTCCAAGCGTGCTTGGTGAGTCGAGATTTGTAGCCAAACGTCAACTTCTGGCCGTAGAACGGCAGTTAATGAAAAATCCAAAATTAAGAAAACTCTATGTTGACTTAATGGAAGAGTACATCAGGATGGGGCACATGGCGGTAAATAATGAAATTGAGTCGTCTGAGTATTTTCTCCCACACCATGGTGTACTGAATGAAAAGAGTTCTATCACAAAATTGCGTGTTGTTTTCAATGGATCATCACCTACCGATAATGGAATTTCTCTTAATGATATTCAGTATACAGGTCCAAACATCCAAGATGATTTGATTTTCATTTTACTAAGGTTTAGAGTTCACAATGTGGTAGTTTGCGCAGATGTAGAGAAAATGTATCGAATGATTGATGTAAAAGAAGAGCAGAGGTGTTTCCAGAAGATCTATTGGAGATCTGATCCGAAAGAAGAACTTAAGGTGTACTGCTTGAGGACAGTAACTTATGGTACAACCTCTGCACCATTCTTAGCTATTCGTTGCCTAAAGCAACTGGGTATGGATTACGAGGAGTTGTATCCTGAGGCTTCCAACATTATATTGCACAATTTCTTTGTTGATGATATGTTGTTCGGGACTGAGAATGTAGACAAAGCAGTTGAATTAAGTGAGCAAGTATCACAAATCTTACAATCTGGTTGTTTCAAGTTGAGGAAGTGGACTTCAAATTCCCCAGAAGTTCTAAACCAAATGTTGAATCGTGAGTTGACATCGGAGGAAAATGAGTTCACACTTGGCGAGAAAACTGATAATAAAACACTTGGGCTTTATTGGTCAGTTAAGGAAGATTTGCTCAAATATCATGTTAAGTTGGGAGTTAGAACTAAATGCACTAAACGTAGTATCCTTTCGACAATTGCAAGGGTGTACGATCCTCTTGGTTTAGTTTCACCATGTACTATACTAGCGAAAATATTAATTTAACGATTGTGGGATGGAAAATATGGATGGGATGAATCCGTACCTTCTAGCATATATACATCATGGCGTAAACTAGAAGAACAATTGGAAATCCTAAATTCTGTGTACATTCCAAGGCAAATAGTTGTAAAACAGGTCGAGCGTATTGAACTTCATGCATTTTGTGACAGCTCGCAAGAAGCCTATGGTGCATGTCTCTATCTTAAGAGCACTTCAGTCAATGGCCAGGTGAACATCTCATTAGTAGTTGCTAAGGCGAAAGTAGCACCTTTAAGAGTGATAACAGTACCTCGATTAGAATTGTGTGGTGCTCTGGTATTGGCCCAGTTGGTTAACACGTTCAAACAAGCAGTAGATCTGAAAATCTCAAAGACCTACCTATGGACAGATTCTAGTGTCGTTCTGGGATGGCTTGAGCAATCACCTCACAATCTTCAAACTTTTGTTGGAAACCGTGTCTCACAGATTCAATCCTTGACTTCAAATAAAGACTGGCATCATGTAAGTTCAATCTATAACCCAGCAGACATAGTATCCCGAGGTCTATATCCCGAAGACTTAGTTGAAAGAAAGGATTGGTGGTATGGTCCGAGTTGGTTGGTCGAAGATTCAGAATCTTGGCCAAAGTCATTTGTTGAGGCAGGGTCACTGCCTGAGGTGAAGAGTCAGGTCAAGGTATGTCATTTGGTAGTACAGGAAGTCTGGCCATTCTCTCAGTTTTCGAGTTTTTCAAAGATGAGACGTAGCTTCGCATACGTTTGGCGATTCTTACGAAATTGAAGGTTGGAGATAAGTCAAAGAGCTTCTGGTTATCTCACAACGGAGGAGTTAACGTTTGCTCTTCGTGGTCTGATAGTACTTTCGCAGAAAGAATCGTTTCCTGAAGAGTTTTCACTTCTTCTAGCTAAGAAGGAAGTTAAGAAAGGTCCTCTAAGTAAACTAAACCCTTTCATTGACAGGTTTGGTATCCTCAGGGTGGGGGGTCAATTACAACTTTCGGATTTTGATTATGGAAAGAAGCATCCTTCTGTGCTATCAAGCAAACATCCTTTCACTCGATTACTTTTTGCGTTTGAACACAAACAGCTCCTTCATGCTGGTCCCCAACATTTACTAGCATCGCTGCGCGAGCATTATTGGCCTCTAGGAGGACGTGCGTTGGCTAGGAAGGTTGTTCATGGATGTGTCGTATGTTTTCGGATCAAACCTAAATCCCTTGATCAAATTATGGGTTCTTTACCCCGATCACGTGTCACACCTATGCCACCTTTTCACACGACGGGAGTTGATTATGCTGGTCCATTTCTGGTGAAAACGAAACATGGTCGAGGAGCAAAAGTAACAAAATGCTATGTGTGTCTGTTTGTTTGTTTTGCAGTACGCGCGGTACATTTGGAGTTGGTATCTGACCTTACTTCTGAGGCATTTCTAGCCACCTTTCGACGCTTTGTAGCACGTCGCGGCAAACCTGCTGTCATTTGGTCAGATAACGGGACGAATTTCGTAGGTGCCCATTCGGAATTGAAAGAACTTGGCAATTTCTTACGAGAACGGAGTTCTAGGGTAATAGAAACTCTAGAAAACGAGGGTATTAGTTGGAAATTCATTCCATCTCACTCGCCTCATTTTGGGGGTATTTGGGAGGCCGGCGTAAAAGCATGAAAATTCCATATGAAACGAATAATAGGTAATGCCTCTCTTACATTTGAGAACTTTTATACTTTATTAACCCAAATTGAATCGACCTTAAACTCTCGCCCTCTGGTTCCTTTGTCCTCTGATCCCAGTGACCTCGATGTCCTAACACCAGCTCACTTCTTGATTGGAAGACGCCTAACCGCTCTACCAGATGCTGACGTGACAGATGTCCCTGACAACCGTTTGTCACAATTTCAACGCCTGCAGAAGTTGCACCAACACTTTTGGCTACGATGGTCACGCGAGTACATCGTTCTTCTCCAGCAGCGTTTAAAGTGGAAGACTACGCAACGGAACCTTCAAGTCGGTGAACTAGTTCTTATTCGAGACGACAACTTGCCTCCTCTGAAGTGGAGACTAGGGCGAGTCATCGAACTTCACCAATGAGTGGACAAACAGTGTCGTGTAGTGACTGTGAAAACCTCAAATGGCCTGTTGAAGCGGTCAATAGCAAAGTTGTGTCCTCTCCCAATTAACGGAGATTAGGTGAAGTCATGTTATTTGTATTTAACAAAGAGTTCTGTTTTTATTTGATTAAATCTTGTTTGGCTTGTTTTTGGAAGGCATCCTTCCAAGGTGGGGGGCATGTTAAGTATAGGTGGTTGCCTAGAAACATTTGTGAGTTTAATTTTGTTTTCCGTTCAAAGAACGTGTGTTCTGCGGATGGGTCGATGTGTGTACGTGTGAGATGTAAGAATGTAATGGCGGCACTCACGTTGAGAAATAGAAAGTAGTAAAACCACGACTGGCCGTTTTATTACACACAAAACCAAAAAGAGAAGCAGCAAATCGCATCAGCTTAGGTGGTTGGTGCACCTAACACAGATTGTGGTTTAATGATAAACAAAATTGTCCGTTTCTTGGTGCTTCGCCAGACGGTTGCAAAATAACTTCTGGATTTCTAGTAGAAATAAAATGCCAATTTTCAGCAAGAAATTGTACAATCAAAGAAGCATTTTTTTCCAAACATATAGACTATTTAGAGCAAGACGTCGATCACTACCAACTAAAAAAGAGTAACAACTATTACTATCAGGTTCAGGGACGATTGAATACAGCAGGCAAAGAAGCTTGCTACTTTGTTGTGTGGACTCTCAAAGAAACGATATGCATTAAAATTAAAACCGATACCCCTTTTTTTTAAATATCATGTTGCCTAAGCTGGAAATTTTTTATTTTCATTGTCTTCTACCAGAAATACTAGATCCTAGATATACGAGTAATATGAAAATAAAAGATCCGAGCTATATCACTGAAGCGCAGAATAAAGAAAGAAGCACGAAACGTTGATGATTAAAAGAACAAAAGAAATACTAGCACTAGCCAGCAGAATTAAATACTTTCATTGTTTTTATAAAAATCTATACGCATGCATGCAATTGCATAAGAAGTATTCACTTCTATGGCGGACAGTTCTGCGACTGCTATTACCCTTTTCATTGTCGATAGACAAGTAATGGCAGTGGAATGTAATAGTGTGGATATCAACGGAACGCCAGTGATTTCTGTAGTTTGTGACGGAAGCTGGGCGAAACGTTCCTATCGATGGGGAGGAAATTATAATTCTCTCTCTGGCGTGGCCGCAATAATTGGCTTAAAATCTGGCAATGTTCTGTATTTGGGAGTGAAGAACAAATATTGCTGTGTGTGCCAAACAGTTGAAAACAGGGGAGAGATACCGAGGAAACACACTTGTTACAAAAATTGGAATTCTTCATCTACTGCTATGGAAGCCGCCATAACTGTCGACGGATTTTGCTGCAGTTTGGAGATGCACAATTTGATTTACATCAAAGTGATAGCAGATGGCGATAGCAGCTGTTATAAGAAAATTGTTGATAGCAGGCCCTACGAGACCTTGTTTAAAAAATAGAGTGCACCAATCACCTACTTAGAAATTATACTAGCAAATTACTAGAAAAGTCTCAAACCAAAGGTGTTCCTGGTGTTATAATAAAATATATTATTGAGAGCAATATTCTAAGGTGCCGAAGTGCAGTTTCAAAAGCTGTTCCGTACAGAAGAAAAGAAGAGATCACGAATGAAGAAAAAATTAGAAAATTAAGAAAATATATCATCAACAGCGTAAGCTGCGTAACGATTTAAAATATTTTTGCGATAAAACAGAACTAAATAAAACAAATCAACAATTACTTGTCCGGTTTTCGACTATTTGGAATAGAAGAAAAGCTCATGACAGCAGTACGCTATTTGGCAGGACATTTCAACAGTTTCATAGAAAATGTAACAACATAGTAGAGCCATTTAATGCCACTATTGCTCAAAAAATAGGAGGAAAAAGAATTAATTACACCCTACGAAGATGTTATCAAGCACGTTGTTCTCTTGCCGTTGTCTCCAAAAACACAAAAGCGCCGTTATACGGGATTCATAAACACTTGAGCGGGGGATATAGTCCTGGAAAAACTGTCAAAAACTTGGAAATAACAAAACGGCAAACGAAACAATGCAGACCCAGAAGGAAACAAATTTTCACGACAACTAACCCTGATATGGATTGTGGAGAAAATTATGAAAAGCCCGACCTCGATGAAGAAACTTACATGGAATTAAAAAATGATTTTTTAAAAAAAACTACACAAGACTGACATCGAATATAAAAATATCGAAGCAAACACGCGACTTCAAGCAAATTCAGCTGTGTGGAAGCTGCACAGAAAGGAATTATTAACGTCATCAATATTTGGCAAAGTGTGTAAAATGCGTCCATCTACAAGTTGCTCAGGGTCTGTTACAGAAGTGTTGTATAATTTTTTTTTTCTAAAGCAACTGCATGGGATAAAAACAATGAAGACAGGGTCAAAGAAGGACTGAAACTCAAATTCGGTTTTAACATTTCGAATTGCGGTTTAATAAGTAATAAAAATTGGCCATTTCTTGGTGATTCTCCTGACGGCATTGAACAAAATTCAGGATACATCCTCAAACTTAAATGTCCCTTTGAACCAAGAAATATGACCATTAAAGAAGAAGTTTCTAGAAAATTAATCTCCTATTTAGAAATGGATGGCTCAAATTTTAAATTAAATAGAAACCACAACTATTTCTATCAAGTTCAGGGACAATTAAATATTTCATGTAAAACAAATTGCTTTTTTGTATGTGGACTCTACAAGAAATAATTTTTATAATAGTTCCGGGAGATACCGAATTTTTTCACGATGCAATGTTGCCCAAGTTGGAACAGTTTTATCATAATTGCCTCTTACCAGTATAACACCCTGCGGGTGTTTAAGGGATTTTTTTTTAATATTTTATTAGATTTTGGGACATTAGGAAAAAACACCCTGTATGTGAAATGACTTGAAGCGCTACGTGATTTATCCTCATTTCGTAAATCGGTAATTAGAACATACTAATATTATTATTTCGTAAAATAACGCCGGAACAGCTGACTTGGATGCGTTGAGTTGGTAACAATATCCGAGGTCGAAAATCGGACTCTGCTTCGTACTTCTGTCGAATAAGCAAAATAATATAAATATATAATATATATTTTATATATATATATATATATATATATATATATATATATATAAATATAAAATAAGATAAAACTCTTAAGTAATTAAGAAGGCGGACTTTATGACGTAACGCGGTTATTCATAGGTTCAGTAGAGGAATTTCGACCAATCACAAATTGGGAGGTAAATTGTGATCGAATTTTGGTACTCGGAGTAGGGGGAGTCGAGGGCTCTTGGAAAGAGAAAAATTAAGAGTTAGGGAGTCGGTCAGAGGCCGACCAGGGAGTCGGTCAGAGGCCGAACCAAGAGACGGTCGGGGACCGTACCCCTTCCGGTCGTGGGTTAAAGAGAAGGAGCTATTTCAGGTCGGGGACCTTGAGCACTATTGGAGTTTGACTCGCAGGAGCAAAGTCAAGAGAAGGAGCTATTTCAGGTCGAGGACCTTGAGGACTATTGGAGTTTGACTCGCAAGGGCGAAGTCAAGAGAAGGAGCTATTTCAGGTCGGGGACCTTTGAGGACTATTGGAGTTTGACTCGCAAGGGCGAAGTCAAGAGAAGGAGCTATTTTCAGGTCGGGGACCTTGACGATTATTGAAGCTTGACTCGCAAGGCGAAGTCAACAGAAGGAGCTATTTCAGGTCGGGGACCTTTGAGGACTATTGGAGTTTGGCTCGCAAGGGCGAAGTCAAGAGAAGGAGCTATTTTCAGGTCGGGGACCTTGACGATTATTGGAGCTTGACTCGCAAGAGCGAAGTCCAGAGTAAGGAGCTATTTTCAGGTCGGGGACCTTGACGATTATTGGAGTTTGACTCGCAAGGGCGAAGTCGAGGGTAAGAGTTATTTTTAGGACGGGGACCGTGAGGATTAATAGAGTTGGATTCGCTAGGGCGAAATCACGAGTTAGGAGTTGTTTCTAAGGTCTGGGGCCGTGAAGAAGGTCAGAGTTTCATTCGCGAGGGCGAAGCGAGGAGCAAAGAGTTATTACGAAAGAGTCGTAAGTATCTGGAGAGGTCTAGAGTTGCTAAACGAGTCGTACTCGCTCAAGAGTGAGAGTTGTTGAGCGAGAGAGGAGATTTTGGAGGTTGCAGTTTACGCGAGGGTCGTAATCTCTCTGGAGTTTAGAGTTGTCGATCGAGGGCATCAATCTTGACAGTGTTAAAGTTGTACGCGAGAGGCGTAATTGGTGAGTTATAGTCTTACGCTAGGGCCGTAAAACTTTGAGAGAGTTAGAGTTTGTACGCCGAGCGACGGAGGGCCGAGTACCGGGCCGAGATCAAAGTAACCGACACCGATATACTGACAGTTGTGCAATCTCGATAAATTTGGTTATTGGAATTTTGGAAAAGTCACTGTCCTCATATCACGTAGGTACAAGCATTTCATATACAGGGGCATTAAGGGTTTTAAGGGAGATTTTACCTTGACCCTTGTGTTTAGTATTCTTGTTGGGTTTTTGTCTGGTAACTAATTAAATTAGATTTGATTTCGTTTTGTTGAATCGTAGACTTGGGGTTGTGTTAATTTTTATAATATGATTGACTTAGTGAAATGAATGAATTCGTTGTCTTATTTTAACTTATTAATTTTGATAATATAATTTTCTGTTTTATTCAGTCGTTGAATTTTTTTTTAGCACGATTAAAGCGGGCATTTGCGAAGGCCCGCGCCCATGCTTCACTAAGGGACCAGTTAATTTCTAAAGATAATTAATTTCCTCAATCAGTCCCACGCAAACGTAATATCGGTACCTATACTTTGACCAGTAAGCGGATCTTCTATTTAAAACCCTCTTACAATACATAATAATACATAGGGGCATAAATTACACCAGAAATTATTGATCCGCGGCATACCCGCGGCATGAAAATAAGGGATCCAACTTACATTTCTGAGGCACAAAAATATAAGAAAAACTCAACTACGTGATTTTACAGCTACCTAAATCTACTAAACGGTATTTTATTTCTGTTTTACAGGCCCGATTTGACGCTTATAATATCATGTTTTTTACTTATGTAACCCTGGTGTCCTGAGAAATGATGGTAAAAAATTAAACGGGAAATTCGTTGTTTCAAATAAAGACAAAAAGTCTTAATAACCATACGTCCTCAAGTGCACTTTTTCTGAGTTACAGGGTTTTGACCCTGTGGATAGACAATATGTGACGAATTTTCGACGAGAAATGTTTACCAGTGAAGTAGTTATGAGGTACGTTCGGCACTTTTTGAGGAATAAAATCTGGTACGCCAATGTCCAATTTCTTAACCTTTAATCTTTTTGTAATTCTTGTTTACTTCATAAAAAAAATAATTTTTGTGATTTTCCATAGGATGCATCGTTTGCCTGTCAAATTTTAGGGCATTTTAGCACTCTTGAAGGGACTAATCACAGCCAAAATATACTTGCTAAAAAAACTTAAAAAGTTTGTTCAAAGTGGCCTCCATTTCAGCCACCCTGTAACTCAAAAACAGTGCGTTTTAGGAGGTTATTAAGACTTTTTGTCTTTATTTTGAACAAGGAATCTCCAGTTTAATTTTTTAACATCATTTCCCGGACACCCTATATACTACGAGTACAAATGCTCTGCGTATTTTATTATGTACAATTACCTTTTTATAATTAGGTTACTATAATATGTTATGATTCATTAATAGACCCCTTTTCATTGATTTTAAGAGAATTTTATCAGTAGCGCAATTACGCTGTAAACAATTTCAGTTAATAGTTGTGAAAGAAGTTATTAATATAATATATATTAAATATATGTTAAATGTATTCAATACATAAAAAATATATGTAGGGAATATATATTTTACAAAAAGATAATTTTTACAATCTTCTTGGAAACTCCGGGATATATTTTGGAAAATTAAAATCCATTCTGAATGGTATCAATTAATTAACTACAACTTTTTGTTGACAGTTTTTACGTAGGGTGTATTGTTTTCAACATATTAAAAAAACCGTTTCTTGATTTTCATCAACATTGTTCACAACAATTTGGCTATTGAAACCTTGTCCGCATTTCATTATTTCGTTTATATATTACCATAACAACTAACTGAAAACGCCGAGAATACCTATATTACGAAGATGTCAAAACATCAACCTTTTCTTATACAATGCCTCAGGCTTGATAGAAATTACTGGAGGTAATTTTATTCCATAAGGATTTATATTCGGGAGTGCGAGAGAGATATGCCAAAAGATATGCCTTTCTGACCGTGCGCGTCAGAGACGCGTTGATACTTTTTCTTTTGCGATTATTTAGGTGCCGCGGTTTCTGAGCAATGAATATACGAAATGTAATACCGAGATTTGAAATTTACTTAGTCCGTGCTAGCAAAACATTACTGTTCGGCCGCGCCTACCTCTACCTCCCCCTTCTCGCTTGTCCCGCAGAGAAACTAAATTCACGGCGAGTGACGGACTCTTAATGATTCACATTGTTGCAGGTAAATTCGATAAACAAACATTACGAACTTGGGAAGAATTAAAATCAGAATCTGAAATTCCTGAGTCCCGTACCGTTGTTCGAGAGACAAAATTTCGAAAGACACTTATTCGAAGGATAAATGTTCGAACAGACAAATATTCTAACAGACAAATGTTCGAAAGGACGAATGTTCGAAAGGACAAATGTTCGAAAGGACAAATGTTCGAAAGGGCAAATATTCGAATGGACAATTTCGGTCGTTTCGGTTTTTTTGTTTCGAAGAAGTCTCTAATAAAGATTTGGTGTTTCCAGACCAGTACAGAACTACCAGTAAGGCTGCTCCTTTTCTCCAATTTGATTCTCGACATGGGCATGGTCGCATGATTTTATTTTCCACACGGGAGAACTTCGATCTATTGTAAAATGATATATATATATATATATATATATATATATATATATATATATATATATATATATATATATATAAACCAAACGGGTTAGTCACGGCTGGACTAAGTTAACTACTAGGTGATTAAATTTATAGGATACGCAGCCTTAATGTAGGTGGGTTCAAATGAAAGTAAACTCTCTTTGTACTTTGATAGCTTTCGCCAATCTATTGTCGGCTTTATCAATCATCTACGAGAATACAGAGGCGTTAGTTAAAGGACAAATTGATTGTATTAGCAATAAAAATAAATACACAATACTTACAGTACGTGAAAAATATCTCAAAACCAGCCATCCAAAACAACATTAGAAAGAAGATGATATTAAAATTAACGGATTACATCACGCGTGTGGGACGTTATTTTCAAAATGATCGGTTTAACCTCTAAAATTACCTAATTCTTTGAAACAATACATGAAACATCGAAAACGAAAGAGAACAAAACGACACGTAGTCCATGATACAAATATTTAATGTTCTGTCATTGATAAATGACAATTTCTACCAAAACAAGAAAATGAAACACTGAAGTTCAACATTCCAAATTTGAAATGTGTCCGGTAATACCATACCATATTTGGATTATCAATATCACAAAAACCGACTTAACAACGTCATTGACAATGGTGATGAAAACTAAAGGGCGCCTCCCTCGGTCTTCGTGGAAGGAAGAAGAGGGGGCCCCCCTTTAGTTTTTTCAGGGTTAAATTCCCTGAACCACTGACTGGCAATCAGTGGTATCTGCTCCCGCTTTCCTTAAGTAATTGACAATGTTGGAATGGTATGGTATTACCGGACACATTTCAAATTTGGAATGTTGAACTTCAGTGTTTCATTTTCTTGTTTTGGTAGAAATTGTCATTTATCAATGACAGAACATTAAATATTTGTATCATGGACTACGTGTCGTTTTGTTCTCTTTCGTTTTCGATGTTTCATGTATTGTTTCAACGAATTAGGTAATTTTAGAGGTTAAACCGATCATTTTGAAAATAACGTCCCACACGCGTGATGTAATCCGTTAATTTTAATATCATCTTCTTTCTAATGTTGTTTTGGATGGCTGGTTTTGAGATATTTTTCACGTACTGTAAGTATTGTGTATTTATTTTTATTGCTAATACAATCAATTTGTCCTTTAACTAACGCCTCTGTATTCTCGTAGATGATTGATAAAGCCGACAATAGATTGGCGAAAGCTATCAAAGTACAAAGAGAGTTTACTTTCATTTGAACCCACCTACATTAAGGCTGCGTATCTCCTATAAATTTAATCACCTATATATATATATATATATATATATATATATATATATATGTAATTGGACGTTTAGGCACCATATTCGCATATAAAGTGACCAAGTGGCACCTATATTTACGTTGTGGCACCATTTGCTGGTGCCAGAACGTTTTGAGCTATATTTGAGCGTTCTAACACCATAGCATCCTCCCCACCAAATTTCGTAGTGGAGCCACAACCACCATATATATATAAAATCGCGGTTTTAGTTGAAGCGCGGCGTTCCAGAGGGAGCTCCTGCGCTCTGTTTATATATAATAAACAGGACCATGTGGCACCATATTTTTCTTAGGTTAACATTACTTTCTGGCATCATTCGCATTTGGAGCACGAGCTCAGTGATTCTTATCTCTTTGCTAAGTGAATATATTCTATTAAAATGTGCGAAAATTTAAGTTTGGCTGGTAAGTGGGGTTTATTATTGAATATAATGTTAAATTTATAGTACATGTATTTATGGCGTTTAGTCACTGACTTCTTTCAATAACCTTTGATTTCAAAGTGTTATGTAAATCGTTATTTCAGCAAAGAGACATAAAAACCGTTTAATTAACTTTCTGTTACTTTCGTAAAAAATACTTTTTCACAATAAACTTAGTACAAGTTACAACAAATGTTTGGTACAACAAAATTTCATAACCCATATGTTCATCTTGGCAACGTGCGCTACAGATTTTTCCCGGTAAAGTATAGTAAAAATTTCATTGCTCATTTCTAGTTATTAAAGTTACTTTTTGCCTCGCTTAGATGTTACGCGCCGTTTTGTAGCGTATTCAGTGCGGAAAAGATATTATATTTACCATTGTTACTCAACTGACTCATTCAAGTTAAAAATTAAATCCAACTTGTGGTAAATACACTTCACCCTCATTCGAAGTTCCGCCAGTGCGCGATCGTCGAGTAGAAATCACGTCCACACTTTTCATAATTTTAAATGCCAATAATTAATTTCCCCTTGTTTATAGATATTCCAAGGCGCATCTGTCTAAAATTTGCTTTTGAAGGATGTAAGAGGTAACCGCAATGTTTTTCCATGAATAGCTCGGGAATAATGCCTAGAATAAGGATTGACTTATCTTCCACAGCGCAGAGGTCGGGAACATTGTTTAAATTGCAACAATTTAAAAAAAATGGAAAAATCGCGTGTTTTTTCCGACTTGATTTGCTTATAACTTTTTAAGTGTTGAATTTAGAAGAAAGTCGATGTGAGAAAAAGGTTGCAAAATAGGATTTTACATAATATGGCATAGGTAAGAAATTCAAAAAATTTTTAGAGGCTTTGCAAAATAACAGTAATCAAACAAAATCGACCCAAAAAAGTGTTTTTTTTTTATGTTATTTTAGGCACTTTAAAATGTAGGTAGGACTTCCATATCACAGGTAGAAAATCTTAAAGTTGCAATAAAAGAATTCTATAAATTTCGTTTCGATTTTGCACAATAATTTTGCAATCTAGAAAAATCTAAATTTTTTGAAAATTTTCAAAGTTGTATAAAAATTGTTCCCACGATTCGATTTTAACAAAACTGGCTGAGCATATACAGGGTAGTCCACTAAGCGCGTGGTGCTCTTTAACCCGTTTACCTTTGCTAATGGAAGAAAATATTTAGAATAAAAAATGTTTCTGGTCAAGTGTTCTATCTGTAAAAAATAATTTCCAAGATGGCGGACTTCCGGATGTACCGGAAGTAGACATCAACTATGATATTTTAAATGGAACACCCTGTATTTTGCGTTTTTGAATGCAGCATTCATTTTAAAGTACATTTGTCATTTAGAGTTTTTGCCTACGCGGCATCGTTTCGGAATTATTTAATAATATTTAGAATTTTTGACTTCCCTGGTACTATACAAAAAATTTAATATCTCTGAAACTAAACTCGGTAGGGGGATGCGGTTTTTGCTGATGAATAGAGCAAGAAACGTACTTGGTTTTTCATAAAGAAGTGGGTCCAAAGCGCATCAAATCATTCCACCAGCGATGGTCAATTTTTTAATGTTTTGAGCGTGAATAACTTTTTTTTTTCAAATGGGACGCTATATTAATCTACACCTCATTGCCGATAACTTACGAATTTGCAAATTTAACCTCACAAAGAACTCGGAAGAACAAATACAATGGTAAAAATAAACACGATATTGTTTAAACATTTGCCGGAAACACTAGTCAACTTTGACGAATTATATCTCAGAAGATAATGAACAAAATAGCAACTTATTATATATGAAAAGAAGCGTCTTTCCGAGTATTTTCCGGCTATGTGTTCAGAATTTCTTTTAACAAAAAATTCGCCGAGATAATCTAATTGTTTATAAGCAAAAAAAAAAAACGACACCAACTTTGAACAATTGTGACCGTTCTGATAAATATTTTTTAATTCTGAAAAAAGCACATGAAAGTTTGTTCCTTCTTATATATGCTCAGCCAGTTTTGTTAAAATCGAATCGTGGGAACAGTTTTTATACAACTTTGAAAATTTTCAAAAATTTTCGATTTTTCTAGATTGCAAAATTATTGTGCAAAATCGAAACGAAAATTATAGAATTCTTTTATTGCAACTTTAAGATTTTCTACCTGTGATATGGAAGTGCTTCCTACATTTTAAAGTGCCTAAAATAATAAATCAAAAAAACCACTTTTTTGGGTCCATTTTGTGTATTTACTGTTATTTTGCAAAGCCTCTAAAATTTTTTTGAATTTCTAACCTATGCCATATTATGTAAAATCCTATTCTGCAACTTTTTTCTCACATCGACATTCTTCTAAATTCAACACTTAAAAAGTTATAAGCAAAATAAGTCGGAAAAACACGCGATTTTTCCATTTTTTTTGTAATTGTTGCAATTTAAACAATGTTCCCGACCTCTGTGCTTTGGAGGATAAGTCAATCCTTATTCTAGGCATTATTCCCGAGGTATTCATGAAAAAACATTGCGGTTACCCCTTACATCCCCGTGAAAACAGATGCGGCCTGGACTAAGATCAGAACCATTTTTTTTTTTACATTACACCTTGTTACTTGCTTTTCCTTTTATAATTTAAATATTGCTCTTGTTTAGCTAATGCTTGATGTTTTTTAATATTTCATATAATCATAACATTTTCAAATATCCGATTTAAAGAAGAAAAACAAAATCAATTATTTGTAGAGGATAAAGACAATTCTTCGTCGGAGCCGTACACCAGTCGGGCTAGCAAACTAGTGCGAGCTGCTTTACAATCTTTTAGTAAGTATGTTTGGTTTAAGGGCCATATCACTAACTTCTTTTTTGTGGTACTGTGCAATTTCGTTAAATCAAAGTGGCTGTATTTAAAAAAATTTGAATAAATTTTAAAAATGTGAGACAAAATGGGGCGTAATATATTTTGAATCATATTTTTTTCCCTACGATTAGAAGATGACTGCAGAGCCGATTTTAATTCGTCTTCCGATTCAGAAATGACACTAGACTTGGTGAACTCTGTAGGCAATGCGGCAAAAGCTTTAGATGAGGAAAATAACAACAAAGTTGAAACATGGTTGAAACACGTAGCGGTATTTGAAACAAACTCCAATAAGGATTTAATAATTCACGGTAGTGTAACACTTTTAAAGCAAATAATCTATTGCGTAATGACTAATGATGAATTCCTAATTAATTAGTCATATTTGTATTTTAGGTACTGGGAAAAACTACCATTCTGATAGTTCACATGATCATGTTGATTCTACAGGAAATATTTGCAAATTTAAGGAAAACGACGCCTTGCAGGCTATTAATTCAAATAATAAAAACTTCATACCAAATACGAGTATGTTAAGTACACAAACTACCATTAACCCTGAAGATAGCAATTTAATTTCTTCGGAATTGATCCCAACCAATGAATGCCTCCAATATAACTTTGAACAAAACATAAATCCGAACAATAACAATGATCTTATGAATTTGCAACCATTGCAACCGTTATCAGAATATGATCCAATGGATACAAATCAAGAAATGACTCTGACAGAATTAACTACCCTGCAGCCATTACAAACAGCCAATTATAACGATTCGAACGTCATAGGAAATAATAACAACCCTATAACCGTAAGAGAAGACATAGCAAACGAGGAACTGCCGCTTGTTGAAACTGCCTTAAAAGCAACTGATGGTAATTTGTCACATTAAATCAATTTATTTTACCCTATTATGAATTATTATTCATCATTACTATCATTTTACCCTAATTATTATATTTAAATATATTTTAATGATTAAAATATAGGAACGATCCATTTCAACTATTAACTATTAAGACGTTCCTTTTTTTTTCAAATATAATTTTTAACGGATTTCCTTTGTGTTCAAAAAACTTCAATTTTAAATATCTTATTTAAGAAATTTTGTATTTAAACCGATATAACAATAATGTCAAATTTGACTAATTTGGTCAACAAATGTTCATTATTTTATCGTAATCTTCAAAAATTTGATTGCGTGTATTTATAAATTTAAGATTTAATTGCCGACAATGAAGGAATAATAGAATCTGATGATGACGATCAGAGGGACCGAGAATGGGAACCATATGCCGATTCTGAATCTGCATCAGAATTTCAATGCGAAAATAAAAGTATTGAAAATCTTCCAACTTCCCAGAAAGTAAACAAAGATTATAAGACTACCTATTGTATTTATTGTGAAACCTTTATAATCTCGAAACATTTTTCGAGACATCTTCAATACCGCCACAAAGAAAAAGGCATGGTGAATTGTGCACTGAACGCGAAAAGTAGGTATATTTAGGGTGTTCAGTAAGTCTGCCGACAAGAAAAAAAAAACACAAATTTTAGAGGATCCATGTGGATTTAACCAAAATCACAGTATACAGGGTGTCCCGTAATTAATAGTAAAAAATAAAACCCCAAATAGCTGAAGGTATTCTAAACACTTTTTCTTAATGCCACACGTAGGGTTTCCAGGTTAGTTTTCTAGAAAAAAAAAATTTAAGTTTTCATGGAAAAATCGTACCGCCACTGACAGGGTTTATGTGACATAACTTCACACTGACATTGCCTATCAATCGCATGAAAACAGCTGTCATTAAATGTGAGTTTCCATAACAACCATAACTAGGCGGACCGAATGGTGAAATGAAAGGGGTTTTCCCCAAAAAATTAAACTTGCTCCGATTTCAAAATTTTTTGCAGTTTTGGTATTTACAGACCTTCAGTATACTGTGGTTTTATTTATTACTATTAATTACGGGACACCCTGTATGAGAATTCTCCCTAAAGTAGTTAAACTTGACAAAGTTGCTAAACTTGATGGATATTATTTTTTTATATTTAATGCACATTTGTAACAGCGTTTTGATGGTGAATTTGGTATTGTAAATTTTAAATAACGATCTCAACCGTATTATTTGGGGACACCTATACATCATAAAAAAATCTTTTTACTTTTTCAATTTAACATCCCAAATTTAAAAATGATGTTCTCAATAATAAGGTTCTTTTGTTTATTGCCAGTGGGACGCACCCTTTTCAAGAAAAAATTAATTGGAAGTTCTTACAAATGTTCAAAAAAATTTACATGTAAAGATTCACCATTCAAACATTATTAAGTCTCACTTGCACCGACGTATTTAACTAAAGTTTAAATTTAAACCAGTTTAAATTGACGTTTTCAATGTGAATATATCAATTTAAACTTGGTTTAAATTTAAACTTTAGTAAAATACGTCAGTGCAAATGGGCCTAAATGTAGTAACTTTCAAAATTAATCAGCGTGTCAGCACTAACCTAATCTCAAGTATTTGAGCTTTTCCTTTGTCGGTAGACTTCCTGGTCACCCATACATCTGAAATTTATTATGCAATACTATTTTAAAGTATATTTCGTGTAATTCATTTTATGTACACATATTTTATTTACATATTTTTTAGCCGCAAGAGAGAAGAAAAATATAATCATGGCAATCAGGAACAAAGGAAACCTCAGAATTAAAGAGAGGAACGGAACAATAATCCCTAAAAAACGTGTACAACCGTTTTCTAACCAAATTAATTATTCTAATTATATGATATGTGCAAAGTGCAAGACGTTCATAAAATGCAGTTATATAGTTAGACATAATAATAAATGTGTTTTTAACAGTGCTGATTCCTACTCTGCACATCCCAAAGTAGAATCATTTATTCTAACGTTAGATAAAGAATATCAAGAATATTTACGAAAAGAACCCTTAACAAAACAGCTGTTAGAAAAACTAAGGTACGTAGCTTAGTAAACTTCACTATGCAATATTGCATGTGCAATAAATTTTTGCTGTACACCTTCTGTTTGAGACTGTTCGCTACATTCACCTATACTGCCATACCTACTACCCTTTTCAAATATATTGAACCTTCACATTGTATCTGTTGACAGTTACAATAGTGATATTTTAAAGGTTTTAAAAATATTTTTAAAATTTTTAGAATATCATTTTACAAAATATTCTTAAAAATATTTTGCTCATTATGAATAATTTTTTTCGATGATTTCAGAAATATTATAATTGGAATGCCTTTTCAGCTTTAGTTAATTCAATTTTGCCAATTTATAGGTAAAACTAGCATTAGCTCCTACTACTCTATTATTAAATAGCAAGTAATTTGACTCTATGAACAGTAAATTCCAATTTTAGGTTGGACGAAATTGGAAAGGTTGTAATAGTATAATTATTAAATAATTATAAATAATTATATATAATAATAAATAATTATAAAGTATGGCTTGCAGCTTCTAGAAACAGCAAATAATATAAAAAGGCGAACTGTTGTCGTTCGCAATAAAATGCGAGAATGTGCTCGCATCCTGATTGAAATGAGAAAACTGCTACCTTTTGAATCCATTGCAACAATTATTGGTAAGTAAACAGAGCTAATGTTTGGCATTTACTTTGTTTCAAACGCTTGTAGAGTAGATCAGAACAATTTACTTATCAAAGTCCATAATATATAATTAGAAGTCATAGATGTGCTAAAGGTTTAATTAGGAAATATTACCTATACTGTTTGGCTCGAACAAGACTTTGTTAAGATAAACACGACTCGTTTCAGCACTAACACACCAAACTAAAATTTTCGCAATGCACGCACAGTTCGCAAAAATTTTGATTTGGTGCGATAGGGGTAAAATAAGTGTGAATTAACAAGTGTTATAATTTTACAGATATCCTAAAACCGAGCAATATTGACAATCTTATTCGAGCCGTAAAATACTCTTGCAATTATTCTGAAAACGAAAGGAAGTATGGAGCTGCCTCTTTCGCTTTACACCAAGGAAAAACACTGAAAGATTTAATTGATATTGTTATATACCTGATATGCAAGAAAGATAAAATAATTAAAAAAGAGTCTTTGAGTAATGCCAAAAATGTATTAGATGAACTAAAACTATTGCGAAAAATGATAGAACAAAATTGGGGACGTTTAGTTGGAAGCCTTGCATTGAAGGATCTGAACCAAAAGAAATCAAGAGACCACACAAAAAAGCTTCTTCCATTAACCAAAGATATTATGAAACTAAGACAGTATTGTATTGAAAAAGCTGTTACTGCTATTAACGTGTTAAATACTGAGACCAATATTTTGCAATATAGAATTCTTGTGGAAGCAACATTTATGTTGGTTCTTTTACATAACAGAAGGCGAGTTGGGGATATTCAATTTATCGAACTAAGTGATGTGACAAAATCAGATGTATTGGATCAAACAGATGAAGTTTTGATGTCCCTAAATTCTACAGAGCGAATGCTAACAAAACTCTACAAAAAAATTCATACTATTGGAAAAGGTTCAAAAGATTTGTTGGTATTACTGCCACGAGACATTCAAAAATTTGTAAATACTCTAATTTTGGAAAGAACAAAATATATAGACTCAACAAATAAATACTTTTTTCCCAACTGTAATAGCGCTGATGGCTGGATAAACGGTTGCTATATTCAGACAAAATATTCTAAAGAGTGTGGTGCAGCATTTCCAAAATTAATTCGAAGCTCTAAACTGCGCAAGCATATTGCTACCATGATGCAAATAATGGATTTACGAGATAATGAAATTGGACAAATAGCATCATTTTTGGGCCACACAGAGAAAACACACAGGGAGTTTTACAGACTGCCAAAAGATGTAATGATGATTGCTAAGGTTTCAAAACTTTTGTTGAAAATGGAAAAGGGAGAACTTCTAAACTGTAAGGACAAACGCATGGAAGAAATAGACATTGATGAACCAGAGTTTTCCCATTCTTCATCGGAAGAAGAATTAAAGGAGACTTCGAATTTCGCCATATCTATATCTTCGAACGGTATGTGAAATCTAAAAATTAGTATTAGTTATTTTGTTATAATAACCTATTGTATATTCTTTTTTAAATGTTACAATACGCGAAAGTATTTACATTGCTCATGTTGAGTAAAGTTAGATTGCAAAATATATTCATTTTTTATATACCTTAATCTAAAGCTACTTTCTCTATGTTTTTGTATGTTGGCAAAGGTGATGGTAATCAACGGAATTATTCCGCATCTCCAGGAACTTCTGCAGGCCCAATTAATAATTCTGAATCCCCCGATAATCAGAATAAATCAACCAGGCAACAAACAAATGTTACAACTTCAGATGAGGACGATATATCAGAAATAAATGTCCGTATGAAAAAACCACAACGAAGTCAAGGTAAAAGTGATACATGTTTATATTTTACACAGTTATTTATCTCTTAATATAGCTATTACAAAGTATTTTAAATAAAAAAGTTGAAACACGCCTTATGAAATGTTGCAGTCCATTAAGATATTTAAAATATTTATGTCAGGTAAAGTTAGGTGGATCAATATATGATTATTTTATGTATACCTTATCTAAAGCTGCCCTATGCATTTGCACGCAGGAAAGTCTTATAGCCATCAAAGGAAGAACTCCAAATCTGCAGGAACTTCTGCAGGCCTAACGAATAATTCTGAATCCCCCGACAATCAGAATAAATCAACCAGGCAACAAACAAATGGTACATCTTCAGATAAGGACGATATATCAGAAATAAATGCCCGTAGGAGAAAACCACACCGAAGTCAAGGTAAAAATTATACAGGTTTATATTTTACACATTTATTTATCTCTTAATATCGTTATTACAAAGTATTGTAAATAAAAAAAGTTGAAACACATCTTACGAACATTAAGAATCTGGTGCCAAAAATTACAGGCGGAAACAGAAAATTCTTTTAAATGGAACATTGTTCATACTTTTCAAAATGTTGCATTGCAGTCCATTAAGATAATTAAATTATTTATGTCAGGTAAAGTTAAATGGTTCAATAATGATTATTTCATGTATACCTTAATCTAAAGCTGCCCTATGTTTTTGCACGTAGGAAAATCTGACAGTAATCAAAGGAAGGAATCCGAATCTCCAGGAATTTCAGCAGGCCCAACGAATGTTACATCTTCAGATGAGGACGATATATCAGAAATAAATGTCCGTATGAAAAAACCACAAAGTCAGTCCAAAAGGATAGGGTGGTCTTCAAATGAAATAAATTTAATAAAATGTCATTATAAAAAATATTTGGGCAACCATTCATTATATCCTCCTGCTACTGAACTCCTTGAATTTTCAAGGAAATATTTGTCATCAAAAAGAACTGTAGCCCAAATAAAAAGCAAGATACAACACTTAAAACGGCTAGGGAAGCTTACGTAACTTTTTTTGTGTAAATTACAATTTTTAAAAAGTAGCAGAGAGAAATGTTTTTTTTTATGGTATGTAGGTACACATAAATATTTTTGATTTATGAATAAATATTTTTGATTTATGAATAAATATTTTTTTCTCAAGGTTTATCCTGTCTTGTTATTTCAGCCCCTAATATTCCAAAGATAATGGGCCATTTTTATTTAGCAATTTTTAAATTGTTTATCTCTGAACTCCAGAAGTAATTTGGTATTAAAAACTGTAAGTCCATCTAAATTAACTGAGTAAGTATAGATAGAGTAACTGG
Source organism: Cryptocephalus moraei (assembly GCA_946251905.1). Lineage (NCBI taxonomy): Eukaryota > Metazoa > Arthropoda > Insecta > Coleoptera > Chrysomelidae > Cryptocephalus > Cryptocephalus moraei. Next base: position 13,677,612 of record OX276459.1, read on the forward strand.
TGCTAGAAGGTATATACAGAGAAAGAATATATAGGGAGCCATTTGGTTAAAATACTTCAGAAGAAAACTGGGTGCGAGAAGGCTATTTTAGTTTTTGGTGTCACTTAGCAACTTTACACGTATATATATATATATATATATATATATATATATATATATATATATATATGGAACATTCAAGACGTCACCACCATATTTTATCAGCTTTACACTATAGTGTATGCGTTACTGCCCAATAATATGAAGTTGACTTACGTTAGACCGCTGACTGTTGTGAAGAAATTGACACAAGGGATCACCAAGGATGACACCTGAGTCATTTCTAATTGATTTCGAGGTTGCAGTTAGTTCAGCTACCCACGAAGTATTTCCCAGTTCTGACATTAGAGGATGTTTTTTTTTTCCATTTTACTAAAGCCCTATACAGATAAAAAGTTTGCTCATCATCTGAAACTTTAGTAGCATTATCTTTCATACCACCAGATCACGTTCAGCACTTTTTTGATCAAGTATCAGAGGAACTAGATGAGGATTGCAATGCAGTAGTGGATTATTTCGAAGAGACTTGGATTGGACCTGTTCGAAGGAATCGCCGAAGACACCCAATGTTTCCGATAGAAATATGGAATTGCAATAAGGGAATTAAAGAAGATTTACCCAAGACAAACAACCACATTGAAGGCTGGCATATGACCTTCGAGTCTCAACTGTCATATAGCCATCCAACCATCTGGAAATTCGTCTAAGCCTTTCAGCGGGAACAGTCTCTGACAGAATTGAAACTGTCCCAATTTCAATCTAGTGTATCAGGAACTCAACGGAAAACATATATTAATCATCATATAAAATTAAAAAATATCGTCGATAAATTTTCATTACAAGACCCACTAGGATTTTTAAATAGATTAGCAGTACATATTACATTGTAACATTATTATTGTTCGTTCATTTTATTATTTAAAATACATACTTTCAGAATGAATACTTTTTGGTAATTTGCCTTTCATTCCCTGTTATGAAATGATTAAAACATATATTTTCATCTACAGCCCAGGTAGATGAGTATAAATGTGCACTCGAACAAATGCTCATACGAAAAAATATTCATTCTTTCGAATATTTGTATTTTCGAAATAACGTCCATGCGAATAATTGTCCATTCGAATATTTGTCCTTTCGAACATTTGTCCTTTCGAACATTCGTCCTTTCGAAGATTTGTCTGTTCGAACATTTGTCTGTAGGCGAAAATTCCTACCCTATCACAGTTTTTACAATGTATGAAAACAAAAGCTGATCTATTAGAATCTTTAGAAAAACCGGGACAAAGTTCCACTATTAAACTACCTTTTTACAAATCCCCATCTAATAATTCCAATAAACCCCGAGCACGAGTCAATTTAGCTACGAGCAGCAACACTAGGAGTTGTAACTGTTGCAAAGAACAGCACTTGATATACAATTGTCCAAAGTTTCTTAAACTGTTGTAACGAAGCCGATTTTCGAGAGTCGAGGGTAGACCACCCACTATACAGTTAATCGCGAAATCAAACCTATCTCGAATAGATGGCGGCCGATAAGGCACTGTTCAATCCACCATCGTTTAAATATCAAGACTAAATGAATATAAGCCACTCCCTGCCCCCTCCGGCGTTCTCTATCTCAGTTAATCCAAGGTGAGAGCCATTACTTGTCTGTGACAAACCGTCCGTTATTAGCATTTATCCGTTGTGTTTCTGTCCTACCGACCGATATGTGTAATTGTCATATTTGTAATTGTGAACGTTACCGGCCGATCAAACCGACCGAATTAATTATTACTGTCCGATTGTGAGAGTACCGCCGATCGAATTATATGTACCTGTGAACGTTACCGACCGATCAAACCGACCGAATTAATTATTACCGTCCGATTGTGAACGTACTACCGACCGATAGATGTAATTGTGAACGTCACCGCCGATTTGTTTTAAACCGATCGAACTATTTGTTATCTGTTATGTAATTGTCCATTACCGACCGCTAGTAGTAAATGTTTTGCTACTCCGTCCGTATATGTTAGCTCGTACGTCGAACCATTAACAACCGTCTCTCTCAGAACCGCTACGAATTAATTTTTCCCTTCGTTGTAGGGAAAAATTAATTTTCCGCTGTCCTCCGCTTGCTCTCTCTCACACTCTCGCTCTCTCGTAATAGCCGCACTACCGAATAGTAGTCACAGCACGTTTTCCTATCATCTCCGTATTTAGCTATTTCTATGTTATTATGAAATTGTTAGGATAATTATCCGTTTTCGCATTTTCAGTATTAAGAGGGTTTTTCATATCTCAAGTTCTAAATAATTGTAAGAGTATTTCCACTTTCAATTACTGAGCGAATTAATAGGGCAAAAACAATTACAATTATGCAATAATTTAGGAACAGGTCACTTTAAGGAAAATTGTAGATTAAGTTCATGCAAAAAAATAACAGTTTACTACACATTAACTCTAACGATATTACGCCCAGTCCATCTAATGTACAAGAGAACGTTGTGACAAACCTTTGTTCTGTTTTGTCACAAAGTTACCGTCACCTAAAGGTTTACGATTGCAAACTCAAGTATTGTTATCCACTATTACTTGTCAAGTACAGGACCCAAATGGTCAAATGCATCCATGTAGAGCATTATTCGATAGCAGCTCTCAATGCAATCTAGTCACAGAGAACTTTGTTAAACGATTAAAATTACCCCTAAACATCAACAAAGATGCCTATTACTGGTATTGATAGAATCGTTTCAAAGTGAAATAAAGGTGTAACTTTCAAAATTTACGCCTAGGTTAATCATTTTCATACTGCTGTTTCCACTTATGTGGTTCCTACGATTTCTCATGAAATTCCTCATCACCCAATTAACATTCAACACTGGAATACTCCTAGTCACATTTCACTGTCCGACTCTAGTTTTACAAGCCCAACGCAATTGATTTGCTTATTGTAGCAGGTCTGGGACATATTGTTACAGCGAAAAATTAAGCTAGGACAAAACTGTCCAACTTTTCAAAATACAGTATTCGGGTGGATCGTATCGGGTGTTACTCCATTCAATTCGTGACATTCAATTTGCAATGTAGGGACTAGTGTCATAAAAGAAGATGAACAACTAAAAAAGTTCTGGGAATTAGAAAATGTTCCATTAACTTCACCCTCAACTTTGTCATCAGATGACAAAGAGGGTGAGTCAATCTTTCAAAATACTACCTACCGTAGTAATGACGGACGATTTGTAGTTATGTTGCCATTAAAACCTTCACCAGAATTATTAGGAAACTCATATGACGTTGCACTCAAACGATTTTTATCTCATTGGAAAAAACATTTGATTTTAATCCTAAATTAAAATTGCAATATACACAGTTCATAAAAGAATATATCTCTCTTGGTCATTTGTCTAGAATCGAAAACCCAATCCATCCTGATACACATTGCTATTATTTACCTCACCATGGGGTTACAAAACAACAAAGTTTAACTACTAAGTTGAGGGTTGTTTTTGACGGCTCCTCTCCTTCAAGTTAGAGTTGGTCACTTAATAATCTACAGTATACACGTCCTAAAGTTCATACGGACATGACATCAATTTTACTCCGTTTTCGTATTCATGCCTTCGTTGTCTCAGCTGACATTACAAAAATTACAGGCAAATCCTAATGAATCCTGTTCACAGACCATACAACAAATTCTTTGGAGAGATAATCCTGAAGAACCATTGTCTACTTTTCAGCTCAACACTGTTACATACGGTACTACCAATGCTCCGTATCTAGCACAAAAGTGTTTACAACAATTAGCAAAATCGACACCATCTGATCTGTCTAAAATCATATTACAAGACATTTATGTCGACGATTTATTAACAGGTTCTAACGACATAAATCAATTATCTTAAACCTGTCAACATATGTCCGATTTACTTATTTCAGCTGGTCTTCCGCTTCGTAAATGGATATCTAACAAGTCCCAAGTTCTTGAAGAGTTAAGCATATCGGATGACTCTTTGGGAATCCTGTCTCTAGGAGAATGTGATTGTTTCAAAACTATAGGTCTTCGTTGGTTCAGTAAACAATACTATTTACAATGTTCTATATCAAAAGTGACAATTGGAAATACTGTTACTAAACGTCAAACACTCTCAGATATTGCACAAGTTTACGATTCTCTGGGGTTAATGAGTCCAACAATTATCACAAAGTAAAATTCTATTGCAACAATTGTGGTCTCTTCATTTAGATTGGGATGAGACTATTCCAGAAGTTCTCTATAACAAATGGTGTCAATTCAGACAACAACTTGAGTTGTTAAACGATTTCATTATTCCGCGACATGTTTCTGCCATTGGCTTTAAAATTGCTGACGTCCATTGTTTCTGCGATGCATCTCAATCTGCATATGCAGCTAGTATCTACATTCGTAGCAAAAATTCATATGATGAATACACAGTACAATATTGTTGTGTGCTAAGACTAAGGTCGCACCTGTTAAAGTTATTTCAATTCCAAGACTAGAGTTATGTGTAGCACTACTATGCGCACAGTTAGCTGATCAAGTTCAAACTTCATTCGTTCCTTTTTTTCTTTTGGACTGATTCACAAATCGTGTTATGTTGGTTGAATGCTCAGTCAAATACATTCGAAGTTTTCATTTCAAATCGTGTGTCAAAAGTTCAAAATTTTAGCAATGTCTCTCATTGGAATTATGTGAATACCACACAAAACCCAGCAGATATCGCTACTAGAGGAATATTTTCAAAACAATTGATCGAATGCCACATGTGGTGGTTCGGCCCTCAATTTTTGTCTGACAACCATGACAACTGGTCAGATATTTTTCCTTTTCATGTCAAAACATTTGATCGTGAACTTTTAGAAGTAAAACGAAATGCTCAAGTCTTCTCTGTTACCAATTCTGATTTTTTAGACATTCTAATTGCTAAATAGTCTGATCTTAATAAACTAAAACGAGTGTTCGCATATTGTTACCGATTTATTAATAATACAAAAAAACTTACTAGACTTCGGTAGTAAACTATCATTTCAAGAGATCGAATCATCGTTCAAAATATTGGTACAACATTCGCAATTACAATCATTTTCCGTTGAAATCTCTTTATTATCTGAAGGAAAAATATTATCAAAAAAGAGTCAACTAGTTGCTTTTGCACCTTTCTTGGATAATGACAAGTTACTAAGTGTAGGAGGTCGTTTAAAATACACATCTCTATCGAATAACGTCAAACATCCTATTCTTTTACATGTAAAACAAAACATGTCACTCGTAAATGCATCACCTGTTTTGGTAAGCCAGTCAAAGGTACAGCTTCTATGGGATCCCTACAAGCAGAATTTTACCACAATTTCCACTCCAAACAACCGGAATCGATTTTGCCAGATCGTTTTCAGTGAAAGACAAAAAAAAAACGTAGTAGAGGCCCTAAAATTTTAAAGTGTTATCTTTGCGTTTTTATATGTTTCGTATCAAAAGATACCCACTTAGAATTACTCACGGATTTGACAACTGAATGTTTTCTTGCTAGTCTTATACGTTTTATGTCTCGTCGAGGCATCCCAACATCCATCTATTCAGACAATGGATCTACCTCCAAAGGTGCATATAACGTTTAAAAAAATTTGGGAAAATTTTTGTCTGATAGGTAATGAACCTCAAATTTCAACATATGCGTCTCAATTAAATATCACGTGGAATTTCATTCCTCCTTATGCACCGAATTTCGGTGAATTATGGTTGTCCGCATTTAAAACTATGAAACATTATGTAAAACGAGTCACTAAAGATATCGTTTTAACTTACAAAGAATTTTTAACCCTTATAGTTCAAGTAGAAGCAATTTTTAAATTCTAGACCACTCTATGCAATGTCAAATGATCCCTCAGACCTAGAACATATTACTCCAGCACACCTACTTATTGGTCGTCCTATTACTTCTCTTCCCATTCCTTTCCACGACTTATAGGAGACACCTTCCAACCAATTAACACGTCTGGAACATGTTCACCAACTCCATCAACGGTTTTGGAATCGATTTTCCATGGAGTACGTTTCTCAACTTCACCAGTCCTACAAATGGCTTAGTCCATCCACCCCGCTAGCTTTAGGAGATCTAGTTTTGATTCACGACACTAACTTGCCATCTCACAAGTGGCCTACAGATCGTATCGTCGACTTAATACCCGGAAAGGATAACATCGTTCGAGTTGTGGAAGTCAAACTTCCTCACAAACTCATCAAGCGATCAACGAGACACCTCTCTCGCCTTACTTTGGATCCACCCGTTGGTGGCTCTGTTCGCTAACTTGGTGTAGTGAGGTCCTTAGACTAAGTTTTCTTTTTGTGTGTTAGTGTTAACTACACGATTTGGTTAACACTTTATCAATGTTGCGATGTTCTATTTTGATTTTTATTTGAAGCTACCTATCAAAGGGGCTGTATTAAGAGAATTCTGTTTTCTTTAGCACTATTCGCATGTTTTGTGAACAAAGTTGGCAAGGCGTGCATTTCTGTCGTTCTGTCGATGATGCCGCTCGACAGACATGAAGCGCAGGCATTACTATCTTGAGACTCTTGTCCGAAGACACATCGTAGCAATTTGTAGTAGTTTAGTACTTAGACTACTTCCTAACCATTCTAATACAGTCCACTAAATCAAAACAATGTAGTATTATTTATTTCGTCCTACACAAACATATATAAATAATGATTTTTTTAGGCTTATTTATATATTAATGTTATATATATATATATATATATATATATATATATATATATATTAAAAATATAATAATAATAATAATATATTAAAAAAATACATATATTAGTTTTGATAAAACCTGCCAACAAAAACCATTTGTTTTTAATATGAAATGCTTATTTTAGTAAGGGAATATTGTTTGGAACAATACGACCTAAATAACAAAATCAAGATAAGGTAATAAATGTATATTTGATTCACATAAAACCTTATATACATACCCAGTACATACTAAATTATATTTATTATTACAGATACAGATAATAATCACGAGGAACTATTAAAATTTACTAACATACGTATAAACTAAAAATGGCAAACCAGAAGCAAAGGGAGATTTATGGTTAAATTAATTACGATGTGTATTAATTTTTTATATAATAATATTTGAAAAACCGTGTTTGTTAGCTAAAACAAATTTCACAAATTGTTTGGCGTTTGTTGTTTTATTTTGTCTACAAATTGTAAGACACCAAATTTGAACCAAATCGGTAGAGCAATAAAAAAGTTTTCACTTAACAAATTTTATTGATGTAATAAAATTTGAAGAACCGTTCTTGTTAGTTAAAATGAATTCCACAAATATTTTAGTGTGTTTTTTTATGTTTAGTCAACAAAAACAAAACAAAAAATTTCCAAGATATGCATAGTTGCAGCCAATCATTAACCAACATTTTATTAACAACAGGTTTTAGGGCAGTGATTATTAATTTTAATGGCTACATCTACTTTATTATAGAGTATAACTAGCGAGAGTTATACTTGCAAACTTATCCTTATTAATGTTCTTTCCTTTCTTTGAATATATTTTTAATCTAAACACAATATAGCGTTTTGCAATCGTTTCCTTTCATTTATGCCAATTAGGGACGTCTAAATCTAAATTAATAATTTTAAAAAAAAACTTTCATGTCTATATTTTGACTCATCACAACTGAGATATATTTTTGAAACATAGAATTTTAATTTTTTGTCGAAATGGAAACTATTTCAGTGCAGAGAAACAAAGTAATTGCTTTAAACATTTTGATATTTACAAACTTCTAAAAGTTTTTTGAGCTGTTTTTGATGCAATACTTAAACAAATATCACAAGTTCTTGATGTTCATTTAATACTTAGCATCAAATACCCAGCAATGTTATATAATAAATTACAGTCACGGTAATTAAGATTAAGTCCTGAAAATATAACTTTTTTGGGTACAGGCACTTCACTATAACTTTCGTTAGTCTTGGTCAGAGTGTCCAAGAATCCTGACAAAAGCTCTCTTTCATCTTTATCATAAGTACCACTATTTGGTTGCTTTAAATATTGGGAAACAGTAATTAATTTGAAACTATTTTTTACCTGCATCACATTAGGGATAATTTGCTTGCTCCTTAGCACATAAAATAAGTTCTCCAAGCAATCCTGTGTAAACCTACTGGTCAAGACAAATTCGTATATTTTTTTCTTCTAACAAATATTTATGTAATTCCAACATTGACTGTGCTGAAATAAGAGTGTCAGTTTGAGCAGGTTTCCAAACCTTTTTCACGCCAACCTCCATAAGTGTAAAACGATGCGTAAAAAGATCCATAAAGTCTTTTATACACTGATTTGTTTCTTCGTAAACTTCCAACTTAAATTTACTTAGTGCACTTACAAGTGTTTTGAAGTCTTTATGTAGAACGACCTCTCAACCTGATCCAAAAACCATGCTGTCCTAATATAGTCACACTTGTTTTTAACTTCTGCTACAAATTTCAATGAACTGTTTACTGAATGATTTATAACATTTGTTGAAGTGTAAATCTTCATCTTACTGAAGTGTGTTGGCATGAGGTCTTCCTCTGATAATTTGGGAGCTAATTTAAAATGGCACTTCTCTTGAAACTTTATTGGCTGTTCTATGTGACCTGAATGGACTTCTCTAGAAGACAGCCTAAATTTCTCACATATTTGATCTGGTAGACAAATGATTTTATTTGTTAAGAGCATATTTTTTATACGCTTTTGGCATTCTTTGTGTATTTTTTCGAATATTTTTGCAACCTATTGTTACGCATCCTGGAACCACGGATAAACTAACAATGCGTACCTGTATTTTATATAATCTTCTGCAAGAGGCAAGTATACTTCCGACATCAACTAATAGTAGAGGGACATAACAACTACCTACAGAAAATTTACTTCCACTAATTCACAACAACGTACGTGGGGCAAATATAGCAGCCCAAATTCGTGAGACATTTAAAACATATTTGAATGGACGCAGTGCTGTAGCATGTCAGGAAGAGCATTACCGAGAGAACTAATCACAGTAATGTAAAATATTAGAAATAAATATTTGATATGGTAACGAGAAGTTGTATTATTGTATTACCTGTTATTTGAAGTAGTAAATTGGGGCTACTTTGCTCCTCACAGGGAAACTTTGCTCCAAAAGTAACGGATTTATATCGGTGATTTACCATATACTTCTCTGACGTATTACCAAGTTGACGCATTCTGGGGTTATGAGGGAAGGGGTAGACACATACCAACGCGTGCACGCTTCAAAAAAGGTTCTAGGCTCAGTTTATAACAGACTACAAAGTAGTGCCTGTGACAAGGTCAAATACGCTCTCCTCAGCTTTTACTTCCCAGACTGCGATATTTGAAAACTAAGGTAAATGTTCGTTAATTGCGGTTAAAGGATCTTCTTCTGACGACTTTGAGTCAAGTATGAAGCTGATCTAAGCTCATTTGTTGTTTCTATTGACAAAGTCGTAAGTAGAGGAAAGTTTGCGCCAAAAATGGAGATGCTTTGCTCCAGTGTTGTGGAGCAAAGTACCCCTTTCGATTTATCCTTAACTAGAGGTTAAGGTTAACTATTTAGAGGTGTTCCAACCGGAAATAATCAACGCACCAAAGGGATAGTGGAGTAAAAAAAGGGTGTTGGGTGTGGTAATGGGCCGCCCTGTATGTTTGAAGAACCGTGTGCGGTACGGGCCGAAGTGAGAATTGTGACATATCAAGAACATGCGACGTTGCCAAGCGTCGGTCCAAGTACGAATAGCTGGGAATTGCGCTCAGTAGGTGGTGGGGGGGTGTGTGTCAAAATCGAATGACGTAATGGAGGATGACGTACGTACGGGAAACTGACCGAGAAATGAAAATTACACGAGTAAGCCGATAAGGAGAAAAGCTTTCAAGAGGGCAAGGATAAATATTGTACTTACGGAAAGTAGTAGGCGGGCGTATACATTTCCCCAGCTAGCGTCCAGAAGTGACGTAAGCGTAGAGTGTCGCTTGGGTATCGCATCATAAAGAGGCACTCCGCCTAGTACGACTCGTAATGGCGCTTTAAACCGGCACCCCCTTCGTAAATTTAGGCGACAGTAATTATCCGCACCTAGGACACGCGCAAGATGGGGACAAAATACCATGGCGGCATAGGAACTCAAACAACGCGCTCAACTTTATGGCGATTTCGTTAAAATATTTACGGACGTCTATCCGACACCCACAGCAGGAGGGGATGTTCCGTCGTAACCCGGAGGCTTTGAGTTCGTTTTCGTTGCTGTACGGCGACGCAGAAGGCGTTGGTTCCGATATTTCCTACGTAAAAGTAGCGCGCGACCCGAACGAAAGGAAAAATTGGTGTCTTTACCTAAGGGACGAAGCTCGAAGCGGTCGGGGTGGCATTGTTTATCTTATCGGACCAATCAGAAACGCCCGCCGGGCGTTGTCCATTGACATCTTACATAGAAGTATTGTCTGTGATTAGCATTGCGAAAGAACGCTCGTTCACGCGATATTAGCGGTACATGTGAAGTGCCAGTAAGGAGGGTTACCTGTAACCGTAAGGAATCACAGGTGTACAGGTGATGTGAGAGGGGTGTCGTTTGCGAAGAGGAGCACAGGGTTGCCACGTGTACCCGCTAAATTTCCTGGACGAGTGATGGCGAACAGAGAAGTGGTGAGGGCCTGGAACGAATTTTGCGACGTTATCAGCGCTATACCAGTTAAATTGAATCGTCTGATGCGACAGAAAGTGATGTTCTCCGATTTGAGCTACGGTGATCGGTGCTATGTTGCAACCTTCTGCTACCAAAATGGCATCGCACCTAATATTATAGAGAAAGCATTGCGGATGAATGTACATTGCACGGAAGCTAAAGTTAGGAAGATAATAGAGTTGTACAAGTACTGGGACGCGCCTGGAGCCGAGGGCCGGGAGAGGCGAAGTAGATATAATGCGTACGATATCGTAATCGGTAGGATATGCGATTTGAATGGAACTATAGTAACAAGAGATATAAGGACACGGAGCCGAGGTGGTGTTTGAATAGAACGGCATCGTCGCAAACGGGATGGACGGGTGTTCTGTTTGAGTAGGTGGCGCAAGCGCACGAACGATATCCGTGTAGTGACTGTGACGTTGTCTGACGAAAAGATATGCGCGTAGTTATCGCGACGTGTGTGACGTAACCCGAAGCTTCATCGGCAACAATGTACGAACTTAAACACATATGCGACTGTTCGGAATGGCGGCAGTAGACGGGAGCGTACGAAAAATGCTTGTATTAGGTGACTGAGATAGACAAATTTTTCTTCGGAAAATCATGTCGGAGGTACGCGGAATGCATTGAGGGGTAGGCGAGGAGCGCACTGTGAAACTTTGGTAAGGTTCTGTAACTCACACACGGAAGTGTGCAACGTTAATTAATATTAGCGTTGACGTTCGACGATCTTACTCACGGGGCCCGACTAACTCAACTCGTCGGTGAGTGGTCGTGGGTGAACTACAAGTTGACCAAATAATTTGATGATAGAAGGGCGCCAACAACTACAAAGCCCGGCCCTGACTGATACTTCGATCTCCCCTCTAGTTGTTAAGAGGAGACGATACTGTCTCACAGCTATCAGATGTCTCACTTACCTTTACGAAGGCTTATTCGAATCCGAGAGAGAGGTTGAGGTTAGATCCGAAAAATAAAACTTGAACAATTCTAATAAATGATTTTAATATACTATAGTTTGATATAGTACCCAACTCTCGGATATGCAACCACTTAAATATTGTGCCCTAATATCCCTAATCTGACCGGTACGGGGCGACGCTGCCGTTAGCCCTCGAGAGACTGCCTGGACTGCCGGCGTAGGCCCCCTGGACTGTTGTGGCTGGTCTATCGGCGTGAGCAGCTCCGGCGTCGTCACTGAACCCCTGGACTGCCTACGTTGGCCCCCTGGACGTTGAGGCTGGTCCAACTGCGTGGGCGGCTCTGGCGTCGCGGCTGACCCCTGGGCTGCTTACGTAGGTCCCTGGTCGTTGTGGCTGGTCCAACTGAGTGGGCGGCTCTGGCGTCGTAGCGGGACTACTGCGTGGACGGCTCTGGGCCCCCCTGTTGACAGATCGGCGGGGTCCTCGGATCGGGTGCGCGTCGCTGCAGGACGGGTCACGGCCGGAACAGGAAACAGGAACTCCCTTTGTCTCGCTGTCGTCTGTCAGCGCGCGAAACGAAACGACGAAACACCGCGTTCACGTAACGGTCGTTTCGTGCACACACCAACCTGTTCGGGATCACACTGTTCGCGAGAATTCCACTTTCTATCGTTCGCACTTACACCCGGAATCAGGAACCACTCGATGGCGGAGGGCAAGAATCACTGAAATTAACAGAGAGTAAATCACTAAAATAACTAACGTTAACAAAGAGCAAGAGTAAGAGCAAAAGAACAAGAGCTAACAGAGAGTAAGAGAGTAAGAGCGTAAGAGCGTAAGAGAGTAAGAGAGTAAAAGCTAACAGAGAGTAAGAGAGTAAGAGAGCGAGACAGGGGAAGCTGTCCGCTTTTATACTAATCGTTCCTTCTCTACAAAAAAGAAGAACCTTCTAGAAGGTATGGCCGTAAACTTAACAAAATTCATTATCAATACAAATAAATGTTCCTAACTATCAACCAATCCGAATCAAGTGAGAGAAGGAGAGACATATCTGTATGAGCGAAATAAAACTACTAGTATGACTGGTTGCCTACCCTTGACTTCTAGGAATAGATAGAAATTAATCAAATTATCCCTATTTCCTTTGGTACTGTTACTATAGGGTCTCACCATGTATTCCTAAAAGTCGCCCATACTTTGTACTACATTTTAAGCCGAATCTTCCTATTGAATCTAACCTCTCATCCAAAAATGTGTTCACAGAGGATGGGAGATCACTTAAGGGCTCAACCCTTCATTATGTACTACGCAATAATCTATCATATCCCCTGTGAAGACATTCCGGGTACATTAGTTCTATTATTGGCAACTTATTACGTTTTATAATTGGAGGTTAGAATTCCTAGATTACCTGTTCTCTACTTAGTCCACACAATCCTAGTTAAGATAACTTCGTTCTTGTATAACTACCTATTCTCCCGGAGCCTTCTCTGATGTTAAACTAGTTACCGCGCATAACCTCTCATGAACCAGAAATGTGTTCACAAGGGAAGGGAGACGAAACTAATAACTTAGCCCTTAATGGGGCAACGATACACCCTATCCCTTGCGACACTAGTCCTGTTACATCGGCCCTATTCCCTGGTATTTAATTACATGTGGCCTGTTAGAGGTTATGATTTACATTTACCTTTACTACCTGACTCCTGTTGGCCTTAGGGGCAAACGAGCTATGTCAACAGGTTAGTTTGGCTTCCGGGGACGTGAATTACGTAAAATGTGTGAATATAAAATTAAGTAGAGTTACTAAGTAAAGAGCTAAGTTGGTTGCATATCCAAGGATCTTAAATAATTTCCAATTATCTGTCTAAGGTTGTCGATTCAGGCCTCCTCTCAAAAAAATAACGTTACAATTGGTAGATCTGAACATTGACCCAAAAGAAAATTGGGAGCAAGACAGTATATAAATTATGACGAAGAGGAACTACGTCTCTGCCTGGATTCTATTCGTTCTGGCCAAATGAGCCAGAGGAAAGCTTCTGAGCATTTCAAAATTCCTAGAAGAACACTGATTAATAAACTTTCAAATCGACACTCTAAAAAGCCTGGAACACCACCCATTTTTACTGATGAGGAAGAAAGTAACTTTGTAAGGTGTATCATCATACTAAGCGAATATGGATTTCCATTAACATCTAGCGAGTTGAAATTTGTCATCCGTGACTATTTAGAACAACCTAGACGAAAGATTTCTAAGTACAAAAAGAACATTCCCGGCCATGACTTTATTTTATCTTTTTTAAAGAGACACCCAGAATTAAGAACGCGCTTCGCAGTCAATATTAAGAGTGGGGCGGCTATTACAGTGAACGTTTTAAAAGATTACATTGGAAATCTTTCCAACGAATTAGAAGGCGTACCGCCTGAAAACATCTTAAATTTTGACGAAACAAATCTTACAGATGACCCGGGTAGAAAAAAAGTTTTGGCTCGGAGGGTTGTATAATATGTGGATTACATCAGAAACACATCAAACTCAGGGACGTCGATAATGTTTGCAGGATCTGCATCGGGAAATCGGAACGGAACGGAACGGAAAGCAGGCTTCCGTTGTTTGTTTTGTACAAATCGAAAAATATGTGGAGCACATGGACGGAGAATGGGCCTCCCGGAACAAGATATTTCATTAGTATTAGCGGCTGGTTTGGCTCTTCAGCATTTTTCAAATGATTTGAATCCATATTCATACCAGCTACGAGGATATGGAGTGGAAGAAAGGTTGTTCTGTATGACAACCTTGGACTCCACATCTCTGTTAGTGTTTTGCAGCTCAGTGAGGAAAACAACATTTTATTCATTTATCTTCCCCCTAACGTAACCCATTTAACTCAACCTCTTGATGTAAGTGTATTTCGTGGTGTAAAAGGGGAATGGAGAAAATTACTTAGCGATTGGAAGGAAAACAATAATAACAGCACCATCAGGAAAGAATAGTTCCCCACAATTCGGAAACGTCTAATGGAAAACATAGAGCCCAACATTAGGCAAAACCTCATATCAGGCTTCCGCTCCTGTGGAATTTATACTGGTAGCGTAGAACCACTTCTAAAAAAAAAAATTCCTGGTGATGGTTGTGATGTTGAAAACATCGAATCGTCTTTCATTCAGTATCTGGAGAGGAGGAGAGCTGCATGGACCGAAAAAAAAATCTGCTGGGAGGAGAAAGACAATCCAAGTTCCTCCAGGAAGAAGTATTGTTGCCTCTGATGTGGCCGTAGATTCAGCTAAATCGAATAAAAGAAAAGATAAAAACAAAACTGCAGAATATGAAAATAAGAGCGAGAGTGATGATGACTTGAAGCTAATGACTCTGATATTGACGACATGGAACAAGAACAGTTCGAATTGTTGCCTTTAAACGAGGAAACACTTTCAGAAATCACACCAATTTATAATTTTATGAAGGTGGAAGAAATATGTGGTGCATTTTGTGTGGTTATGTATGATGGCGTCCTGTATCCAGGAAAAATCATCACATTTGACGAAGGAATTGCAAGAGTATCTACCATGACTCAAAGTATAAAAGCCTGGAAATGGCCAGATAAGGAAAATGTTATCGACTACAAATGGTCAGATGTAATTGGAGGAATTAATCCGCCACAGCCGCTGAAGTCAACTTTTTCAAGAAGGAAGGCAGTTTACAAAGTCCCATAGCTTGAATTTGTTAAATGAGATGTGTTTAATATTTTTCTTTCCACCTTTTTCTTTTGCCTGTTTTGCTGATGTCCAATTGTGGCACCTATTCCTAGTTTTGTCTTAAGTTTAATGAGTTGTTTGTTGTATTCCGTTTTCTTAATATATCTTGCTATTCATTGGATTTTTTCTTTGTAAAGATAAGATGAATATAAGGAGCCTTATATCCAGTTATTACGTTTTCCAATCTCATTTAATAAGTGTAAATATTATTAGCAGTGTCTACTATTACAATCAAAGGGAATACAATGCTCCAAGTAGTAAAAATATATGAGTTGTCACAGTCTTTAAAATGTATTCCGATGATCCACGAGTAACTTTGCTCCATTTTTCTATGAAAAAAATTACATACTTTTATTTTATTATACTACATAATATATACATTCTTGAGGTCCAGGGATCCCAAACTATGAGATTAATAGCTACTTAAACCTTACCAGTGAGGTATTCTACATAAAACACTAGTTTTCCGAGATGATCTGAAAAATCGGTGCAAAGTAACCCCAATTTGCATACGGGCTATTTCATTCCATAAACTCTGTTTTACTTGGGTTTGCTCTTAAAGGTACTGCTCTTTTATGTCAATAGAATATTTAAGGCATGTCCTAAGCTCTTTAACCCGGTGTACGTGATCCTAGGAGCCAAATATGGAGGAGTTCATCTCATTGCTGATTGTTTTCTCCCAAACAAAAACAGGTCTACGTATGACAAGTTGTTTGGAATGTTTAAGGATTTGATTCCAACTATGCGGCCCAATTCTATTTCATGCGACTTCTAAATAACTGCATTCCGAAGCCTGATGGAACATTATCTAACCACCAAGATTGACGGATGTTTTTACCACTTGGTGCACATTTTGAAAAAGCATACATGCAGACTTGGATTACAGTTGAATGATGCCTTACCAGCAGAGTTAGATCCGTTGTTAGACTGGTTTGAGAATAATTATATAGGAAGGAGGAGTCGACGTAGACAAGGACGTAGACATCCCACATTTCCGCATGACATGTGGAATGTATATGACCGGGCCCCAAATGATAATGATAGGACAAATAATCATGCGGAAGCGGCACATCGTTGTTTGCAATCAGAACTAGGCATGGACAAACCCACGTTATGAAAAGTTATTGACGCATTAAGGAGAATCCAGCGAGGAGGAGATCTTTTTATGAACAGCTGATAGCGGGACAAAATTCACCACAGAAACTGGCTAAATATAGAGAAGCCGATAGAAGGATTAAAATAATTGTAGAGGATTATGAAAACAGAAACATCCAGGAGTATCTTCGTGGTTAAGCCAACAATTATAGAATGAATTAGAATTAGTTTTCATATTGTAATTTTTTTGGGTAATGGACACAGACAACAAATATCACATATTTGTAATATAAATTGTCTTTGTAAAAAACGAATTTTTGTGAAAAGAACGAATTTTAGATTGAAACTTGACACCTTCCCTTTTTGATAAAATTTTTCTGATTTTCGACTTGAAACCGTTACAGGGGGATAGTTTACATATAGACGAATATTTCCAGATAAAAATTTCAGATGCAAGAATTGGTTTAGATACTGATTTTTTTTTTATAATAATATGTAACCTATGAACCCCCGAATGACTAATGCCTCTCCTGATTTTCGACTTGAAACTGTTTCAGCGGGATACTTTATGTAAAGATGAATATTTTCCAATAAAAATTTTCATTGTAAAGATTGGTTGGGTGGTTAAAATATTTTTTTTTAGATTTTTTGTATATTCATCCCATGTATCAACCCCCAAACGAAAGCTAGGGTGGTAAATCGTCTCGGATACATTTGTTTAGTAATAAACAGTCTCTCCTAGGACGTTTTTTTCCACAAATTTTGAGACTAAAAAATAGCAATACCGTACTACAGGATTTGTGGATATGGCCAGCTTCACGCCAGTATCTTGATTAATATTCCAACGGTAACGGCTGTAGAATTGCATAATACATGGAGTCATGGAAGCAGCCTTGGGCTAGGGAATAAAACTCTCTTTCTATTCTCAAGTGAGAGCTTTCCACTGTATTTTCAGTCTTCTTCAGTCACTGGATGTAAGGGTGTAAAGACATTTATAAAAAATGGAATAAAGTAAGTGGTAAATTACTCACAATAACGAGGTTATGAAAACTCACTCCTCCATTCACAGGAAATGGTAACAGAAAATGTTGGAAACCAGTTCCAAAAAGACGATCCAAAAGTTAACATAAAAGGCATGTTAACAATAACGATGTGAAGTGATTTAACGTATCGCAATTTTTTCCCGACTTTAGGCCAATGAGACCACGCACTACCTTGGAAGCGGGCAATAAACACCGCCCCGGGTAAATTCACCTGGAGGAAGCAGAGAAAATCCTGCGGGCTCCCCCTAGGCTCGGACGGTGTTAGGTCCAGTCAAGTCAGGTCGCTAGGTACGGTAAAGGGGCGGCCTGGTGGGATCACCCCTGACGGGGTATTTCTCGTCCAGACACCGTAAGTAGGCAGGGATGAATGAGGACCTCCGGTGTTATTGGAGGTCCCCAAAAGTTTTAGGTCGATATAAACGATTATGGTAGGGGAGCTCATGATGCTAAATATGGATTTACTCAAGTGTCGTAAAAACCTATTAGAATTGGTAGATTGGAAGAGTAGATGGTCCTATAATGATTTCACTTTTAGCAGTGGGGGAAGTGTTTACATATTTTCAAAATTGCAAAAAAAAACAATGACAGAAATTATGAAGCGTGCCAGATCACAACATTTTTCATGCTCTATCATGCCTCTGATATGAAATATATATATTAATCTGACGATTTGCGTGGTTACGCGAGGAGGGGGGGGCGAATTTCCAAAGATAAAAAATTTACTCGAGCGCTTCAGATTTTTATATGAGGTGTTCAAAAAACCCTATTGATGCTCCAATTTCTTAATCTGACGATTTGGAAGTGACGCAAGCTCGCAGCGAATTTTGTAAAATGTAAATAAAATCGCCATCTTGAAATACTCGAACGCGTCAGATTAGCATACTGAAGCTTTATCATGATGTCCCAGTCACGCTGACCAAAAATCTGACGATTATTTTGGAGAGTATCGTTAATCTGACGATTTTTTTTTAATAAAAGTAGTTGAATAAGATTACGACATTGTTATTTGTTAACCAATCAGAAGCCACTACGACCTAACAGCTTAATCTAGTTTTTCCCTTCTCTCAGGCTTTCACGACCACGCCTCTTATGCTTGTGCTTCTGATTGGTTCACAAACTGTCATTGTCACACGCTCTGACAGATGGCATCAAATGTGAATTAGAGTGAAATGTCACCTCCAAAATAATAATCACGTTTTTTTTCTTCCTCCATAACGTATCATGTATTCATTTATATACAAGAAAACAACATAGTTCAATGTTTCTTATTTTTCACAGCTGATAGGAAATTTCATGTATATATGGGCCCTGCGAATTGCATTGCCTATGGGCCCTGATAGGGTTAATCCGACCATCGGTGCGAGACAGACAGAGTGGAAAGTGCACAGTGGGAAATACATGCTTTACCATATCTGCACGCTCTAATTAACGATTTTGATCACTTTCAGCTTGCGGAAATCGTCAGATTAGATTTTTTTTGTTATGTTGGTATAATTACCTTTAAAATAAAAAAGAAAATGACCGCGCTCGAGTAAATCCACACATCGTTTTTTTTTGCAGGTTTGTTACCCTACCACCCCCTTAGGTTCCGCTCAAATCGTCAGATTAGCACAATTGACACTTGTTGGAATTAAACACCCTTATCTTAATCCGACGCGCTCGAGTATTTCAGATGATCGATTTTTTACTAATCTGACGGGTTCCCCTTAGCGTACCCCCCCGATATTAATGGCTTATACTGGCTGGAGGTACTTACCAATATATAGGGTATCCTCCCTTATATTAATCTGAGGCGCTCGAGTAAATCCCAATATCCCCTCTCGAGCTCCCCTACTATTACTGAAATCAAACCCATTGTCTCAAAAATCAATACTCTTACTATTGGAAATACGACTAAAAGGTCCGGTAATGCTATTCGTTATGCCGTTATATATAATCTACCCATCTGTTCTGGTTGCTCTGAACATTAACTAGGTATATAGATATAAGGTTCACTCTAAACCGACAAAACTATAAAAAATGAGGGTCGCTTTATAACCTTTGGGCAACCTTTGGGTTGCCATAATATGTAACAATAACATTAATTTTAATTTTTAAATTAACTTGATTTCCTCCTCTCACGATTATCTTCTTATTCTTCATCTAAATGAATGACATTTGACTAAAAACTGCTCAGGTTAAGAATATCGGTTCTCTTGTGCTACTAAGATTCTACGTCATTTCTATGGCAAGTTTTAGAGCGATCAATTCCGCATTGTTGATGTTTCTCTCCCTATGAATTTTTATCGCAAACTTCTTATTTTTTGATGGCCAGTATATTCCCACTCCTACTCCTTCTTTATTTTTGGAGGCATCTGTAAATACGAATGTACGCGTTTTTTCCAAGTTCTGAGTTTGTTTTCGGAAGTCTATGTTTGTGGCGTGTTTCCCTATATTTAGTTTAATTATCCTTGCTTTTTGGATTTGTATTTCGATGTGGTATGTGGAGCAAGGAGGGATCGGTGTTGTTTGTTGTTTATATATGATTTTTTTATTTGGTTTGTCGTGTCATTGGTGTTCATTGGATGATTTAAAGAGTGTATAATGGGGTTGTTCGTATTTTTCCACATGTTCGAGACAAATTTGTAACTAAGCCATTGTCTGCGAAACTCCAACAGGTTTTGTCCCACTTCTGCTATGAAGACATGGCGATTCCGCGGTAACTTTGTGGGAGTTCTGGATCTTTGTTAGATTTGATTATGCTGATGACAACATGATATTCCATTTTATGGGGAATGGGATCGCCTTTCATGACGTCATTGAAGAGCTTGATTACCTTTGTTTTTAGGGTTTCTTGCATATTCCTTATCATCTCATATGTGATTTTGTCTAATCCTGGGGCTATCTTCTTTCTATCTCGTATGGCGTTTTAATGATGGGCTGTGTTTGATGATGATGTGGTAGAAAGCTGAAGTTTGCGTCAATGTCAACTGAGGTCATTGAGTCTTTTATTTGCATGTAAATATCGGTGTTCGGTCATGATGTGTCTATCGGATTACTTGTTCCTACCTTAAATCTGTTAAACTTACGAATTGTTGTTTTCCAAGGATTTTTCTATTTGAGTGTAGAAAATTTCCCAATTGAGTTTACTTTCCCTGAAATCATACGTATGACGTATGAGTCTTAGGGAGGTCGCCGAGGTTGAAAATTTTTGGGATTGTAGGGAAATGATCGCTGAATCCGCAGTCCTTGTATACTTTCCAGTGTATCTTTAAACTGATGTTAGGAGAGGCGATACATAGATCTATTGCACTTTTAAGTCTCCTTGGGTTATTCAACCTTGTTCTGGTTCCTTCGTTTAATGGCACTATATTATTGTCTTCCATGATGTTTTCTACCGTTTCACCGTTTTTATTTTTTATTGAGCTTCCCCACATTTGGTTATGTGCGTTCATGTCCCTCATGATAATGATTTCCCCAGTGAGGATTTGGAGGATTTTATCCAATACGTTTTTGTTTATTTTATTGTTTGGTGTTGAATACATATTAATTAGGTTGATGTTGAGAACTTTGATACCTATTATGTGGAAGTTATGTGTTTGAAATTTTTCTTCTAATTTGATTTTTTGAAATTGAAGATATTTATTTATCAGGGTGGCTTACCTCCTTTATTGACCGGCCTATTCTAGTGATGTGATAACGCGGGATTCTGAAGACTGTCTCTGAGTTTAACCAAGGTTCGTTTAGTAAAATGATATCAGGCTTTTCTGTCGAGATAATTTCAGTTAAATTACTTTTATTCCTTACTGCGCTTCTGATGTTCCATTGGAGTATTTTAAACATTGGAATGGTTTTATTTGGCCGAATCATCCAGGTTTTTACCTAGTTGGTACAGCTTAATTTTTGTTCTGAATGGATTCAATAGCATTTGTTCCTGGCGTCATCTATTATTTTTATTTTTTTTGTTAGATTAAGATATTCTGTAAATTTATCCAGGGCACTATTAGGCAAGTTTTCTTTGATTTGTTCCGAGATCATTATAATAGTAATAGTAATAGTCTCCAGGATGATGTAATTACTTTCTTTCGGTTCTTCGTTGCATTTCTGATGAGTGTTTAACCTAGGGTCTTTGGGGTTTGTTTGTAGAGTTCTGGAATGTGATGGGAATGATAAATTCTTTAGGGTTTCACTATTGTGCCAGTTAACGTAGTCATTTGTATCTTTGTTTTGGTTAGCTATTGTTGCGTAAGACCTTTTTGTTCTGGTTGGTTGGTTTTCTTGATATATTTGTCTTCTTTGGTTGATCGGCGTGGCATTTCTTGGAATTTCTGCCGCTCTTGGTAGATGGGGAAATTCTGTTCTATTATGTATTTGTAGTTGCGGATCCGGTTGCGGGTTTTGCTCGGCCTTATTGTTGGGGTAGTTTTTTGTGATTTTTAAGTTTGCTTTATAATATGACAAGTTCTAGAAAGCCACATTTTTTTTAATTTCCCTTTGCCTTTTGTATCTGGGCATGTTTTACCAGTCGACTTATGTTCTCTTGATCAACAGTATAGGCACTTTACTGAACATATATACTCGTCTATTCCGCAGATCTTTTCTCCTTCTGGAGGTTTCTGGTTACGTGTATTGCAAGGATCATCTGTATGTGTGTTTCCACATTCCATGCACCTTACACAGTTTTTTCGTGTGTCCGAATCTAAGGCATTGAAAACATTGGGTCACCGGGGAGATATAGGGCGTCACTTTCGCACCTAGCCTACTAATTGAGATAAATCTGTGGAGTATTGTTCCTTCGAAGGTAATTAGTATGTAGAGGTAGGAACGTATTGTACTTCTGCTTCCGTTATGAGTTTCCTATTCAGTCTTCTCATCTCTAATACTTTAAAGGGGCTTGAGATCGTTCTAAGCATCTCTTCTTGAGTCAGTTTCATGTATGTGTATCTTACAGGACACATAATTAAATAGGGATGAAAATTTTGTATCCTTCTTTTAATAGAGTTTCGTTTTGGATGAACTGATTTGCTGCTACACAATTTAGGAATTCTACTTGTTGATTCCTTTTTATCTCTTTACGTCGGTCAAGTTAAGGTCAAAGATTTCTTTAGTTATAGAATATTGATTAAGTTTATCTACATTACCATTTTCTGAGAAGCCTTCAGTTATTGCAATAAAGGGGCCTGAGTCTTTATCAGTGTAAAGTATAAATTTGCTATGTCTGTCCTTCATCCGTGGTCGGAGTTGAGACCAATGTTAGACCACGACTCTCAGTCGAATTTCATCACTTCCAAGTTACACAAAAGACTCAAACTCGTTGCAGCAAAAATTACCATTCCAGTCACTGGCATAAACGCTGCCAGTCCCATCAATATAACCGAAAAGGTTAAAACAAAAATAAAATCATTGCACAATAACTCCTCTACTCATTTAAATTTTCTAGTCATAAACAATATTACGGACAATATCTCATCAACTCCAATAGGCACTTCAGAATTAAAGGTTCCTAGTGATCTCAAACTAGCAGACCCTTCCTTTAATGTCTCACAGTCAATTGACGTGCTCATTGGTGCTAATATTTTTTACGACCATCTCTCAATACGCCCAATAAGGTTAGGTCACAATTTGCCTATCCTCCAAAAATCAAAATTGGGATGGATTATCTCTAGGCCTTTGTGTAGGTCGGAGCCATCACAGCAAACGCGCTGTAATGTAAATACAAACTCAGATATTCACGAGCAACTTCGGACTTTTTGGCAAATCGAGGAAATTCGTGATCTCAAACGTTATTCAAAAGAGGAGTCTGAGTGCGAAAGTCATTTTGTTGATAACCTCCGACGTGAACCGCTCAGCGGAAGATTCATTGTTAAATTGCCATCGCGCGATAACTATATCAAATTAGGTAATTCAACAGAAGCCGCAATCAAGTAGAACGCAAATTAATCAACAATTCCGAACTTGGTGCCGAATACCGAGCTTTCATGCGCGAGTACAAAGAGTTGGGACCATTGAGTTAAAATCATGCCAAGCCAAGCTTATCGTCTATCTACCTCATCACTGCGTCATTAAGGAATCCTCCCTCACGACTCGTTTACGGGTGGTCTTTGATGGCTCAGCCAAATCTTCTACGGACTTTCTAGGACATTAAACGATGTCGTAAGGGTAGGTCCCACCCTGCAGGAGGATATATTTTCAATTTTAATTCGCTTTCGTAAGCAACCTGTGGCAATCACAGCTGAGATAGTTAAAATGTATCGCCAAATCCTTGTTGATCCTGATCAACGCGACCTTCAGCGTATTGTCTGGCGAGACATTCCTGATAAACCCATTCAGCATTTTCGTTTGAATACCATAACTTACGGCACAGCTTCAGCGTCATTTCTATCTACACGTTGTCTCATGCAGATTGCCATTGACAATCGCAGTCGATATCCTGAAGCTTCCAAAATTGTGGAGCAGGACTTTTACGTTGAGGACTTCACCTCAGGTTGTGAGAGCATCGAGTCAGCTAAACAACTAATCCATGACCTTGATTCCATGCTAATGGAGTATGGCCTTCAGCTTATAAAATGGGTTACTAATGACATTCGAATTCTTGACACGGCTGATAATGGGCAACCTCTCAAACACATGAATACAGACGAGTAACACACCAAAACCTTAGGCACATCATGGAGCTCAGCCCATGACCAGTTTCAACATACCACATCTTTCACATACCCCAAGAGGTGCGAGGCCACTAAAAGAGTATTATTATCCATCATTTCTCCATTATTCATCATTATCTCTCATAAATCTTCGATCCGCTTGGTTTAGTGGGTCCCACGGTAATAATGCCCAAAATCATTTTACAGCAGTTGTGGCAGCTAGGGCTTGACTGGGACGAATCAACACATATCAACCTTTACACTTTGTGGTTGGAGTTTTTCGAGTAAATTCCGACTTTATGTAAGATTTGGATTCCTAGACATGTAATTCTAAAAACAGCCGCAATCTGCAAATTCACGCCTTCAGTGATGCCTCAGAGCTCGCTTGTGGCACATGTTTATATGTACGATCCGAAAACTCAAATGGTCATATCCAGGTTAGACTACTTTGTGCGAAATCGCGTGTAGCTCCTTTACAGTGTAACCGGGCTTATGTGCGGTTACTTGTGAGATTTGGCGCTGGGACGGAGTTCGGGAGTTCGGTTAATCGGTTTTAGGAGTCGGTTTTACGGTTTTGCTCGGGCGCCAGATTTTTAAGGGTTTACTCCCTCGGGAATATGCCTGGGTAATTTACGAACTCAGGAGATTACCAGGGTTGTCTGTAGAAATGAAACACACGTTCAAAAACAGAAAATCCTAAAATTATTTTATTCCAAATTGGCCGTGAAAACAATTCGTTCGACTAACACCTGCGAGGTCGTCGAACGGAGACCGGAGAAAACAAAAAAAAAAACTTATTTACAATTATTTATACATCTCGGAAAGGAAATACAAATCCGAGAATATAAAATTATCACAGATGGAGAGAAATAAAATTTTATTCCAAATAAAATCGGATAGATCGAAAACTATTTAAATAAGCGAAAATGCGGAAACTGAAAATTACAATACTTGTGCGAATAATAAAAATTAAGATCTGGAATATGAAAAAAAAAACCTCTAAATATTGAAAATGCGAAAGCGGAAAATCGTACTAACAACTTTACAATGAAAACTAGCTAAATACGGAGAAGATAAGAAAACGTGCAGTTCGGTAAGTATTCGGTAGTGCGGCTTTTACGAGAGAGCGAGAGTGAGAGAGAGAGAGCAAGCGGAGGACAGCGGAAAATTAATTTTTCCCTACAACGAAGGAAAAATAAACTCGTAGCGGTTCTGAGAGACGGATATTATGACGGTAGTACAGATCACTCACATATATCGGTCGGTAACGGACAATTACATAACATAAAACGGCGGAACAATCACAGATACATATAATTCGGTCGGTATTACGTTCACAATCGGTCGGTCTAGATCTAACGGTGCTGTAACGTTCACAATTACATGTATCGGTCGGTAGTACGTTCACAATCGGACGGTTATGTAACAAATAACGAATAATTCGGTCGGTTTGATCGGTCGGACGGTAACGTTCACAGGTACATATAATTCGGTCGGCGGTACTCTCACAATCGGACGGAAATAATTAATTCGGTCGTTTTGATCGGTCGGTAACGCTCACAATTACAAATACGACAATTACATATATCGGTCGGTAGGACAGAAACACAACGGATAAATGCTAATAACGGGCGGTTTGTCACAGACAAGTAATGGCTCTCACCTTGGATTGACTCAGGTAGAGAACGCCGTAGAGGGCGAGTCGCTCATATTCTTTTAGTCCTGATATTGAAATTATGGTGGATTGAACAGTGCCTTATCGGCCGCCATCTATCCGAGATAGATTTGATTTCGCGTTTAAATGTATAGTGGGTGGTCTACTCTCAGCTCTCGAAAATCGGTTTCGTTACGTCCCCCCTTTTTTCCTCAAGAAAAGCAATAATTGTAATGGTTTCATACGGAAATTATTGCTTTTCTTCCAAACAATAATATCGGCGGATAAGGTGTCGGAGTTTTTCGCGGTTAAATGATTAAACGGTTGCACGTGTTCCTATTTACAAATAAAAATAAAAAAAAGAAATATCTCAACCCGGCCAAATCCCTATTAAAAAAAATTACCCCTTTTGTCCCTGATTTCTGGGCACTCCCAACTTACCCGGTTTCCCTATCCATCTCCCAAAAAAAATCTAAATAAATGAAATTAAATAAAAAAAAATTAAATGCTAAACATCGAACACCTCTACCGGCAGCAACAGTTCTTGGACATCTTGCCCATGACGCCGCAGCGGGAGCAGAACACCACCCCCGGGTTCCTGCAGCCGCTCCTCTGATGGCCCTTCTGCCCACACCTCCAGCATGTCGAGGGGGTGATCTCGACGCGGGCAGATGTCCTGGGACTGGGGGTGCTCCTGGCGGTCGGGGCGGTCTCGGCCGGGGCGGCAGTGACGGACTCGGCTGGGGCGGAAGTGACGGGCTCGGCCGGGGCGGAAGCTGTGGCAGGCCGCAGTCTTGGCTCGGCGTGTCGGCGGTAGTCTGCTTCCCCCACTCGGAATTCTGCTTCCAAAATTTCCAGTATGGTCAAGGCGGGGAATGGGTCCTCCTTGACTTCCGGCAACAAATCCCCCACGTAGTGCGTGTAGGGTCCTGAGTTTAGTTTGCTCAGGAACCCCCTTCGATAGGCCCGTTGTAGTTGTCTCCTTCCGAGCCCTGAGTTCACCCAGGCCCTTGCCTGCTCGGTCGGGCTGCGGAGGTCCAGGAGATCCTCGTGAGATACTTGCACGGCGGCGTCGGCGGTTTCATGCGGCGTGGAGGTTTGGCCCGCCGCGGTCGGCACGGGGTCGGCATAGGGCGGCCTAGGAGTGACGTCCTCGACGGCGGTCGTCGTCGTTACAACGGTGTCGGGCGGCGCTGACAAGGCGAAGGCGGGCTCCTCGTTCACCTCGTCCCTCAACGCGTCCTCGAGGGCCAAGATGATTTCAGCTTCGTTCGCTTCCATATTTCTGCAAGAAAACGAGAGTTTATTACCTTCATAGAAATTACCTTTGAACGGTCGGTCGGTGGCGGTTTCGTTGATGTTGACGACCCCGGCGAGTCACGCAGTGCCGCGCCACTGTGTGCGAGTCTCGCCGCGTCGAGTGAACGTTCATCGAAGCGCCGGCCGGCGGTCTCGGCGATCCTGGTCTCGGAGAATAATGCGACGGCACGCCACTGGGTTCTCATCTCGGCGTGTCGGGTGAACGTCTCTCACGGCGCCGGCGCTTCCCAGCTGCTTCGGGAGTCGACGGCGCCGGTGTCTCGAAGGCGGACTGAGTTCGCCTTATCTTTCATCTGTGGTCAGGGCGCGGTAGTGGGTATGGTACAGTGATAAATAGGCAAGGGTGGAGAAAGATATGTATAATAATGGTCTACGTGACATTCGTCAAGAATATAGAGATAATAATGAATCATGCGCCGTTGTAGGGAGTCGCCTCGCCTCGAGGGAGTGCGGCTGCGCTACCCATCCGGGGAGTCCCCGGATGATCTATGTATAGCGGGTGGTATAACCACAGAAGGCGGTTGACCCATGTATAGTGGGTGGTATACCCACAGAATGGGGCAGCACGGCCATCCTGACGATCTTTCGTCCTCGAAAGACACCTAAGAAAGAAAAGAGCAAGTCAGTCGAGGGTATAATAGTATGTTCGAGGATGTACAATGATGCTCAATGGATGGCAGTTGCGTGCCTCGAAGTGAAGTGCCTATGAACGAGTGCTATGCAGAACGAGTGTCCTTGGATCGAGTGTTTGCATTGAGTAGCGAGTGCTATGCAAAACGAGTGTCCTTGGATCGAGTGTTTGCATTGAGTAGCGAGTGCTATGCAAAACGAGTGTCCTTGGATCGAGTGTTTGCATTGAGTAGCGAGTGATATGCAAAACGAGTGTCCTTGGATCGAGTGTTTGCATTGAGTAGCGAGTGATATGCAAAACGAGTGTCCTTGGATCGAGTGTTTGCATTGAGTAGCGAGTGATATGCAAAACGAGTGTCCTTGGATCGAGTGTTTGCATTGAGTAGCGAGTGATATGCAAAACGAGTGTCCTTGGATCGAGTGTTTGCATTGAGTAGCGAGTGATATGCAAAACGAGTGTCCTTGGATCG
Organism: Cryptocephalus moraei; assembly: GCA_946251905.1. Lineage (NCBI taxonomy): Eukaryota > Metazoa > Arthropoda > Insecta > Coleoptera > Chrysomelidae > Cryptocephalus > Cryptocephalus moraei. Next base: position 13,705,919 of record OX276459.1, read on the forward strand.
AGTGTTTGCATTGAGTAGCGAGTGAGAGCTAAGGACGAGTTGGTTATTTCCACTTACCCTGGTATGTTTTAATGGGGAAGATTGAAAGGTTTGATGTTGTCCAATGCCACGATAGCTTCGTAACGTCTGCGAGATCGGGTAGAGTGGGTATCCTCTTGGACCCTGTAGCGGTCATTTGGGAGCACCTCCACGATTTTGAAGGGTCCTCGGAACTTCGGGAGAAGCTTCTTGCTTTCCTGGGTGGCCGGGAAACTGGTAATTCTGGTGAGGACGAGGTCCCCAACGGAGAAGAATTTCGGAGGAGAGCGATGCTTGTCAAATGTCACATTTTGGCGAATTCGATTCCGGTCTAGTTGTGTAGCAGCCTCGTTCCTGATTTTGGTGACATCAAGAACCTCATCATCTGACAGATTAGGTAAGTCAGTATCTGTGCGAAGGTGGAAACCAAAAAGGAGTTCCGCGGGAGAGTGTTTGGTTACCCGGTGGCGTGTGCTGTTAATGCCATGTTGGATTTGCTGGATCTTCTCATCCCAATTGTTCTGTGTTGTTTGCGCCCCCGAAGTAGATAGCGCTTCCAGGACGGTTTTGTTCATCCTTTCGACTTGCCCGTTACCCCGGGGTGATCCGACAGCCGTTGTGAACAGTCTAATACCTTTATTTACCATGCAGTGGTTAAAAGATTTAGAGGTAAATGCGGTGCCCGCATCAGTGATAATCCGTTTGGGGTTGCCCAAGACGGAAAAAATTTCATTTAGACGTGCGATTACACTTGCAGAAGATGTGTCTGGAACAGGTTTCAGATAAGTAAATTTAGAAAATCCGTCGACTATTACCAAAAGGTACTTATTTCCTTGTAAAGTTTCAACAAATGGACCCAAGTGATCCAGGTGTAACGTATGGTGAGGTCTGGCATATTTAGGGATGGAGTGGAGATATCCTGGTTTTTTTTCCACCAGCTTCCTTATGATAGAGGCAAGGTAAGCAGGACTGGATATATTTCTTGATGAATCTGTTCATTTTTGGAAACCAATAATGGGTTTTTATTCGTTCGGCAGTTTTGTCATATGCAAAGTGTCCCACGTCGTCGTGGTTGGATTTGACTATTTGCCAACGACAGCGTCTAGGGACTGCCCATCGGCGGCCGTAAGGGGTTATTTTGAAAACTGAATTTCCTCGGAGATCGTAATTGTGGAAGATATCTTTGTTGTTTTCAAGATCACCGGTTAAAAGAATATTCTTGATTGCTTGAATAGTTTCATCCGTTTCTTGAGCTTCGCGAAGGTAATCACTTTCGTGAATTACTGAAATTTGGTCAATGGTTGTAGTGGCTTTGGAAAAATTGCGACTCAACGCGTCAACATGGCGCATTTGAGAACCTGCCCTATGGACCATAGTGAAAGAAAAATCCTGTAAAGCCAAAATCCAGCGAGCAATGCGAGGGACGATTGTTTGCTTGTCCCAAGCATTTTTGACTGCATTGCAATCGGTGAAAATGGTAAACTCGTGACCTGTCAAGTAATAACGGAACTTTTCCAATGTTCGAACGATTGCTAGCAGCTCGAGTTCAAAAGAGTGGTAATTTTTTTCAGCATCTGTCGTTTGTTTACTAAAAAACGCAACTGGACTTTCCGTAGTACCGTTTCGTTGAGCCACGATACCGGCATAGCCATCTCGACTTGCATCAGTGTAAATAACTGTTGGTAATTGGGGATTAAAAATGGCTAAGATGGGTTTGGAACTAATTTGTTCGTTCAAAGAGGTGAAGATTTCAGAATGAGTCTGAGACCAATTCCAGGGGACATTGTTTTGTAATAATTTTGTAAGTGGGGCGGTTTTGCGCGCAAAATTTTGAATAAACTTCCGGAAATATCCGACCAGCCCTAAGAATTGTCTCAGCTGATGTTGGGTGCGAGGACAGGGAAAGCTCAAAACGGCTTCTACCTTGGTATTCGACGGGCGAATTTGGTTTAATGAAATTTCGTAACCTAAATATGTGATTTCGGTCAGGAAAAACGAAGATTTTGAAAGTTTTAGCGTGAGACCATATTGTTTTAATATGTCTAACACTTTTTCGAGTTTATCTAACCCTTCTATGATTGATTTAGAATGAATTAGGATGTCGTCCAAATACGGTATTATATGATACGGGCGTAGTGGAAGAAGTATTTCGTTCATAAATTTTTGAAATATAGATGGTGCGTTACATAACCCAAAAGGAACTCTACAATACTCATAATGACCTTCCGGTGTCACGAAGGCAGTGTAAGGTATGGAATTTGGATCCATTGGAATTTGGTGGTACCCCGAAGCTAAGTCAATATTTGTAAAGTATTTATAATCCGATAAGGTATCTATTATTTCTTCGATAAGGGGCATAGGAAAGGGGTTTTTTACGGTAATTTTATTCAAAGCTCGAAAATCCACCACCAACCTTTTTTCGTTACCTTTTTTGTTGACAAGTAAACTCGGGCTAGAGTAAGGTGATATGCTTTTTCGAATAATTCCGGCTTCGAGCAGTTCCTGAATAATACGGCGAAAAATTTCTTTATCGTTCTCCGCGCATCTATATGCTCTATGAGTCACAGGTTTGTTGCTAGTGACTTCAATGGAGAGGGAGACCGAATGAGCTTTTCCTAATGTTTTCAACGAGTGGAACATACAGGTTTCATATTGTTTTAGGAGGTTATAAAAGGTACGGAGTTCATCAGGGGTGAGGTTTCCGTAGTTTACTTGTTGGAGCCATGAAGGGTCGTCACTTTTATATTGAAATTTTAAGAAATTATCAATGCGATAATATATTATAGAAGGATCCTCTGTGAAGTTTGTACCGATGAGAATGTTAAATTTAAATTCAGGATTAGGTATTATGTAGTATTTTGTTTTTAAAACAACGGTGTCTATTTGAGTGTCTATAAAGACGTAGTGCGTGACTGTGGTGCCGGTTCCCAAAAATCCGGACAATACCAAAGGGTGTTCGAGAGGGGATGGCTGGAGTAGAAGGTGTTGTACTGTTGCTAATTTGATCAAGGAACAATCACTGCCGAAATCGATAAAAGCTTTATGTTTCTGTCCGTTCAAGAAAATATCTTTGTGAAATTTTGACGAGGTGTTGTAATTTTCAATAAGGTGAACATTTCCCTTTTTCGGATAATGTTTTGAAAATTTGGGTTGATCAGGTTTAGTTTGAGTACGTGAAGCCATCTGTTTTTGTTTAGTAAAACAGTAAGCTTCGATGTGTTCTTTAATCTGACAAAAAGTGCAAGTTTGATTTCGGTAAATGCAAGCTAATCGGTCGTGGCCTGTTTTCCCGCAAGTTTTACAGGGTTTTTGCGATGTTTCAGGTTTGGAGGAGCTGGTGGAAGCTTTATTAGGTGTATATTGAAAGTGTTTGACTGGAGAATGAGGAAGTTTTGTTGTCGATCGCAGAGAAGGAGTGATAGTATAAAGTTTGTCCTTCAGATACGCAGAGAGAGAATTAAGATTTTCCATATTTGAGGTGGCCACCGCTGAACTAATATGGGGGTCATTAATCGCGCCGACGATTAAAGAAATCTTGTCGCTTTCAGAGAAATTCAATTTCAATTTGTTTATTTGCGCTAAATGCTGGAAATAAAAATCATAGAGAGAAGCGCCTACGTCGGGTTTGTGATTCATAAGATTGAGTAATAAAGCGTGACAATTTCGCTTTGATTTAAAAGTGTTGAGTAAAATATTTTTCCACTCGTCCCAAGTATATTCAGACCAACCGGTTTCTGTTTCAATGAAACTATCGTACCACGTTTTGGCCGTCCCAGTCAGTTTATTGAGAACTTGAAATATGATACAGTTGTCGGACCAATTGTAAACGTTCGCAAAGTATTCGATAATTTCGACCCATTCAGCAATATCTCGGATTCGTGGATCAAATTCCGGAATAAATGAGCAAATATTTATGGTCGAAAAAGATAAGGGCTGTTGAACACTGCAAGGCAAAGGGCGATTACTGACGTGTTCACTTTCGGTTGACTGAAATCGAGGGGGAGTGTAACTTACTCTGGAGCGGTGGCTTTGTGGTACTAGCGTTGCTCTCGACTTACGAGTACCCACAGGGCTCCTGCCTGAGGGCGGACGGGTTGGACTCTCGGAGTGGTCGAAGGAGGAAGACGAAGACACCCGCCGACGTTTGTCTCTGCGGGAGTGTCGTTCCATGGCTAGCTTCGACTTTCAAAAGGTGATCGAATGGCGATCGCCGGATGTCCGGGAAAACGAACAACACTGAGGTTTTTATCACTTTATCACTGTTCTTCACACTTCTGATGTGGTCAGGGCGCGGTAGTGGGTATGGTACAGTGATAAATAGGCAAGGGTGGAGAAAGATATGTATAATAATGGTCTACGTGACATTCGTCAAGAATATAGAGATAATAATGAATCATGCGCCGTTGTAGGGAGTCGCCTCGCCTCGAGGGAGTGCGGCTGCGCTACCCATCCGGGGAGTCCCCGGATGATCTATGTATAGCGGGTGGTATAACCACAGAAGGCGGTTGACCCATGTATAGTGGGTGGTATACCCACAGAATGGGGCAGCACATCGGTAGCAAACGGTTTTAGATCTTTTATGTGAACCCTTTTTATTGTAGGGCCATTCTCTGCTTTCACGTTGTAGACCACGGGAGACAGGACTTTTACGACGGTGTAGGGTCCGGAGTATCGTGGTGCTAGTTTGCCCGTAATTCCCCGCGCCGCGTCTGACAAGGTGACCTCGCGTTTTAGGACTTTATCACCCACGTGACATCGCCAATCTCGGTGACGCAGATTGTAGTGACGGCTCTGAGTCGTCGTAATTTCTGCGGCGGTGTGTCGGTGGGCAATGCGATCTCCTACGTATGATCGTGTCGCTCCCGTGTCTAATAGGGCGAGGTAATGTTCCCCATCGACGGATACTGTTAGATGAGGGCGGCTGTCGTTACCTTCGGTGACGGCGATCTCGTTCGAGGTTACTGCCGGCGTTCGCTGGGCCTCCCTCGATTGGGTCCAGCGGGTTGCTCGTTTCCCGGACAACCGGACAAGGGCAGTCCCGGGAGAGCGTTCCTTCTTTGCCACAGCGTGAGCAGAAGATTTTCCAGGGACGCCTGCACTCATTCCTGGTGTGTCCTGCCTCCCCACATCTCCAACATTGTAGGGCTCGACCGTCCCTTTCGGCAGTCCTGGGGCGAGATGAGAAGTTTTCTCTGAGTCCGGAACGCGGCGGCGGTGGCGGCGGCGGTCGTTCGGGAAGCGGCGGCGGTCGTTCGGGAAGCGGCGGCGATTCCCTCCTGGGATGGGATGGATTTGTTTTTGGCGGATGTGGCAACGGCGCGCTTGTCGATGGCGTGAAACTGCGTGTCGACGGCTCGACTCTCGGTGCGGGAGACGATCTCGGCTTCGGCGCGGATGCCGTCTCTCTCTTCAACTCTTCCCTCAACAGCTCGAAGTCCCGGGTTACGTCGCAGAATGATGAGATGTTGTCGAAGTCGGCCCGGCGGATTTGTTGTCGGTACGAGGGTCTCAGATTTCGGTACAGCCACTGGAGTTCTTGTTCTGGAGTCATCTGTCCATGTCTGCGTACGAGGGTCTGAAGATCAGTGATGTATTTGGATACTGGCTCGTCTTCCCTCTGGACTCGGCGGCTGATTTCGGCTTCTAGGTCGATCTGGTAGTTGACCGGGTAGTAGAACGTTCTGAAGCTCTTGAGGAAGTCTTCCCACGTCTGGCTTCGGTGTCGATTGTTTCGGTACCACAGAGCGGGGTCCCCTCGTAGTAATTCAGGCATTACGGGAAGAAGTCGGTCGAGATGGATGTTCTACGAGGTACATATTTCCTGGAGACGTTCGATGAATGTCACAGGATCTGTTCGGCCGTCGAAAATGATTCGCCACTCACTTACCCTGAGTGGTATAAAACTAGGCACAGTTTCGGGAGAGATCATATTAGACACTGCGGGGTTCGGTGGGGGAGGAGTAGTTTCGGTCGCGGAAAAGGGCTGCGGATTTTCTTGAGGACAGGGAGAACTAGTTCCGTCTCGTAAAAATCGCACTACACGTTTTCTTAATTCGTCAACGGTACCTTCTGTATTTATTCGGAATTTCGCGGCTTCGGCTTGTAGATCGGATTTGTTTAATTTATAAATCCAACCTACACGAGGATCGTTAGTTTCGGTATTCGGAATTTCGAGAGATGACTTATTTTCCGCATTTTCCTTAAGGGGCATTTTGGGTGTTTGTTTCTACAGACAATTACACGAAAGTGAAATTCAAAGTCCCTGCTCTCGGGCGTCAAATTTGTAACCGGGCTTATGTGCGGTTACTTGTGAGATTTGGCGCTGGGACGGAGTTCGGGAGTTCGGTTAATCGGTTTTAGGAGTCGGTTTTACGGTTTTGCTCGGGCGCCAGATTTTTAAGGGTTTACTCCCTCGGGAATATGCCTGGGTAATTTACGAACTCAGGAGATTACCAGGGTTGTCTGTAGAAATGAAACACACGTTCAAAAACAGAAAATCCTAAAATTATTTTATTCCAAATTGGCCGTGAAAACAATTCGTTCGACTAACACCTGCGAGGTCGTCGAACGGAGACCGGAGAAAACAAAAAAAAACTTATTTACAATTATTTATATATCTCGGAAAGGAAATACAAATCCGAGAATATAAAATTATCACAGATGGAGAGAAATAAAATTTTATTCCAAATAAAATCGGAAAGATCGAAAACTATTTAAATAAGCGAAAATGCGGAAACTGAAAATTACAATACTTGTGCGAATAATAAAAATTAAGATCTGGAATATGAAAAAAAAAACCTCTAAATATTGAAAATGCGAAAGCGGAAAATCGTACTAACAACTTTACAATGAAAACTAGCTAAATACGGAGAAGATAAGAAAACGTGCAGTTCGGTAAGTATTCGGTAGTGCGGCTTTTACGAGAGAGCGAGAGTGAGAGAGAGAGAGCAAGCGGAGGACAGCGGAAAATTAATTTTTCCCTACAACGAAGGAAAAATAAACTCGTAGCGGTTCTGAGAGACGGATATTATGACGGTAGTACAGATCACTCACATATATCGGTCGGTAACGGACAATTACATAACATAAAACGGCGGAACAATCACAGATACATATAATTCGGTCGGTATTACGTTCACAATCGGTCGGTCTAGATCTAACGGTGCTGTAACGTTCACAATTACATGTATCGGTCGGTAGTACGTTCACAATCGGACGGTTATGTAACAAATAACGAATAATTCGGTCGGTTTGATCGGTCGGACGGTAACGTTCACAGGTACATATAATTCGGTCGGCGGTACTCTCACAATCGGACGGAAATAATTAATTCGGTCGTTTTGATCGATCGATAACGCTCACAATTACAAATACGACAATTACATATATCGGTCGGTAGGACAGAAACACAACGGATAAATGCTAATAACGGGCGGTTTGTCACAGACAAGTAATGGCTCTCACCTTGGATTGACTCAGGTAGAGAACGCCGTAGAGGGCGAGTGGCTCATATTCATTTAGTGCTGATATTGAAATTATGGTGGATTGAACAGTGCCTTATCGGCCGCCATCTATCCGAGATAGATTTGATTTCGCGTTTAAATGTATAGTGGGTGGTCTACTCTCAGCTCTCGAAAATCGGTTTCGTTACATCAGCGCAAAACAATTCTTACCATGTCTTAAGCTCTGCGGTGCATTGTTTATGACACAATTGGTGGATAAGGCTTCCAAGGCACTGAACTTGGTGCGAAATGAGATATTCTTGGACCGACTCCATGATAGTTCTCTCATGGATTCGTTCTTCCCCAAGCAATCTCAAAACTTTCGTTGCTAACCGGATATCCGAGATCCAGCATTCCACTAAGCCATTTCAATGGCGGCATGTTTCTTCACCGGACAACCCGGCTGATGTCCTTTCCAGAGGGGTCAATCCAGAGCAATTAATGGATCTTGACTTGTGGTGGCACGGTCCCCATTGGCTGCAGCAATTACCTGCAGATTGGCCACAAAACCCTCAATTACCGGTAGTAAACCTACCAGAATCAAACACAACCACTCTAAGCATAATCACTGCTGATAGCCGTACAGTAGGAAGCATTGATAGCCTAATTGGCAGATTTTCATCGTATAACAGGCTACTTCGAGTAGTAGCGTATTGCTTTCGATTTGTGAGCAACTTCCGCACGAATGGCAAGAGTTTAAGTCCACTAAGAATTCCTGAAATCAATCACAGTTCACACAGAATCACTCAACTAGTTCAAAAAACTCACTTTAAGGAGGAAATCGACCGTCTGAAGCGATCATGGCGCCTGATGCAATCAAGCAAATTACAATGTTTAGACCCATTTCTTGATGACACTGGTACTATTCGAGTAGGCGGTAGATTAAGAAATTCTCCCTTACCCAGCAATTCAAAATTCCCCATAGTGCTACCGCATAATCATCATTTCACTAAGTTAATTTTATTATAAGGCATAAGCATCGGATTAATCTGCAAGCTGGCCCACAGCAAATTTTAGCTAGTATCAGACGTAATTTCTGGCCTTTAAATTGTCGGCAAGCCGCTAAGTTCGCGATCAAGCATTATATAACATGTCACCGCGCCAAACCTGACCCACTCAGTCATAAAATGGGTTATCTTCCCAGCACCAGGGTCACTCCTGCGCGCGTTTTTGCGTCCAGCGGGGTTGACTTCGCTGGTCCCTTCTTGGTTAAGGACGGTAAACTGAGAAATCGGTAAATGGTTAAACCCTATTTATGTATTTTCGTGTGCATGGTCAGCAAGGCTGTGCACTTGGAACTCGTTAGTGATCTAACCGCTGACGGCTTTCTAAACGCTCTATAACGATTTGTTGCAAGGCGGGGCTTATGCTCCAACCTATATTCCGATAACGGAACAAACTTCGTGGCTGCTAACTCCGAATCAAGGGAGACAGTAGGCATAACTCAAAACGATGAGGTACAAAATTTTGTTGCCAATAAAGGCATAATTTGGCATTTCATACCCACAAGGACCCCCACTTCGGAGGACTTTGGGAATCGGCAGTTAAATCCGTTAAGTACCACTTAAAACGCGTATGACCAAACACTAACTTCACGTATGATAAATTTTACACCATCATTAAATAACTAAATAACTAATAATAAAGTTACCCTCTTCTGGCTTCATATATATATATATATATATATATATATATATATATATATGTATAAGTGCTACGTTGTCTCCTCAAAAATAGGTATAGATATTAGCGTTGTCTCCTCATATATAACGTTGTCTCCTCCGAAATCGGAAGCGACAACGTTTCCCTATTGAAACTTCGCCAGTTATGAACAGATGGCATTAGAAGTCCATATTCAAAATTTTTGTTGGAGGAGACTTGGGTGTCCCTTCAGCTGTGCGTATATAAAATAGTTCAAGCCTCTACCGGTGGCGCTGCTGTCATCTTTCGTTTTATATGCCCAACGCGTTGTCTCCTCCAGTATGTGCATCGCATCATGTCTCCTCCGAAATTTGGCAACATGGAATCTCAGATATCCTGAACTTTTCTCAAATGAACAAGTAATAAATTGTGGGCTCAGAATATGAATCGCTTGCTATTTATTAATAACAGAATGGGTGCTTTTAAAACCTTGGTTGAAATTAATACTTTATGTATGAATTTATGTATTTATGTATGTATCTATGAATTTTATAAAATTATTCATTATTTTTTATTCTTCCCTGTTCAATCAATGTAATGTACGTATTTCCCGATAAAGAGTAGGTCGGTAATTGCAAAGGATTGTTTGTTAGGAACTATCTGAAACGTCACAGAAAATCCTGCTATCTACAGAAGAATTCTGACCACAAATTTGATGTAATATCACATTCTCAAACTATAGTAGCCTGTGCAATATATCCCACTGGAGTAAATGCAAAAGTGGATATTAAGGAACAAGATAGTGTAATTAAATTAGTTAACCATGGATTGAAATTTGCCCGTTTTACTATCTTGTAAATTGGAAAAAAGTTAATGTGTAGTTATTCATTTAAACCTAAACAAAATATGGTTTGTTTCAAATTGGATTTCATTTGCCATAAACATATACATTTCATTTCTTGTGATTTCACTTTATTAGTTACAGTGGAAAAATTCATAGAATATAAAGGTGTATTGATAATAAATACATAACTCCTAATTTATATTTTTAACCAAATTTAAATTAAAATTTAACGTGCCAACTAGAAAAATTCGAAAAGATCGTATTTGATTTGAATTGTACATACAATTTGAACATTGCAATTTGAAAAATATTTGCAAAATAATTATTTTCATCACCTATGCCATATTTAAAATCTTTATAAGATATTTGATACTTTATTAGTATTATTTGTAGGTATACAGCTTAATGAAGGGTGATGACATCGCGTTTGAAGCAAAGAAAGAGTTGCTTATTGCTCATATTAGTGAATCTTTATCTAAAAAGCATCGAAAGGAACGAATGGCCTATGCTTGCAGCAATAGAATGAGAGAACTATTCGGTTATTAATAAATTACTGAATAATTACAAATGATAACAAAATTTCTCTACAGGATATTTCTTGATAATGTAATAATTGCTGTCAAAAACATTTCTGGTTATGATGCTGTCTTAATAAAACTATTACTGCTCCAAGTTTAGCGATGCATTTAGGGACGTCTCATAAAGTACTGTGTGGCAAGTTAATACACTTTTAATATTAAAGGGTGCTGTTGGTTTTCAATACTCATCTAATGAACAACGGGAGGCAAGAATGAAGGAAATAAAAAAACTTGAGGGATTAATAGAAACTCGCTGGAATACAGAATTGTCTTCTATTGCCAATAAAGATATGCTATAAAAACGTTGGAAGAAACCTCTTTTGCTGCCACTTGCGTCTGACGTACAACAGTTTCGTGACAGAACGCTTAAACTTGCTAAAGAAGAGTGTCGCCAAAATTTAATTATAGATGATAATGATGTTTCCTATCCTTCCTTTCCTATAAAATGATTGGGCAGGTCGTTCTGTCATTATTAATTATATTTAATCGCAGAAGAATAGGTGACGGTTAATATCTTCAAATGAAAGGCTATCAAGATGACAAAAGAAGTCACCTTAAAGAATTCGAAAGTGCCCCAACCGAAACGGAAAACATTCTAAGAACAAAATATAAGAGAGTTGTAAACAGTGGTAAAGGCAGCAGAGCTGTAGTAATTTTAATTCCAGAAGTAGGTACTTAAAGTTTTAATTGACTTTCTGCTAACGCAACGACCAAAATATATTTCTGATATAACAAATGAATATGTATTCGCAGTGCCAGGCAGCAAAATCAAATTGGGAAAAGGTGATGTTGCACTGAGAAATATATGTAATAAACTGAATACAGAAACGCAGCAGCCATTACAAGTAATAAATTAAAAAGCAAGTACGAGTGGACATTTTTTTCTTTCTTTAAAAAAGTTAATACAAAAGCCAAAATAATAATTTTGTGCTTCTGAAATTCGTTTCAAATATGTTGTTAGGTTCCTAATAATCAATATACATATACGATTGCAGACTGCTGGTGGACATTTATCAGACAGCAAAAGGGTCGAAAATGTTGTTGATGTTAATGATGGAGAACAGTTCGATTCCAAAAGAATACAGAGGCAAATCATTATCAGAAATATATATAGACCCCACTATTGAATATGCTGAAGTAGATGCTGGTTTAGATAATTTCTTTCCAATTATTTAATATTTTCTAAGCAGCTATTAGAAAAAGAAATTTAAAAAATAAAAATATGTTGAAATGACAGGTTGTTTGCTTCCGCATTTTAAAACTATTTTACTCACCAAAAAGCCTTTTAATTTTATTGCTTTCAATCATGTATTTATGGGTTATAATGGTTGTAAAAGTGTGACTACATAACCGCACAATAAATTAATATTTATTTTATTAAGAATTTTCGACGAAAAAAACTGCTTATGATAATTTGTCATATTAGTGTCAATCTCTATATATATAAAAATGAAATGCTGTTCGTTTGTCTAGGCTTCAACTCGAGAACGGCTGGACGGATTTTGCTAATTTTGATCTTGAAATATTTGTGGAAGTTCAGGGAAGGTTTTTGTGGCGAGAAACATAAATAATAACTAAGGGGAATACTAAAAAAGGTACGTTTTGTAATTTTGGGGACAAATCGCCAAGGCAACCAATCATACTGTCAGTTGGTTGTCAAATAAAAAATTATTACAATCTGTCATCAGTTTGTCAGTGCGCGAAAACTTTATTCATTTTAAAATGCCAGGGAGAAAACGATCTGATTTAGGTCGTCGGAGTAATTCAAATGTGCTACGAGCTACCTCACGTGCAAATCGCACTGACGACCAGCGAGAGGCAGATAATAATAACGTTCGTATTGGTATGAGAGAATTGGGGTCAAAAGTGAATAATTATGAAGTAGAAAGGCTTAGGATGGAACGAGTTAGGGCACATCTTACAGAGCAGCATTTAGATCGACGGGACACCCAGTCTACAAATTCTACAAGTTCGAAAAAACGGACGCATCGAGTACTGCAGCCAGAAGAAAAACCGCCAGTGATTTCAACTCCAAAACTTCAAGAACTTCGACGCCAACACAACGGCGGGAAGTCAAGAAGACAAGCAAAGTCCTGAGTAAGTCACAGCCACTTTTTCCAGAGAACTGAGTTACAAAGTGAATAACTTCAACTACGACAAGATAAAACAAGCAGATGAATTAATTCAAGAACAAGAAAAAATAGCTCAAGAAATCATATAACTACATAATAATTTCAACAAAGACGGAAGTGCAAGAAAAACCAAGTAATACCTACAAAAAAGGATTGATCACCTAGAAGCACTAAAGCCCAAGAGAACAACGAGGCGTTCCATTAACTTGGGTTTGACGATCAGCACAATTTTATAAAATCACACTATTTCAAAAGGATGCAGGAAAACTACAAGACAATTCGACTGTACTTGACGTCACACGAGGAATATAAAACACCCAAGAAACAAGTCTATGTGGTACAAAATACAAGACCCAAAACCGGAAGTGAAGAAACCTAAACAACACACCGAACAGGATTACCGACGAATCAAACTAAAGGTAAAAATAACAAATAAAAAAAACTACTTAGACAAGCTGAAGAAGACATGACAGAATCAACACCAAGATTGTCATACACGTACTGCGAGCAACAAATATCCAAAAAATGGAGCGCACCTCAAGACAAAATGAAATAGAGCGATTCCGGAGACGCAGTGTTCCTGTAAACTTGGAACGAGTAGCATTCCACTACGACCCGGAAATAGATTATTGTGCCGACCAATCCGTAACGATTGCAGAAATGACAATCATTTGTCAATATTGTAAAACGTTAAAATACAGCGGTGAATCTATTGGATTATGTTGTGCTGGTGGTAGTAAAATTGACACAATTGTTCCCACCACAAGATCCATTATGCTCATTAGTTTCTGGGGTGGGAACGCATATTTTACAAGAAATTTTCATGCCTACTTTCGAGATAGTTTTTGATAAATTAGTTATTAAAAATTTAAAAAGATAATGTACAATTGCAGTTACAAGGCAGTTTGCGGAAGCAACTTGGAGTTTCCCTGTTTCACGCATGCGTCGCATGTTCGCGAGTCGTACAATCATCATCTTTATATATTTACGCACCGCAAAAAAGACAAAAAATATAGTACATCAGAAAGCTTTAAATTGATTATGTGCATATCTGTGTTGCATTTAATTTAATGCAGATAAAAAAAAATTATTACGTTTTGACAATATTATTCAAAAATATATGTAGGTGATACGAAGTTCACCGGGTGATCTATAATTTTTTTACCTTTCTTTTTTTAAACTTTACGTGGCATTGCAAAGCATGCCGGGTACGGCTTGTTTAAAATAAAATTAGTAATTAATGTTACCTATTTTAAAAAATTGAAATGATAATCCATAAAAAGCCAAACTCATTTCAATGTGTTAAAAATATCAAATTTAAATCTAACACGCTCTTCACTTTCTTTGAAGGCACGCTGCTATTAAATATATTTTATTTACGAACGTTGGTATTTTTCATATGCTATATAACTTTATAACACTAATACGTTGATCCCTCCGAAAATTTGGCAACGTTTTCGGAGGAAACAACTACTACTTAATATATAACGTATATAAATATTGGAGGAGACTACGTATCTTCCTTAGTTTCATATATATGCCATATATAGCTTTTTTAAAACTAAAAAATCTTTTCCCCTCTTTTGAGATCCGAATTGCTTAGCTTCCCCTTTACACAAATATATAATTTTTTTATCAGTAAGATTATCCCTTAACATGGAGGAGAGGTCGCCTGTTTAACATACCGGAGGCGACAACTTAACACATACGCATATATATATATATATATATATATATATATATATATATATATAGGGGGTGTAAGGGGTAGTGCTAAACATCAGAACATCGAAACTACCCAAATGTCAACCTCAAATGCTCGAGTGGTAATCTTTGGTCACCCGGTGCACCCTGCTAGATAACGAACGAGGCTCTGGCGACCGAACATTGGCGGTATAATCTACGACAACTCATAGAGAAATGCAGAGAATTCAACATCACGATGGTCATCTGCTTTTTGGACTACCAAAAGGCCTTCGACTGTGTTAACCGGAAAATGCTGTGGAGAGTTCTTCGAGAGATGGGAGTGCCCGAACATCTAATTGTACTCATAAGAAACCTTTACGAAAACAGCATGTCCATGGTAAGAATAGAGAACCAGCACTCGCTCCCATTCAAGACCTGCAAGGGAGTTCGTCAGGGATGCATCCTCTCTCCAGATCTCTTTAACATCTGTGGAGAATATATAATGAGAAAGGCATTGGATGAATGGCATGGAGGAATCTCAATTGCGGGTAAAAAGATTACAAATCTGAGACATGCAGACGATACAACATTAATAGCTGCGTCAGAAGAGGAAATGTTGGATCTAAACCGAGTGGAGATAGAGAGCAACAACTGTGGCCTTATGATAAACGCGGGGAAAACTAAAATTATGATAGTCGATCGTTCCAACACTGTGTAATAGACAGATGTTCTAAAAAGATTTCAAATCGTTGACCACATCTTGTACCTGGGCTCATATATTAGTAACACGGGTTCAAGTGAAAGTGATATCCGAAGGAGAATAGGACTAGCTAAAAGTGCAATGAGTCGACTACCTAAGATTTGGAAAGACAGATCTATTACGAAAAACACTAAAATGGAACTAGTTCAATCGTTGATCTTTTCCATTTTTCGATATGGAGCTGAAACGTGGACAATTAAAGCAGCAGATAGAAAAAGAATTGATGCCTTTGAGATGTGGTGCTGGAGACCAATGCTCCGAATTCCGCGGACGGCGCACAAGACGAACGAGTCAACCCTTAGAGAACTGAACATCCACAATAGACTCTCTTCTACCTGCCTGGCGAACATATTGAGATTTTTTAGACACATCGTGCGAAGAGATGAAAACAACCTGGAGAGGCTGATAGTTTCGGGAAACACAGAAGAGCGAAGGTCTAGAGGGCGCTCACCAACCAGATGGACTAATCAGATTCAGAAGGCCACGGGTAGTTCGTTCTGCGGTTCTGTAAATATAGCTTGGGATCGAAGTCAATGGCGAGAAATAACGTCACAAGTTGTCAGGGATCACCATTCTCAGTAATGAGAGAACGACGTTAAATTGATTGGTTCCGTTTAATTAGATTAATAATAGTAACATTTTTCAGATTAATGTATTAAGAATAGATGTATATGTCATGTCAAACTTTAACTCCTCTTTTAAACGAATTATTTTCATTCATTATTGTTGGGTGTGTCAGTAAAAACCACAAAACATAAAGTACCAAGTGTTTAGTTGTTCTGTGTACTTGATATATTTTGTTGTTGTATGGCAAAGAGTTATAAATGTCAATGTCAACTGTCAGTCTTTCCTTTCTTCCTTTGAGAGCAGGTGTAACGGTCGTAGAATGATTTACGAAAAGGAAATCCATAATATCTATTTTCAATCAAGTGACATCGCATTGGAATAGAGGAATTGACTGTGTTTACAGATGCATGCAAGTTTCATTTTTCATCTCGCTTACAGTAAGATTTATATTTATTGGAATTGTTTCAAAATTTTTATCGTTACGTACTTGTAGTGAACTGAAGAAGGAATAAAGAATTCCGAAAGCTTTTCGAGTAAAAAGAGAGTTTCTTATTGAGGACCAGCTCATTGACTGTGTTACCCCACTATTTAATAAATTGGTATATATATATATATATATATATATTTATATATATAGTGTAACGAAACGGCTCGCCGCGATAAACACGCAGGGAGCTACACAAGTTCGCCGAATTGCGATACCGGGAAGGACGGGTCGAAGCCGACGGTCAAAGAGCCGAGAAGGTTCGATGCGATAACAAGTTCCTCGAATTTTAGAATCATCTCCCGAAACTTCGGGAATATTCCGGCAAACGTCTAGAAGGCTTCTACCTGGTATATAAGGAATGTCGGACCCAAGGAGGGACAGTTGAAAAATCGCAGTGTAAACATTCGGGCGAGAGACCGCGCGCGTTAAATAAATAAGCATCTCTGTGTGAAATAAAATATAAGAGTTAGTAATAAATTAATTAGGACAAATAGTGTAGTGTTTAGTTTTAGTAAATAGTAAATACGTTACAATATATAGGTATACTTCCCTCAAAACTATAAATATACGAGTCCAACTTCCCTTATATATAACCAACTTCCCTCCGATTTCGGAGGGAACAACGTTTTATGTTCAATTCGATTGTAAACTATAGACCAACCTCCCACCTAATGAATTCCAAGAATTTACCTGGAGGGTAGTTTAACTGTATATACCTTCAAAATGTGTCTCTTAGTGCAGCTTATTGACGTTGGCGCTGTGATAACTTTTGTCGTTTAAATATTTCACTCAATGTTCCCTTTGTAAGTTTAACTGTCGATGTCCTTCCCTCCGAAAAACGGCACCAATGTAATTTTAGCTATTTACACGTGTAACTGATATTTTTCCGAATAGCGGGCGGTTTGTGTGTTGTAGGTACTACTTCGAAAGTATAAAGTACATGTGCGATATTCAGAGCTTTCTACAGAACAAGATAATGCGAAATTTGTACTTTTTACTTTTTAATTAGTACTTTTTACTTTCGAAGTAGTACTTTATACATTAGAAAGTAAATCGCACGTGTATTTTTTTACTTTCTGCAGCGTGTGCACTTTAGAGTTTTCTAAAGAACTTAAGAGCACAAATTTGGGATTGGTCGTAGGAAAAATGGTGTACATAACTCCGCATCACCACTCGTGTGGAATTCTTCACTTTCTTCACTTGTAATGTACCATTTCATAGACACAGATCCGAGCGTTAGACTGCACATGAAACATTCACTGGAGTTTAAAAATTAGTAAGTACATATTTTTGACTGTTTACCTTTAGATTCCTCGAGTTTGAATGAAAGCAGTTGTAGTCATGTATCAGATACAGAAAGTGCAATCACTGCCCAGAGAATGCAGACAATTTTGAGGGCTGTATTAATAGCTCTAATGATCTATTGGATATCTCTTCAACTAAATATCTACATTTTATGCAGGAAAGCAATTTAAAGTCTCCTGTGCATTTACATGAAAAGTCTGAAAAATGCAATGAAATAGACTGGAAATCACTCGTCTGCTGGGACTGGCATTTTTAATAACGAATCACAATGTGGAAATACCGAACATTTAAATTACGACGATTGCACTTTAGACTGAGTAGATAATCCGAATTTAAAAAGTGATATTTCAAATAGAAAACTTCTAGAGTCCGTTGGAAACATGCCATTTCCAAGTCGTAATCCTAATTTATTAAACAGTCAGGAGGAATAAAATGAAAACTTTTATGATAAAAATAATGTCAGTACATTTATCAAAGAGAAGCAAATACAAGAAACTCTGATGTCAAAGAAAAATGGAAACAAAGAATATCTGGGTGACGGACAGAAGAAAAAAAGGAACATAATGATAATGTTTACGATCTGGACATTGATGCTTCAGATTTTGAAGACGATCGAGATAAAGAATTTGATATAAATGGATATTCAGAAACGGAACCTGAAATATATAGCTTCAATCGAACATTCTCAAAAAGCCCCTTCAGTTCAGTTAGTTATTGACAAAATTTTAGAACAGGTAAGTTTAAACTATAGCAGAGTTATATTCAACGAAATACTACAATTACTACTAGCCAATTGAACTACCGAGACACCTATCAATTTCATTTTCGATGTTCGTGTTAAACGTTTTTGAGAGGATGATACGGAGAACGTATTGGTTGTACGCAACACACCGTACCTCCTCTCACGTTAATAATGTGGTCTCTAACGTGTTCTCTGATATACAAATGAATTTTTTGTATCATTTTGATCATATATCATCATGACCCATACAGTCAACAACACCCCATTTTGTTACCAGGAAAAAACCACGTCACAAATCTAATGAAACAACATTTAATGTTATATCATGCCGGTGCTCAAGCGGTACTTAACAATTTTAGGCTTAGATATTCGCCGCTCAACTGGTTACGGGACATCAAAAGGATCATTTTTAATTGTATAGCTTGCCACAGATTTAGAGGTAAAACAGCCGAGCAGATAATGAGTTGTCTTCCCAAAGAAAGAGTTGAGCATTCAAGACCATTTACTAACGTTGGCATTGATTTCGGTGGTCCATTGAATGTGAAATCTTCAACCCTACGCCGCGCCCTTTTAGTTAAATGTTACCTAGCAATGTTTGTATGTATGTCTACGAAGGCAGTACACATCGAACTGGTGTCAAGTCTATCCACAGAATCGTTTGTCGCAACCCTTAAACGTTTTATCTCGCGTAGAGGAAACCCAGATGTCATATATAGTGACAATGCAACTAACTTTGTAGGGGCTCGAAATCAACTTGTGGACTTGTACAAATTTTTCAAGGTAAATTCGAACTTAGACCCAATTCATGACTTTTTGAGCGGCAATGAAACCCAGTGGAAATTCATTCCACCGCGCAGCCCACACTGGGGAGGAATATGGGAAGCGGCAATTAAACGTGCAAAGTACCACATAAATCGGATTGTTGATAACACTCACTTGACTTTTGAAGAACTCACCACCGTTCTAACCCATATCGAAGAAATTATGAATTCACGCCCCCTTTATCCCATTTCGAATGACCCAACAGACTTATCGTGTCTCACTCCGGGACATTTTCTTATTGGCGCGCCATTAACCTCTCTTCCTGAACGGAACTTAACAACCATATCTGAGCATAGGCTATCAAGATGGCAGAAATGTGTCAATTTACAGCAACATTTTTGGAATCGTTGGTCAGCAGAATGCTTGCACCATTTACAACAACGCCACAAATGGTTAGATAAAAGGCGCAATTTACAAGTAAATGACTTAGTTTTGATAAAGGATGATAACACTCCCCCTCTTTTATGGCCCCGTGGGCGAATAATTGAATTATTATTAGGACCTGATGATAACGTTAGAGCAATGAAATTAAAGACTGGGAACGGTACCTACATCAGAGGCATCACAAAGCTTTGCCCACTACCAGTTGACGATATCCCCCCTAATTAGTTCATTGGATCTAATACAATCATTCATCATACGTCTCATATCAAACTCCCTTAGTTATCACCACATAAACAACCTTCCCTTGAAGTTGCTACTTCAACCCGGGGGAGTATGTTGGAATTTCCAACATTCTTCTCCGGTAATCTCATCTTCATTTATTAATTCTTTTCACTACCTCTAAATTTCCCTCCGACTCTCGCACGATACCTTTAACGACCCTACAAATAGTACCTTCCCAATTATTTAATACTCCCACAGCATTTTAACACCCGTCATAACCTTCATACCATTATTCTGTTATTCTGTTTTCCCCGTAGTTCTTCTTAATCACTTGATCACCTCACTTCTTAGTATCCACCATCTGGCAGTTCCCCATCGTCCTACCTCCACCGTGACCGGGAATTCCGGCGGTAGGTTATCACGCCCCTAACTCGGGAACCTTCGAGTGCCGTCGGATGGCGCACATCCCTTACGCGCACCAACCAGAAACCGCGGAGATCGAAGCGGGGGAAAGTCGCTAAGTCAGATCGGTCCAAAAAAACAAAATCTCACGAATTCGACATCTATCACTCACTCTCTCCACACCGTAATTCTCTCTCTCTCTCTCTCTCTCTCATATAATTCTTGTTCGTTTAGTATCAAAATATCCTGTAAGTTAAAGTGTACCGAGTAATATAGAAATAAAAACATAAAAATCCAAAGGTGTTGGCATTTAGTTACCGTCGAGAAAGTGCTGGCAATTCACTTTAAACAATTGCCTGGTCCTTCGAGAAAACCCCAAAGAGTTTCAAGGAAAACTCTTTTCTTGAGTTGAAATCCTCAACACCAAGCTTAGCCATGCATGGTAGTACTTTAAAATTAATCTCTGATGAATTAATTCATTTAATCTTAAGGGGAAGCAAAGGGTTTCAGACTCAGTCTAGAGAAATGGCTAACGTATGGCAAAAAAATGTGAAAAATTAAAAAAAAAATTTGTCGAAGCACGGTGGAATAAAGAAATTTCATCTGTAGCAAATAAGGACCTTAATGAGAAACGTTGGAGAAAACCTCTTTTAGGACCGCTCATCAGTGATGTCAAAAAGTTTAGAGAAGGAGTTCTAAATTATGCTAAACAGTGTGAAAAAGAATTTCTAGAACAAAAAGATAATGAACAAACTTATAAATTATTACTAGAGTGTACTCTTGCTTTAGTAATCTTGTTTAATAGGCGAATAATTGGCGATGTTCAATACCTAAAAGTAGAAGATTATGTGTCTGAAAGAAAAGCAGATTTCCAAGATTTTGAAACTACGTTAACAGAAAGTGAATAAATCCTTACCCAACAATACAAGAGGGTTGTTAATTGAGGTAAAGGCTAGTAGTATAGCTACTGTGTTTCTGGAGCACTTTTAGCTGAGTCATGGTGCATTTTAACACGGGTGGATATGGCGGATGGCAATGGCCCTCCGGAGCGACCATCGTGAACGTACGCGAGTGGTAATTTCCGCTGAGTCATGCTTCTTGTAAATTAGTCTGCAAGAAGCACTAATTAGTCTGCAAGAAGTACTAATTAGTGGCGAGATTTTAATTAAGATAAGCGATATGCAGTGTTTCTGCCGAGTCACGCAATTAGGAAGAGATGCATGTCAATACCAGATGAGGGTGCTCAGTTATGCCAGTGGGCGTTGCCAATTACCTGAGCGTGATGTCACCACACTCACCTGAGGTGACATTTACCTGTGCAGGTGCCACACACCCTACCTGCCTCACCTATCAAGCCAATGAGGATGTTGCCTACCCCGTGGGGGATGTAAACTAGGGGTGGTTTCTTAGTGCCCTTTTGGCACTTTGCCAGTTGGGCCTGAAAACGTCAAAAAAATAATTTTCTCCACACACACACACACACACACACACACACACACACACACACACACACACACACACACACACACACACACACACACACACACACACACACACACACACACACACACACACACACACACACACACACACACACACACACACACACACACACACACACACACACACACACACACACACACACACACACACACACACACACACACACACACACACACACACACACACACACACACACACACACACACACACACACACACACACACACACACACACACACACACACACACACACACACACACACACACACACACACACACACACACACACACACACACACACACACACACACACACACACACACACACACACACACACACACACACACACACACACACACACACACACACACACACACACACACACACACACACACACACACACACACACACACACACACACACACACACACACACACACACACACACACACACACACACACACACACACACACACACACACACACACACACACACACACACACACACACACACACACACACACACACACACACACACACACACACACACACACACACACACACACACACACACACACACACACACACACACACACACACACACACACACACACACACACACACACACACACACACACACACACACACACACACACACACACACACACACACACACACACACACACACACACACACACACACACACACACACACACACACACACACACACACACACACACACACACACACACACACACACACACACACACACACACACACACACACACACACACACACACACACACACACACACACACACACACACACACACACACACACACACACACACACACACACACACACACACACACACACACACACACACACACACACACACACACACACACACACACACACACACACACACACACACACACACACACACACACACACACACACACACACACACACACACACACACACACACACACACACACACACACACACACACACACACACACACACACACACACACACACACACACACACACACACACACACACACACACACACACACACACACACACACACACACACACTGGAAATGTAAAAATTTCGATGCCGCAGCGTGTGTGCCTCGATCCCATGAACCTTCGATCCGTAGACGAAGCCGCTACACCAGAGCTATCGATGCACTTGGTATACGGTTGTGTGGTGTATTCAATGTGTTTGGAAACTTTGTTTATTGAACGCCCCCCCGGTGCCGAGACAAGACGAGTGTAAAAAGGCCGAGGTTCGATGGAATGTGCCCAGGGGACACGTGGCCGCATGTCACGTGGCCTTCGCGAAACGGGTGTGTGAACTGCCATGTTGACACGTGGCCAGATGATGGACCCAAAATTCAATTTAGTTAGCGTTCTTTTAAGATATTGTAAATGAAAAAATGCATTTCGAGACAAAGTAATAAAGTTATTTTAAAAATTTGTTATCTTCTGAATTTGCTGACCTTGTCGGTCATAGTATGGGCACGTGTGAAGGATATTCGTAATCAGTGACGCTTTTTCTTGTTGAAACTGCACAATAAAAATATTATACTTAGCTATATCTAATTATTGAAGAAACGTCGGCCGCACACCGACGTGCTCACAAACTTTCGTGCGGGGATGTGGGTAAGTGACCCTCGCATCTCTTACGGGGAACTGTAATATTTTTGTGAGGGTAAATTTTTGGGGCGCAGGGAATTGATATATACCCAGCACAATGTGCCGACGAAAATTATATCCAATAATCGACTTCAATAACTTTCTAGATGACGAGTTATTTATACAGGGTGTCAGGTAAATTATGTCCAATAAAAAAGTTTCAAATAATAGGTGGCGGTATTTTAAACACTTTTTCAAATAGGAATCCCAGGTTAGTTTTCGAGAGAGAAAAAAATTTAATTTGTCATGGCAAATTCGTGCACGCCATATTGAAGCACGCCAACTCCGTTTTAGCTGCTGCCACATTCGCGTTCAATGTTGGGAGGGCGTCGAGAGCGGGCAGGATTTAGGGGTTAAAAAAACTAAACTTTCTCCCGATTTCAAAAAACTTTCCAGATATGGTTTTCTCAGACCTTCAATATACTACTGTGGTACTTTTTTGGGCATCATTAACATGACACCCTGTATAGTATAGCAAATACCTACTCATAATCTTGAGAAGGCGTCTCGCCTAGGTGTCAGGTCTCAGGTATTATACATAATATACTCTTGAGGCCACGGTCAACAACATATTCGTGTTCAGCGATCCCAAGAACCCCCAAGTAACAGATTATGTCGTTATTATACCAAGTGGTACGTATTTTTTATTAGTAAGTAATTCGAGATGCATTTATAAAAACGCATTTTTTCTATCCGCTTGTGACATTTTTCAAAATGCATTGAACGCATAGAGTCACCAACTTTGCTTTGCTATTCCGAATCGAATGTAAAAAAACAACGGTTTACGTATGTGCTATAAAGCCTCCGTGGCGCGCAGACAGTAGGTACACTTGCGGTTTGCGGTCATCAGAAGATAGGTTTCTCAGAAATCTCAAAAGGGGAAATGCTACCAAATGCGCCATTCTTTGCCACCAATTTGTGTACGCCGAGAGCATAGCGGTGTTTATAGGTTTATAGCGGTAACAGAACAGTGTGGAACATATTTTGATATAATTATTTTGGTTTTTTTATTACCTGTTTAGTATAAGCATATTTTGGGATCGTGAAATTCGAGTATTCTTTTGGCCAACAACACAACAAGAAAAAATATATTAATAATTATTTATTCGTTTTCATCATAGTCATTTTACTCAGGCTCAACAGCACCAACTGAAAGTGAGTTATAAAAGTCATGATGTACAGGAGGCACATATTTTAAAAGAGAGAGTAGGTCTTTTTTCTTCACTTTGGTAATAGCACTTCCATTTGGATAAAGGAGAGGTAATTGTAACGGAAACTGAATTGCAGGTCGACCTCGACCAAACTTTTTAGTAAGATCTAGAGTGTTGAAAAGTAAATCGTCTTCAACATAGCTGTACTTATAAAACCTGTTCTTTGGCTCTTCTTTTCGCATCTGAATCCATCTGATTTTTAACCACTCCACTTTGGATCCATCTGTAGATATTTTTCCGTTTGTAATGGATTCTTCCAAAGGCTTTGTACTGGAAAACATATCTTTGGTCATCTGATGCACAGAAAATTTAGGTGCCTTTTTTTGCTAACCTAATGACGTTCAACCAGTCGTTAGGATGAAAGATATGAGGATGATGCTTTTTTTTCTCGTTCTGTTACGCCAAAATCTTGATCGCATGTAGAGAAACTATGGCCAGGTATAAAAAAATTTAAATTGATTTATTCAACTTCCGAGTGTTGTAGAATATAAGACAAGGCCAACACTACCTTAATGTTGCGGTTTTGGCCTCCGCAACTATCGCTGTAGAGGGTTATTTCTTTCGTAGTTGATGGTAAACAATTTTTTACGTGGTATAAAGGACAAGATGAGATTTCTTGTGCCCCTCTTGATGCAATATGTTCGTCCCCAAACGTGCATGTGTCCGACGTTATTGACTTCGTCGTGAATACCTAGGTTGGATACCCAGAGCTGACGTTTATGGTGTACAACGCCGGTTGTCAAAACTGGAGTAGGCAGTGTTTTTTGAAGGTCAAAAACAAATAATTGCTTTTCGTTGTTGGAAGACCTGGCTAAAATCGCATCTCGTTTTTTCATGTCTCGGATGGCGTCCACTTGTCGCAAGTGAAGCTCGTGTTGCACTTTAGCTCGCTGCTCTTCCGCCTCACTCGCTAAGGTATTTATGTTTGTCTTGAATTCATCACACGTTTGACAGCTATCTTTTTGAGGTTGGAGAAAATGTAGATTAAATTTTATATTAAAAGAATGTCTAAACATGAACAAAGAAACTACGTGGTTTCCATTCTCGTTGCATTGATTTTTATTTAAAGATCATGATTTTGTATATATATATATATATATAATATTATGTTAAGATCAGGATTTAAATATTTCCTTTCGCTGTCCCTTCTGCAGTAATGACTCTCGTAGGGTGGAAATTGTTGTATGAATTCACAAACTCTTTTCTCGTCGCTTAAACTAGTCTTGTTATGCGGTGTATGCCTTCCTCTCTGGTCAGCTCTTGGGGTTCCAGATGTTTGCTTTCTCTTTAAAGCATTTGTAATAGTCCCATCACAAACAGTCTTTTTGAAAAATTTCTTGCAAACAATTTTATCTTCTCCTCTTTCATCCTGAAGCCTGTAAGTTATTGTTTTGTCCCCTCGACTATTCTCTTTTTTTGGTACATTTTTTTTAATACTAGAAATTTGCATTTGATCTGCAAGAAATGAATGTTTCATATCCCAATCCATGTTGTAAAAACCGTTAAAAATTTCTTCTCTCCTTTCTCTAGATATCTTTTGAGAACAGAGAAGTATGCATCGACATTCTGATAAATCCCAACGCTTTTCTGGAACCACTTTTCCCGTTGTTGACAGATATTCTTCACCACGTGCACGCTTTAATTTTCTAATTTTTTTTCTTATGAGTGTTAGGCTGTCTAATTGGTTTTCGTCCTTGCTTATTATTGTCGACTAACCGCTCGTCATTCTCTTCACTCTGGCTTTCATCTAAAAAAAAACTTGTACTATACATGTTAGCGTTGCTTTACGCGCCAATTGCATAATGTGTCTATCCCATAAAAATGTAACCTAATTGCTTATGGTTACGAAAATATTACGCGCAAGATGTTAACTTCACTTGCCGTTATAAGTAAAGGCCAAAAATGCCTAACCCTCACATTAAACTAACAATATTAATAATCATTATTTATTTAAAAAAGAGAAATTACCTGAAGCTTGCTTATCAGGTAAGCAGGTATCAGGTAACATACCAGGTGTACCTGGACGTCTTCTCCTCCAAGCAACAAACCGAGACACCCACGGGCCTATTCGTTGCTCAGAAGAGGGCCCTGCTAGCTCAACTCAATCCTCCACCTACTGAAGCCGTGCAGCTAGACATGGTTTACGGACTGCTGCTTCCGATCCTCAAGGAGAGGATCCCAAAGGATACCGTCACCGACTTCGCAGCCCTTCTCGCGAAGGCCCGGTCGATCGAGCTTGGTTCTCAGGAAAAAAGAACCAACCACCGAAACATCCTGCGGAAGGTAACCCACGCAGGGGGCAGATGGGGAAGATACGATGCCAGTACTGTAAGAATGCTGGCCATACCATCCAGGACTCCAGGAAGGAGACGGCCGCTGAGAAAGAAGCTGCAACGAGACCTCAGACAGTACATACCTCCAGGGAGAACCCAATTAGATGCTTTGGCTGCCAATGTCCAGGTGTGATGCGACGAAACTGCCCGACGTGCACAGCTACTGCACCGACTCCTACGGTAGGATTCAATTTGTTAAATGTCCATGAGGTGGGTCGACCAGCCGTGGATATTTGGATCGGTGATCGCCTGGGGACGGCCTATCTGGACACCGGAGCGAAACACTGCCTTGCTAGTCCCGCGTTAGTAAAGGTCCTCAAGGAGAACAACTGTCCAAGTTCACCGCACATAGTCAACGTCACCTTGGCTGATGGGACGACCACAACGCAGAATGTGGAATCCATGCACTGCACACTGACGCTGCAAGGTCGCAAGTTCCAGACCACCTTTTTGGTATTGCCTGGGGCCCAGCAAGTGCAAACCCTGCTAGGCATTGACTTCATCGCTAAAGCCGGACTGGTGATGGACTTCGGTCTACGAAAGTGGTGGTTCAACGACCAATCCACGAAGCTGCGGCCCTTCACGCCATAGGACGAGCCCCAGAAGCTGCACCTCTTTCCCCCCCAGGCTGGACCAACAGAGGCCCCCCTAACGGCGCTGGCGACCCAGGCCAACCTTCAACCACCGGCCAACCAAGAAGCTAGGGAGGACGAACCAATGGATGAGTTGCCGTACCTGACACTCCTACCGACTCAGCCCGCTACCGTCGACCCACGTCGAGTTGAAAGAGCGTATGGACATCAGGGACGAGGAGGCTCGGACCAACCCCTATGGTCCGGATCCGCTTCCAGCAAGTGAATCAGCCCAAAACTGAATACCTGCTAGAGCCGAGAACCCGTTCTCCCGTCAGCAACTCTCACACCTAAAGACAACCACTCCGGATTAAGAGGACCCGCAGCGACGGAAATCATCAGTCTATTCCTCCGACTCACTACTAACAGCATCAACTGCATCCTAGGTGGGATCAACCGGTCTGGTAGTAGTGCGACTAGAGGAACCCTCGAGGCTAGCCGCTCCGTAGCACCCCCGGTGTGGGTCGTCGACGGCTTTCCAAGAGATTCGCGTTGTATAATAATCCTACCCTGTGCACATAATACCCTTAAGACTGAATAAACCTTTGAATACGTGTTCGGACATTTCCAATTTCGGGCTAACCTGCACCCAACATAAACTGTTCTTAACACCCGCTTTACAGAGGGATTTTGTGAAAGTATTCAACAACACGGTGTGATTTACAAATATTTAATTGGTAAGTAATCTCCACATAGACATCTACAATAAAATAAAATAACACTAGATTTTTGTAGCTTGATTGCATTTAATAAGTACATATGGATGGATTGATGTTCTCGGGGAGACGTGGGAAACCAACAGGAACGTTCTTGGTTAAACCCCAAAAAATGAAACAACAATCAATACAGTTGTATTTCATCACTGGTCCAACACGCTGTCAAAATTGGGGGGTTTCTATTTTTAATAATGGCCCTCCAATACATCTCATATTGACGATATACAGTGGTCCTATCTATGTATTGCATACAACTTGTCTCCACCTACAATAGCCATGGTTATGTCCGCAACAGCGTGACGAAACGTCGGCAGTAAATATTTAGCAATGATTGTTATTTCATTTTTTGGGGTTTAACCAAGAACGTTCCTGTTGGTAATAAGTACATACTTTTCTGTCGCAGGAGATGGGGATTCCAGTGTATATGCACGGATTTTAGAAAAAGTTCCGTATGGTCGGCAGGTAATTAAATCTGACTGTGCCAATCATATCACCAAATGTGTTAGTGAAAAAATTCATAAATTGGAGGCTAACACAGCATTTTCAATAGGTATGAGAAAATTGCTAAAAGCCAAACAAAACGGAATATCCAGAATGGAAAGAAGTGTAAAAGGATTGCGCACAGCTATAAAACGAAACAAAAAATACTGAAGCTCTAAAAAACGAAATATCAAATATTCCGAATCACACTTTTGGTCGTCACACAAACTGATAAGTTTTTCAATTTGGTTTCATTACTAAAACATTTACTGGTTTTTTTTTTCTAGTGGTTTTTGCGACCGAAGGGATGAAGAAGACATATTATTGATATTATGTACAGTTGATGAAAATTTTTTATTTGCCATTAAAAAAATAGTAGAACCAGTGATTTTTGAAGCAGACCGAATAGCTAATAATGAAACAACGAATCAAGCTGAAAGGTATTTAACATAAAAGTACAACTTATTGTATAATAACTTTAGTTTCTTCCTAGATACATGGCGTTGGTTGCGAAATTCACTGGAGGAAAACGAGTTAATTACACCAAACGAATTTCTTACCAAACGAGATCATTTGCCCAAACAACTGCCCGAATGTGCACAAGAAAATCCAAGATTCACCAAAAAAGGCATTAATCCTGGCAAGAAAATATTACGAAAGAAGAATATGGGCCTGACATTCATTATGGTTCTGAATGTGTCAAAGAAGATATTTTTCACCAGAAGAAATGAAACAGCGATGTGATTCATTTCTTCAAAAACTGGCCAACCGAAATTTAGAAGAAATTGAGAAACAGAGGACAACATAACAACCCAAAATGGAGAGAATTAAGACAAGATTATTTAACGGCCTCCATGTTTGGGCAAGTAGTCAAAAGAAGAACTACACGATGCCATAATTTGGTGAAAAATATTTTATGCAGAAAATCTGAAATTAATAACCCTGCCACTATTTATGGCAGAACTAAAGAAGCAATTGCAAGGAACCAATATGAAGAGGAAACTGGTCAAACCGTTCATGATTGCGGCTTATTTGTTAACAATAATTGGCCACAATTAGCCGCGTCTCCGGATGGCGTAGTTGGTGATAGGGGAATTATAGAAATAAAGTGTCTGTATTCCATGGGCCAGGAGAAGTTCAGGGATACTAAAAAAAAAACTTTGCTATGAGATTGTTGATAATGAGGTTAAATTAAAAGCATCTCATAACTATTATTATTAAATACAGGGACAGCTAAATATTAGTGAAAAAATTTTTGCGATTTTGTAATGAATGCAGAAAATGATTTTAGTATCGAAAGGGTTTGTAAAAGGTGAAAATTTTTGGAATAGCAAAATGTTACCAAAATTAACATTATTTTATAGTAACTGCATATTACCTGAAATAATTGATGGCAGACTTCCTCGAGGTATGGAAATTAGGGATAGTCCTTTCTAAATATTGTTTAATATATAAAAATCGGCTTTATTGTTGTACCTAAACTTATTGTTGTATGTTGAATAACTATACCTACAAAGTTATTTTGTAAATACATTTCAAGCTTTGAAATCATTTGGGAACCGAAGAAGTCGCTATAAATATTAGTTTTCCTGTATAAGTATTACAATTCACTTCCTAAACGCATATTTCGATTAGCCAGAGTAATGTTTTTTGTACACTGTAGGTATAGGTATATGAAACGATTTAGGCTCAGTTTCATAATGACGTTAATGTCGACTTTAATTTAAAGTTGACTTTGACTGTGACGTGAAAAATAGTAAGTCATGAAAGCATCACATTCAATCCTCATAGGGAGATAAGGATTTTCACCTCATAAGTTTACCCTACTCCATGCACAGACAACCCTGCCACTGCCTCTGTACATGGAGTACCGTCAACCAAATCTTTTTCACAGGCAAAACAATACATAGAACGTTTTATTAACTGACGAAAGTGATGACTCACTTCCCAGTCATGTCTATTAGTTTTAACATTATGTTGTAACCTCGTCCTCTATGTTTCTATTACTAGACAATTTTAAAATATAGTTGTAAATTAAACTTAAGTTTTGGATGTCAGTGTTCTTGTTACGACAATTGGATGTATTGTAGATGTGAACCATTTCAAAATAGATGCGTTTGAAGAAATTACGTTCAGTCCTCAAAACTGCGGTTTCATTAAATTTATTTGATGATCTAAGGTAATAACGTGTTCTGCTAAGGCACACGACTTTACACCTCGCCTAAAATCACTTTTGTGAGAAATCATTCTAGGTTTGAGGAATCTCGAAGTTTGACCGATGTAGACCTTATTACACCCAGAGCATGGTATGCTGTACACAGCATTCGATGTTTCCGTTCATTTTATTGGAGTTTTAAGTTTCGTGTAAAGACGAGCAGTGGTTAGCAAAGTTCTTTTTGCAATTTTCAAGGACATAGGATTTGAAATAATGATTAGTTTCGCTGTGAGCTCATTAATATGTGGAAGTGAAATAAATCTTTTAGTTAATTCCAAAGGTCTAACCTCTTCTACTTGTAGTTGGTTATTGGAAACCTGTTGATTCAGTGAAGGATCAAACGGTAGAGTACCACGATCATTTATCCCATCAACTGGTAAGTTCGGGTCTTGTGGAGTATTGAACAGTATTTTATTTTTGATGTTAGAAGGGTAACTATTCTCTTTTAGGATAGTGAATAATAAGCGTAAACCTTCCATATTGTTAGAGGGATGTGATAGGCTCACCACTCTTTTCTTTAATGCTTTAATGAGATTAATTTTCATCGACATCGGGTGATAGGATAAAAAATGTAAGTACCTGTTGCTCATTATAGGCTTACGGTACCATTTTGATCGAGGGACATTATCATCACCTCTACAGACCAACATGTCAAGAAAAGGGACAATACAATTAGTTTCTAATTCCACAGTGAACTGAATATGTGGATCATGACCGCCAGGGTTTGGTCCACTTTGTCTGCAGTTACGGAGAGAACTAGATCGTCCACATACCTCTTAACAAAAGGGATCGGATACATTATTATTATTCATGGAGCCTTCAATCAAATCATCCAACACGAAATTGACTAAAATCGGAGAAATCGTGGATCCCATTGGCGTACCAAATATCTGCTTATACAAGACATCCTGAAAAATGCACACGTTCGAGTTGAACACAGATCTTTAAACGTCTATAAACGTATTCAGGCCCATTTTACAATTCTACAATTTTTACAACTGCTGCCAATGTCTCGTGATACTCGCAACGATGGATTCTAACGGTAAATTTGTAAACAATGAAGTCCCATCGAAATTAACCAATACATAATTTCCAGGTAATTGCTTATCATTTATAAATTGACTGAACGTGAAGGAATCCTGTATATAGTACTGTCCATCAGTGTCATATGATTTCGTTAACGAAGAAAACGTTAACGTAATCGTAGAAAACTAAAAATCTATATAGATCCAGATTTAACAATGTCATAACTAATTTCCTACACAAACAGGTTAATAAGAAAGAGTTCCTCATCAACATATTTAATGAAGCTAAATTATCCGGAATCCAATTTAAATAATTCTGCGGATATTAGCGATCATGTCAAAAAAGATCGTTTGTCTGTCCAGGCGATCCAACCCGACCCATCAAGGGCTCAGGGAGCACCAAAGGAGGAATTTGGGGTATTAGACCCCTTTCTTCTTAATATACTAAGAATCCTAACCTCTCTACTGAGGAGAGGTCGTATACTACAACGGAGCATTAACGGCGCCAAGAATTATAATCTTTTTAAGGAAATTGCATCTGCTCAATGTCCAGACATTATATGCATTAATGAAACTCATCTGAAATTTCAGGATATTTTTTTAAATAATTACTTTTTGTATAGAATGGATAGACATGTTGGGTACGGGGGAGTAATCACATTAGTCCATAACTCTCTTAACTCTCCATTTTCGTATTAAACTGGAGACCAATCCCCTTTTACTATATACCAAAATACTGGGTGTGTTTATCGAACAATATAGCATATGTGTAGTAAATATACATAACTCTTCTCAAGCTAGACTAGAAATAGTAGACTGGAGACAGATACTGTCTTCCATTAAATCTCAGGTTATAATTGTGGGCGACCTGAATGCTCATCATCCTGCTTGGGGTTCATACAAAATCAATTATAATGGTCGGGTTTTACATCAAAGTCAAGTAAATGAAGGCCGATAAACTCCCAAACCTGGGTTAAATTCTGCAAAAGGATGAAACCGGGGGCAATTGTAGGTCTCAACTTGGTCTTTCGAAATACAGAAAGTTGTCAATCCTCCGGGTACCGCGACATGGTGAAAAATGGCCCTCAAGTTCCAATAAATCCGTTTTCCGCCAATATCTCCGAGAATATGTCATACAGAGAATTTTTGTTTAAATACAAAATGAAGAACAGTTCATTAGCTATAAAAATGTTCCTTATGACTTTTTTTCAAAAACTCGACAGTTTTCGAGATAACGGCCTCGAAACAGCTGATAACAGCCCTTTGCTTGTTGCTCCTGCTCTGAATTCAGGAGAGCAAATTCGACAAATGAAGGCAAAAGCGGGCGGACAAATTGTCCAATAACTCGACTGAAAATGGATATTTTTTTGATGATTCAAAATTCATGTGAAAGAGAAAACCCATAGCAATGGTATTCTGGGTATCGGGCCCCTTTTTTTTTCTTGAATATTGGAAACCCACGCTAAATATTTTCTTCTTTGATATTTCTTGACTTTTAGAAAATTCATCCATATTTTAATGAAAAATAGTAATTTAGTCGGGTCTTTCTTGATAATGGGTCCCCAAAATCTGTCGAATGAGCCCATAAAGGTTGTTTCATTTTCTTTCTTTTGCATCCCAATAAAAAGTAACTTTTATTATGTTGTTTTTTGACATTCCCGGTGTTTTGAACGTTGGTTGGCAAGAATGTTGAAGTTGGCACAAAAAACGGAGAAACCATTGGAAAGGGAACATTTCACGCATTCCAGTGATTTGCATTGCGAACCGATACGATGACTCATAATTTTTTAATGCACGATTGATGTCGCAAATGTCACTGGAATGTCTGTGGACTGATCTGTGGAAAATAAGAAACTGGGTGTCAGGCGGGAGGAAAGTTGCATTGCATTAGTATATCTCCATCAGGTCATCAAATCTGGATTTCGTAATGGTATCTATACTCTGGTGGTATTTATAGATTTAAAATCGGCACATGACCGAGTAAGAATTGATATATCATTTAATAAATTAGTGACAATGAGTGATCCTCCAGAACTTTTCACTGTCATTTATAAGCTTTTTTCACAGAAGCATCTGTTTATTAAAAATTATACAACTGACTCAATGTTAGGACGAAAAAATCTTAGTGAAATCCATGATGGGCCTCCCTCAGAGATATCCACTGAGTCTCCACTCAATATGCTGATGATCTGATATGCTGAAGATCTCAAATTGATTATGGTAGCCATCTATTTGATTTTCATAACTTAGCCCTTTTTAGGAAATTGGAAACCATACAAAATAAGTCCCTCAGGATTATAACGGGATGTTTAAAATCTACCCCCATTCACTCTCTTCAAGCACTAAGTGGAGTCACTGACCTTCCACACACTGTGCGATTGAATAAAGAAATAGTCAAAGCAGGCCATGAACTAAAATACGCATGTCTTTTCCTAAAATTCTTTTTCTTATTAATTACAAATGTCAAGTTGACGTACATTGACACGAAACGATGTTGTCGAAGCAAATCAAAAAGTTTTCTTTTAGAATCCTATGTTATACTCTTTTGCACGTCATTTTGATGACGTCAGAATCATCCAATACTTTTTTTTTTCTCCCCCGACTTGAGGCCCGAGGGCCTACACGCACTACCTCGGAGGCGGGCAATAAACACCGCCCCGGGTAAATTCACCTGGGGAAGCCCGGGAGAGCCCGAAGGACTCTCCTGACCCTGCAGTCTCCCCCTAGGCTCGGACGATGGACGGTCCTAGTCGAAAGGAATGTATTATTATTATTTGCCACCGAGCAGGATGGGATCATCCCACGAGGGGGACGTCTCCCCACCGAGCCCAGTAAGAAAGCAGGGGCTGGCAAGAAAAGTTTAGATGTTTTTTAACTTCGCTGGCCCCACCCTACTTCCCCCGTCCCGGCTTCCCGGATTAGGGGTTCGCAACAGCAAAATTACTACAAGCTAGGAAAGCTGGCTAATTTGAAAGCGTGAAGGTAGCATCAACTTCGGATGCAGCGAGAAAAAAATAAAAGCTGGCGTTTGCGATAGAAGCTAGGACGAACAGTGGGAAAACATACCTGCATTACTGCCACCGCGTAGCTCAATTACTCGTGCGAGCTGGTCGGATGGTATGGAAGGCTCCGTGTGAGATCCCTCCTCTCCAGCTCTACGATGAGGGTCCTTCTGGATGCGTGAGGGGATCTCCTCTCCCCCCCGTTCTCGGCTCGTTCTTCGGGAATGGGAAAGTTCATGTTCCCTATGAAGCCTAAAGACTGTACTCCCTGCGTGGGGGGGGCATCCTCTCTAGTCTCACTACCACTTGTCTTCTGGGAGTCGGGGGATTGAATCTTTCCAAACGTATCACCAGTTGACGCCTGGGTTCCAGTTCGTCCTTGAACTTGGCCCTCATAATTGCCGTTATGGCTCGGAAACCCATTTCCCAAACGGCCTTCTCCCGGATCATTTTGTTCATAAGGCTTTCCGGCGACCACTCCGGCCCCATTTGATCTCTCAGATCCTCTGTTAACGGCCTCCACAGCGGACAGTTGAACACCGCATGCTCCGGGGTGTCGGTGGCTCCACACACGCAGGCATCCGTGTCGGATTTACCGATGCGGAAGGTGTAAGCACGGAACGCCCCATGCCCCGAGAGGTACTGCGCCCACCAGTGGTTGCACGTACGGTGTTTGCATTGCAGCCATGTCCCCAGGTCGGGAATAAGGCGTCTGGTCCAGGCGGCGGTTTCGGTATTGCCCTCCCATGCTCTCTGCCACGCAGCGATGGTCCGTTTCCGGGCCATCCTCTTTGCGCCTGGTAGATGTCCTCCCACTATATTAAATAGAAACCGCCGCTCCTTCGCCCGCAGGTCTATGGGGGGGCATCCCGCCATTACCTGAAGGGCTGCCGTCGAGGTCGTCCTGTAGGCGCAGACCACCCGGAGCAGGGACCTGCGTTGTACACTCAGTAGTAGCGCCCTATATTTCTGCTCCTTAAGAATTCCGCACCATATCGGTGCCGCATATAGTGCCGTTGAGAGGACCACGTGCATGAGAACCTCCCTCTTCTTTGTCCGCGGCCCACCGATGTTGGGCATGAGCTTGTTTAACGCCCCTTGTTTACGCTCGGCAGACGCCGCCGCGTCCCGAACATGTTCATGAAAGCGTCCCCCTTCCCCTATTCGAACGCCCAGGTAGCGGAGGGAGGGGGTCGTCTGCAATGTCAGTCCTCCCAGTACCGCCTGGAAGCGGCGTCTCGTTTTAGGGCCCTTCAAGACCAATACCTCCGTCTTCCCCGCCGCGATTTGCAGCCTGTGCTCCGCTATCCACCACGCGATTCTGTTGTACGCCTCGCTGAGCTTGCGTTTAACGGACTCCAGCTCCTCTCCCTCCGCGACTAGGGCCAGGTCATCCGCATACGCGATAGTCCTGGCGCCCGCAGGGAGTCCGAGCCTCAGCACTCCGTCAAAAAGAACCTTCCACAAGGTCGGCCCCAGCACGGACCCCTGCGGCACCCCCGCGTTCGTACCATGCATCTTGTGTGGCGTAATCCAGACCCCTCTTCCCTGCAAATAGCACTCAACGAGGACGATCAAATACGGGGCCACTCTCCGGCCCTTCAGCGCCTCGATGATATGAGGCCACGACGCGGTGTTGAAGGCATTGCTGACGTCGATGGTCGCCATGAGCGCCCATCTATTCGCAGTTTCCGCAGAGGCCATGAGATCCTTCAGGGCGGTCATGGTAGAGCGGCCCCGCTGAAATCCGTGTTGGGACCGGGAGAAACCTCCCAGGTCCTCGATCTCCTCTTCGAGGCGGTCCCGGATAACAGCCTCCAGCAGTTTTCCCATTACTGGCAGCAAACAGATCGGTCTGTAAGAACTGGGGAGTTGTGGGTCCTTACCCTCCTTCGGAAGGAGGACCACACGCGCCGCCTTCCACTCTGATGGGAATGTCTGGTCTTCGAGATATGTGCCCAGGATCTCCACTATCTTGTTCGGGATAGCCTCGAAAATAATCTTAAGAGCGCTCGGGGACAAGCCGTCCGGCCCGGGCGCCGAGTTGTTGCGCATTCTGCTTAGCGCTAGCTCCAACTCCTTGCGTCTTAGTTTCGGTGGGTTTCTTACTGATTCTCCCCTGACCCATTCCATTCCGTTTTGGGGAAAGAGCGCCCTGACGATTTCCGTTTTCTTCCTGGGGTCTGGCACTATCCCAGGTCGTGATCTGAGAAGGCCAGTCGCTATTTTGTACCCAGCCCCCCAGACATCTTGGTTTAATTCTTCTAATAGGTCATCCCACGCCCTCTTCCTGCTAACCCGAATTGCCCTCTTCAGCTCTTTGCGGGCCTTGGCAAACTCCTCCGATTTTTTCGCAACCTCGTCCATATCGATGTTTCTCCTTCGGCGTACGCGGGCAAGGGCTCTTCTAGCTCGGATAGCCGCCTTCTTTAATTCCTTGATGCCTGGGGTCCACCAGTAAGGCTCGCGTAGTACCTTCCCGCTCTCATCTCTTTCAGAGGCTTCAGTTATGCACTCCGCAAGCAATCGCGGGAAATCCGCGGCCGTTGCGTTTTCTAGCTTATCGGCGGCCAGACGCTTCAGTCTCTCGCTACAGATCTTTGTCTTGTTCAGTTCTCCGATTCTGCTCCCTCCTCCCAGGGTGATCGAAATGGTGGCATGCAGTGTCGCGGGGTTGCTGTGCGCGGCTTCCCACCTCCAGCCCTTCCTGGCGAGTGGCCCAGAGCACACGGTGACATCTATGTGGCTTCTGGAGGCGCCCCTCTTAAACGTTGGAGTGCCGTCGTTTAGGACGGTCATCCCTGCCGACTCTACCCACTCCGAGAGGGCTTCTCCGCGGGCATCCGCCCTCGGAGACCCCCACAGCGGTGATTTCGAGTTGAAATCCCCCGCTACTAGGAAGCGCGGGGCAGTGGTTGCCACCCTTGCCATAATTTCCTCTAGATCCCCTTTAAATGTTCGTACGGTGGTGTTCGGCGATAGGTACACCCCCCAGTACCATGAACCCGCAATCTTTATGCCGACACCGCCAGGGGCACGCGACATTGCCACCGGATTATGCCTGGTGGACGCTTTTTTCATCAGTCCAATTGCGATGTCCTCCCGGGGATCCATGTACCACCCCGCCTTCCTAGCAAGGGATTTGTTCGGCTCGGACACGATTATTATATCAGCTCCCTTCTGGAGTGCCTCTGCAGTCATAAGGTCATGGGCCACTCTTGAGCGTCCTATGTTTGTTTGCAGGATCTTCATATATTAAAAGTCGATGCC
The DNA here is from genome assembly GCA_946251905.1 of Cryptocephalus moraei. Classification (NCBI taxonomy): domain Eukaryota; kingdom Metazoa; phylum Arthropoda; class Insecta; order Coleoptera; family Chrysomelidae; genus Cryptocephalus; species Cryptocephalus moraei. The sequence goes on from OX276459.1 coordinate 13,744,099, forward strand.
GAGCAGGGCTTTAAGCTCGCCCAACTGGGTCCCGCTTCCTATTGCCGGCTCCGCCGGTCTGTGAGGTGTCGTAGGATATTTGCTCGGGGCCAGGATTCTCGACGTCCCAGGACCTGCTTCTTGGGGCCCGATATTGGGGGTGGCCTTCCCGCCTGACCCCCTCCTTCTCGCGGTGGCCGTTTGTCTAGGGGTGCCCTTAAGTGGTCCCTCCCTCTCCTCCATACGCTTCTTGGGGCATGCTAAGCTGCCTGCGCCGTGTCCCGGAGCCCTACATTTAGGGCATACTGGAGGGTTCCGGCAACCCGCTGCGAAATGTCCCTCCAAGCCGCACCGCAGGCATTGCGCCGACCTGTCTTCGCCTTTGCATTCGTATCTCCTATGCCCCAATTCCAGGCAGCGGAAGCAACGAACAACTTCCGGTCTGCGGGAGACCCTGCAGGCTACCCACCCTACCTTGAGCGGCCCTGCCGCTATCAGTCCCTCCGCCGCCTTGCCGCTGGTTCTGATAAAAGCTCTGCTAGTCCCGTCACGACATGGGCCGAGGCTGATCGACCTGATTGGAGCGTCGGGTTCTACCGCCTTTATAGCCTCGGCTACCTCGGCTTCCGCCGTGGTCTGTTCCATCCCGTGGACGACTATCGTCTCGCCTCCCCTCTCAACTACCCTTATCTCGAGTGCGTCAACCTTTTTTGCGATCTCCTCTCGTAGGTTGTTTGCCATCTCCGACGTCCCATCCACTTCGATCGCCACATCTCCCTCTAGCGTTTTACGCACCGCCTTGATCTTGATCCCTAGCTCCCCCGGATCAATGCTGTCCTTTACCCTCCCCAGGACCTCTGCGTAGGAAGAGCCACCACTTTTGATTATAACTCTTTCCGTGATCTGGCGTGTGGGGCGCGTCTTCGGGGCGTGCACCTTGTCCTGCTCCTCTAGGAGGAAGGATATGTTGTCCCTCCTAAATACGTGCTCGATGCACTTTTCTAGTATCCCCTCCGGGACATCCCCCAGCACCTCAATGGTCTCGGCAGGGTGCGTTTCCATTTGTGCCCTTAATTCGGCGAGCATCCCGTGGAGCTTTGCTGCGGAGCTGGTTTCCGACTCGACCCCGTAGTACGGTAGGATGTAAACCGTGCTTTCCTTTCCCCTATTCGCGCCCCTGCTAGTCAGGCTCCGCGACTGCAAGCGGACGAACTCCAATTTTCCTGGCTCAAGGCCCTCTGCGATGATCTCTCGGAAAGAGTCTCCGTTCAATCCTAGTTGTGCCAGTTTCTTCGTGCCGGATTCGCCCGACACATCCCAAGCCACACATTTATTTGGCAGCGACGTTTGCCTCCTCCCCCTGCGTGTGACGCGGAAAGCCTCTCTCGGCCACTCCCCCTTTAACACTGGGAGTAGAGTTTCGAAATCATCCCCGGCATCTAGGGCTGCATCCACGGTGGCCGTATCCATCCGCTCGCACGCCTGTCCGCCGCTCCGTCCTCTGCCCAGGGAGTTTATCGCTCTATCCATAGCTTTGGTTTTCTCCCACATACCCCGAAGGCTAGTCTCCAGGGCCTCCTCCGACCCCCCCTCTGTACGTGCAATCTCGAGCAACCTGAGTATTTCGCTCCTAAGTAGTGACCATGCTCCAGCGACGCTGTCCTGCCTCAACTCCACCCCAGAAGCGGGCGGGGACGCGGGGGAGTCCCTTCTTCTCTTTTTGTCTGGCCTCCTCGTTCCCAATGCGAAAGCCGGACTAGTTCTTGGGTCTTCATCAATGTATTCGGTATAATCCGGGTCCTGCGAGTCCTCGATGACTATCGGATCCCCCAAGTCCACCTCTCCTCCCCTAGGCGGGGTTCTCGGGAGTGCCGAGCCTCTCACGGCAAACGGGGCGACTATTCCGGTATCCTCTTTTCTGCCTCCCGTCTTGCTTTCCACTGCTTCAGCTCCTTCACGTTCGGTATTCGGTTCCTTGTTCGTAGCCGGGTCGTCTCTATGTGTCCCTAGATCGGTTTTTGGTTTTTGTTTCGACTTCTTCATGTGAGTCCCACGAGTCGGGCAGAAATACTGGTCCAGCCGGGGCAGTGCTCCCATACCCCGGCTAAGGCTGCTTACACCCGGGGTGCGCCAGGTGCCCCGGGGGCTCCGTTTAAGACAGATTCACGCATCTGCCATCCACCTCTCGGCACGGGTCGCATCACACCTTAGGTTGCGGGTTTTTTTCAGGCGGGTTTTCCATCCCATCCGGTTTTTTACCCTGGTTTTCCTTCCAGACTAGGTCCGGGCCGTGCAGGATCATGTCCTCCGTCTCTCTACTCAGTTCGTTCCGTAACCGTTAGGATTTCCTAGTTCGTTGCCTGGTCGTCGTCCGTCCGCAGGGGGAGCCCACGCCGACCCCACCCAGCGCCCTGCAGGAGGCATCTGTGATGGAAGTAAGCTAGCATAATATTAAGCAGATGCAGGGAAAGGGTACGCTCGGTGTCCTCGGCATGTCTGCGCTGGAAGCAGACAATTAGTAAGCGGAAGCAAGTAGCGTAGCTACGCACCACACAGTCCCACCACCAGGCGAAGCCCACGCGAAACCACCCCAGCGCCCCCCCGTCACCACGTGCCGGAGACCCTTCCCACTGGGGTTTTCACCCAATCTTCCGGGCCCCCGACGGTGCGGGGAGGTGAGTCACTCCTTGGCCCCGGAAGCCGGCAATGTGCCAGGCCCCCGGGTTCACCCTCCCACCAACTGTGAGGTCTCGTGACTCCTAGGGAGGGCTCCTAGCTCATTAATATGTGGAAGTGAAATAAATCTTTTAGTTAATTCCAAAGGTCTAACCTCTTCTACTTGTAGTTGGTTATTGGAAACCTGTTGATTCAGTGAAGGATCAAACGGTAGAGTACCACGATCATTTATCCCATCAACTGGTAAGTTCGGGTCTTGTGGAGTATTGAACAGTATTTTATTTTTGATGTTAGAAGGGTAACTATTCTCTTTTAGGATAGTGAATAATAAGCGTAAACCTTCCATATTGTTAGAGGGATGTGATAGGCTCACCACTCTTTTCTTTAATGCTTTAATGAGATTAATTTTCATCGACATCGGGTGATAGGATAAAAAATGTAAGTACCTGTTGCTCATTATAGGCTTACGGTACCATTTTGATCGAGGGACATTATCATCACCTCTACAGACCAACATGTCAAGAAAAGGGACAATACAATTAGTTTCTAATTCCACAGTGAACTGAATATGTGGATCATGACCGCCAGGGTTTGGTCCACTTTGTCTGCAGTTACGGAGAGAACTAGATCGTCCACATACCTCTTAACAAAAGGGATCGGATACATTATTATTATTCATGGAGCCTTCAATCAAATCATCCAACACGAAATTGACTAAAATCGGAGAAATCGTGGATCCCATTGGCGTACCAAATATCTGCTTATACAAGACATCCTGAAAAATGCACACGTTCGAGTTGAACACAGATCTTTAAACGTCTATAAACGTATTCAGGCCCATTTTACAATTCTACAATTTTTACAACTGCTGCCAATGTCTCGTGATACTCGCAACGATGGATTCTAACGGTAAATTTGTAAACAATGAAGTCCCATCGAAATTAACCAATACATAATTTCCAGGTAATTGCTTATCATTTATAAATTGACTGAACGTGAAGGAATCCTGTATATAGTACTGTCCATCAGTGTCATATGATTTCGTTAACGAAGAAAACGTTAACGTAATCGTAGAAAACTAAAAATCTATATAGATCCAGATTTAACAATGTCATAACTAATTTCCTACACAAACAGGTTAATAAGAAAGAGTTCCTCATCAACATATTTAATGAAGCTAAATTATCCGGAATCCAATTTAAATAATTCTGCGGATATTAGCGATCATGTCAAAAAAGATCGTTTGTCTGTCCAGGCGATCCAACCCGACCCATCAAGGGCTCAGGGAGCACCAAAGGAGGAATTTGGGGTATTAGACCCCTTTCTTCTTAATATACTAAGAATCCTAACCTCTCTACTGAGGAGAGGTCGTATACTACAACGGAGCATTAACGGCGCCAAGAATTATAATCTTTTTAAGGAAATTGCATCTGCTCAATGTCCAGACATTATATGCATTAATGAAACTCATCTGAAATTTCAGGATATTTTTTTAAATAATTACTTTTTGTATAGAATGGATAGACATGTTGGGTACGGGGGAGTAATCACATTAGTCCATAACTCTCTTAACTCTCCATTTTCGTATTAAACTGGAGACCAATCCCCTTTTACTATATACCAAAATACTGGGTGTGTTTATCGAACAATATAGCATATGTGTAGTAAATATACATAACTCTTCTCAAGCTAGACTAGAAATAGTAGACTGGAGACAGATACTGTCTTCCATTAAATCTCAGGTTATAATTGTGGGCGACCTGAATGCTCATCATCCTGCTTGGGGTTCATACAAAATCAATTATAATGGTCAGGTTTTACATCAAAGTCAAGTAAATGAAGGCCGATAAACTCCCAAACCTGGGTTAAATTCTGCAAAAGGATGAAACCGGGGGCAATTGTAGGTCTCAACTTGGTCTTTCGAAATACAGAAAGTTGTCAATCCTCCGGGTACCGCGACATGGTGAAAAATGGCCCTCAAGTTCCAATAAATCCGTTTTCCGCCAATATCTCCGAGAATATGTCATACAGAGAATTTTTGTTTAAATACAAAATGAAGAACAGTTCATTAGCTATAAAAATGTTCCTTATGACTTTTTTTCAAAAACTCGACAGTTTTCGAGATAACGGCCCCGAAACAGCTGATAACAGCCCTTTGCTTGTTGCTCCTGCTCTGAATTCAGGAGAGCAAATTCGACAAATGAAGGCAAAAGCGGGCGGACAAATTGTCCAATAACTCGACTGAAAATGGATATTTTTTTGATGATTCAAAATTCATGTGAAAGAGAAAACCCATAGCAATGGTATTCTGGGTATCGGGCCCCTTTTTTTTTCTTGAATATTGGAAACCCACGCTAAATATTTTCTTCTTTGATATTTCTTGACTTTTAGAAAATTCATCCATATTTTAATGAAAAATAGTAATTTAGTCGGGTCTTTCTTGATAATGGGTCCCCAAAATCTGTCGAATGAGCCCATAAAGGTTGTTTCATTTTCTTTCTTTTGCATCCCAATAAAAAGTAACTTTTATTATGTTGTTTTTTGACATTCCCGGTGTTTTGAACGTTGGTTGGCAAGAATGTTGAAGTTGGCACAAAAAACGGAGAAACCATTGGAAAGGGAACATTTCACGCATTCCAGTGATTTGCATTGCGAACCGATACGATGACTCATAATTTTTTAATGCACGATTGATGTCGCAAATGTCACTGGAATGTCTGTGGACTGATCTGTGGAAAATAAGAAACTGGGTGTCAGGCGGGAGGAAAGTTGCATTGCATTAGTATATCTCCATCAGGTCATCAAATCTGGATTTCGTAATGGTATCTATACTCTGGTGGTATTTATAGATTTAAAATCGGCACATGACCGAGTAAGAATTGATATATCATTTAATAAATTAGTGACAATGAGTGATCCTCCAGAACTTTTCACTGTCATTTATAAGCTTTTTTCACAGAAGCATCTGTTTATTAAAAATTATACAACTGACTCAATGTTAGGACGAAAAAATCTTAGTGAAATCCATGATGGGCCTCCCTCAGAGATATCCACTGAGTCTCCACTCAATATGCTGATGATCTGATATGCTGAAGATCTCAAATTGATTATGGTAGCCATCTATTTGATTTTCATAACTTAGCCCTTTTTAGGAAATTGGAAACCATACAAAATAAGTCCCTCAGGATTATAACGGGATGTTTAAAATCTACCCCCATTCACTCTCTTCAAGCACTAAGTGGAGTCACTGACCTTCCACACACTGTGCGATTGAATAAAGAAATAGTCAAAGCAGGCCATGAACTAAAATACGCATGTCTTTTCCTAAAATTCTTCTTCTTATTAATTACAAATGTCAAGTTGACGTACATTGACACGAAACGATGTTGTCGAAGCAAATCAAAAAGTTTTCTTTTAGAATCCTATGTTATACTCTTTTGCACGTCATTTTGATGACGTCAGAATCATCCAATACTACCAACTCAATATAGTCCCAGCACATCGCAATTTATGTGTTCCGTGTATATTTTAGGTTGACAATATATATGGTTATGTTATCTTTTTTTCCCCCGACTTTAGGCCAATGAGGCCACGCACTACCTCAGAGGCGGGCAATAAACACCGCTCCGGGTATATTCACCTGGAGGAAGCAGTGAGACCCTGCAGGCTCCCCCTAGGCTCGGACGTTGGAACGGTCCCTCAAGTCAGGATGGATGCTTTGATATATGGTGGCGGCCCGGAGGGATCGGCCTTGTGGAGCCGTACCGCCTCCAGACACCAAATGGGGGCAGGGCAAAAGAACCGAGGACCTCCGATGTCGTTGGAGGGCCCCGTGAGTAAGTAGCAGAAGAAAAGAAAACCGGACCGCCCTACGTCCCCCGTCCCGAGAAGAGACCCGGATTAGGGCCATTAGGGGTTCGGGCGACCCCTGTTGCACCTTGTGCGGCTATATACGCCAGAATTGACCTAATCTATATATCTATGAAGCAAGCTATAGCTTATATAGGATACGCTGGATTGACGAGAAGGGTGGGTTGCTAGTATACCAGTGTAGCGTGGTATTAGTGGCGGTGTCAAATATTGACACGGACTTGTATGGGAACTAAGCAGTGCAGCTGTCCCCCGCAAAGGGGGGAGAACACATCAGTGGTCGACTTAGAAGCGGTGTTCCGGGCGCCAGAATCCCCCCGGGACTGAGGGGGCCGGCACCCGTCTGGGGTTTTAGGTAAGCAAATAGAAGCTAGCTGTCTAATCTCACCACCTTACCTTGATATTCGGAGGGTCCCCTGGTAGCGGTTCCTCCCGAGACCCGTTCGTGCGTTGGTCTCACCTGTCAGTGGGGAGGCGGCCCCAGTCTCTCCAACACCACTCTTAGGTGCCTCCGCGGCTGCAACTTCCTTCTATATTTTTCCCTCATGAGGGAGGTGATGGCGTTATAGCCGAGCGTCCACTCCTCCTTGCTCCGCATCATCGCGTCCATAAGAGGCCTTGGTGCCCAGTTACCACCCAACCTACTCCTCAGGGCCGCGGTGTGATGCCGCGATAACGCGCACGAAAAGATGGCGTGTTCTGGTGAGTCCTGTTGCCCACACTCACACACGTCGTCCATAGTACGCCCGATCTTCAGTGTATACGTCCCGAAGGACCCATGCCCTGTAAGAAACTGGACGAACCAGTGGTTATGTGTCCGGTGGCCGCAGCTGATCCATTGGTCCATGTCGGGAATTAGGACTCTCGTCCATGAGGCCGTCGCCGTCGCCGTCTCCTCCACCCATCGCCTCTGCCATCTTGTCACGGTTCTTCTCCGTGCCATTCGGCGGGTACCTGGTAGGGTACCCCCGCCAACGTTTGGTAGGAATCGTCTTTCCTTTGCTAACAGATCGATGGGTGGAAACCCCGTGATGACCTGGAGTGCGGCCGCTGAAGTAGTTCGATACGCCGCGGCCACCCTGAGCAGGGTCCTTTTCTGTGCGCTTATCAGTAGGCAAGCGTATTTCTGAGTATCCACTATCTTGCACCATATTGGCGCAGCGTATAACAAGACGGAGTGGACTACTTGGGCCATCACCTCCCTCTTTTTTCCAGACGGGCCCCCCACGTTGGGCATAACCCTTGTGAGGGCGCCCAACCTGTTGTCCGCCGATGTAATAGCTTGGGATATATGGTCTCGGTAACCGCCTCCCTCCGAGATGGTCACCCCCAGGTATTTGATAGTGGGACTGGTCCCTGATGGGACCCCCCCCACATTTACGCTAAATCTTCGTCCAGTCCTGGGCCCCCTCAGGACCAGGACTTGGGTCTTATTAATAGCAATCTCCAGGAGGTGCTCCTTCAGCCATTCCGCAATGACCCGGTACGCCCTGTCGAGGGGATCATGTATACCCCCCGAGGTCTCCGCCGTCACCACTAGCGCCAGGTCGTTAGCATATGCCACGAGGCGCGCCCCCTCAGGGAGTCTCGTCCTGAGGACCTCGTCAAACAGAATGTTCCACAGGGTCGGCCCCAGGACCGACCCCTCAGGCACCCCCGTATCCGTAGCAATGTCTCTCCCCCTGGCGATAGTGATGCGTCTGTCCTCTAGGTAACTCTTTATAAGGGTGATCAGGTATGGGGCTACTCCACGCCCTTTCATGGCTTCCACTATGTGGGCCCACGAAGCAGTGTTGAAGGCATTTCTAATGTCGATTGCGACCATAACCGCCCACCTTCCACCGGCATCCGCAGCCGCCGTCAGGTCTTGCAGGGCGGTTATGGTCGACCTCCCCTTCCTGAACCCATGCTGGGACGGGGAGAAGCCCCCGAGGTCCTCGATCTCATCATCTATGCGATCCCTTATGATCGTTTCTACCGCCTTGCCAAGAACCGACAAGAGACAAATGGGCCAGTAGGAGCCGGGGAGGCACGATTCCCTCCCCTCTTTGGGGATCAGCACAACCCCAGCCACCTTCCAGGCCCTCGGGAAGGACTGCGATCGTATTATTACATTGACTTGCTCTAACAATACCTCCGGTATGATATCATGGAGGGCCCGTAGGGCCTCCACCGATAGCCCGTCTGGTCCAGGTGCGGAACCAAGTCTGGTCCGTTTTATAGCCGCTTCCAGCTCGCGCGCGGTTACTCGCGGCGGGTCGGGTACGACGGTACCCCGCACCCATCGCCGTCCGTTGCTCGGGAATAGGGCGGTAATCAGTCGATGCTTCGTTGCCACGTCTAAAGATAGGTGCGACATAGGTGTCTTGACGTTCCTCGCGGCTATCCTATAACCAGCGCCCCAGATGTCTCGGTCGAGGTCATCGAGGAGCTCTCGCCAGCAGGCTTTCTTCCTACGGTTGATTGTGTTCTTTAGTTTACGCCGAGCCACTTTGAGCTCGGCGACGAGACCGTCTAGGATAGTCGGGTTCGGGTTGCTCCTGCGCCTGGCTCTGGCCAGCGCTCTTCTGGCTCTGAGCACCTCGGCCCTCCCGACGGAGACATCCAGGTTCCACCAGTACGGCACCCGAACGGGCTGCCCTAAAGGAGTTCTGACAGTTGCCTTCCTGACGCACTTGGTTATGGTTATGTTACCTAGGTGACAGTTGTTAATGTAAAGTTTGTTTTGGTGTGTTTTTCGTGTCTTCGCTTCTATTAATTGACTGATTAATGGATTAACTTCTTCATTCTTCTTTATAAAAACAAAATTTTTATCACCATATACATGAATGACAAGATAAAAAAGCTTTTAAAAATAGTTTTGCATGATTTAATTAAAATCATAATTCGGTCTCAACCAAGAATCTTGGAAAACCGGCAACAATGGATTCATTTCGCTCGACGTAAAAACAATGACGTGCGTCGGGATTTGTTTTGAAAAGAGTATAGAAATGGAGTGAAGCTGGAAAACAATGAATGGCAATATTCGTATGTTGCCTGTTACGAAGAATTCCAGGAACATTTTCCCGCCGAATGCTGTTTTAGTTTTGTCACTTTTTTTATTTCAAAAAATAACTTTAAGTTTGAAATCGCACTGCCATTTAAATATTTCGTGGATGTACACCATTCATTCTACGTGTATCTAACCACACTTCGCTGTATTGAACACCGTGTTGATGAAATCTGGTATGGATCTCCACTGCTGACTTTTTATAGCTTGTCCTAGTAAGTTTTGTTGTGTTTTTTTTCTGGTTACTCTATGTTGTGTACCTAATTTATGGAAATCATTAAATGGTGGTACTTGCTTTTGACCAGGTTAGCCCTGAGGAAGGAGAAAAACGAGACCTCCGAAAGCTCGGCCATCACTAAAAGTTAGCCTTTCATTTCACTACCGCCTTGACTGCATCCCCAGAAGAGTTGCCTCTTCACATTCAGTATATATTATATTATATATATTTCTATACTATATTATATTAAGTATATATATATTCCAAAAATTTGTTTAAAGAAAAAACTAAGTTTGCTCTTGTGGGGTAGCGGCCTAATGTGGTAAGGGTTATTTAAAGAGAGAAACTCTTTTTTACTTGGAAAGCTTTCGGAATTATTTTATTCCATCTTAAGTCCACTGCAAATTATTTACCACAAATTCTTTGTACCAATTTCGCAAAAATAAGTACTTATTGCTTACTGTAGGTGATGAATCAAAATAATAATGAAACTGCAGTCTCTTATAACTAGGAATTCTCACTATGGCTTAATAGTGATGCATAAGGATTTCAAATTGTGATCGTTAAAATTGATTTCTATCTGGCACATGTTTCGGAGATGCAACGGAAAGAAATTTAAACTCACATATGACGTTTGACCTTTAACATTATATCGATGTTCTAAGTCATGTTATGGTGGTGTATTGTATAGACCATTGTTCATACATGTATTAATAATTCCATTCATTTCTCGTTAAATTTCCAAATCATTGATATTATATATTCAAAAGTTAAACAACTGTATCATACAATATCATTTAAGCTAATATTTACTCTATTCCTGAAAATGTTTATTTTTTATCTGTTGTCAATAAATGTGAATAAATTATACTTAAGTTGTTTATGTCTAATCTTTTGTTCATACAATTATCAGCATGATTGATATGTACCATTTCTAAGGACGTACGTTTGAACATTTTTTTTTTCAATATCAACAACCTTAACATTGTCAAAATCAGCTGAATGCCCTGTGTTCACAATATACTCCGCCAACGCACAAGATTTCTTATTCGTTTTAATGGCACTTTTTTGTGAAGTTAACCGGAATTTCAAATTTCTAGCTGTTTGGCTTATGTAAGTTAAACTGTAATTTTTGCATGTGATAGGTACCATATACTAAGCGAGATTTATTCAAATTGTCAATTTTATATTTGAGATTAGTGAAATTTGTGTTCAATGTTACTACTGATTTATTTGCTATTTTCAAACATATTTCCTGTTTTAGAATCGTTGTTAATTTAGAAATGAGTTCCTTTATGTATGGTAATGATCTAAATTTCATCATACTTAGATTACTAACGTCATTCCTATTGTTTAGTGTGTTTTGTTCTACCTGTAATTAATCGCCAAAGGTTGACGATTAATTTCAGAGAAAGATATTGAGCAACCGATTAAGTGGAGTGCACTTACCTCAGGGGCTGACGAGAAGTCTTCGTCGATTCACCACTAATCAGGTGCCAGGAGGGTTCTAATCTGTATAAGGAGAGGAAACAAGGAAACAAAGGATGATTGACCTTCCTCTGCCCCCGGTTCTGTGGTTATCACGCAGCCTATTGGATCTCGCCAGGCACTTCACTTGGAGTTGTTCAATCTCGAGGACTTATTGGAGTTAACAGAAGATACTACACGTGCAATGATAGCTAATTCGCGACGATAACAGAAGATCAACAAAACAATATAGTCCGTTGTATGAACGCCTTTTAAAACACACCTCTTGCTAGCACGTTCACGTTCGAATGTTTTAAACACGATGATAGTTTTTGTTTTACCGGTTTTTTGCTTCGTAACCGTTGGAGGAGCCAGGTGTCGGGTCGAATGTTCGGAACGATAAGGCAGCCCAACTTTCACGACTTACCAACCTGATTAAGGACAATGTATGGTTGAAAATAGTAATTTATTGACTAGATTTTCGGGATATGAGTTGTCTAATGATAATACTTTAAGTTTATTTATGCTTTGTTGCAATAGTGAAGGATGACATATTTTTTAATTCTTTCACGTAAGACAATGACTAAGTTAATTTTCATTTTTTCTGAATGGTACGAGTGGTAGTTCGTATACCTCCCCGAGCGCATGGGTGTTCTGTACCATTCCAACTTAATTTTGTTATCCGTTGTTCTGATCACTTTAGTATCCAGGAAAGGTAAGCTACGTGCTGTTTGCTTTTCAAGCGTGAACTGGATCTTTGGATGGTATTTGTTGAAAGTTTCAAGTAAAAATATCTCAGAAACTTCTGGTATTGCACAAATCAGGTCGTCTACATATTTCTTGAAAAAGGGGATATTGAACGGTAATTTTTTTAAACAATACTCAATTAGGTCATCCATAACATACTGATCAAAAATGGGGGAAGTCTTCCCACCCATTGGTGCACCTACAATTTGTTTATAAAATTCATTGTTAAAACAGAAATAAGTATGTTCGTAAGTAAATTTAAAAATTTTTAACGGATTAATGTTAAATGTGTAATGGTTTTTATTGACTCCCAATGTTTAGTTACACTCTCTAGTACTAAACCTAGAGGCATGTTTGAAAACAGAGATATTACATCTAAACTTACCAACATGTAATCGGTAGTTAAAAATCATTGATAAAAGTAGAAAATTTGAATGATTCTGCAACATAATAGTCATTATCATCGTTGTAAGCACTTGTCATAATGTTATTTATAAATTCACTTAATTTGCTAGTTGGTGAATCAATAGAAGAAGTTATAGGTCTTAACCACAGTGTTCGTTTGTGAATCTTCGGTAAAGCATAAAACTTTGGTGCAATCGAGTTGTAAGTCGTTAGACTTTTACTTAATTCCTTCTCTATTTCTTTCTTGTTCGTTAATTCCGATACTATTTTATTGGCTTTTTGTTGGATAGTAGGATCCCCTCTTAGTCTCACATAGCAATAATTCGTATAACTCAACAAACCATTTGTCAACTCTTGATATTGATCTTTTAACATCGGTGTGGTGACATTACCTTTGTCTGACCTAGTTATTATAATATTCGGATGGATTTTTAGAACGGTTTTGGTCCATTGGTACAGTTATTTATAAGGGAAGTGGGTTTAAAATATAATACACGACTCCTTGTCGACTACTTAACTTCGAACATGTATTGTAACACCCCGTAGGGCTGTTTTTTTTTGTATAAATTTTGTTTTATAGGTTAGATTAAGCCAGTTGTCCCTTGGAAATAATCAATAATATCGAGCGGTTAAGCGATTTAGTAAAGGATTTATTATTTAGATTGAATTTTAAGAAATATTAAAAAGAGTCAGGCGCCAGTCAGTCGCAATTTAATATCGCCTAGAAAAACTTGCACAAAGTCACGTACGGGTCTATTGTTTCGCCATACATTGTAATTACGCTGAATTGAAGAAAAGTCATTGTTACCGTCAAAATTGCTGACTAAATTCGCGTAATAGAGGGCGCCACGTACCGGGTGGAATTGAAATAGAGTGCGCCACATACCGGGTACGTTAAGAAGAAAATGGGAGTGGTTAAATAATTGCACCAATTAGATTTAAATAATTTTGAAAATCTTCACGAGTCTCCGTGAAGAAAAGAATTTTAAAAGGAGTCTTCTGGGGAGATTCGTCGCGTTTGGACGCGTCTGCCTCGCGTTTTAATATTGAGTTGAGTTAAGTTAGAGTAATTTTGGGTTCAATTTGAGTTGAGTACTAGGGAGTACTTGTTTTTTTGAACGTGTCCAGAAGACCGAGAGAGTCCCGTAAATTCGTCGCCGTACTTTCGCGTGTCGTTGTTTTGTTGTTCGCCGTAGGATAAACTGCGTTGTAAAGTCGGTTGAATAAGTCGGTAATTATTCATATAGGTACGTGAGTTTTTCGAGAGTGACGCGTGGGGCCATAAGTCGCCCGGATCGTTTTAGGCGCCTTTCTGCGACGGCGAGACGTCCTGACTCTCAATTGGAGTTCCGGTAAGTCGAACTTTGTCGACTCTTGAGTATATTGCCTGTCACCGGCCTTTGCCTATGTTCACCCCCTCACATTTTGTTCGCTAAGGGACAACTGCATAGTTTATTTCCTGATTTAGTAAGTTAAAGGGCACTTGCTTGATTGATTGTTGTTTTTTTGTAGTTCCTCGTTTGCGTTCAGACATTTCAATTTATTTTCCGTCTTATTCAGGTCATTGTTTTTAAATTGTATCAAAAAAAAAATTTTACATACTACGCTCGAGTTTTGTATTATTTTTTTTTGCTCTGTGGTAATTTTCTCCTTTCACTTTTGTATTTGCCTTTTTTTTGTTTAATTATATACCTTACACGAATACTTCGAATTTCTTTTATAAATTCCCGAAAACGTAATTCCCTTACGAGTAAAGTAGGCGTGTGTAAGCCCTACTACCTGTGTCTCCTTAGAATAAGCCAAGGCCGGCTCGGACATATTTTATTGAGGGTTGTTGTAGTGGATCAACCCCCCTGATATCTCCCAACCCCTCGGAGATTCAGGAAAACTTGAGTCAGAAGACTCAAGAATCCATTACTGGTGGCAGCGAAAAGTATACGAACACCAGCGGGTAACACTGGGCCGCACCGATCGATTTAAATCAGTACCATTGTCAGTTTTATCTAAGTTTATAGTTCCGGTACGGCCCCAGCTCGTTACAAACTGGTGGCAGCGGTGGGATGTCAAAAGGGATGTCAAAAGGGATGTCAAAAGGGATAGAAAAGGGATAGAAAAGAGATGTTGCTTTGAAAGGGGAAACGAACAAATACTGAGATTTTTTTTTGTGTAAAAAGAACACCGATCAATGTTAATCTCGTCTAAGGGATGAAGGGATGAATATGCTTTGCAAATCATTTATTTGATACCTACTGACGATTTATTGTATAATAATTTCGAACTCGTTTAGATTTTATTGATCTGCTTCATAGGGTAAATTAATTTGTCAGCAATTTTTTATTATTTTATTTTATTTGTTTAGCGAAAGACTTCCACAGAAGTTTGTTGAAAATTAAATTAACATCGTAACAGCAAAGATTAACCGACGAGTTATCGATTGATCAGGAATTGATTGACTTATAAATTTCTTTTTTTCTCTCACACATTTGCATTTATTTTAGATTTTGTTTGCTGATTGATTTCGATCGATTAATCCCTGATTGATCGATTATCGAACTTTGATTGGTTCCCGAAACAATCGAAGTTTTAGTTTAATTTTTTTATATTGATTTACTTTTTAAGCATTTCCATCTATTTTAGATTTTGTGTGTCGATTGATTTTGATCGATTGATCCTTGATTGATTGATTATTGAACGTTGATCAGTCCCCGAAATAACCGAAATTTTTATTTTAATTTTTCGGAATTTTCATTTTTTTTTTCGAACATTTGGATCTATTTTAGATTTTGTTTGTTGATTGATTTTGATCGATTGATCCTGGATCGATTGATTATTGAACTATGATCGGTTCTCGAAACAATCAAGTTCTGTTTTATTTTTTTATTTTTATTTAGATTTTTTTAACATTGCATTTATTTTAGATTTTGCTTATTGATTGATTTTGATCGATAGATGCTTGATTGATTGATTATTGAACTTTGTGACCTTGGGAGATATTTTTTTATTTTTCAATTTGGGTTTATTTAGGTTTTCTTTTATTTTGAGATTTTTTTTTGGTTAAGATCCTTTTTCGATTGAGATTTTTTTTTTGACGTGGACTATAACGAGTTTTCCATTCGCATGTAGATATTCCCTGATTACTTGAATTGACTCCACCCTTATTCTGATTCGTCCTTTTTTTAATTTGACACTTAGGATTTATCATTATTTGTAATTCCCTATTGCGCGAAAGAAGTCTGTAAGTATCATTCTCTTTCGACAACCCCCCCCCCCTCCCCGGGCTAGCTGTTATAAGAATTTCGTACTGATGCTGGAAGGTCGTATCCTAAATTGAAGACTGGAGACGGGAATGTTAAATGATTATTCAGATAACGAAGACGAAGATCTGCTGAACCTAGGAGAGGACGAAAACACATCAAGAGAGGAGCAAAAAGACGACAAAAATAAATTGAAACAGGAACCTTCGCAGGGCAAGGACGAAGAGAAGATGTCGACCCCTCAGAACGTGCAGCCGCCACCGGTGGACCCAGTTAGGGTGCCTATGATGTATTCCTTAGGAATGATTGCTGCTACACTAGACCCTTTTTCTGGAAAGGATGTTTGCAGATATTTAGCAAAATTGGAGCAGCGCGCTAAGTTAGACAACTGGTCTCAGGACGACACGGCAAAACTCCTCCGATTCAAATGCGTAGGAGAAGCGTACAACTACCTAACTTCAGACCCACAGTTGGAGACTTGTAACTACGAAGCACTGAAGGCGAAGCTCATCGAGAAGTTTGCCCCTCGACGACCCCCTGGAGAGAATCAACTGAACTTGAGCAGATGCTATCAACGCCACGATGAAGACGTTTCTTCCTTCTGCATTAGACTAAGGACACTGGGAGCTAGAGTCCTCCAGGAGGACCTAAAAGGTGCTACGGAAGCGGAGCAGGCAGGATTTAAGAAGAAGAATGAATCATTATTGCTAAACCAGTTTAAAATAGGATTGAGGAAGGACCTCCTTCGCGACGTAGGAGTTATCTTAATGAAAGAAGAGAAACTCACCTTAGACGTGGCGGAAGATATCGTAAGGTTACAGGAAACCACTTGCCGGATGTTGCAGAATCGTACACCTGCCGCCAAAGTATCTACGGTCGATTCAAGAGAATGCTACAAGTGTGGCAAGATAGGACACATTTCCCGAGACTGCTGGACCAGATATCAAGGCCGAGGAGAGGAGCCTTCCAAATGTTTTATCTGTCAGGATCCGGGTCACTGGTCGAACAACTGTCCCCAGAAAGGAAATAGAGGACGAGGACAAATTTTCCAAGGCCGTGAACCAACGCCTCGAGGACGAGGTCAAGCGCCCCAAGGACGAGGCCATGGTGCACCACCCAACAGGCCCAGAGACTTCAGGAATTACGATGAAGATATAAGAAGAGTAAACCGTGGCTCTGGTCAAGCGCCTAACAGAGGACGAAACTACTCACACCCAGATACGAATAATAGAGGGGCACATGGCAGTTATACGAGAGGAGGAGAGAGAGGCCCGCAAGGAGAAGCGACTTGGAGCCCTCGGTCACCCGACAGGGATTTAAACTAGTCCTGCCTTCTAACAATCCCCAGTCAGGAGGCTTAGCACAAAAACAAAGAGGGGAAATCAATTTACGACAAGGAGTTGAAGGAGAGTCAGAACTATTTACTTCTATCATCGAGGCCGTGAGAGACATAGTGAGCATTGAGCTCGATAAATTCAAGAGAAGTTCGGGCGTAACGCTCACCACGCAATGTAGTACGGAGAATCTAAAGACGCCGTACGCTATAACCTTGAATATTAACGGAGTCAACAGGGACTGCCTAGTGGACACAGGAGCAGCAGTATCTCTTATAAGGTACTCACTAATGCCCAGAGACTCCTACTCAGCAGATGGACATACTATCGCTTTGACTGGCATCACGGGACATCCCTTAAAGACTTATGGAAAAACCACGGTGAAAGTCCAAGTGCACCCAGACGTCATTACCGACGTAAACATGATTGTCTGTGATGACGAAGCTCTATCTTCAGTAGAAGCTCTTCTAGGACGAGATTTCTTATTGAAAAATAAAGCTGTGATCGACTACGGAAGAGAACCTCATCTACGAATATGGGACACAGAGTTCCCTCTCAAGCTCCCAGATTGGCAAGCAGACGACGAATGGCACGCATGGCTTTCCACTGTCCGTGAATTTTACGAAGGTAATAAAGCCACCGAGATCAAAGATGATAATGCTACTACTCCATTGGACGATAAAACGACTAATCACACCACGATCGCGGGACCCAAGGAGGAACCTGTAACGAATACTACATCCGAAACCGACGTGCTGTCACTGAGCGATGTGAAGATACCCCCGAGGACTGAATTGCGTTGTCAAGGTAAATTGAAGACCAAACTCACAGGAGATGTGATCATTTGCGAAGCATCAGGGTCGACAGAAGATTCCCATCCCTGTCTCATGGTAGCTCGCACCCTCTCCTTTAACGCAGTGCAAATTCCAGTGAGAATCGCTAACCTAACAGACGGAGAAATAACAATTTGCAAGGGCCAGAAAATAGGTGTAGCATCCAGTGGAGTCGTGGAAACGCAAGAGAACCTCGAGTCAACCAAAATTAATAAGATAGACCACCATACGCCGATTATCGTAGACAAAGATTTCGAGCTTTCCCACCTAGACGAGGAAGATTCTGAGGAATTACGGCACCTCATTCAAGAATATTCGGATCTCTTCATGGCAGAAGGCGACCCGCTAAGTAGTGCCACGGAAGTAAAACATAGTATCACTCTAGAACCAGGCGCTACTCCGATCTGTAAGGCACCTTATCGCATCCCATACAAGCAGAGGGACGTGCTTCAACAAGAGATAGACAGACTGTTAGACGCAGGAATTATCAGACCATCGTATAGCCCGTGGTCAGCACCAGTAATATTAATAACGAAAACTCTACCCTCAGGAGAAGAAAAGGTGCGAATGTGTATCGACTACCGAGGGTTGAACGAAGTTACCAAGAAAGAATACTACCCCCTCCCTAACATCTCGGATCTTCTTCATAGTTACAAGGCAGGAAATAAAGCACTCTTTTCAGTTATCGATGTCGCCGAAGCATTTCATCAGATCGATGTAGACGAAGGCACAATACCGTTGACCGGGTTTAGTACATTCCAAGGCCACTATGAATACACGAAAATGCCATTCGGACTTGCCAATGCTCCCGCCACCTTTCAACGATTTATGAACGCGACGCTGGCAGGTCTTACGGGAGAACTATGCATGGTATATCTCGATGATATAATCGTTTATAACACGGAAGGCAGCTCAGATCACGTTAGCAAATTGAGAAAAGTCTTCCAACGTTTGCGAGAATCCAACATCAAACTGAAACCAAAGAAGTGCAAATTTATGTTAGAGAAGGTGAAATACCTGGGACACGTCATAACCCAAGAAGGAATCCAACCAGACCCGGAGAAAGTAGAAGCCATAAAGGCAGCCCCGATTCCGAGAAACGTAAAGGGAGTACGATCCTTCTTAGGGATTGTCAACTGGTATAGGAGATTTATTCCACACGCAAGCGAAATCATGGCACCGTTGACGAACTTAACAAAAAAGGATGTGCCCTTTAAAATAACCCAAGAAGTTCTTGAGGCCATTAGCTCTCTGAAACAAGCGCTTACATCAGATTCGCTCCTAGTATTCCCCGATTTCGAACAGCCATTTATCTTATCGACGGATGCGTCAGGAACAGGCGTAGGAGCAGTACTGAGTCAGAAGAGACAAGGGCATGAACGACCCATTGCGTACGCCAGCAGGGCAATGAACACGGCGGAAAGGAAATATAACACGACGGAAAAGGAATTGTTAGGCGTGGTGTTCGGAGTCAAGACCTTCAGATGCTACTTATATGGGAGAAGATTTACTGTAATCACAGACCACAGACCCCTACGATGGCTGCTAACCTTGAAGGACCCCAGCTCAAAACTCACCCGATGGGCATTGTCACTAGCGGAATACGACTATGAAATTATCCATCGCCCAGGAAGACGTCATGGCAACGCAGATTCCCTCAGTCGCATGCACGACAAAGAAGTCTGCTACGCAAATATGGACTATCAAGACTTTCTGGACTATCAACAACACCATAATATTCCCCATGCGGATATCAAAATTAAAGAGATTATGTCATCCGAAGACCAGAGTGACAGGGCAGCGCAAGTGAAATTTATCTCTAAGGAACAGGTCCTACAGACCAAAGGAGAGAATGTGGATATTGGTGACGTACTGGATGTGGAAAATGGATACTTAGGCATTTGCAAAGACAGGCAGAAATCTACGATGAAGTCAGAAAATATGTGGAAAATAATTAAAGACGTCGAAAAACGCTGTTCCGAAATAGATCTGGAAAAACTCTATATCCACCTGAAACCTTCCGAGTTAAATGGAGGAGATCTCGAGCAAATTATACAAATGCTACATTTTCTATTTTTCGATAGTACTACGTCAATTGATGTCATTTTGACGGAGGATGGACAAGAGACCCAAATCAACAAATTAGAGGCTTTAAGTATGGAACCCATATGGGACAAAACTGCGATACGTGACGCACAACATGCCGATAAATTTTGTAGACAGGTCAGAAAACAACTTGAATCCTCTAACATACCTGATAAAGAAAATTCATTTTTCATCGACAACGACGACATTCTTTACCATTTAGAAGACGGCGGCGAGATTGAACAGTTAGTGATCCCTCAAAATTTCGTTCGGAAAGCGATTCAAGATTTCCATGACACGCCGATGGCTGCACACCCAGGACGCCAGAAGACCCTTCAGCTACTGAAGTCGAGGTTTTTCTGGCCCAGCATGAAGAAAGATGTGGAAGAATATATCATATCTTGTGAGCCGTGTAACCGTAGAAAAACTTCTCCCCATCAAAAGAAAGTGCCGTTGCAATACTTTACTCCTTGCCTAAAACCATGGGAAATAACCTCTATGGACATTGTTGGTCCATTGCCAGTCACGTCGAAGGGAAACCGCTACCTCCTCACTTTCCAAGATCACTTTACAAAATATGCAGAAGCCATTCCAATACCGAACCAGCGCGCCGAAACAGTCGCGCGAGCGTTATCGGAAAACATTGTTGCTAGACATGGGTCACCCGAGAAACTGTTAACAGACAGAGGAGCAAATTTTGTATCACAGTTGTTCAAAGACGTCTGTAAGATCTTAGGTATCAAGAAAATCCATACTGCAGGTTATGCGCCGTCCACCAACGGGCAAATCGAAAGGCTTCACCGGGATCTCAAGGATATGTTGTCGTATTACATAAATGAAGATCAGAAGGATTGGGACCAATGGGTGCCCTACGTTATGATGGCCTATCGTGGAAGAACACATTCCTCAACCGGACATACGCCATTTTTCTTGCTGCACGGAAGAGAGCAAACCTTACCAACGGACAGCTTTATTAGGAGTTCGAGGGTTCGTTATGATTACGACCAGAACTATGCTTCTGAACTCAAGGCAAGACTCAATAGAGTTTATAAAACGGTATATGACAATATAGACAAAGCAAAAGCTACACGGATTAGGACATACAACAAGAAAACCAAGGAACGAGAGTATCAAGTGGGCGACCTCGTATATGTCAAGGACATGACCTCGAAACTAGGTCTTTCGAAGAAGTTGTCTCAACCATGGATGGGGCCTTATCAGATCCAAAAAGTTATGGGACCTGTTACTTATAAGGTCAAGAAAGTAGGTGGAAGGAAGGAATATACTGTCCACGCAAACAGATTAAAAATGTTTATAACTCGTGACCATGACCTACCTTTAGAGCAAGATGCTTCGACCGAAGAAACTGAAACCGAGCCATCTGAGACTGACCTCGATGAAGAGAAGGAAGAAAGTGAAGCTGAAGAGGATGAAGCCGAAGTAAACAATAGAGTCATATTGCCTGATTGGATTGAGCTTGACAGAGCTGCATTAGGGAAATTACCGAGAGAGGGACCGGCACCATTGGCGAAACGTAGATCCCTGTCTTACTCAGAAGCTGAGGATAGCGTGAGACCAAAACGAAATCGTAGACCTCCCGAGAGGTATCGACCTTAAAAGCTCCAGAGAAATCGCACCGCCGAATGGCCCTGCAGCCTGGGGACTCCTCACCTTATTAGAGTGACTCGTATTCCTCCTTTTTCTTATCTAATTTTTTTATTATTTTAATATATCTATATATGTACATAAATGCTCTTACAACTGTAGATGTGGGTTGTTCCCTTTCACGAGTGTGAGCACGGGTCGAGAGTAAAACGAATTCAAAAGTACTCCGCAAGTGCGTAGATTGTACATAAATGTTTTTATTTCATAGCCGGGGTTGTTGCTATAGATGACGGAAAGAATTGTTACGTGTCGGTATAATTATATAGTTATATAAATTGAGAATCTGTGTTCTAACACTGCTTGTCTGTTAAGGGGTAGATCGAGTAGACGTTCGGACGATACCATTGTAAATACTCTCCTTGTCAATTGACAAAAGTGGCTTCTACTCTATACTTAATGCAGAGGAAGAGAAGAGACGCTCGAAAATGGAAAGGTTGCGGTTCTCCATCGCATTCCTGCTGGTGTGCTCTCGTTTACCAGTTCTACAAGCCAGGACGATAGCCTACGACTGTGAAGACGCCGCCACAGAAGTCTCAACAATCTCGCTGCGCGAGGTAGCACCCTGTCCCCGACCTGAAACGACCTACACAACGAAGCAGACTCAAGTGACCATATTGCAACGCGATGAACTAAAGTATCAGAGGGTATGGACATGCCTGATCGAGGTAGTGCGCGTGATTTCGTATTGTGGTATGCACAGCCACAGCTCCATGGTTTCGGGTGGACTCTCGAACTATGTGCACCGCGTAGGAGCAGACGAGTGCAGATTGATCCACCGCGACAAAACTCTTAGACTGTTCGCGAATACGATTGGTGACATCCGCGAAAACTCTACTACCACGGCATCAATAACGCTTCTAGGACAATTAGACTCAGACGGTACGTGTGCCGGTACGATGTATCAAGAGAATGGACAAACGTGGAAAAACGTCGTGATAACCGCCGCGGTAACGGTTCGCCTCCGCGACTTTCAGACAATAGTGAAGTTGGACGAAAACGAGATTGTACTCGACAAAGGAGTAACGTGTCCGTTCTTAACGGGTTACTGTTTCGACGCGGAAATCGGAGAAGCCGTGTGGAGCACCGACCAACCAGTCTCGTGCGTAGGGCACTTGGCGCCCCTCTTCGAAGGACAGGCCCAAGAAATTTCCAGCAAGCAGTCCGAACAGGTCCTCCTAGCAGTAACAGCAAAGTCTCATCTCTTTGCGTTGACTTATGTGAAGAGAGGGATCATATGCGACCAAGAAGTATGGTTCACAGAACACCCCAGAATTGTAATAGCACAAGGTTCACACAACTGGAAAGCTGATGAAGTCGTCCAACAAGACGTCGACCTAATGTCCTATGTCAACAGTAAGTTCCTTTATGTTGAGCAAGCCTTCAAACGAGATATAGACCAACTTTATGTGGACGCCATACATAGACGATGTCTACTTCACCGAGAAATCCTGAGAAACCGGCTGATGATGGCGCCTTTCATACCCCATGTGTTAGGGCAGTTAGTACAAGAACAAGAAGGGTACGTAGGACGAGTTCTTGGAGAAGTCCTTTATATCTTAAAATGCGCACCAGTTTCCGTAAGCCTTCGACGTACCGATCGATGCTACAATGAATTACCAATTGAAGTAAACAACAAGTCAATGTTTATGGCCCCGATCACCAGAATCATCCAAGCAACCGCGGAAGAAGTTGACTGCAGTGCGATCACCCCTCCTTTGTACCTAATCAACAACGAGTGGATAGGTCTGACGCCGCACCCTACCATGAAGCACGCTCCGAAACAGCTAGAAGTTGATGAAAAGCAACGGTTAAATCTCACGCCCATCGAACCTCTAGGCACACTAGGCCTCTACACACAAAATGAAGTCGAAAAAGTGCAGAAGCTTTTGACCTTCGGCGCGGAAAGACGAGCAGCCGAGAATATCATCACCCGACGAGTATTGGGAATGGATACCCACGGACAAGGCATCTCACCAATATTATTGTTCAATGAAGAAGAAATGAAGAACCTCGCCGAATCGACGATTCGCCAGATGTGGGGTTGGTTCTCCGAGCTAGGATTGTTCGTGAGCGGAATTATTGGATTCTACGTAGTCTTTCGACTAATTAAGTACTGCATAGAAGTGGTCATAAACGGTGTCCAAATTTACCGGACCATTGGAGGCGGATTCCATATGTTGGCCATGTTTTGGAATACCCTATCCATGTGGCTACTGCAACGACCAGAACGTAGACAACGACGCCGTGAAGGTGATGAAGAAGCAGAATTCCCCGACGACCAGGTTGCCGAGACATCCGACTACACGAGTCGCCTAGCACCGCACTCCAGCCTACCAGTCCTAGCGCCAACACCTCAACAGAGAGACCTAAACAAGTCTGCGCCACACCTAATGCCAGCAAGCTCCTCCAGCCACTGGACAGATGAACAGGGCCCACTGTAAGCGTTGTGTAGTGTCGAAACAAAATGGTCATTTTCGCGAGTGAGTGGTTAATTGAGGGATAAGCGCCAATTACAATTGTCAGGGGAGTATCGAAAAATTCGAGCCATGTGGCTACAAATTTTTTCTAAGGGGGAAGTGTTGTAACACCCCGTAGGGCTGTTTTTTTTTGTATAAATTTTGTTTTATAGGTTAGATTAAGCCAGTTGTCCCTTGGAAATAATCAATAATATCGAGCGGTTAAGCGATTTAGTAAAGGATTTATTATTTAGATTGAATTTTAAGAAATATTAAAAAGAGTCAGGCGCCAGTCAGTCGCAATTTAATATCGCCTAGAAAAACTTGCACAAAGTCACGTACGGGTCTATTGTTTCGCCATACATTGTAATTACGCTGAATTGAAGAAAAGTCATTGTTACCGTCAAAATTGCTGACTAAATTCGCGTAATAGAGGGCGCCACGTACCGGGTGGAATTGAAATAGAGTGCGCCACATACCGGGTACGTTAAGAAGAAAATGGGAGTGGTTAAATAATTGCACCAATTAGATTTAAATAATTTTGAAAATCTTCACGAGTCTCCGTGAAGAAAAGAATTTTAAAAGGAGTCTTCTGGGGAGATTCGTCGCGTTTGGACGCGTCTGCCTCGCGTTTTAATATTGAGTTGAGTTAAGTTAGAGTAATTTTGGGTTCAATTTGAGTTGAGTACTAGGGAGTACTTGTTTTTTTGAACGTGTCCAGAAGACCGAGAGAGTCCCGTAAATTCGTCGCCGTACTTTCGCGTGTCGTTGTTTTGTTGTTCGCCGTAGGATAAACTGCGTTGTAAAGTCGGTTGAATAAGTCGGTAATTATTCATATAGGTACGTGAGTTTTTCGAGAGTGACGCGTGGGGCCATAAGTCGCCCGGATCGTTTTAGGCGCCTTTCTGCGACGGCGAGACGTCCTGACTCTCAATTGGAGTTCCGGTAAGTCGAACTTTGTCGACTCTTGAGTATATTGCCTGTCACCGGCCTTTGCCTATGTTCACCCCCTCACATTTTGTTCGCTAAGGGACAACTGCATAGTTTATTTCCTGATTTAGTAAGTTAAAGGGCACTTGCTTGATTGATTGTTGTTTTTTTGTAGTTCCTCGTTTGCGTTCAGACATTTCAATTTATTTTCCGTCTTATTCAGGTCATTGTTTTTAAATTGTATCAAAAAAAAAATTTTACATACTACGCTCGAGTTTTGTATTATTTTTTTTTTGCTCTGTGGTAATTTTCTCCTTTCACTTTTGTATTTGCCTTTTTTTTGTTTAATTATATACCTTACACGAATACTTCGAATTTCTTTTATAAATTCCCGAAAACGTAATTCCCTTACGAGTAAAGTAGGCGTGTGTAAGCCCTACTACCTGTGTCTCCTTAGAATAAGCCAAGGCCGGCTCGGACATATTTTATTGAGGGTTGTTGTAGTGGATCAACCCCCCTGATATCTCCCAACCCCTCGGAGATTCAGGAAAACTTGAGTCAGAAGACTCAAGAATCCATTACTGGTGGCAGCGAAAAGTATACGAACACCAGCGGGTAACACTGGGCCGCACCGATCGATTTAAATCAGTACCATTGTCAGTTTTATCTAAGTTTATAGTTCCGGTACGGCCCCAGCTCGTTACAGTATTATTGGCAGCGTTCATCAGAACCAATCTCTGAGTAATCGTTTTATGATTTTTCTGGTGAACGACGTATAAATCCCGATTAGTTATCATATGATTAGTAATCGACTAATCACTTCTGAAGTGTGATTACTGATTGTTGGACCACAAAACGAGAAAATAACATAAATCATTTGAAATATGTTTTGAAACATGAAATTAAATTGAAAACGGTGGTTTCAATTTGAAGGGTTTGAGGTTAACTAATAACGAATCCTTGCATAACTTGGATTGTTTTGTAAATTTATTTATTATTCGTAGAGCCTGTATCGTCGGTATATTTTCAATTAATGATGGAAACTACTTAAACAACATGCGAGTTCCAGAACGTATTACATACAATAAGTGGCAGTGTAGATTTACATCGTCGCCTAGAAACTGGTAGGTTGTGTGAATTGAGAATTTTACTTTGATACTTTCGATTGTGAAAATATACAATTTTCTCATATGTATATATCCTGTTACCACCTATAATTACTTTTTTAGATCCCAAGTTTTTCCAAGAGTACATTGAACAAAATGAAAATTCTTTGAAGATTGCAGGCATAGTCGAAAATCCGGAATCTTCTCTGGAAGTGTCGAAAGAAAATGAAGGGGGTAAATTTAACAATATTATAGTGCGTCTAAATCAAATTACTACGGACATAAGGTGAGTAAGTGCACTTACTCTTTTTTCCGTTTTTTCGCGATTTGTTGTTGGAAGTGTTATATTGCTGCGTTAGCTATGGGAAATATAAAGCTACAGCGTAAAAAATCCTTTCCCAGTAAGTCGAAATTTAAATCAAGACGGCGCAAGATAAGGAATCGTCCAGATTCAAAGACAGTGACACTTATAAGTGATAGTGAAAAGTGCAACAAGGGAAATCCAAGGTAAGTAGACAATTTTTTGTTTTAAAACGTTGCCAAAAAAAAAATGAAAGTGCACTACTTTAGCGTCACTCGTTCGTTACCTATATATTATATGTTATCAATACTAAATATTATATGGGTACCTACCACCGCTACCTAAGTATATTTTTTTTGGTCTAGTTTGGTTTGTATTAATTGTACTGTGAAATAGGATGGTAAAAGCCGATATATTCGAACATTTCCTCTAACGTTTATTTGCGTTTAAAAAAATGTAAACCTCTTAACCTCTTGAACCATGAACCTCTTGAACCATGAACCTCTTATAATTTTTTTATACGCATTTCATTTTAGAACACCGGAAATAATTGACATTGACATGCCTGTCAATAATACCAATATATCCGAAGATATTAGTAGTATTCCCTCAACTTCTCAAAGGTAATGAAGTAATGCCGTGGGCAGCCGCAGTGATATTATTTTTTGTTGTTATCTAAGAATTTTTATAGGCCATCCATAGAAGTTCAAGTAGAAGGTGGAAGAATTATTGATGTGGCCTATTTATTTAGGCAAATAGTTGCACTCAACAAGCACGATCCTTTCGAGTGTAACTTCAGTGACATGTTTGCAATGAAAGAATACAGACAAGGCCTACAAACAAAAATTCAATTTTTTTGTCGCATGTGCAATAAGGAAGAGACCATTTCTTTAGTTTCAGAAGACAATGAAACAATGGGCATTAATGATGCTATAACGTTATCCAGTATTTGTACTGGTATTGGATATTCCAATTTGAATGAGATATTTTCTGTCATAAATATTCCATTTATGAGCACTACAACCTACTAACGGTCCCATCAGAATGTAGCTCAACGTATCGAAGGTACTGCTTGGCAAGAAATGCGAAAAGCTGGGGAAGAAGAAGCAACTTTAGCTAAGGAATGTGGAAAAGTTGACGACGATGGTTTACCCTTAATTTCCGTAATTGGTGATGGAGCTTGGAGTAAACGCTCTTATTCCGTTAATTACAATGCCTCTTCTGGAGTTGTAAATTTTTGCATGACTTTTATTGAACTAAAAATCAATTACGTACCTATTTATATTTTCATGAAAAAATCTATGTATTTTTTAAAGCCTTGCAACACCGAAACTAAGTAATTGTAGTTGTGTACTTAATTGTTTCGATGTCAATGTATAAATTCGTTACCTATTATTTTATTGATCCGATTTCAAATTTTGATAAGCTTGTATAATTGGCACCAGGACCAAAAAAAATCTTTTCCTGGGTATACACAAATATAGTTCCATTTGTGCACATGTGGAGGCCATGGACAAACAAGTTTAGGAACACCAGTGTTTTCGCAATTGGACGGATACGTCGACAAGTATGGAAGCAGATATCATTGTAGATGGTTTCAAGAAAAGTGTAGAAATGCATTCTCTTAAATATTTCTAATTGATCGGGGATGGAGATAGTAGCGTTTACCGTAAATTGATTGAAGCGAGACCATACGGAAATCTACGAATTCAAAAAATTGAATGTTGAAATCATCTTCTGCGCAAATTCGTGACGAAAATACGCGACATATGTAGTTAGTTTAATGATTTTAGAATGTAACAGGTATCTAAATGTCTCATTAAATTACCCTTTGTTTGTAGGAAGAAAGACAAGCAATATGAAAAATGTGCGAGTACCAGTCGGGTTGCGACAAATTGTTCAAAGAAATATAAAAAGGATCAGAATGGCAATTGGCACGGCAATTAATCATAGAATTAATGAAGAGTGCTCTTTTGAAGAAAAAGTACAACATTTATGCCTGGACATCAAAAATATGCCGTCTCACGTGTTCGGAGAACACAAACGCTGCTCGGAAATTGGATATTTCCCGTGTGATACAAAAAGCAGCAAGATCAATTTTATACCAGCCACGGTAGAATGTGGTCTGCTGGATGTCATTACCATTGCTCTTCATCGTCTCACTGTACATTCGAACAGCCTTATCACCAACATGAGTACCAATGTTGGTGAGCAATACAATTCCTTTGTTTGCAAATTTGTTGGTGGTAAGGGATAAATATTACCCAACATTAAACAAGGAAAACATTCCTGTATTACACGGGAAAATATTCCCGTAAATTACAGACATTAAAAGAACTGGAAAAAAGGCGACCAAGGAAACCCAAAAGACTTCTTAAGGAATGCACGACCGATCAGGACTACGGTCCAAAATCTAATCCAGAGCCAGATCTACCCGAAGATGAATATGCAGTAAAGAAACAAGAATATCCAAACAAAAACATTGCCGAGATAGAACGAAAAACGAGAGGACAAAGTAGCAATACTTTATGGCTGCAAGAACGTCACAATAGGTTGACTGCTTCGCACTTTGGTGGTGTGTAAAGCACGAAAATCAACACCTGCTAAAAATAAAGTCAAAGCAATTTTGTATTCTACCTTCATGGGCAATACAGCTACAAGTACGGTATCGAACATGAAGTAAAGGCCATCGAAAAATTCGAAGAGGAATTTGGATTGAAGGTGATTTTGAGGAAAAAACTTTATTACTTGAACAAGGTATGTAACATATTACAGACGTACTAATAATTTCTTGTTTTAGGTATGTCCTTCTGGATTTTTCATAGAAAAGGAGCATTGTTTCCTTGGGGCTAGCCCTGATGGTTTAGTCAGAAAAGACGCCATCTTAGAAATTAAATGTCCTATAAAATTAAAAAGCATTTCACCTTTGGAGGGCATAAAAACAAAGATGATGAATTGTTGCTATATTGAAGAAGGAAAGATGAAATTAAAAAGGACACATAAGTACTATTACCAAATTCAAGGGCAACTAAAAATAACTGGACGGAAGGTCTGCTACTTTACTGTTTGGTCGCCGGTATCGCAGTTGAAGAGGTAAAAAATACATTATATTTCGTACCTACACGCCCTTCACTACAAATATATAGGTACTTGTTTTTAAACTTTACATCAATTGTGAGTTAACCTGCACTGTTTTATATATTATAGTATTAAAAATAAAGAGTGAGTAGTTCTATTTACTATTGCCCATTAAATTATCAAATTTAAAATAAAAAGGTTGATGTTAAAATCATTAATTCGATTTAACACTTGTCATACATTAAAAAAGATGACCAATTTTGGGAAACATTTATGGAGAAGAAATTAATTTCCTTTTACGAAAAATGCTTGTTACCGGAAATAATAGAACCAAGGTTCGCAAGACATATGGATATAAGAGACCCCCAGTGGCAGTAACACTTTTGAAATGCATGAATACTCTGTAGGTATTACTAGTAAGCCCTTAATTATTTGCTCTTAGGGGAAAATTTTTTAAACTAATTGTTCTATTTTTAATTTTTATCAGATGATCCGGATTCTTCAGGAGTTCCTTTTCTTATGGATTCCATGTCAGAGAGAATGGATAAAGGTGGTTAACATAGGGCTGCTTTAGAGATTTAACGTGACGATTTCGTCAATGACAAATCCCTGAAATGGCAAACCTTCCACTCGTTTACAAAAAGGTAACGCGCCAAGGCAAATACCTCTACTGGGTGGTGTGGAAAGGTTGCCATTTTTTGTTTCGTCTATTTCAGGCACAGATTTCAGGTGTCAAAACTGTGCTCAAGGAGGCCTCTTGACCAATAATATCAACACATACAGAAAACCCCATCTCGATCCGTCTTAGTGTTAAAATTTCCGAGGTTAAATGCTTCATTGCCTCGTCTATAAATCTAAATGAGTGATTTTGTTCTAAAATACCCCGGCCCGGCTCATATACGGTGCTACTGACGCTACTGCATCGAGGCTACTCCTTCTTCTTCTTCTTACACACACGTGTATTTTATTCGTATATAACAGAGGAGGAGAAAATGTAGAGACAAAATCAAAGTCATTTAGGGAACGTCGTATATTAATTTTATGAGCTCGTATAACGCAGCGATAGAGGGGCCTTAAGTTAACCAGTACAATTTCACCCTTTCTGTACGACACTCGACCAGATTGTTTCCAGCCATATATTGCTTTATTAGTTTTAATACACTGTTTTGATTATTAGAATTTGTACTACCCAAACCTTCTGGTATTTCAATGAATACATTCTCCTCTAGTTCTCCATTTAAAAAGGCAGTGACAACGTCTAAATGACAAGTTTCTAAATTAAGTTGAACAGATAAGGCTAACAATAATCTTAGTGATGAATGCCTGACTACCGGGAAGAAAAGTTTCATCGAAGTCAATACCTGGTTTTTGGCTGAAACTTTTAGCGACTAATCTTGCTCAAGTAACATTACCATCGTTGTTTAACTTGGTTTTAAATACCCACTTACACTTCACAGGAGTATGGCCCTCCGGGAGGTCAACAACATCCCACGCACCGTTCTCCGTGAAACTGGTCATCTCATTGGTCATGGCATTTATCCAATGATGACGGTTGGGTCGTGACAGCGCTTTTTTCATAGACAATGGATCTTCCACTCCCACTGCAGCTGACAACCCTGGTGGTTCAGCAGTGAAGTATATCACGAAGTCATCAAAGGTCTTTACCTTCCTCTCTCTCTTAGATCTGAGATGTTCTCTGGAATATCGCCAAGTCTGGCAACTTCATCAGCATCTGGAACATAGCTTTCGTCGCTCAAGTCACTTTGTCTTGATATTTCCTCGTCTGTGTCCCACTCAAACTGTAGGGTTGAGTCGTTAGAACTGCTGTCAGTTGAAATAGTGATTTCCGCTTGACTTATTAGACTCTCTTGACCGATTCCTTCCGTAGAGAATTTTATGACTTGTTTCACATCCTTTTCTTGAATATGGACGTCTCGGCTGATAGTTATCTGCTTCGTCCTTGGGTTGTACAATCTGTATCCCTTGGTTGTGTCAGAAAATCCGACCAAGATTAGTTTTTCGGATTTTTTGTCCTTTTGAGGAGACAAAGAGACAAATTGTTTGCAACGACGATTTCCTTAAGCATCGGTTCTCTTTGATTTAATAGCCAGGCTTGCTTGCACGTTAAGTGAATGTTCGCCGCTGAGTCTAGGTACCATTCCTTATTGTTAAACTGTGTGCTTAAGAAATCGACATTAAAGGCACATTTGCTTTGTTTATCTTCATTGCTTTTGTTTGATTTTTGAGTGGTTTGTGGACACTTCAACATGTAATGACCTGCTTGCCTACATTTATAGCAAATAAATGATTTCACTTTTGCCTTTATTAGTGGATGCATTTCAATGCTCTTGATATCGGCTTGAGTTATTGTTTACCTTCTGTCGAGGTTGATGTTTCTGAAGATTGTTCGGTCTGTTAGCGAACGCGCCACCAGTCGAATTGACATGCATGCTGCCATCTGGTGGTATATCAAGTAACTTCGACTTTATATAGTCAGCAGTGATGTCGATTCCACCGTGTTCCAAAGCCATCACCATCTAGACCAGTGGTTCCCAAACTGGGGGGCGCGCCCCCTGGGGGGGGGGGGGCGTGGAGAAAGTCCAGGGGGGGCGTGACACCCAAATGAAATAAATAAAAAAAATTTCAAAAATAATTTCCTCAGATTTTTGAAATAGAGTCTTTCCAAGTTTTCAAAATTGTTTTTGTAATGTTTCAATTTCCACGTTTTCTTTTTACCAATTTCCACGCTTCCACATAAAGAATATTCAGAATATGCGAGTGTCCCCCCACCCCTACCACGCCCACCCCCACCGCATCTTCAATCCAATGTAAATAACCTTGCAGTGCTTGCTTGTGTTGTAACCAGTGCGGCCAGAACGCGCGTAGCCGGTACCCTCTCCATCGCACTCACGAACCGAGCCGATCGGAAAATCGAGGAGAAATATTTCCCCCGCCAAGCGACGTGGAGACGTCACACTCACAATTGTTACCGCTACCGCGTGTCCCAATTAATTTCAAGAGTCCGAGCGTAGCCATAAAATTACTGTTTGCAAGGGAAAAATTCTGCGTTTATAACATATATAGTTGTTGTTAATTGTTAAGCCTTTTTTAGCAACGCAGAATTTTTCCCGTGCAAACAGTAATTTTTCGACTACGCTCGGACTCTTGAAATTAATTGAGACACGCGGTAATAGTTGTGAGTGTGACCTCTCTACGTCGCTTGGCGGGGGAAACATTTCTCCTCGGTTTTGCGATCGGCTCGGTCAGTCAGCGTGTTTGCTGTATTGTGGGTGTTCTGTAATTGCTGCGACGTTTGAATTGGAATAATTGTTTTTGTGTTGTGTGAGTTCTATGTGAAGCTGAATCAGAGAAGATGAACACGGCAAAGAAACGGAAGTATATTGACGATTATATTCAATATGGGTTTGTTTCCTTGCTTAAAGATAATGCTGATCACCCTCAGTGCGTTATTTGCTATGAGGTATTAAGCAATGACGCGATGAGGCCTAATCGTCTTCTGAGACATTTGTCAACCAAACATGCCTCTTTAAAGGACAAACCTAAAGAGTTTTTCGCTGCAAAATCTAAGAATTTAAAGCGCATGAAGTTAGATAGCACTGGATCTGCAGCTCAGTCATCTCTAAAAGTGCTTGAAGCTTCTTATGAATTATCTCTTATTATTGCCAAGGAAAAGAAAAGTCACACTATTGGTGAAACGCTTGTTAAACCGTGCCTTTTAAAAGCAGCCGATGCTGTCCTTGGAACTGATAGTAGGCAAAAGCTATCACAAATACCACTTTCAAACAACACCGTAAAACGCCGCATTGATGATATGGCCGAGGACATTAAAAACCAGGTGGTTGATGCAATAAAAAAATCCCCGTTTTTTGCTATCCAGCTTGACGAGAGTACAGACATAGCACAATGCTCTCATTTGATTGTATATGTTCGTTACATTGAAAATGAAAGAATGAAGGATGAACTGATGTTTTCTACTGAGCTGTTGACCACTACTAAAGCTGTAGATGTGATGGAAGCAGTATCAGACTTTTTTAAGAAACACGAACTTTCTTGGCAAAAACTTATTGGTGTATGCACAGATGGTGCTCCTTCAATGCTGGGTTCTCGTTCAGGCTTTGTGCAGTTGGTCAAAGAGAAGAATGCTGATGTGGTTGGGATTCATTGTTTTATTCACCGCCAAGCCTTGGCAGCAAAAACTCTTCCTAACGAACTCAATGCTGTTTTAAAGCTTTGTATTAAAGTAGTCAACTACGTTAAGAACAGTGCATTAAATACTCGACTGTTTAAAATTCTGTGTGAAGATTTAGGAAGTGATCACAAAATGCTGCTATTTCATACAGAAGTACGATGGCTATCAAAAGGCAATATGTTGGGAAGACTATTTGAACTCCGTGATGAAGTGATAACGTTTTTGGCACAGCAGAACCAAAACGAGCTTAGTGCAGAGTTCAAAAAACCCTGTAACCAAGTGATTTTGGCCTATTTATCAGACTTTTTTGACACGTTAAATAACCTAAACTTGAGACTGCAAGGTGCAGACTCAAATATAGTAACACATCGGGATGCCATCAAGATGTACGTTGAGAAACTACAACTTTGGATACGTAAAGTGTCAATGAACCCCAGCAACTATTCAAGTTTCAGCAAAGTAGTGTCAGTCTCAGAAGAAGTATGTTTTGAGGACGTTTTTGAAGGACCGCTTTTGAAAAACTTAATAATTGACCATTTGAAGAACCTCAAGGAGGAGTTCAGCAGGTACTTTCCTAACTTGTCAGAGGAGTTTTACAAACTATCAACCGACCCGTTCAACATGGACATACAGTTGCTGCCAGAAGAGTTGCAAGAGGAGGGAATAGAAATAAAAAATGACTCTGCTGCAAGATACGATTTTGACAAAATGGACAAGGCCTCATTTTGGTTGAAGTACTTAAAAGTTTACCCCAGTGTTTCAGAGAAAGCTGTTCGGATGTACTTGCCTTTTTCAACAACATACATGTGCGAAAAAGCGTTTTCAACTCTTGTGGCGATCAAAACCAAGTACCGCAACAAACTTGATGTCGAAAGTGACCTTCGCTGTGCTTTGTCTGAAACTCAACCCAGGATCTGTCAACTTATCCAGAACATGCAAGCGCACCCATCTCACTAAATTACATTTTATGTTTTGTTTTTGTAAGTAGGTAGGCCTATTGTTTCACCTTCCTTAAATTAAAAATGTATCTGTGTTACAATGTTGAATTTTGTATCAGTAATTATATTCGTTTTTCATGTAATACTTGTTTTAATTTTCACCATACGTAAAATTATTGAATCTTACCATTCTGCGTTAACGCATTCAACATTGATCGAAAAATCTACCTACTCACCGTATCAAGTAGGCACATACTTGTACAAGTAGGAGTTGGTATGTACGGCACCGTGGAAATAGGGTATTGCAAAATGGAAAGCTGATATGTGTAGGGGGGCGTGGGGGGTTTCCAAATAACCAGAGGGGGGCGTGGTACAAAAAAGTTTGGGAACCCCTGATCTAGACCAACTAGCAGAGATTTTTTGGTGCAATAAAAAAATAGGTTGCAAAGTATGCAAGGTGTTAAAGTATGATTCGTAGATGAAAAGGGATAATACCATACCCACGAATTATTGTTTATAACAAAATGGCAGCCAAAAAAACATAAAATATTGCAAGAAAATGTTTTTTCTGTTTCTAGCAGAAACTATAGGAGATATCGTTTTGACTACAATGCAAAAGTTGTAGAGAATATAAAAACCTTTGAAGTAAGTCCTACCGCAACTTTTTCGTCGAGAAAACACGAAAAAACTAAAAAAATAAGCGTTTTTCGAAAATTCGTAGCTCCTACAAATATGTACTTACAGCAAGCGCTCTTCGGGGAAATAGTAGCTGTTGATATGCTTATTAAACAGGTAAAAATCTGTACAATATGGGATGTATAGTTTGGCAAATATTCCCAACTCATTTTTTTTCAGCCGATTTTTCACTTGCTCATTCTTGCTCGTACGGAGGTCCGATCGTAATTTTGAAAACTGTTTTAGAAACTTCAAAATTTTAGCTACATTCTAGCTATTGGTTACAAAGCCGGTAAAATGGTCTAAACCGCATTCGAAGATTGAGGTTTAGCCGCTACTAGAAAAAGGTCGATTTTTAAGAGAAACTCTTTTATTTATTCATTTATTGAAGAGCTATTGGGGACTTTTTTCAAATTGTCTGCTGTGATATATGGCGTTATCAATAACTATTACGTTATTTGCAGTTATGTTTGTTAGTAGCTCACCAAACCATGTTTTAACAATATTGCTATTCATGTCTTGGTGATAGTCAAGACAACAGTTTTTAATATTTTTTGCGATTAATAGCATAGGATTCGGAACCCATCCGTTACTTCCACCGCAATATAATAGTCCAATTCGTTTTCCCCCTCCCGGGAGGGGGGGGGGGGTTTGCACTGCATTTAATATACATTTTTTAAATCTAAAACCAGTATTTTTTCAAAAAATCTCCACACCGCTGTTTTGTTGCAATTTATTTCATTTTCCGGGAGAAGTGAAACTACCTGCGACACAGTAGGAAAGGTACTTTCTCTCCACAAACTACACTATTTCCCTCACCATATGCTGCAGTCTATCTAAGAGTTGGCGAGATTTTCTGGCGTCGCTACGAATTTTTCTTTTTGACGCTCCTACCTTAATTACTCGGTAAATGGTGACACGAGATCTCATAGTCAGTCTTGCAGTTTCTAAAACTGCTTCAGTGGTCTTCAACCTTTTGTTCAACAGACCTAGAAGAAAACAAATACAATTTTTAGATCAGAAAATAGATGCTTTATCATAAACATATATTGCTCGCAAAAATTTTTAAAATTGGTAAACAATGAAAAATGAAATGTCTTTCACTCACCGTAGTAGATATTTAA
Source organism: Cryptocephalus moraei (assembly GCA_946251905.1). Classification (NCBI taxonomy): domain Eukaryota; kingdom Metazoa; phylum Arthropoda; class Insecta; order Coleoptera; family Chrysomelidae; genus Cryptocephalus; species Cryptocephalus moraei. The sequence goes on from OX276459.1 coordinate 13,780,498, forward strand.
AATCATTTCTTTTTCTTCTTTCTGCGTATGGCGTCTAGGCCTTTGCGATGCAGGTTCAATGACGTCAACTTCTTCCAATTCTTCGTCATCAGAGTCTTCTTCTTCACCTGACTCCACGTTTTCATCTACCACCATTTCTCTCTCTCTCTCTCTCTCTCTCTCTCTCTCTCTCTCTCTCAAATAAATCGCGACGGACTATACTTGTAAATTATTTCAACCCATGTCTGACTACAGCGCAAACAGTAACTTCTAATACTGTTAACTTTTGAATAATATAAAAAATGTGATTTTTTAAACTACTACCGGAACATGCAGCCTTTGTCAAAATATATCCCATGGTTGATTCCACTTTGCTCTAATTCCCCTTATCATGAATACTGTCGCAGTAGTAGCAGGCAAAAAACGTTTGACTCTTCCGTTGTCCTCAAAACCAACAATTTTATCCGTTGAAATCTTAAGAAACAAGTGAGTTTTTATAGACATTTCATCAACACATAGAACGCAGAGTTTGTCGTCGACAATGTGATTTGTAACTCTTAATTGAAGTAACTGAAATAAATTTTTATTTCCAAAACCCGCATTAATTGAAACGGTGTTAATTAATTTTAAAAATGTGGTCTGGTTAGGCAAAGCAAATATTCGCATCAAAATTTTTTGATATAATTGTTGACCCGCGAGATATATTAGTAGACAGAAGTTATTCATTTCAGAGGACTACCTACGTCTTTTTGGGTGTTTCTTACCTTAAGTCACTTGACATGTGATAAAATTACTAACGTCCCTAGAAGTACACAATTTTTCAATCGTTAATTGAAATTGTTCTAGAGTTATTTTGCTCAAAATATCCTCGGATTCTGAAGATGCTGCTTGTTTAAACTTCTCCAGTTGTTTCTTTAAAAAGTTGTTTTCGTGCTGCGGTAGCTGAACAGTGCTTCTCAGTTTAATTTTACTTGGTGTACCTGCTAATAGCCCTTTGCATGTCGGTGACGTCCAAGGCTAAAAGTTCGGAATAAAAACCTGGAACTTCAAAACGTAAGTTGTATAATTGTAAAGTGGAAGTTCTTTTAAAAAAATTCGACTGTATTCTACGTCCTGAGTGTTAAGATATAAATTCACAAAAAAACCTTACCTGAAAGAACGTTCTCCCAAATTTTAATCCTCAAACTTGAGGCGATGAAGCAGTGCAATCGGCTATTGGCACCTCTTGGGGAATGGTGCTTTTCGAGGGTCCTTCAACGGATGGAAATATAGTCGGGACCGCTGTTGGCACCAGTCGATTAGTGAAATTGGAGAGAAACATATTTCTCTCAAAATGATTTCCACATAATCGATGAGTTGCGTGTATTTTATTGGAGATTTTTGACAGAAGGTCATCTCTCCCACAAGCAGTTAGCCATATTGTTGCTCTGCAATTAATTATTAGAAATAATATACAATATTGTTTAAAATTTTGATTGAATATAGATGTCTGTTTAATGTACTACGTATGTATCGCGTATATAACCTTTTTTTTTCCTTGATTTTTTATAAAATTCATCAAAATTGCATATTCACAATACGCATATTCAACACGACCAATTTCTCATATATTATTCTAATTTGTTTTTTCTGTCACGTATGTAAGGTAATTTTGTATTATGTGAGGTCATAACTTCTCACGGGTTTATTAACGCTAATACTATTAAAATAAGTAAATGTTTGAAGCTCAAATAAAATTGACACAAATATAAAAATATTAGGGTAGCACGAATAAAATATGCGAGATAATTTGTCCCTGAGAGATTTGGTATACCCACAGGTAAATCTTCGACAAATCCCCGATAATGCGACCATAGTTACCTTTTAATTTTGTACCTGTGGGTGAGCTGTTTCGAGTCGAGGAAATATTCCTGGAAACTAGTTTATTTAAAATGAAAAATTACCGAGGTGGTGTTTAATGTACTTAAAATGTAGAAATACTGGCAGAATTTTAGGATTCTACCTAAACAAATCGCTATAAAGATAAACGGTTATCGCCCTTAAAACTTGTGTCAGGGAACTGGCAAGTCGTAAATCCCAGACTTTAATTTACTTCCATATTACCAGTTCATTCCATTCAATACATATAAATTCAAATATTATTCAACGTAATTAGGTACTTACCTTCTATTTTTAGACGGAAATCTAAAAAAACTACCGTTAAAGTCCTAATATATGATATTACACCTTTTGCAGCGCAAACAGGTCTGTTCTTTCTCGTTGCCATGATGGAACAATTCAACAATCAACAAAACAAAATTATTAGTCTGAAGAATTGTTACGGTATAATTCTCACTCGCATGGTAGCGACAGAGCAGAAGGCAGCACACCTTTTATTATTATCTGATACTACTTGGAGGATGTGAGGTAAGAGTTTGCCTAACACTCTTCTGCAATACTTTCGGAATAATACCTCGCAGAGTTCAGATTTTATATGAGAAAATTTTGGGGGGAACAATGGACCACAGTGACAAAAGAAGATGATCTAGAACTACACAAAACATGCAAGAATGGAGAGATAGAATCAGAGAGCATGTTTCTTCTTTTCCGTCAGAAATTAGCCATTACAGTCGAAGTAAGACGGAATCTGAATACATATCTCCAGATTTGAGTAGGAGCAAAATGTATAGGGCTTTGGTTGAAAAATACTGTCAAGAATTGCAGCAGAAGCCAGTCTCCAGACAATGGTATAACCAAGTTGTTCTAACGGACTTTCATCTAAGCTTTAGAGTACCCCGTGTAGACACCTGTTCCACATGTGACTCTTTATCCACTAAAGTACGAAATACAGGTGATAATGCAGAGAAAAAATAAGCTCAAATGGCCTTAGATCTTCATCGCAGAAAAGTTGAGTGTGCTACTCAAGCAATGCAAGCAGATGTAAGAAATGTTAGACACTCCGATTTTTATGTTATATCGTAGGATATAGTTAAGTTTGTAGAAAGCGAAAAAAAGTTTTTTAAAAATAGTTTGTTTCACGTTATACAAGATATGAGCTCTCTAGTTAGAGTACCAAACAGAACTGAGTTACAATTTCTAATCGCTATCCCTAAATACTAAACAAACAAATGCCTTATCATTAAGGGTACATTAGCGGTGAAAGGTGTCGGTATCAAGGTGTCTGACTATGGTTACGTAGGTGACCGGATACAATTGTATGCAACAGCAAATTTATGTGCCGCAGCTTACACATTCCGAAATGTATTATTCCAGGCAACTGGCTTGTTACAATTTGGGAATTGTTGATTTAGACAGTGAAAATGTCTGTGAAAAAAATTACCACGAATAAGAAAAATCTAATAGTGTGATCGGATAACTGCGGGGCGCAAAACAAGAACCAGATCCATGTATTTTACATTGTTGGCCAAAGGAATTTTCACCGAAATGTTACAGAAGCTTCCTGTAAAAGGACACGCATTCTTGGCCTGTGACAGAGACTTAGAAATTATTGAAAAGAAAAAAAAAGGGTGTATGTGTATGGTTCCTATGGATGTTGTTCGTACTATTGCAACAGCTAAAGAGAACAATCCCTTCGTTGTAGCAGTTATTGAAGGTTTTCAGGATTGGAGGTCTGTAGCAAAGAACCTTAATACGACAAAACTTAAAATAAGTGAAGCTGCGCAAATAAAATTGTCGACAGATTAGTTTGGAACAGCTGAAGTCTGAAAGTCGCATGGAGCCTTATCGTTTCCTACACAAACTAACATTCTGCGAAAAGGAGTAACTATTGACGACGTTGCAATAATTGAAGTTTATGAACAGCCTACGAGGCATAGTATTCCAGAAGAAAAAGTAGTTCATACTAGAGCCATGCATCCTCACCTCACAAATGAAGTAAAGGAATATTATTCACAGCTTCTGGGCTAGAATGCATCTGAGTATTGTTTGATATTATCGTTTTTTATTGTAACGAACGTGTATAAATAAAGTTACAATGTTCTTCTATAAGACGTTTTATTATGACATTACATCAGATAAGACCTGTGATTTTCTTTGTACTTACACTGTTTTGACTTGAAACCGATCTAGGACGTTTTGACGTGGCCGTTTCGACGCGGCCGTTTCGACGCGGCCGTTTCGACGCGGCCGTTTCGACGTGGCCGTTTCGACGCAGGCCCGTTTTGACGCGAGCCGTTTTGACGCGAGCCGTTTTGACGCGACCCGTTTTGACGCGAAATATTAGAAACGAGCGATACTAGGATTATAGATTTTTTCTTTCATGGAATCCAAACCTAAAATGGCACATTATTTTTTGACTACAATTAGCTTTAATATTACTCTCAATTAAATTTAATTAGTTATGTAACTTAGGGAAATAATTTATCATTTAGGAAATTCGAGGAATAGGGAGAACATATATTAATTATCTATTTGTAATTAGGATATCTTTATTTATATCATATAAATCTATTTAATCCAAATGTTTAAGAGGCCTCTTCACACATGAAAATCGCATTATTGATGTAACTTTTTTAAAAATGAATAGAAACGAATGCGGTTTTCGGTGAAATATTAAGAAGTTGTCCTAGAATTTCGCTTGCCTATGGATTTTTTTCTCGCTTAAAAAAAACCGACCCAAGTACCCTTTAGAAAGGGTTTTAAAAATTTTAGTCGACATAGCGAAAACCTTAGTGATGTAAAACAGGTATATTCCAATTCTCAAAACGAAATACGTAATAATAAGGGAGTATTTCAATTAAGGGAAAGTGCATTCAAAATCATTCGGCAAGTGGAGATCCTTGCGTGGAACGACAGAGTTACGATGCACCGAGCGATATGTTGTGTTTGTCGGAGGCCCATAGTCGGGTAAGAAATCGGTAAATTTTATATTAGAGAGGCATTATGCGACAAGCGTGTCGCTCGCATATTTTGGAACATAGGACAATGTGAAACATGGTAGGTTTTGCTATACCACAGGATACGTGAAACCGTGTTTCACTACATTTTTATGGTCTCAAAGTATTTCAATATAAAAGAGAATAGTACGGAAAATGTTAAATTAAATGTGTTTTTATTCGCTCCCACCGTCATATATATAAAAATAATGTAGCTAATGTAATGTAGCTAGTAATTGATTTTTATTTTAAATTACACACTAGCGTTTTCAACAGTGCCGATGAATAGAGTGGATGAAATGAAGCTGAAACATTATGTAATTTATGGAAATAATAATTTTTATTGCAATGTTTTCCATCAGACATTTTTTTATGGCGCGAAAAATTATTTGTAGGAGCTTATGTCGGCAGAGAAGGGATAGTGTCCTATCCGCCTTCTGATACAATTACGCGTACTAGAAGCAATTAATATGACATTCGGTCATATTTTTTTATTTATTAACAACTAAGCACAAAAAATCAAAATTTCCGCTATTATCACCTATTATTGCAAAAGTTTATATCCACTAATAACTTCAAACTAATCAATATTTGAAACATGAAACAACCATTAAAATGGCGTTTTAGAAAATGTGGATAAAATAAATATCTGTTTTGCTTATAAACTTGCAAAATAAAGAAGAAATAATAATTAATTATGATACTTGAAAGAATTCACTCAAAATTGTGTTCAATGCGCCAAAATATGAGTTTCATTGTACTAGGTACGTGAACCCTCTAAATTTCAGATCGTTCCATCGAATAGCTTAAATTTTATTCCATCTGTTTATCCTTTATCCAAAAACCATTTTTTTACAATAACGCGAGTCAGACAATAATAAAGATACACCAACTGTACACATATCATAAGAAAGAAAGAGAGCTGAACTATCGATATAAATAAAAACACGTAAAAAAATCGTTTTCTATTGCAAAATTATGGTACAAAAATATTAACATCAATAATTGTCAATATTTAAGAATACCTTTTTCCCTACTGCTCGAAAATAATTATTTTTTCATATTCATATTAATTTTTACACGAATTTTAAAAAATGAAATATTGTTCTAGGTCAATTTGGGACAAAGTTAGTATTTCTTTTAAATTCATAATTAATGTGTTTACAAGATATCTAACTAGCGCCATTTTAAAGTCAAAGATTCACAGTTTCACAGATCATCACTTGTCGGAGAGTGTGGAGGGGGAACTTAAAAAATTTATCACAAAATAAGAGAGCGCCTTCCAACTCGATCAATATTTTATATCTTTGTAATTTTATGTAACACAAGACAACATTCATATATTACATAATTGCATAATTGCATAATGGTAAAAAAATAATATTGAAACTTCACTATACAAAATATTAATATTTCATTTCAGTTTTTACAATATTTATTTAACAAATACAAAATGTTTCTATACAAACAAAAGTGTCATATACTTAAAAAAAATCAGTAACATGCAACTTAAGTTTTAATTATTATATATAAAAAATATTACCCAGGAGATAAGTTTTAAGGTTATATTAAATTTTTAAAATAAAAAAATTATAGGAAATTGAAATAGATTAGGTTACTTTTCGTATACAAGTTAATGACAATACATTTTTTATAAAAAGTAGTTATTGATGGAAGTGGAAATAATTTATTCTTAGAATAACGAAAAAAATCAGAGCAAAATATTGATGCTTTGGAGAAAGAAACTATGTTTGTTTAAACAAATTACACTGTTTGTTTATTAAAAAATGATGAACCAATTACTGTATAGTTGTAATGTACTCAAAGAGTACATACCTACCAATTAAAAATTAAATATTAAATTCCGTTAACTCGATCTAAATATGTAGAATTGTGATCGAGTTTGAAGAGGCTTTTCCCTATTTTGATGTCTTCAATTGTTAAGTTGCTCCATCACATTCCACAACTAGTGATGTTTTTTAAAAATGTGATCTTTTGACTAAAATGGCGCTTCTAAGATTTCTTAATAATTACCAACAAATTAAAAAGGAATGCTAACTTTGGCCCAAATTGACCTAGAACAAATTTTCTTTTTTTTTTAAATTCGTTTAAAAATGCCAGCTTTCTGAACATGAAAAAACATTTCTTTTCGACCAATAGGAAAACAGTTACTCTTATAGATTGATAATTAATAATGGTAATATTTTTGTACAATAATTGTGCATTAAAAAAAGGGGATTGTCTTGGGTTTTGCTATTCATATCGATAGTTCAACTCTCTTTCTTTCTTGTGGTATCTGTACAGTCGGTATAACTTTATTATTGTCTAACTTATGTATTTGCAAAAAATGGTCTCTTGGATAAAGAAATGGAATAAAATTTAAACTATTCGATAGATCGATCTGAAATGTAGAGGGTTCACGTAGTATGTTGAGACTCACATTTCCGCCTATTTAACATAGTTTGAAGAGAATTCTGTAAAAATTCATTATTGATTTTTCTTTTTCTTTATTTTGCAACTTTCTAAGCAAAACATATATATATATATATATATATATATATATATATATCAATTTTTATGAAACGCAATTTTAGAGCTTGTTTCAAGTTGCAAATAATGATTACATAGAATTCTTATTGGTTATGGTTATGAAGTTTTGCAGTACCTGGTAGGTGATAACAACGAAAATTTGGATTCATTGCACTCAACAACTAAAAAATATGGCCGAATCTACGCAAAAAAGTGGTAGAATCTCTTTCTGTCGGTCAATATTGCCCCAAAACGCCTAAATTCTAAGTTATAGAAAAATTTGGAGTTTTAATAAAAAAAACAGTCATTTATTGCTTTTTTTGCAAAAAAAAATTTCATCTCAAACCTAAAATCGACCTCTCCGTGCAATTTGATTATAAACATTTATCAATGCAGTATAATACATTATATTCCACACTTTATGCTCACCCTGTATATTTACTATATTATTTAATAAATTAAGTAAACACATTTAGGAGGTGTGTACTACTTACACCTCCCAATGGCTCTGCTGAAATACTCAACCCTCAACTCAATTCAGCAAAAAAAAACAGGAACCGTAAGTACTTTCATTTTCTTTTAATAGGACAAAAATAATATATTATTTTAAAAGATGTGTGCCTTATAATCTAGTCAACATGTATCAGTTTTCACAATAATTTTGTATAGTCACCGAAAATTATAATCAAGGTGTCATTCGATTTATAATGTCATGAATAAAGTTAAAGGAAAGGTCCCAAAAGGGGCGCAAAGAATTTGCAACAGTTATAAAGAATGAAGTGGAAAAAGTGAGGCTTTTGTTTTTTTCCAATATCTCGAAAAATATAAAACATTTTCGACAAGATCATCAAATTTACTGAAAAACAGTTCCGATTCCCGAAAGTGTACCTTCAATATTTATAATTTTTACAGGGCCCCGGAAATAGAGCCAAAACCCCTATAATTATTGAAGTAAAACCCTAAAATTTTTTTCACTCAGTGAAGTTATTCTAAATAAACTTACAAATAAATAACCGTTGCAAAAATTGCTACTATTTATGAAGTTCTGATTTTTAATAAACATCTGGATATCTGTTAACTTGGTTTTTCTTTAAGTTTAGTGAACTGTCAAACATTTATTTATGAAAATTATTGTTATGTAACATTTAGAAATGTTTTTGAACATGTCGGCAATTCGATGATCTAAATGAAGGGGGGAAGCGGCAGTTTATATTTAAAAATGCATACAGTAACGCCATTATACTACTCTACACTACACCTAATGACGCAACTTACAATATATTTCGTAAAAGAAGTGTATCTTTAAAACTGGAATCGACCTGTTCGAGCTATTTTCTTATATATATTCAATAGTAATGGTGTAATACATTGTAGCTGTAGCTAGCGCATTACGTATGCGCTCGACACAGCCTAAAATATCTAAATACTATCTGAAAGTAAAAAGATTCCGTAATTTCGTCTCTCGTCCGGACGCTGCTGTTTAACGAAGGCCTCGACAAGACAGACGTGTCTCGCAGCGCATGAAGAAAAGAAGACAGAATGTAGGGATGGAAGAACTGTACGTCTTGGATTAATCGTCGGATACGTAGCCGCCGGACTTCAAGTGCATGATTGGAGGGGTCTTAAAAGTCAAATGTTTCATTTAAAAATACGAGTTATGTTCGGACAATTGGCCTGCCGTAAGGTGTTGCAGTTATCGCTAATCCTTGGATTCATTTCCAGCAAAAGATCACCCCGTTTGTTATCGCTTATCGCCATTGTTGCCACAGGTTACTACCGAAATAACTATTTTTGTTACAGGAATTGACACCTTAAATATGCAAATAGTACTAAAAACATTTCTAGGTCTTTACGCATAGAAACGTCCCTGCGTCAAATCCAGTGTTGTTAAAAATACTTTTAAAAATGTATTTCAATACAAACGCAAACACTTTTTACAAAATATATTTACTTGTATTTTAAATACTTCTCTGGACAATGTATTTAAATACAAATAACAAGTATTTCGTTTATGTATTTTTACAATATTTAAAGTTGTAAATTATTCTTAATTGCAACAATGTTAAGCATAACCCCAGGAAGCTTAGAATTCCTATTATTTTATTCGTGAAATTGTTGAAATTAGTCAATTTTTGAATTTCTAAATCAGTTTAAGAAAATGAAATCTAATTTCTAATGCGACCTTTCTAATGAAGTTCTAAAATTTTTGTTTTATTGCCCGAAGTTGTGAAGTTTTCAATTGTTTTCAAAATATCTAAGTTATTTGTATCGAAAAACCTCAAATACATAGACTGACTTTTATACACTAAACCTAAATTTATGGTTTTAACACTTAAAACCATCTCAAAAAGTGTTAGGAATTATTTTCTTTGCTTCATGAAATCGTAAAATTTTTGCAATTTTCCGAAATTTACCAACTACTGTGTAAACAAGTGTTTAGAAATTGAAGTGATACTTTAAAATACAACAGGCTAATGTAAGTTCCAAACTTCTAAAAAATATTCCCAATGCAAAGATGTCGACACATAAGACACTTTACTTTTTAACTTGATCTAACGAAGTAGCTAATTAAAAAGCTTCATTAGTTACTTTTCCAAATTCATATATGGCAGTTCAAGTTATTTGTGTTGTATTAGAGTTGCATAAGTTCTTTAGAAGCTCCTTAACTTCTTTTGAAACAAGAGTTTAAGTTTAAGATAACTGCGACTTCTTTAAAAATGTCGACAAGCTACTTAGTACCTTAAAAATTGTTTTACAATGTCACAACTTTTTTAAAAACTTTATGAATTGTACACCTTCGTTAAGATAATCAAAACTCCTTTAAAAGTGTCGTCAGATCATTATAACTTTTACAATTAGCTTCAAAGTAAGCATGTAAGTATATAAAACAAAATGTAAATACAAATGAACAGCCGGAAATATGCTTAAAAAATGTATAAAAATGCTCATTTATAGTTACTGTAACAAAATAAAATAAATGTAAGAGCATTTAAGGAATAATTTATCAAATAATGGATCTTAACATTGCCCAAAAATGTATTTGAAATACTGTATTTAAAATGTCACAAGAAATGTATTTTAAATACACAGTAAATACAAATTAAGCTTATGTATTTAACTATGTATTTAAATACATAAAAAGTATTTAAAATACATTTCTAAATACATGTACTTAAATACTTAACAACACTGGTCAAATCGTCCCTGCGTCAAAACGGCTCGCGTCAAAACGGCTCGCGTCAAAACGGGCCTGCGTCGAAACGGCCGCGTCGAACCGGCCGCGTCTAAACGGCCGCGTCAAAACGTCCCTTTCCGACTTGAAACATAGGTTAGGACTTACAACGTTTTGGTACTAAGCGTTTATATTTTTTTTATTGGGTTATTGTTTACCCGATTTCATCCTTGATAAACGTCAAACGTAAGATAAACTCTAACTTCACTGAAGAGAATTGCAATATTATTACCGTTAGCTGAAAAAATCAGATTTTTGCTTGTCCTGTAAAACTCAAAAAATGGCACTTACAACGTTTTGTAAAGACAGGCCTCACTTATTCTTTAGTCATTCACTGGCTTTGTTCGAATATTTCGCAAAACGCTTAAAGGTTCAAAGTGAAGTCAAACTATTTTTTCAAATTATCGATGGATAATAGGATAAATGTGGTACATGAAATAATGCTGAAAAAAGAATTAATTGTCACGAATTGTAACTCTGTACCTCTTAGGAACGATAATACTATCCTTGGCGACATTTCTAAAATGTTAGATATTCAAAATACATTTAAACACCGAACTAGGTTATGGAATATTGTAAAACGTGTTGAATAGAAACATTCAATGAATAATAATGTTAGAATTCCTATGAATTGCTTACCTGTTCCAGAAATTTCGGAACGTCAAAACGATTCTTCATTTGAAAATAATGAAATTCAGGTTGTACAGAACTCTACTGATGAAAGCACAACTTTTTCTGAATCGTATGAATACAGTTTTTTAACTTCAATTTCCACGCCTAATACGTCTGAAGATAGAAATAGCTGTGGTAATAATTTACCTTCTTCCAACTTTTCTGAAATGAAGCCGAACTTAAATTTGCCAGTAGAGCCTCAAGAAAGCTCAACAGGTACTAATGTTACGAGTGATGATGATATCAACTTTTTATGTACAAAAAAAAACGGAAGATAACGCTGCTTGCAAAGGGTACCAAAAATTTAAGGACCGAAAAGCAACTTTTCGCCGAGACAATTTACATCTTGCTCTGTTCTTGAAGGTCAGTGTACATTATCTGAGAAACAAAATAGAATATTATTAGGTAGTACTAACAGCAAACAATATCCTATACTCAGAAATTCAATTGGTAAAAGAATTAATAATACTTGTGCTCTTGTCACGAAACATAAGAGACAGAAGAAACGGTCATTCAATGTATTCATTCATACTGTAAGCTTTTTAAAATTATAATACATGAGACAGAACTGATAATGTTAAATTCGACTAATTATAATTTTAACCATATTACATACATAACTGAACAAATTACAGAAATAGAAAGAAAAGAAACAGTGTCAAAAGTAAAATTTGTTAAACCTTCACAGTTCAGGATGGCACAAGTCGCACAAGCTTTCCCATTGTTACTAAAAGCCGACAACTGCCAAAATATAAAATCAGACAGTACATGAGCTCAGAGGCTTTGAGCTGTAAAGAGAGGAACAAAGATGATTATATTGATATGCACCTGATGAAAGTTGCTAACCCTGAATATATTGAATATGTTTCAAATCCTTTTCAAGTTCATTTGTACAGTATTAAACAAATAAAATGCATATTGTCAGGGTCAACACTTAACCACAAACCAATTTTATATTTTGACGCAAACGGGACTGCTATCAAATCGCCTAACTTTGTAAATAAATCTTGCCTTTACTACTGTGGCGTTATTAGGCTTCTGAGAACTAATAGGGTATGTCCTATTTTTGAAATTATCTCTTGTCAGCATGACGGGTCCCGGACAATTCGCCGCGACCGATTCACCGTTGCCGATTGGCAGTCGCCAATTTGCCGTCAGGACAATTCGCCGGCGGCCGATACGCCGGCGGCCGATTTGCCACCAGGAATAGAAAAAAGCATATTTTAGTTGAGGACGATAAAACAATATAGAATATTTTAGAAATGACACCTAAAAGTAGATGTCGATGTCGGCAGACAATTATTATTAGAGAACAGTTAGTAAGGCTTATCTGGTGCTTGCCTATTTTGCCTAAAACATCCTGCTTATTTTGACTCTCTAATGTTAAATTTCGTAGGGGTGTAATATCAAAGCAGCATATTTCTCAGTGATATCCATCGTTAAATCGTATTAATAATTAGCACCTACCTACAAATAAAGACCATTTCCCAGGTATAAAACGTTTTACGAAATGGATAAGTGATAGTAATAAATGATTATTAGATCTTCAAATATTCTGCTGTTTTGTCTTCAAACATTTAACATTTAATCCCACAATCCCTTACGTGTATACCTGAAATCAGTTTAAATAGAGCAATGACAGCCAAAGAACTTTAGTTTGAGCGAGTTTGTTGCGGTGCTTATATCGTGATATCGCAGTATGGATGCCATTATTTTCTCCGAAAGAGGAAAAGAAAAATCTATGGAAAGTGGTTATATGTACGTGTTCGATGGAATAAGCAAGAGGGACGAAGAAATCAAGTTTTGGAGATGCGAGCGGAGAGGTTTGTGCAAAGCAAGGATTCACACCAGAAATGGCGAAGTCATCAATAGATTGAATGAGCATACCCACAATTCCTCTGCTGCCTCGGTGGAGGTTCCAAAGCCATTACCAATATCAGAAACCGTGTTGCAGAAACGAGGGAGCAAACTATACAGGTAACTTTTCAGCTTACTACAATTAGCTTTAAATTTTACTCACAATAATTATCATTTAAGGTTATTAACGGAAGTCTGTCTGGTTTGAGTCAAGCTGCACAGGCTAAACTACACAACAACAGCGCTTTGAGCAAGATAATAGGGCGAAAACGCAATGAAATTAACGCGTCACCTACAAATCCTGCCAATCTGGAGGAACTGGTAGTTCCGGAATCCTATAGGATTTATCAGGCTCAACCCGGTGTCAATGAAAATTTTTTATTGGCTGACAATGAAAGAGGTGTAAATCGAATCCTTATTTTTGGCAGGCAAAGTTGGATGCAGCTTCTTGAAACATCTACTGTCTGGTACGCGGATGGTACATTTTCGACAGCACCCCCATTGTTTGCACAAGTCTACACGGTCATGGCAGTTAAGAATAATGGTGCACATCCGACATTCTACGCTCTTCTTCCAAATAAACAAAGAGCTACCTATAGTGAGATGTTCAGGATGATCCAAGGACAAATTCCAAACGCGGCGCCAGCGCAAATCCATTGCGATTTTGAGCAAGCGGCCATACTGTCTATTAGGGAATGTTTCCCTAATAGTAGAATAAATGGCTGCTTCTTTCATTTAGCGCAAAACATGAGAAGGTACTTGGGCACAATGGGTCTTCTACGCGACTACAACAATAACGCTCAATTTGCACTACAAGCCAGAATGGCGACCTCACTGGCGTTTGTGCCAACGCAATATCTGGACGAGCCAATTGATGAACTTGGTGAGAGTCTACCTGTGGAGCTTCAACCGCTTCTCAACTGGTTTGAAGATAATTACAGTGGTCGTCTTAACAGGTAAACTAATATTATTTGGCATGTGAGATAAGAGTAGATTTTTTACATGTTTTTATTGACAAGAGAGGTAATGGTAGACGACCACCACTTTTCCGCCACGATTTGTGGAATCTTTACCAGCGGACGTTGAATCGGGAAGACCGCACAAACAATCACGCTGAGGCAGCCCACAGAAGGCTCCAGTTAGAGCTGGGAATGGACCATCCCACTTTATGGAAATTCATAGATGGTCTAAGAAAAGTTCAGCACGGCAGGGATGCCTATTATGAACAGCTTGTAGCTGGACATCCTCCGCCGTTCAAAAAGAAAAAGTATACACAAGCTGATGAGCGAATTCTTGCACTAGTACATAAATTTCGAAATGGGGATATTTTGGAATATTTGAGGGGATTGTCCCATAATTATGAGATGTAGTAATCGAGTACCAATTATGAAATTAGACACCAGCCCACCACATTACTTTTATTTCCCTGCCTCGACAAAACGGCGGCGAATCGGCCGCCGGCGGATCGGTCGCCGGCGAATTGTCCTGGCAGCGAATCGACGACGGTGAATCGGCGACGGCGAATCAGCCGCGGCAAATTGTCCGGTCCCCCAGCATGACAGTAGTAGCATCGGTGTGTTTCCTATTTATTATAAAACATTTGTTTTGCGACAAAAGTTGCCTTGGCCACCGTTCGAACGCATCATAACTGATTTAAGTTTTGCCTTAATAAATAATGTTTGTCATTTTTGGAACATGCACACGTTACAAAAATATTTGAAAATTGCAAATGAACATGTAACTACTGATAAAACCTTTACCGAAAGATTTACTTATAATAAACATTTGCTGTTCTCATTTCACTCATATGATCTCCAAAAATGTTAATAATTCACAGATGCCAGAGAAAAAGTGTGTCAAATAAATTCTTGTATTTCCTATTAAAACTACCCACTACGGCCTGATCCAATTGTGGTTTAAGCTATTAACGAATTTGCATATGGCTACATTTAAAGATAGTTGTTTTGAAAAATACCATCGCACTCTGCTAAACGTTTGTATTAACAATAATATATCAATCGATGTCAAAAGGTAGGTATATAAGTGTGTCCAAGAATAATGATATGGTTAAATATATAAACAGCCCCTTCAACCAAGAATTTATTCGCATAGCCGAGGAACAAGACAGAAACAATTCTTATAGAAATAATCACAATGGGAATTTAATAAAAAACGAATTTTATAATCCAGAACTGTTACATCTTATTATCACAAAATATCTATATCTAAAATATCTACCGTTGTAGTCGGGTATATTAGGGAATATAAATGAAAGGTATAGTAATGCACCCAAGAAAAATCAATAGTTGATAATGTAAAGCAAATGGAACAGCGCTTATTTGGAATCACTTGTAATGAATTGCGTTCACTTATTTACGAGTGGGCAGAAATAAAAAAATTCCCCATCGGTTTAACAAAAATCAGAAACGTTAGATTGGGTTAGATTTCGCAGTAGCAACCCGAAAATTACGCTTCGAAAGCCTGAAAATACTTCTGTTGCACGGACCATGGCTTTCAATAAACTGAACATTGCAAAATTTTTCAAAACATACCAAGAAATCATTGACAAATATAAATTGGGTCCGGAAAAAATCTACAATGTCGATGAAAGTGACTATCTACTGTCCAAAATCCCCCAAAATTATTCGCCTCAACTGGTAAAGAGCAGGTTGGCACGATTGCAGTGGCTGAAAGGGGTATTCATGTAACAGTTGTTTGTTGCACTAATCCGCTGGGGAGTTATATACCCCCGGCATTTATTTTCCCAAGGAAAAATTGGAAGGTGGAGTTATTAGAAGGAGCCCCAACGGGTTCTGATGGGTTTCCGCAAGAATCTGGTTGGATGACTGGGGGAAATTTTCCAGCAGCGGTTGAAACATTTTGAAAAATACAGTAATCCATCAAAAGATTCGCCACTCCTACTTATTTTGGATGGGCATGTAAGCCATAAAAGTTGGGGTGTTTTAAACTACGCAAAACAGCATGGCATCATAATTCATTGTTTACCGGCTCATTGCAGCCATCGTATTCAGCCTTTGGGTGTATCCTTTTTTTCACCCTTGAAAATATTTCTTAATCAAGCGATCTCAAAAGAGATTAGAGGGAACGATGGTAGAGCAATATCACAACTACAGGTCGCAGGAATATTTCGACCTGCTTACGAAAAAGCTGCCACATTAGAAAACGCTGCAAGCGGCTTCAAAAATACTGGTTTGTGGCCACTTGCTCCAAACGTTCTCCCTGACTATTTGTATGCTCCATCAAGCGTGACCGACCAAAACATCTTACCTACTGAAGCAATAGTGGATGTACGTCCCACAGAAGTTATCGTGAATGCTAGTGATGTGGAAGAAGAGCGTCCTACCGAGCGTCCTACCAATAATACATTAAAAGAATCCCAAAATTGTCCCCTTAACTACCATAAGTCCGCTTCCATCCACATCTGCCAAAACATCAGTGAAAAGAGAAAAAACTCTAGCAGTACTTACCAGTAACCCGTTACGTACCAGTAGCAAGTTGGAGTTGAAAGAAAAAGAAAATGCCAAACGAGAGAAGAAAAAGTAGTATATCCGCTAGAAAGTCAAAAAAAGAGGGTTTGCATAAATGTGGATGATGCTTATGAGGAAGAGCCTGCATATGAAAATTCAAAGGACCCCGCACTTTTTATAGGGAAAAATGGTTTCATTCCCAAGGTCTAATTTTTTGTCACCGAGTTCTGAATGTGGCTAGAGGGAGTGTATCACCTTGAAACACGGCCATTCGTACGTCATCAGCGCCATATTGCTATCACTTGTTTATGTGCGAGCGTCGTTTGTGCTTTTAAGTGATTTATTTGGATTCCTCGTGATATTCGCGTATATTTTGATTGGTTTAGTGTTTATCAGACCATTAGCAAACTATGAGGAAGTGTATTGTACCCGGTTGCAAGAATAAGCAAGAAAATAAAGAGAACTCGTACCTTACGTTTTTCAATGAATTGTCGAAATGCCGTTAAAGTTTGGTTTTTCAGCCCTTATTTACGTAATTATTACTGTACAACACTATTAATTACGAAAAATCAGGAATCAAGAACAATAATAATAATGGTATTTATGGTTTTCTGTAGGATCCCAAAAAAATGAAGAAAGAAAGTGTGCCTGGATTCAAGCGATCGGCGTGGACCAATTTCCAAGCATTTCTAAGAATGCTGTTGTTTGTTCTATCCATTTCACAGAAGGTAATTTTGATAGAACTTCGGCCTGTGGATTAGTACGTCTGAGGGATAACGCCATACCAGATATGTGTATCGAACCTGGCACTTATCCATTGGATGATATGGAAATTGATTTCCCCATCACACTCAACACTATGGAACAAGACGTTGAGATGCAGGTCGCAGACTATTTTGCTACACAGACTGGAGACAACAACATTACTGTTTTGGAAAGTGGCTCAAGTGATGTAGGCGACCAAACCAATTGTTTGGATAAGTCAACTCAAACATCAGAGGTAGGTTTCATATATTCATATGATACGTTTACGTATGTTTACTAATTTTTGAATCATGTTATCGCATATCCAGACTAACTTAAATCACTTAACTTCTCTAAATACGATATTGTAGGGTCGGTAGTTTAAGTTAAAATTATTTTGCAAAACCTTAACTAAATTTGAAGACCTAAAAACTTCTTGTATCTAATTAGTTTTTTATTACATAGTTTTTATATAGATTTGGTTTCTCGTAAGCGTCTGTTAAGTGAACTCCATCGTGTAAGTGCTATGAATAAATGGTTACAACGTGAGGTGCTTAATGTAAAAAGAAAACAGAAGAGAAGACAGAAGAAAATTACAAATATAAATGCTGTTGTTGGACAATTGAAGAAGGAGAAACTGTTGAACGACGATCAATTGAGTAAACTTGCAAATTGTTCCATCACAACTAAAGAATTGGCTTTGCGACAGCAGAAAAGAAATGGAAAGTACTCTCCTGAATTAAGAAAGTTTGCAATGAGCCTACATTTCTATTCTGCAAAGGCGTATGCCTATGTTCGCTCACAATTTCAACAGGCTCTTCCTCATCCAAGGGTTATTTCTGCTTGGTATCGCTCTATTGATGGGGCTCCTGGTTTTACTACCGAATCATTTAATGCCATAAAATTGAAGCAAACATTTTGTAATTACAAAATAGTGGGCAATGTAGTGTTTGAGCCACAAATTTCATTTTCAGATTCTCTTACATTTGTTTCATATACACCATCACTTTGAATTAATTTCGAGAACATATTTCCATCCATTGAAAACATGGTTTCTTCATCCAAAGATTAAAGAAAAAAAATTTTTATTCATAGATATATGCCATATTATAAAAATGATCCGTAATGCTTTTGCCGATAAACGAGAGTTTATCGATGAGGATGGTGGAGTAATAAGTTGGCACTATATTGAATTATTACACCATTTGCAAGATAGTCAGAAATTTCATATTGCTAATAAACTATCCAAATCTCATGTACATTATAAAAATCAAATAACGAAAGTGAAACTGGCTACGCAGCTCTTAAGTAATTCTGTGGCAGAAGCTTCACTAATTTGTGCAGAAGATATAAAACTTCCCCAGTTTCGCAATGCACATGCTACTATCAAATTTATTAAAAATTGTAACAACTTTTTCGATATATTCAATTCCAAGAACATGTTTTTATTTGATTATAAGCAAGCTGTGAATGTAAGAAATGAAGAAAAAGTTTTTTCTTTTTTAGAATATTTTGATCAATACATTCATAAATTAAAGATAAAATCATCTGGGCAGAGTATCTTACAATCAAACAGGAAAACAGGTTTCTTAGGAATCCGAATTAACATACAAAGTTTAAAAGTAATATATTTAAAGTTTAAAACAAATTCTATTCTGGCCTATATACCAACGTACAAACTAAATCAGGATCACATTGAACTGCTTTTTTATTCAATGCGATCTGCCTTAGGGGATAATAATAATCCCACCGTGAGACAGTTTATGGCAGCATATAAAAGAATATTAGTGCATGCCGAAATCAAGGAAGGGTCAAGTGGAAATTGTGTTCCTCTTGAAAACATATCTGTTTTACATGTAAGCTCCAGTGCCACACGAAGCATTGATTGTATTAATAGCAGCTCCAAAGAAGATTTTGTTTTGCCACTAGAAGATGAACAATTATCATATTTAGAACACGATTATGAAGGCGATTTGAATGAAATTCAGTTAAATCCATTGGCAGAAAAAATTGTTGTGTATATTGCTGGCTATGTGGTTCGCTTTTTAAATAAAAAATTAAAATGTAGTATGTGTTTAAAAAGTCTTTTGGCAAATGACATTAGTGCCAGTTATTACTCCATCATTACAGTAAAGCAAAAAGGTGGACTTTATTATTCATCATCAGATGTTATACAAATATGTTTAAAAAGTGAAGAAATTTTAAAAATGAGTTTGTCTCCTAATGGGGGAATATATTTCTCAAATAATTGTTCAATTGATATCCTAACAACGAAGGTATTAAAAAACTTTTCTTTTACCAGAATATTCAATAATTTGGAAGAACACATGTTTGAACAAGCAATTTTTAACAACCATCTGATTCATTTAATTAAAGCAATAGCGTCAAAATATTTATCAATTCGAGTTAATTATTTAATTTTAAATCGTGGTACGTAGTTAAATTCTTTTGAAACTACTGAATAGGTATATACTGATCTTAGTTATGACAGTGATACCTGTTCTTAAGTAAACCTGACTTTCTATACCACCTAACTAATGTAAGTTTTTCTTTGTTATATTTTTTTGTTGTTATGTATTGATGTGTATTGATTTTATTGGTTTGACAAAATGAATAAACAAAACATGTACATTTCCGGTAGCACTGACGGTGGGCCGTTAGGCTTGAAAGCGCTTAGCTAATCTTTTCAAAAAATACATGTAATATACCTATCCATTAGTTAGATTGTTGAACATGTACTCAACCATCTTCAGTTTAAAAAACTTGTGATTTTATTTTTTTATGTATCCAATGTTGTTAAGTAATTAACGCCGAGTTCTAAAAATGACATTTTTAGAACTTGATGGTAATTAATTACAATTACTTGAAAAAGTAATTGAATTACTTTCATTGCAATTGAAGCAGTAATTAATTACTTTTTTTTTCAATTGTGATTCACTAGTAATTCAATGACTCGTTTCGCTACAATTACAATTTCAATTACTTTTCACAATTACGTTCTACAAAAGTGCTTTTAATATTATTTGTAGTAGTAGTGGAGTCAATTTAGCATGGAAAAAGTGAAAACTGGCAACTTTTTCCGTAGAGATCCGATTGAGATGCGGTTTTTTGCAAAATGTTCGGGAAGACGTCTATAACAAAAGGTACATCTAACCTCTTTACGCTCGCACTTTTTTAATTGTTTATTTAACAAATGACCCATTTTTGTTACAGTATTGATGAACATATGGTATACATCACAAACGGTTCAACGAAAATTTCTCGGAAATGTTTTCTCGAGGGCTAAAGATCCCTCTTTATCACTTGAGTGTTAAATTTATTATTTATTGCTAAATTGTTGTAACTTGGGCAATTAACAAATTAATAACTCAACGCCCGAAATCGCTAGAAAACCGATTTTTTTTCCGATACTATCTCTCGCTTCTCGAACCATCGGCAGAAGATTGTTGCAAATATATAATTGTTTATTGCTATATAATATAATTATATATTATATATATATATATATATATATATATATAATTGCTAATTAACATATAACTCTAATCATTAAAAACCAAAATCATTAAAGAATCAGAATTTTTGCCAATAACTCAGGGTTTTTGAGGCGAAACATAAGGTTGTTGCAAATATGATTGTATGTGTTTTGTGACTCTCACAACATTGCGGTTATCTCTCTCGTCGGTCGGCAAACATGAAAGAGTCGTACTGCCGCGTTTTTTCTCGAATTTCCTACCAAAATATTGTATCATCGAGTCATGTAGTTCAGTCTCCTGTGAGTATTTGTACCGACTAGATCGATCTCCTCAGTCATACAGTGATGAATACTTTCAAGTGTTTTCTTAAAAGTAAGCACGTTGCAATTTGACATTTTTTTTATGTGTGAGTACGCATCATCATATTTTTTTCGTATATCTATACTACTATGGCTTGCGAAAAAAACTTGGAAAAGTGTTTCATTTGTGATAAAGAAGATGATAGACAAGTGACCCACGTCAAGACATCGAAGGGTTTGAATAGTTTGAAGCAGTCTTCAAAGAATCGACGAGATGGTTTTCTGCCGTTTTTACTAAGTGGTCAAAACGTGTATGTTCATGGAGATTGTCGTTCGGCTTATAACCATAAACACAACATTCAGTCTGTACGAAAACGTAAAACTGGTGAAGATTCCGAAGAATTAAACGGGTTGGAAAATCACGCTTCTGTAGCTTTTAATTTTACGAATACATGCTTCATTTGTAATAAAAATGCTGCAAAAAACATTAATAATCGCCAGAGGAAAATTTGCCGTAGAAGTATTTCCATAGTTTCAGAAAACCGATTATGAATAAGTTGCTAGAGAATACTGGAGTTCAAGATACTGTCAAATCACGTATCCAAAAAAAGAACGAAAAAGACGAAATTATAAGCCCTCGTACTAATAATATCGCTATGAAAACATTGTTTGCATATATAAATGGTAATGACGAATGTCTATTTACTATGAGTGAACTGAAAGAATTTTTAGAAGAAAAGACTACGTATGTACCCACTTCAGAAACAATACTCAAACATTTACAAGAGAATTATAAGGACGATTTAATATGCGCAAGGAAAACTCGTGGAAAAATATTACTATGTTTTGCAAATAGGCAGCACGACATTTTAACGACATCTTGGCATGAAGAGCAGAAAAAAGATGGAGTTGAAGAAGTTTATCAAATGGCTGATAAATTAGCTGCAACCCTTCGTAACGAGATTAGGCACGTAGGTTGTGATATGAGTTATTACTTGAGCCCTTCTAAAATTGCTTCGGAACTGGATAGTGATATTCCAAAATTATTATTGTATTTCATAGAGAAACTTATTCTGTCAGACAAGAAAAAAATTGGTAAAGCATCTTACAAGATTAAGTGCAGTGCCATTTGTCATTCTATAATGACAGCCGTACGTCCGAGATCGTATTTATCTTCTCTTCATGTTGGTCTGTCGGTTTTTATACATAGAAAATTCTGGTGTAAGATTTTAATAGAAATGTTCCATAACTTGGGGTATTGTGCTTCGTACAGAGAAGCTCAATTATACGAAGCATCAGCTCTTTTTCACAAGCCTCTGAGTGTATCAGGCAAACCTTTCGTACAATTTGTGGCTGACAGTTCCGATTATAACATTAATAATTTAACTGGAAGATCAACTTTTCATTACATGGGCTCAATAGTAATTGTTACACCAGGATGTACGGTAGCCGAAGAAGATACTATTATACGCCTGCAGAAGCTGCCATCACAGGCTGAAATTGAGAGTTCAGATCACATTGAATTTTTTGACTACCATGTCACTCCAGGCAAAGGACTAGACAAGATTGAATATTGTACAAGGAACAGAAGAATTAATTTAAAACCGTCAAATGTGACAAAATTTAATTGTCTTTGGCTTTTCATGAAGTATAACACAGTAGATTTTTAGGCTGGAACGGATTCATGGAGAGGTTAACTTACTCATATAGTTATGAAACTTCACAAATAATATTCGAGCCTTTTATTTATGGGAATCCTAATGATTACAGGACAATATTCACGACTATAAAGCGCCTTGTTGGAAAGGCTAAGTTTTTAGGGATGAAAACCTGTTTTATAACTTTTGATTGTCCTCTTTACATGAAGTGTCAAGATATTTTGAAATATTTTGGTGAAACAATTGACCCGGATGTAAAAGTTATAGCTCGCTTAGGAGGATTTCATCTTTTATTATCATACATGGGTTCAATAGGCTATATAATGAGCGGAAGTGGTATTAAAGAAGTTCTTAGCGAAGATTATGCTCCAAATTCGGCTGATGTACTCTTAAATGGGGGCCATTTTTCGCGGGGTATCAGAGCTCACATTTTGCTGCAGTCTAGCTTGGCAAAAATAGTGTTCGAAGAGTTAGAGAAGAGTTCGAATTTTAAAGATATCATTGAAAATAATAATGGGTTTTTTGAAAAGTTGGAAGTTGAAAATATTGATGTAACCTTGAAATTGCACGAATTACAAGATGATCCTGCCTTGGAGAGTTTAGTTGATCTTTTCGAGGACACACTCACACAACTAGAGAACAGGGGTCCAACTTCAAAATTATGGGTGCGCTATTATAAATTAGTAAATATTTTAAAAGAATTTTACATGGCAGAAAAGATGGGGGATTGGTCAGGTCACTTGCGAAGTTTAGAGAAAATGATCCCGTTCTTCCATTCGAGTGGTCATTTTCCTTATGCTAAAAGTTCACAAATGTATCTCCAAGATATGGAGCAGTTGGAAAGTATTATAGATGAGTCAGAATATAAGCAGTTTGCAAATGAACACTCTTTCACAGTTCGGCGCACGAACAAATTTTTGAGTGGTATTTTTTCTGATCAAACGATTGAGCAGACTCTCAATCGAGAAATGAATCTTAAGGGTGGTGCGTTTGTGAGGGGAGCCTCAAAAAGTGTTGTTATCCAATGGTTGAGTGCCTATATCGCCTGTCATAGAGTATGTCAAGGAATGGAAAAATTGTGCAATATTTCATTTTTGAATTCCCATGAACATAAAGATTCAACTACATCGAGAATTAATACTGATAATCTACATGCTCAAAAATTTCATGAGTGGTTCAAAGTCCATTCACCATTCCCGAAGACAACTGATCTCTTGAGTATTTCGACTGGAGTAATTGGAGATGAAACAATTCTACCTCATGAAGCATTTGAGAAAGGTATTGAAACTATGGAAAGTTTACATGGAAAAATTATAACAACTAAATTGACCAAAAACAACAAATTCTACCCATTTCTACCCAAATTCTACCCATTTCCACGGCTTACAGTAAAATTAAAATTAAGGATGGGGAACTTCCCATTGATCCTCTGCTCATCTTCCAGAGAATAAGCGTTTTTAAACATTCAGAGAAGGACTTGAAACAATGTTTTGCCTATGAACTGGCACCCATGCCCATGTCTATTTATGATGAGGCTGGTTTGCGTAAAAATACCAAATCTACTTTGTATTCTTTATTTAAGAAGCATGATGATTTCAACTTTAGCGATTGTATCCTTGTTATTGATGGTGGAATGCTTCTTCACAAAGTTTCTTGGACAACTAAAAAGTCCTTTTCATACATAATGTATACTTATGTCACGTACTTGTGAGCAAATTATGACAACAACGTGATCATTGTATTTGACGGTTATGACACAAAAACTACCAAATGTTCTGAAAGAAGTCGAAGATCTGCCAAGACAGGATATGTTGAATATGAGTTTCAGAAAGATATGTTGTTGGAAATCCCGCAAGACGTATTTCTTGCAAGTTCAAAGAATAAATCAAGATTCATTAAAATGTTAATTGTGGTTTTAGAAGAAAATAATTTTAAATGTAAGCAAGCCAATGACGATGCGGATACATTAATAGTTTCAACAGCTATAGAAGAAGCAAACATCTCTCCATCCGATTCAAAAGTAGCTGTTGTTGCGGAGGACATAGATGTTTTAGTGATATTGGTAGCATTAACACCAGATAACAAAGAGATATTTTACATCAAGCCACCGAAATGTAAAACACCCGGCGCAACTTATTCATCTAAAAGTTTAGATCATTCACAGGTAACGAAAGAAAATATTTTATTCTTACACGCTATGTCCGGATGTGATAAAACATCTGCGTTTTATGGAAAAGGAAAAACGAAACTAGCAGGAATACTAAACAAATCTGTAGAATTACAAGATGCTGCAAAACTTTTTAAACAACCTGATGCTCATCTAAATGAACTTATTACAAATGGAATAAAATGTATTTTGGCTTTGTAC
Source organism: Cryptocephalus moraei (assembly GCA_946251905.1). Taxonomy (NCBI): domain Eukaryota; kingdom Metazoa; phylum Arthropoda; class Insecta; order Coleoptera; family Chrysomelidae; genus Cryptocephalus; species Cryptocephalus moraei. The sequence continues at coordinate 13,805,674 of OX276459.1, forward strand.
AGTGCAAAAACTTATAACATGGGATTGAATGAATTTAGATTTGAGTATTTTTGCAAAAATGTGGCATCTAAGAAGACAAAAGTACTCTTGTGTTCCTTACCACCAACTGAAGATGCAGCTTACAACACATCAAGAAGGTTTATCTCCAAATTCAATGCTGGATGGGAACCATTTTGGATCCCAGCGACTGGGGCTGGGAATTAGATACTAAGAAGAATCTTTTTAAACCGATTTCGATGATTAATGAAGTTGCCCCATCTTCTCTACTGGATGTCATATTTTGTTCATGCACAACCACAGGCTGTGCAACAGTGTGCGGATGCAAGGAAGCCGGGTTGTATTGCACTGCAGCGTGTGTAAATTGTGCCGAGAATGACTGCACAAACTGCAAACCTGTGCTTGCAGAAGATGCAGACGATGGCGATCCCGCTGCTGTTGATTTTGTACCCTCGCCAACCATTGACATTATCGCCCCAGACAATATTTCTGTAGGTAACGATTTGGAAACAGATGAAATTGACGAAACTTTTTGTTCAAATGTTCACTAAGAATCGTTGTTCCAATGTAAAGTCGATCAGCACGTGCATGGTATATTGTCAATAAAGAGCAATCAATAATAATATATCATTGTATTATTCAAGTAACCTTTTATTACCTACACAGTTGCAATACAAGGACAATTTGAAACACTTGGCTACGAGTTCTGAACAGCCTCCATTCCAATACAGAAAAAAACACCAGTGTTTTGACATTTATCGGATGAAAGTTATTAATTTGTTAATTAGGCAGGTTGCAACAATTAAACAATAAACAATTACGGGCAATAACCTTGTGTCGATGGTTCCCCTCATGATCTTAAAGATATTGAACAAAAAATCTGGTTTTCTAACGGTTTCGGGAGTAGAGTTATGAATTTGTTAATTAGCGAGGTTGCAACAATCGAACAATAAACATTGCAAATATTTGCAACAATCTTGTGCCGATGGTTCGCCTTTAGAAGCCAGAGATCGTATCGGAAAAAAATTAGGTTCCCTAGCGATTTCGGACGTTGACTTATTAATTTGTTAATTACCCAAGTTACAACAATTTAGCAATAATTAATAATTGTAACACTCAAGTGATAAAGAGGGATCTTTAAAAAGCCTGAAAAAACATTTCCGAGAAATTTTCGTTGAACCGTTTGTGATATATATGATAGTTTATTCCCCTTTTTTGACGAATTTTGTGATTTTTATTAAAAATAAAACTCTGGTTTTAAAAATACATCCGTGTTACTTCGAGATTCATTAGGTAATGTTACAATGCGAAGTGCGAAAGTGCGAATGCTCTTGAAAACCTCTTACAATTCAAAACAATACCGAGATCCCTAAACGGACCTCTCTTATAACGTAAACACATATTCAATGGCAAACCCGTCGTTTCTGCAACGTCGCTACTTTTCGGAAACTCCGCTCACACGGCCATTCCTGACAATAATTCGCTCTCGAATTATCCGAAGTAGTATAAAGCATCACCTCGAATCTGTAACCAAATACCAAAAACCAAAATATGTCCCTTGACACATCTTACTGTTTTAAATGTGAGCATACGATGAACGAAGACTGTTATTTTACTAATAACATTTATAAACATTGAGGAAACAAATATTTCAGAGAGTACGAAATTCAAATATTCAAAATAAACGTCTCAGGTCTCACTGTTCTCAGAGCCCACTGTAGCTCATCAAACACTTATCTACTTAGACAACAACAACTCGTAACGTGTCTAGCAATGCTCAGCTCAGAGGTTACATCTCAACTCGTAACGTGTCTAGCAATGCTCAGCTCAGAGGTTACATCTCAAAACTCTTGTACTCAATGTACAAACTCTAACTCTTGTACTCACTGTACAAAACTTTTGACTCTATAGTCACTGTTGATCACTAGAAGTTCTCGGTGCTACTGTTGATCACTAGAAGATTCTCTCTAACTCTTGTACTCACTGTACAAAACATTTGACTCTATAGTCACTGTTGATCACTAGAAGTTTTCGGTGCTACTGTTGATCACTAGAAGATTCTCTCAGGTCATGTTGCTCTATAGCCAACATATCTCTCAACTAATCATTACTTCCAACGAGACGGCAATAATTACTCAAATTGCAATACTCTCGACTTAATTAAACAAATAAACAATAATAGTTTTCAATCATTGCTTGCTCACATTCTGTCAGTACTCGTTAAATTGTTAACAGAGAAATTCAAGTTGAGGAAATTTAAAAGGTGGATCTTTTTTCTGGCATACTCACAAAAGGACTCGGCTCTTTCGCTGGTGTATAAACTCGCTCGTCGTAGTCTATCGCTGAGGTTACGTTTCTGAGGGTACAAGCTGGACAACTCTGACCGGAAGTTTTCCCAAGTCTTCTCCGTAGCTCCTGGTCTCCAGGCGGTGTACCACTCCAATGCATCGCCGACAAGGCCGCTGGACCCTCGAACAACCAGTTCGTAGTTGGACCATCCAAACAGTTCTCCCAGTTTTTCCAGTTCGTCACACCACTGAGAAATACCATCGTTGTCGTGTTTCGGATCAAATGTCGGAACTTTTATCGCTGTTGACTCCACGGCATGGGTTGATTCGTCTCAAAATGCGCGGAGTGATTCCACTAGAACTTTCGCGAACTCATCCATTGTTTACGGCACTCGCGAAAATCTGTCTGTAGGCACAATTAGGCACTATTGCAGGTACTATCCAGGCACTATTCAGGCCCTATCCCACTTCTGATAATAGTTTATTCCCCTTTTTTTGACGAATTTTGTGATTTTTATTAAAAATAAAACTCTGGTTTTAAAAATACATCCGTGTTACTTCGAGATTCATTAGGTAATGTTAAAATGCGAAGTGCGAAAGTGCGAATGCTCTTGAAAACCTCTTACAATTCAAAACAATACCGAGATCCCTAAACGGACCTCTCTTATAACGTAAACACATATTCAATGGCAAACCCGTCGTTTCTGCAACGTCGCTACTTTTCGGAAACTCCGCTCACATATACGATATGTTCATCAATACTGTAACAAAATTGGGTCATTTGTTAAATAAACAATTAAGAAAGTGCGAGCGTAAAGAGGTTAGATGTACCTTTTGTTATAGGCGTCTTCCTGAACATTTTGCAAAAAACCGCATCTCAATCGGATCTCTACGGAAAAAGTTGCCAGTGAAATGCTAATTTGACTCGACTATAGGTATGTAAGTAGCTTAAAGTCTATTAACATTGTTAAGTTCTGAGTACCTACCTGTACTATCAAAGTGTGATGATAATCTCAACAAAAATGCTTCAAATATAGAATTTTTAGCATATTTCAATTCGCCAAATAAACATTTGCTTTCAGTTAAAGACTATCCTGCAATATTTAAGATTTTTAAAAAATATAATGTATTACCTTGTAAATTTTTATGTAATGTAATGTGTGTAAATTAATTTGTAATTTCGTGTAAAAGTGTAACGATGAATAGTAATAACAAAATATTGTTGAATGCAGAATAAGCAATTGTGTGGTACGTCCGGATCGTCATAGTTTTTTCGGGGTTAATGAATAGTTAAGACAAGTATTGTTCCACTGTCAATGAATACGTGTAAAAAGAAATAAAGTATGTTTTTCGAAGGAATTAGGAAGAGTTCAATTTCTTCCTTTAACCCCATCAACATCGAGTTATCACAACGAACTCCGCAACCTCGAGCCGCACCTTCGGGACCCCCCAAGAAGAGGGAAATTGAAGATGCGCTATTAACCTTCATGCAACAACGTCCCGCACCTACGCTAGCCCCAGACGACGACGAAGCATTCTTCAACTCTTTGTTACCAATGGTTCGAGGATTTACGCCGGACCAAAAAGTTGAATTCAGATTAGAGGTGTTGAATACGGTGAAGCGCTATCACTCAGGACTGCTTCGTATTTCATCTCTACCATCTACATCTCAATCATTCACTCCTTTGTGTTCATTCTCCCCAGACTCTGCATCTACATCTACACAATCACCATCTCCAAACGAATATGATTTGTATTGAAACCAGTAATAAAATTATTAATACATGTTGTAACGTTATTTTTTTGAGAGGCGGCCTGAATCGACAACCTTAGCCAGTTAATTGGAAATTATTTAAGATCCCTGGATATGCAACCAACTTAGCCCTTTACTTAGTAACTCTACTTAACTTTATATTCACACATTTTACGTAATTCACGTCCCCGGGAGCCAAACTGACCTGTTGACATAGCTCGTTTGCCCCTAAGGCCAACAGGAGTCAGGTAATAAAGGTAAATGTAAATCATAACCTCTAACAGGCCACATGTAATTCAATACCAGGGAATAGGGCCGATGTAACAGGACTAGTGTCGCCAGGGGATAGGGTGTATTGTTGCCCCATTAAGGGCTAAGTTATTAGTTTCGTATCCCTTCCCTTGTGAACACATTTCTGGTTCGTGAGAGGTTATGCGCGGTAACTAATTTAACGTCAGATAAGGCTCCGGGAGAATAGGTAGTTATACAAGAACGAAGTTATCTTAACTAGGATTGTGTGGACTAAGTAGGGAACAGGTAATCTAGGAATTTTAACCTCCAATTATAAAACGTAATAAGTTGCCAATAATAGAACTAATGTACCCGGAATGTCTTCACAGGGGATATTATAGATTATTGCGTAGTACATAATGAAGGGTTGAGCCCTCAAGTGATCTCCCATCCTCTGTGAACACATTTTTGGATGAGAGGTTAGATTCAATAGGAAGATTCGGCTTAAAATGTAGTACAAAGTATTGGCGACTTTTAGGAATACATGGTGAGACCCTATAGTAACAGTACCAAAGGAAATAGGGATAATTTGATTAATTTTTATCTATTCCTAGAAGTCAAGGGTAGGCAACCAGTTATACGAGTAGTTTTATTTCGCTCATGCAGATATGTCTTTCCTTCTCTCACTTAATTCGGATTGGTTGACAGTTAGGAACATTTATTTGTATTGGTAATGAATTTTGTTAAGTTTATGGCCATACCTTCTAGAAGGTTCTTTTTTTTTGTAGAGAAGGAACGAGTAGTATAAAAGCGGACAGCTCCCCTGTTTTCGCTCTCTTATTCTTAGTCTCTGTTACCGGTTGCTCTTATTCTCTTAGTCTTTTACGCTCTTACTCTCCGTTAGTTCTTACTTTTGCTCTTTGTTAACGTTAGTTATTTTAGTGATTTACTCTCTGTCAATCTCAGTGATTCTTGCCCTCCGATATCGAGTGGTTCCTGATTCCGGGCGTGAGTGCGAGCGACAGAAAGTGGGACTCTCGCGAACATTGTGATCCCGAACCGGTTGGTGTGTGCACGGAACGACCGTTACGTGAACGCGGTGTTCCGTCGGTTCGTTTCGCGCGCTGACAGGCGACAGCGAGAGAAAGGGGGTTCCTGGTTCCTGTTCCGACGGTAACCCGTCCCGCAGCGACGCACATCCGAACCGAGCCATCCGAGGGACTTCGCATCTGTCGACAGGGGGGGCCCAGAGCCGTCCACGCCGTAGTCCCGCTACGACGCCAGAGTCGCCCTCGCAGTAGGACCAGCCCCAGCGACCAGGGACCTACGTAAGCAGCCCAGGGGTCAGCCCCAGCGACCAGGGACCTACGTAAGCAGCCCAGGGGTCGGCCACGACGCCAGAGCCGTCCACGCAGTTGGACCAGCCTCCAGTCCAGGGGTCCAGAGACGACGCCGGAGCTGCCCACGCCGATAGCCGTACCAGTCCAACCACCCCAGTCCAGGGGGCCTACGCCGGCAGTCTAGGCAGTCCCTCGAGGGTCAACAGCAGCGTCGCCCCGTACCGGTCAGGTTAGGGTTATTAGGGCACAATATTTTAGTGGTTGCATATCCGAGAGTGGGGTACTATATCAAACTATAGTTTATTAAATTCATTTATGAGAGTTGTTCAAGTTTTATTTTTCGGATCTAACCTCAACCTCTCTCTTGGATGCGAATAAGCCTTCGTAAAGGTAAGTGAGACATCTGATAGCTGTGAGACGGTATCGTCTCCTCTTAACAACTAAAGGGGAGATCGAAGTATCAGTCAGGGCCGGGCTTTGTAGTTGTTGGCGCCCTTCTTTCATCGCATTATTTGGTCAACTTGTAGTTCACCCACGACCACTCACCGACGAGTTGAGTTAGTCGGGCCCTGTGAGTAAGATCATCGAACGTCTTGTAACGTTAATAGAATTTAACGTTGCAATGTTTACACTACACTTACACTTTATTTTTTTTTACTTACCGTAATGTAACGGCCAACATCTCTATCGGAGTTATTGCCAATCTCATATTCGTGTCTTGTGCTCTTAAGGTTTACCTTAACGTCGACATTGCGGTACCGCACCGTAAAAATACGTCCGTGTGCAGCGGGCGTTAATCATGCTGATAATTGTATGTACAAAATATTAGACATAAACAACTTGTGTTGTGTCAACATAAATAAACATATACATAAATAGTGTGAATAGTAGCTCAAGTAATAGCGTATTATATAGTTTTTACGTTTCGAATATATAAGATCAATGATTTGGAAATGTAATGAGAAATTAATTGAATTGTTAATACATGCACGAACAATAGCCTATACAATTGTATATTATTATAATTATTATATATAATTGTTTTTGTGGATATGACTTCGAGTATGATTAACAGCGGAGAAGAAAGTGTGATCAAGACCGTAAAGACATTTGATTGTAATGTCAGAATTATCGACTCCGACCACTCTAAAGTTATTTTGAGAACCAAAATTGAAAACGACTCAGATTCAAATATAGATAATTCTTCAAAAAATTGGATTAAGAAGTTTTCCAAAGCTAGTTGTACAGAATGGATTGTACACAAAACATATCCGAAAATTAAAGGACTGCAGTACAGGAAGGATTGGGCCTGTCACCATACTGCTAAAAATAAGAAAAGAGTAACAGACAGCGTTAGAGACAGAAATAAAAAATGTGCAGCTAAAATCTTCATTACAATTAAAAAACAAAACAATCGTTCAAGATGCAGGGATCCGTTTCTTAAAGAGGATGTAAACGCCATAGTACAGGTAAGTTGTGATGTGATTTGTTGACGAAATAATATTACTTTAATAATGATTATACCTACACGGGTTAATTGTGAGCACAGTCACAAAGTTGCGGTGGTCGAAGCCTAAAGCTATCTTAGAGTAAGTTCGCCCACAAGACATTTATCGAGTACTTTAATGAAGGAATGACTCCAAGCGAAGCTAAGAACTATCACAAATCTTCACTAATGGCTACTACCTCAAATGACAAAATATGTGAATTTGCGTATCTTGTGTGTGTATGTGTATCTTGCCAATGCCCAAGTAAATCCAATGGAACGCTCAATTTATTACTTGTTTGAACAATGGAGGTATGAGATTTCACTAAAACATTGTTTGTTTTTTTAAAAGTCGCTTTTATTCGTAGAAAGAGAATTATGTTTACCTACCTAGTAACGTCTTCACGGGTGTAAGGACATGCTTTCTCATTGATAGTTTATTACACATACCATGTTTACGTTTTCTATCATTCTTCCGTTCCTTTATTGAAGTATCACCCATACCCATTTTTTGCCATACCCCATACGCAAAAGAAGAGTTTTTCGAGGCATCTGAGAAAGTTATTGAGAGTTTACCAAATGACGCTAGTTATTTCCAAGAAAATATACTAGATTCATATTTAGAGCAATATCCTGAAATTTCTAAACCGCATATTAAAATGGTGTTGATGAAGGATAGAAATGTTGCACATAACGCTCCTCAGTACAATGATCTTACGTCTACATGGACTTTTGGAAACACAAAGATAGATTTCGAAAAGAAAACTGGTAACATTTTGATTGGTGGTAAGAATTTTAACGATACGCAAGGATTGTACAAGTTATTATTTTTGGAAAATCCTGATCCGGATGATTATTCTAAAAATGAAGCGAATCAATATAAAAAGATTCTCAAAATGGCATCTAAAACTGAGAATAACGGTATGAAATATATGAATATAGGTAGTAGAAAATCTAAGAAGGGGGGTAAGATGAATAGGATATCTAGGAAAGAAGGTAAGATGAACAGGAAATCTAAGAAGAAAGGTAAAACGATGATGTCATATAATGATAAACCAATTGAATATGTCATTTGGGATGACGTTAATGAACTTGTTGATCGATTAAGGTTACTGGTTGCCTTTAAGTATGCTGGAAATACCTCTCACAATAACGAGATTGCTTCAAATATAGAAGAGCTAAAAGAAGCTAAGATTATATATTAGTGCAATGATGACTGTTGATAAGTTTGGACGTACTGCTACGGCAGCAGGAAAATCGTTGAAAAAGTTCCGTGAAGGATTTAATTATTCAGAAATATCGTTGAAGGGACTCAATCAAAGACTTGATACAACAGAGATATCGTTAAGTAGAATTCATCAAAGACTTAATAAAATTGAAGAGGATCCACAAATTACATCAACCTATTTTACTGTTAGGGGTAGAAGGGTTGTTGACGTGAAAGATGGTGGTGATCAGTACGATGTAGTTACATTAGCTCTGTTGGATAGAATGCGTGAAATTTTCGAAAAGAAAATAATGGAACTAAAAAGTTTTTTGACTGATTCTCAATTCATTGATGATAAGATAATCAAATTACGTGAAGAAAACATGAAATTAAATGCAGAATTGAAGGAAACTTTAAAAACGTTCAAAGACCATAACTGTACTGATCTTAAAGAATTAGTTTTGAAATTTGAGCGTGATACAGAAGATGACAGGACAAATACACGAAACGGTTTGAAATCATAGAGGAAGTTTTATCTCACCAAATTCATAAGTTGGAAAAAGAACTTAGCACTTTAAAAAACCAATATATTAAATAAAAATTATACATATCAAGCGGTATCAGTTTCATAATGGGTGTTGATAAGTTTGGACGTGCAGCTAAGCGGCAGAAGATTGTAACGAATAATCCTACTTAAACACCCTTCATGATATTAAAGAAAAACTTGAAAGAATGGACGAGATATTTCCCCTCCGACCTATATCTCGGTTAAAGATAGACGGATTGTTTCGGTGAAAGATGCTATTAATGATTATGATGCTGTTACTAAAGGTCAAATGGAAACCGCCATACTTCAAGCTAAAAACATTATGGTGAGCCATCAAGAATTGCATAAGCATACTCGTGAAATACATCAACGCACTACTGACATAATTAAACAAAATAATGCAGGTATAATACAGTTAAATAAGAAAGTTGTCATGCTAGAAGGAACTCTTAAAAATGGTATGGATGGATTAAAGGAAGAGCAAATGAATCAAATTTAAAGACTACAGCAAGCAAACGAACAGTTTTCCAAAACGAGAAAAAAGCATGATTTTACAATAGGAGTAATAATGAAATCTATGAGCAAATTTACTAATGCATTAGACGGTTGTACTGAAGATATTAAAACATTGAAGAATTTGAAACTCGATTTAGATTTGACGATTGCATCACATACATCACATTTAGAAGAACTGATTAGCGCTCAAAATGTTAAAATTACTGACCTTACAAACCGATTACAATCATCGATTAGAATTATCAATGAACTCCCTCGTTCATCCAAGAAAAAATCTCTTGATATGTCTAATAAAAAGGATGATCTGCAAGTTTTCACTTTATTAAGAAATAGTGATACAACAAGTAACAATGGTCAAACACAGTAAAGAAAAAGTTGAACTTGTAAAAGAACTTCATAAACCGATTAGGAGGAAGTTTCCTAGACGTCGTACTGTTATTAAGGGGTTAGATGATCTTTGGCAAGCCGATCTTGCTCAAATGGACCGTTATGCAGCACAAAATAAAAACTTTAAATATATTCTAGTCGTAATCGATTGCTTTTCCTAATTTGTATGGGCTAAACCATTAAAGACTAAGTACGGTGATGAAATGTGTAAAACATTTGCTGGTATTTTAGGAGGTAAGCGTCAACCTAAAAATCTACAAACGGATCAGTGTACTGAATTTTATAACGCTACTTTTCAAAATCTTATGAAACAACACAAAATTAATCATTACAGCACTTACAGCAATATGAAAGCTGCCATCGCGGAAAGAGTTATTCGTACCCTAAAAGAAAAATTGTTCCAATATTTTATCTTTAACGGTACCTACAAATGGATTGATATCTTACCTACAATTGTACAAAATTATAATCAACAAAAACATCGTAGTAAACATATGCGTCATTGCAACGTGACAACTGTCAATGAAAAAGATCTTCTAAAAAATATTTACAGTCACATCAAGATCGCAACGGGTGTTCATAAATTTAAGTTAGGTGACGTAGTACGCATTAGCAAAGCCAAACATGTTTTTGAAAAAGGGTATGTGCCGAATTGGACTACTGAATTATTCAATATTGTAAAAGTTCAAATTACCAAGCCCATAACATATTTATTAGAAGATATGAATGGTAATCCAATCAAGGGGGGGTTCTATAATGAGGAGCTTCAAATAGTGACAAATCCTGACGTTTATTTGGTAGAGAAAATTTTAAGAAGAAAAGGTAGTAAAGTCTTTGTACGAGGGCTTGGTTTCGATAAAAAACATGATTCGTGGATAGATGTCGCTGATGTATTGTAGAATAAATCCTCAAATGTCTAGAAACTTAATCAGTAATCGTCAAGTCGTCGAGATGACTGATGTTGAAAAATTATTTAACATTTCTTCTCCACCTCCACCCCCGTTATCGTCAACTACAGATGATGAAATAAATACATTTCTGCAAGAAATTAATACCGCTGCTGCTAGTACCTCCTCTACCAACACAGTTGGCGTCGCAACCACCGCCGACCTCCCAATGAAAATAGTGGGTTTGAAGTGAATGTGGGGCTCAGTGTTTCAAGAAATTTTAAAACCGTAATAAAAATAAAAATTAACGATGTGACTCATATAATATTTAATGATAATGAATGGGAAAGTTTAATCTCAAATATTTCTTGGATTTTAAATGGAGGATATTTTAAAAATTTCGATGTCGTATCTTAGACTTCTTTGTCGAAGTGATATTGTAATTAGCGATATTTCCAATGTTGAAATTAAGATGATTTCGATTACTAAGGGATGTGTCACCATATATTTAGTAGAAAATAATGTGTTGGAATTGTGTAATACACAATAATTTTATTAAATTTAAAATTGAAGATTTGAATAAACTTCATGTTGATACTTATTACAAAAAATTTATAAAAATGATAAAAGGTTTGTGTAAGGAAAGAAATCCTGAAGATGTAATATCTACATTCTACGATATTTCTAGAAGTATCGAAAGTTACTCTATAAGAGAATTACTGTACTGCAATAAACAAAATTTTTTAAATGATTTGTACTTAGTTAGTGATGAATAAAAGTATTTTAAAATATATTTGGTGTTTTATTTCTATAAAAAAAATGTAAGTAGTTAAATTATTTATTAATGTAGTTAGATACCTATATAATAATATAATAAGATATAGAACATAATTAAAATTACAATAATTATAATATAAAATAAAACAGTCCACCAGATATAAATATGCTAAAAATACAACAGATCACTAGATACCAATACACTCGCAGAATAGTACACCAATATACTGCGATTAGTGATAATATATTATACGAAGGTTAAGAAGAAAGAAAAGTCTTCGCCACGTATATGTAACGTCTATTTCAAAAGGTGACCGGTTTCGGCTTACGCCATCATCATACCTATTATTAAACAATCTATAAATATCTAACCAATGGACAAGAAACAGATAAAATACACTCACCTAATACTTAACACCAACAAAACAATAGCGAGAACTCAAACCGTTAAAAGAAGCGCTCTCCTTCATGAGACTGAATTTATTTTTTATATATTTTTTGGCGCTTGAGGCGGCCAATATTAGAACGGGAGAAATACACTGGTGCAAGGTTACACTACTTGATTTATTTAACTGAAATGGTTGTGCGTTTCCGCTAATATAAAGGAATTGAGAATTGATGAGGTCGTGGCACGCGTGGCGATCGGCTTGCTTGCTTCAGAGAGAGAGGGAGCACAGAGAGAGCACAGAGAGAGAGGTCCAGTTGACTCACGTCAGACGGTGACGGCTGGCACAGAACACTTCTCTTGGTATTAGTTTCTGCTTCCGTCGTCCCGTGCCTTGGTACGGTTGTGGCGCGGTCGCCACAGGACTCCCCCCCTCTGCAGTTCCCTTCGCTGGGAACGATGGGAACGAGACTCTTTTGGCAATAGTATGCGGTTGATTCGTCGGGTCTGTGGGAGTCTGCTGCTGTTCCTGGGGCTCAGCTATTTGTGATTGCTCCGTGTGGGCTGATTGCTTGCTGCGTGGGGGCTGGTGGGTAGCCGGTGGCTCCGGATGAGTTAGGTGTGCCGGCTTGAGGTCGTCCGTTGAGTATGCCTTCTCGCTCCCGTCTATGTCGATGATGTAGGTACGTTCGGAGGGCCTGCTGACGACCCGGTGAGGTCCTGAGTATGGAGGCTCAAGCGGCTTGCGTAGCGCTCCAATTTTTCTGTAGACGTGCGAGCAAGTTGTGATGTCCTTGTGCTGGAATGGGCGGTGGTCTGTGTGCCGAGTTGCTGGTACTGGCCGTAGGGTTTTGAAGAGCCGGCGTAGGTCTCCTACGAAGTCTCTTTCGTCGGCGGCAGTTCCTTGGGCCGTGAAGAATTCTCCTGGGAGTCTGAGAGATGAACCGTATACCATTTCCGAGGGCGACGCCTGTATGCTTTCCTTGAAGGTCGTGCGTAGGCCTAGTAGTACTGTAGGGAGAGCTTGTGGCCAGGGAATCTCCGGACAGCACATCAGCGCCGCTTTGAGAGTGCGGTGGAGGCGCTCCACCATTCCGTTTGCCTGCGGATGGTAGGGTGTTGTGTGAATGTGGTTTGCGCCTATGAGGTTTGCTAGGCTTTTCATTAGGTTGGACTCGAATTGTGTCCCCTGATCCGAGGTTATGGTTAGGGGTGTGCCGAAGGTGCAGATCCAGTGCTCGTATAGAGCTCGTGCGACGGTTGGTGCTCTCATGTCCGGCAAGGGTACCGCCATGGGCCAGCGTGTATACCTGTCTATTATGGTTAGGCAGTGCTGTAGGCCCTGAATGAGTGGTAGCTTCACTAGATCTATGTGGATATGGTTGAATCTGCCATCTGGTGTTGCAAATTTGCCCAGTTCCATGCGGTTGTGGCGACTGACTTTGGCCAGCTGGCATGGGTGACACTGGCTGGCCCATCGGAGTGCGTCCTTTCGCAGGCCTGGCCAGAAGTATTTCTCTGCTAGGCGCTTTGCCGTAGCTCGACCGCTGGGGTGCGCTATGTTGTGTGTGATGTTGAATGCAGTTCGTCGGAGCTTCACTGGCCTGTAGGGTTTAATTACCTCGTCTGTGATGCGGCAGTGTATGTTGCAGTCTTCTAGCTGGAGTTTTGTTAGTTTTACTTGTGGATTCCGGAGGAGGTGCGGGAGTTGCTCGTCCTCTGCTTGTTCCCTGCTGATTGTTGTTGGGTTCAATGTTGTCAGCATTGCTACAGTGCAGGTACGTGAGAGCGCGTCGGCTACTGCGTTCTCCGGGCCCGGCGTGTACTCAAAGCGTGCGTCGAATTGTGCTATGTAGTCTAGCTGTCCGATTTGTCTGGGTGATGCGTTCTCTAGTCGTTTGTTAGGCGCGTGCGTCAGTGGACGGTGATCTGTGAAGATCGTGAAGGGTCTCCCTTCTAGTATTCTGCGGAAGAACTTTACCGCCGCAAATGCCGCGAGCAGCTCTCTGTCGTAGGTGCTGTATCGTTGTTCTGCTGGGCTGAGTTTTCGGGAAAAGAATCCGAGGGGGGCCCACGAGCCGTTCGGCTGCTCTTGGTCGAGGGCAGCTACTATGGCGGTCCCTGATGCGTCTGTTCTGAGTGCGAGGGCGGCCGTGGTGTCGAGGAACGTGGCCCCTACTGCGTGAGCTATGCTTTCTTTGCAGTTCTCGAAGGCCCTTTCGGTTTCCTCCGTCCAGGTGATGGGGGCTTTCTTTTTTGTTGAGCCCTTGAGTAGCTCATTGAGCGAGGACTGAAGCGCTGCGGCTCGAGGAAGGCAGCGCCGGTAATAATTGAGCATTCCTAGGAAGCGTCGTAGCTCCGACGTATCCTTCGGTTTGGGGAAGGTCTTGATGGCTTCAGTCTTGGGTTCGGGTGGCCGAAATCCCTGCTGAGAGATCTGGTACCCTGCGAAGGCTGCTTCTGCTGCCCCGAAGGTGCATTTGTTCCAGTTTACCCTTAGGTTGGCTGCCTGGAGGGTCTCGAGGAGTTCCTTCAAGTGGCGGAGGTGTTCCTCGTGTGTGTCGGAGTGCACCAGGAGGTCGTCTATGTACGCTTTCACGTTTGTGTGGCTCCTCAGGACGTGGTCCATGACCCTTTGGAGTGTCTGTGTGGCGTTCCGCAGGCCCATGGGCATTCGTTTGAATTCGAAGAGCCCGAATGGCGTGGTAACTGCCGTTTTGGGTATGTCTTGTTCGGCGACCGGAATCTGGAAGAAGGCCGTCTGTAAGTCAATTATGGAGAAGACTGTGCCTTTGGCTTCTTGTAAGAGGTCCTCTATGATTGGCGTTGGGTATCTATCTGGCTTTGTGATGTTGTTGAGTCTGCAATATACTCCTGTTGGGCGTACGCCTCCATCTGGTTTGGGTACCAGATGTAGCGGACTGGCCCACTGACTGGATGAGGGGCGAATGATTCCTCTCTCTAGTAGCTTGGCGAATTCCCTTTTTGCAGAGGCTAGCCTCTCCCCCGTGAGGCGGCGGGGTCTCTCGAAGACGGACGGACCTGTAGTTTCAATGACGTGCTGGACTGTCAGGTCCGGTTGCGAGGCTGCCTGCTCCCATGGTAGTGCGATGGAGGCGAAGGACTGAATGAGCTCAATGTATGGCTTCCCTGCCGGTCCAACTGGTACCTTGTAGGCCGGCGCAGGTGCGACGCTGTATACCTTCGCTGGCACCACCTCTCCTTGGGTGTGGAGCTTGGTGGTTGAATCGAGAATGCGCCGCCCTCTTAGGTCTATGAGCAGGCCGTAATGACCTAGCATATCCGCTCCTAAGTTGGCTGTGTGTACGTCGGCTATGACGAAGGTCCACGGAAAGGCGCGTCGGAGGCCTAAGTTCAGTGGTAGGCGTTGCTGGTCGTAAGTGCTGATGGTTGTTGCATTAGCCCCTTGCAGGACCAGCTCCTGTCGTTTGAGTGGCTTGGAGATCAGCCTCTTAGGGAGTATAGACACGACCGAGCCTGAGTCGACGAGGAATCGTGTGTTGGTTTCACGGTCATGAATGTGGAGGCGATTTTCCGCGGGTACTATGCCGGCGGCGGCTGCCTCGTGCGTCGCCGGCAGATCTAGTTTTCCTGGAACGATGTGGTGTTCACCGAGGCAAAGCTGCATGGCGCCTTACAGTTTCTTGCTTCTGCCCCATAGCGCTCATGGTACCAGCAGAGGTCCGGTGGCCTTGTTCCTGGTGTGGAGGCCCGGCTGTGCTGTTGGGCGCGGGTGGTTTAGCGTCCCCTTGGCGGGTAGGTGGTCTCCTGTCTCGAGGTCTCTGGGGTTCTCGTGGTGAGGGTGTGCACTAGCTGCGAGACGGTTTGACGTAGCTCAGCTAGTTCTGCAGCGACTTGATCCGTTGGGGCGTTAGGTGTGTTGTGTCCCGACGAGGAAGGTGTCCTCGTTGTCCGCGGGGCGGTGGCGGTGAGGGCCATGACATTGGTTTCCACGCTGCATGCTTCGTCCGCCGCAGCGGCTAGTTCATCTAAGGTAGGTGCTTTGAATATTCTCAGCAGTCGTTGTGCTGCCTGTGGAAGCATGTCCAGCCAACGTATGCGCAGCACGTCGTCACTCACTCGCGTTCCTGCTAGGGATCGCATTTGTCTTAATAGTTGTGAAGGTTTTCTGTCTCCAAGCTCCAGTCCTGTCAAGAGCTTGTGCATCTGCTTGTCTGCTGACTCGGTCATGCGGTTGAGGATGGCTTTTTTTAGAGTGCCATACCTGTCTTGCTCTGGGGAAACCCGTAGGATGTCTGCTACTTCCGAGATGGTGCTGGAATCCAGGGCTGCTATGATCAGGTTGTATTTTGAATTGTCAACCCTGACTTGGTGCACGTGGAAGGCAGCCTCGCATTGTATGAACCACAGCTCCGGCTCTGTGCTCCAGAAGTGGGGCAGTTTTACAGCTCCCATTGCCCCTATACCCGCGTTGGATGCTGTAGTCAGGACGTCGGTTGTTGTGGGGGCTGTGGTGGTGGTTGTTGGTGTGACGGGCGTCTCTGAGTTCGTCATGGACTCTTGCATGGCTGCTTGTTTTTAGTCGTACCTTTTTTTTCTCGAGCTCAAAAGGTTGGGTTATGTTTTTGTTTTTGTGCGTTCTGTCTCCGCCCTCGTGGAGCGTCGCGTGGAGCACGGAACAGTTGGTCGATACTGGTCGATAGAACACAGGGCTGTTGCGTTGCGTACTGGCCCGCGCAAGCGCGCGTCCGTGGTAGCTGATGCCGATGGGCTAGGCAACTGCGCGTTGGGAGGGGGCCTGCTGGTGTTGGGGGCAGAGGCGTCTTCCAAGCACCGCGGTCTCGCACCGAATCCCGTGTGGGAGGGCGAGGGCTCCTTGCCGGGGTTTCGCTCGCACCCGCCTTGGCGGCGTCGGGGTTTCTATTCACGATACGCGGCGCGGTAGTCCCGTTTCACGTCTCGCTGTTACTTACGTCGGGGTCACCATTTTTGGCGCTTGAGGCGGCCAATATTAGAACGGGAGAAATACACTGGTGCAAGGTTACACTACTTGATTTATTTAACTGAAATGGTTGTGCGTTTCCGCTAATATAAAGGAATTGAGAATTGATGAGGTCGTGGCACGCGTGGCGATCGGCTTGCTTGCTTCAGAGAGAGAGGGAGCACAGAGAGAGCACAGAGAGAGAGGTCCAGTTGACTCACGTCAGACGGTGACGGCTGGCACAGAACACTTCTCTTGGTATTATTTTCTGCTTCCGTCGTCCCGTGCCTTGGTACGGTTGTGGCGCGGTCGCCACATATTTTTTAAAATTTAAAATTTAAAATTATCTCTGTAATATAACCTAATGAAACATAGATGACACAAAACGGAGGTCTCTCTCAGATGAGCTCCTCAGCTTTAATGCGGTAGAATGAACTTACATTGTAGTACGCTCACCTGTCACTCTCAAAAAAATTAAAAAAAATTAAAACAACAAACAAGTGAAACTGAAATGAAAATTACAGTAAACGCTTTTGAGGATAGGCAATTCAAATTAAATATCTCAATTCAATATCTAGCTAAAATTCGAAACTGCAATAGAGGTATAAAATAAAACAGAAATATAGAAATATAGAGTATCGGAAAAATTTATTTATTTTTTATTTATTTTTTTTTCAACATAGAAATCCGGTTAATTGAACTAATGGATTAGTTTTAAAAAATCAGATAAGAAGGTAATGACTGGTCCGGCAAAGGGATTTAATTGATCGTTTAGAAAACCTGGAGTCCTGGCATGGATTAAAATTTCTAGAGTTTCCAACTTCAGTCGATGTTTTAAACGGTTTTCTACATGTAAAGGTATAAAACACTTCTCAATTTCAAACGAGTGTTTGTTTAAAAGAATATGGTTTGCAAAGGAAGAAGGGGTGGTAACTATGTCTGTTCCCTGGAATTTTTTTATCCATTTTTCGTGTTATTTTAATCTAGTAAAAAACTGTCTGCTCGTTTGGCCGATATAAAACGCATCGCATGAAAAACACGTAATTTTGTATACCCCTGATCTGGTAATCGACTGTATCTTATCTTTCGTATTGACAATGTAAGAGCCCAAATTATTGCGGGTTTTAAAGGAGATGGTGATGTCGGCTTTTTTGAAGACCTTCGCAATTCTTTGGGACACGGGGCCTATATATAGGTGAGTGTATTTTATCTGTTTCTTGTCCATTGGTTAGATATTTATAGATTGTTTAATATTAGGTCTGATGATGGCGTAAGCCGAAACCGGTCACCTTTTGAAATAGACGTTACATATACGTGGCGAAGACTTTTCTTTCTTCTTAACCTTCATCATGGAATGCCACTTTAAGAATTTGGAGGATTTACAACGGTAACGAATATATTATACGGTTGGAATAGAATAGTGACCCCAAGAAAGAGTATCAAAACTGTTAGGAATAAGGTAACGATTATCATCAAGTGGATTTAAAGCAATTTTGGTTTGCTCTAAACTATACATTTTGTGACAAAAAGAACGAATAATTCGTTGAGAGCAAATTTTATTTTTATTCTCCATCAAGCAATCGAGGTAATCATTTAACGTAATTTTATTTTTTACTACATTAAATTTGATACCATTCTATTTTTTAATGACTTTACCCCCCTCAATTTCGTAAGTATACATTTTAGATCTTAATCCAATAAATTGTTTAATTCGACTTCCATTAGCCTCATCCTTCATTAGCCCCGGAATTTTACAATTTTTCCTAGGGATGTTATATTGGTTGTCCTGTGCGTAATCACTTGTATCAAATTTATCGATATGAGTATATATAATTTCCTTATAAGCATCCTCACAGTGAATTTCATAAATTAAACTATCAGTATCAGTATAAAGGAGTTTAGAATTAGGAAATTTTGTCATAATAAAATCATAATGAAAGTTGTACACACATGTTTTTGAAATATCTAGTATGGCTTGCCCTATGTATACAGGTTTATTAAAAATTATATTAGTCTTTTTTAACTCGATAGCTACAAGATTTTCATCAAATACTTCTCTAGATTTAAAAAATGGGAATGCTATTAAATTTTTTGCTCCGTAACGTCCTTCCCATTTATTTATTAATTTAAAATTACGATGTTTTCGAACATTTTCCATTGTTTTACCGAATACAGCTTTAATAACTAATTTGTATAAATTTTTCTCAAAGGTGGTTTGTGCTTGAGCTCTTAGTTGAGTATTGAGATCTATGTAGGGCTTCAGCCACGCCGATTGCTTGAATTTTAGAACTCTATGTACTCGTATGAGTCTTAGTCCGTTAGCTAGGGCTTGTTTAAGATTGCGGTAATGTATCACATAATGTGTTTTGTTGTGTAAAGTTGTCATGAGTTTAGGGTATTTAGATCCTGGAGGACAGGTATGTTCGGGGCACATTGGGAGATCTTTATGATTATCATGAATACTTTCTGGGTACTCGAGATCTATCTCGAGAAAATAACCTTCAGGTGAGTCATCTGCCACCTGAGTGACATCGATATTTGTATCGACCCACTCGAAACCTCCACAAGCGAGATGTTGGCTCATAGCCCACCCGTATAGGTTATTCACATCGAGGTATAAGATATAGGATGAAGGTTGAGTGGGATCATATGTTGGAAGATACTTATTATTAGCTCTAGAGTATCTGTTGCAACACTGGCTAATGCCACCACGTATACCCTGCTCCATAAACATGAGCATATCAACGTCTTGTATGGTATCAAGCATACACCCTGTATATTTGAGCATGCATTGCCATGTATATCCAGGCATAGTATAGCTCTAAGCTGGATCTAATCCATATGTAGTGTGTACTTTGGCACGAAAAGTCTCAAAGACATCTGCTAGTAGCAAAATATCAGTCTTTAGGTATAGGTCCGAATAGTCACCTAAATTTTTGATAAAAAATTTATCCCACTATCCCACACTGTTTTCGCATGTAGAAAGTCACGTTCCGTAATGTTTACGTCATTTAGTTTATTATAAAATTTAGACATCGGTGGAAGCTGAGGCTCCTCCAATTTTTCCCAACAATCAATATAGTCATAGCAAAACACACCTTTTCGCATTAACAACTGCAGTGTTTCATAATCTAAATCTCTAAATTCATTTTAAATAATTTGAGTTCTCTAGGGATAAAGTAGATACTAATTCCTCAAGGGATGCACCTAAAAATCTTAAAGAATCTATAAAACGAAATTTTATTTTCGTTTCGCCATCTTCTCGAGTAAAAGATATGTATTTTTCCTTGTTAATAGGGAGCAGACTGATTTTGCTATTTTTCGCTAAATTCTTTATAATAAAATGACTGTCATATCCAGAAAAACTATGAAAAATTACTGGAATCATAAATGATTTCTGGTAGGCAAGGTTGCAGTAATTATGCGCAAAGCCCCTGAATTCCCCTGTGAGGTGGTTGTGATCACGAACAATATCTTTAGGATCAATAATTTTTTCACAAATATGACAACAGATATGACCTGGAGTACGATCAATCTGTGGAGGATTCACCATTGGTACAACATTTTTTATTATTAACTCGATTTCTCGAGCAATTACTTCCAACTGATCATTAAACCACTCCATACAATCCTCCCCTCTATAACTTTTAAAATAAGATAGCGAGTCATCATAATTACACTTCAAATAATATCCTGCACTAAAAGTTTTATGTATCTGATACTTTTGAGTTTTAAACTGTAGGCTGTCATCATTATAAGGAATCAACATAGACTGAAAGTCTGCATATAATACAAAAGGTACAGGTTCTTTTTGAATGAATTGTTTAAATTCGATAGTGCGGTAACGTGGAAAAGAAATTTTATAATCACTTTTTTCTGTACATGCAATATAATGGTCATGAAATTTTTTCTCTGTATGAAAATAATTTAGACATCGATCGCAAATGAAAATCTTATGAATATGCTTGCTCGATTGTTTCGACACTAATGCAGAAAGATTCTTTATTCAACAATAGTGATACTTAATTTCATCACACTCTTCGTCAGACTTCGCCTTATATTCATTAATTTTTGGGAAATACTTATTCTGAATCATTAATAAATTTACACGTTGGTCAACTTTTTTCTTTATAAGGCGTGCTGGCAAAGTCACAAAGAATGTTGACATGGGTGTCACAATAAGATCTAAAATATAAACATTAACGGATATATCATTTTGTTTCTCGAAAATATTAATATCTTTAAGTTTTACGGGGAGTTCGATGCCATTCATATTTAAAACTTCTGAATAATGAGGATATGACGTAATCCTGCATGGGTGATTACTAGTAGGATAAAGAGCTGAAACAATGGACCACGCAAAACATGCTTCATCACTGTTTCGTATATTGATACATGCACGTTTTCGCATAATCTTCGTTGGTATTGGAATGAAGGATGAGGCACCATTTCCCATCTCAAATTTGTTAATGTTAACTGTTAAACTTACTATTTTACTTAACGCCCACCCAGAATCTTTCTCCTGAAAGTTAGAAAATTTGTGAAGAATTTTTTCTACTACCTATTCTTGAAACCATTCATTTAAATCAGTACCCAAACTAATTATTTCATTTTTAGTGTTGAAATACTTAAAATCAGTAACTTGTTCAATACCTGAAGATTTTATAAATTCTCCACAAAATATGGTGTTTACTTTAATGATGTTAAACTTTTTTAAAACATTTTTAATTCTACTTTTGAAGAGGGTAAATGCATCAGATAAAAATGAATATATGTCAATATGAGTAATATTTAATATAATGCCTGAACGAATATTACATCTAAATGCAGAATTTATTTCCTCCCATCTCACTCTACCACTTCGATTTTTTGTACCTGAACCTAGTTTATTGAGTAAATTTTTGTATCTTTTCAAGTGACCTAAATTCGTATGTAATTTTAATTTCGTAGCATGATTAATATTTTCACAATTTTTTAAGTAGTTCATAATTAAACGAATATTATGTTTAATCATTTTGATCCACTTTTCCTTAGGTTCACCATTTTTAATATTTAAAAGTTCATTTTGTGCTAACCGTATAATATTTACAATGTTATCACTAACCTCTTCAATCTTGTTCTCCATGTTTCTCTAGTTGAATTCTACGATGTTGAATGGAATAGGTATGAAGTCGTTGTTGGATTGTTAGAGTAGTCTTTGAAGAACTGAATGATGTTGAATTGGATTTAGGTGGTAGATGTCTTGCAGAACTGGTCGATGTCTTGCAGAAGTGGTCGATTTCGAGCTGAATTGGTAGAATAATCTATCAATAATAATTTTCTATCAGTGGAAAATTTAGGAAAAAAAAACTTACGTTCGAATGCTGTGGTAATTGTACGAATAGAATAGCCTAGCAGAGCTGGTTGATCTTTTGGTATCTTAGGCGGTGAAACTGATCTATCAAATAATAATTTTGTATTAGTTTAAAATGTAGGGAAAATAAACTAAAAATAACTTACGCTTGAGTGTGGCGATATTTATACGAAACTACTGACTAGGGATAAATGGAATCCGACGAATGCGTAGTACATTCAGAACAGAAGTCCTCCAAAATTGTGTAGGACAATTCCCTGCGACATATTCCACACCACTCGCATAACGCATGCTGATGCTCGGTGAGACATGTCGCATGAAATCTAACTTGGTGGACTTCTGGCATTCTTTCCACGAAATTAAAATTCCTTAAATATTCATAAAAGCATGTCCTACATACATTTAAATTATCTACGGTAAAATAATTTCGGTCAATGCAAATACGCATTCTTCGAGTTGCTTCGAAGATGTCTGATGTAAGGATTTGTCTCGTGTTATAATATTTGACGATGAGCGGACTCTCTTCAAACCCCTCATCATCATTATTTCCAAAATCAATATTATCTTCAACATCATCACTATCATCTTCAACATTAATTACTCCATCCTCATTATTTTGTTCGAGTAAATTTTCCCCTCCCTCCTCGTTAACCAGAATCACTTCATTTTCAACATTAATCATTTCATGCTCATTATTTTGTTCAATTAAATTTTCCCCTCCCCCCTCGTTAACATGAATCACTTCATCTTCCTCGATGACAATAATTCCATAAACCCTACCCAGTATTTCATTCATCTCAACTCTTTCCATCTCAATGGTCAGGGTACTTACACAATATCCTCTTAAAAATTATTTCTATTAATAATTTTGATGATAGAATTAAAAAAAAAAACTTACGTTGAGAAGCACTACACACACCCACAAACGAATTCGTTTCGTAAATAATCACCTCGGGAACGTTGCAATAATACTCAGTTCATTTGTGCAGCTGCACTTTTTATAACTCCATTCATATCAGTTTCCCGGTGATATCCAAGCCTAATATTAATTAATATTAATTTGCGGTTGAAAAGGAAAAACGTCTTATCTACTCAGGCGGTATACGCGCTTCCGGAACGCCGACTGCTTATCAATTTCCTGTTTTCGTACATGAACGCTGACCGCTTATCAATTTCCTGTTTTCGTAATTTCTAATCAGTTTTATTAAAATTTAAAATGGGAAGCGACTTATCCACTCAACCGATTACATTTTAACGGGAAGTTACGCTTCCGCTCGTTAACAAAATTATCGTTGGGGAATCGAAATAGAAAATACAAGACATATATTAATATTTTTTATTTTCTGCTTGCGAAATAATATACAGGTACATGTCAATAATAGATCTCACGTACGTCTTGATTTTCTCGCGTTCTATCTGCCAAAATAGGCAGGAACAGGTGTCTGGACCTTCTACTGTTGAATCGGATGACTATGGGCAGCTGACGAAATGTTTCCCATACTTAGATATACGTTCTTCTTCTGCTTCTCTGGTTTTCACTCGTTCGTTTAACTCCAGAAGTTCTTTCTTATGTGAAGGTGTGACATAATACCCGAATTCAAACAAAAATCTTTCAACTTCCATACTGCAGTAGATGTGAATATTATGAACACTTAGAACAGAATGAATTCATATGGTATCTAGACCCAATGTTAATTAGCGATTTCACAGTTATAGTTTTATATCCCCATGAAATGACGTCACACGTCACAAGCTGAGCGGAAGCGTGACTTCCAGTTTGAAATGTCTTATCACCGGAAGCGGTTTATAATGATTACATTTGTTATATCAGCCCCTAACAATAGACCCTTTTAATAAAGTAAAGTGCATAGCTAATCACTATTAGGATTGTATAAATATAGGTTCCGTAGAACAAAGCTTTAGTCTTGGTCAATTTGCCGTACCGATCGTACCGAACGTAGTCTTGGTCAATTTGCCGTACCGATCGTACCGAACGTAGTCTTGGTCAATTTGCCGTACCGATCGTACCGAACGTAGTCTTGGTCAATTTGCCGTACCGATCGTACCGAACGTAGTCTTGTTCAATTTGTCATACCGAACGTATCGTCTCCATAAAAAATATTGTATCTACATGTATTGTATTGAAACCTAAAGTAGTGTAAATAAATAGTTAGTGGTTTTTAAAAACGTGTTTCTCGACCCGGAAACCGTAACTCATTTCAAACAGGAAGTCACGCTTCCGCTCACCTTATCAGCCTGATTACATTTCAAACCGGAAGTCACGCTTCCGCTCAGCTTATCAGCCTGATTACATTTCAAACCGGAAGTCACGCTTCCGCTCAGCTTGTGACGTCACTTCCTGGCCTGAAACCGGCCGTGTATCACTACTAATTTCCAAGTTCAAAATTGGAGCAATGAAAGAAGGCATAGCAGGTATTCTATGCCTTCCTACAATATGCACAAACACCTACAAGTACTAAAAAATAAATCCCATCCCGAACAAACTCTACAAAGCCTTTTACCCACCACCGAAACGGTTTGCTCTGGTTTGAGAATAAACATTTGAAAAAGTTGGAGGAACCGTCAGTTGTTATTATGGACACCGTACATGGGTACATAGTTCATGGGTAGATAAGGCTCCAACAAGTGGATCGACAAAGCCTGTTATAAAGGAATGGCTTACAAAACATAACTTTCAATTTGAAAATACAATGATGAAGAGTGAACTACTTCAAATTGTTAATCGGTAAGTAGAAATGAAATGAATACTTTTGTGCTTTTTCTGCTGAAAATCATACATAATACACATATATACATACATATATAAAAATATCTGCTAAAAGACATACATCTGTTTTCAAATATAATTCGACGTATTGTTGCAAATTTTGAATTTGGAACGATTTCCATACTCATTGTGCATGTCCGTACTTCTCATTACTAATTTAACGACTGATTAGTTTGAGAGAAATCTAACAACTACCAGGTAAAGGCCATATTTTTTCATGTTGATAGGTAATAAATTTATGGAACCTTTGACTTGTGTGCTTAGAACTTTTATAATGAAGTGACTATCATAACCTGATAAATCATAAAAATTACAGGTGTGTAGTGTGCATCATTGTAGTTGATATTACAACCCCAATGAGAACTACCCTTATAGTTTCCATTTCAATGGGAGTTGTCACGATGTTTAATGTTATTTTCCATAAAAGGTTTACAACAGATGTGGCACTGATAGTGCCACACTTTTCACGGCTCTCATCTCAGAAGTCAATGTTCGATCCCGGGGGGGAGCAATTTTTTTTTTCATTTGGTCGAAATTAATTGTTAATAATGTTTGCAAAATTGATTTTCCTCAAGCATTGAAGGAATTAGTTTATATCTCAGCAATTTTTGCACAAGTTTTAGTTTCACTACCGAAACTTTTATTTTTAAAAACTATTTTTATTCAAGTTACAACTTTTAATTAATCTTATTAAAATAACATAATATAATTATAACGAACACGAAGGATTAATAACGTCGTTAATGGCTAACTGCGACTGACTGACTGCACTTCCGTCGTGGGATCCTTATATACTCTTCTATTGCTGACTCGGGATTTTCGTCTTCTTCTAGATAAAACTAGCATCTTGGGGTGATATAACTCCTCCCCTCGAAGATTCGATTCCCGGAATTATTGAGGAAATCGAACGTCTTCTAACTCTAGGGCCGTTGTCTAACGTCTAGGGTTGTTGTCGTGCTTGAAGTCTTTTTCTTCTCAGGAACATCTTGTAGATGATAATAGGTACGATCATTACCAATAGTCCATAGATCAATATTGTCCAGGCACTCGGGATGTATGATACTGCTGGCGATGTGGTCGACGGGTCGTTTTCGATCAATCTCTGTTTGATCGCATGGAGTTCGTCTAAGTTACTTCTCTCGAGGTTGACGGTGAAATTTATTTTGTGTTGATCCTCAGCTCCTTCGGTGAGACTCGGGAATAGGATCATCTGGCCTGTTGTGACGTCTTCGTCATTAGATATTAATCTTGTTCCTGTAGACATTTGGCAGCCCATAGGGATTTCAAATAAGTACGATCCTTTCAATTTAAGTAACTCCATCTGTTTCTCGCAACGAAGGTGGATGGTTTCTTCCTCTGGCAATACAATTATCCATTGATTGGAGTTTTCGGTCCTTTGGAACACGTTGTCACCAAGCTGAATTTCGACTTGTTGACACGTGGGAGAGGTCTTGTCTTCGAGAAGTTGGACTTCGCAGGGGATCTTCTTGTCGATGCGTTGTAGTGTCGTTTTCTCGCACAAGAAATGGTTCGTTGATATTTCCAAACATTTGTCACTTATTGAAACATAAAACAATCTATTTTTTGCGACAAATTTTGATTTTGGTACTATGGTCTCAAAATGATCTCTGGAGAATATGGGTATCGAATATAAATGGTAAAGTTCGAATATATGGGGGTAGGTTATAGGAATTTTTATTAAAAATGTTATTTTATTATTTAATATAAAACAATCGACTTTTAGTAATTTTTCAAAAAGTAAAATTTCATCTAATGTTACTTTCAATGGTAATTGGTCTGCCTTAAGTTTAAGTTGTAATGATTTTAATTCTTGGAATAGGTCAGTTGTTTTTATAATACTCGGATGAAATGTTTCAAGTCTCGCAAATGAGATTGCAGTTTCGATATCTTGTAATATTGAATTGATTATCTCAAACATACTAATTATTTGTGTAAGAGTGTCCTTAATAAATCTTGTGTAGTCTCTATTTACGCTACCCTGTACAATTCCTGAAATTTGTTTTATTCTAACGTTTAACATTTCTTCGTTGTGAATGATTTTATTTGTGGTCTCATTGAATTTATTAATCATCGATCAGCAAGAGAGTTCTGCGTTTTAATTGAGGTGGTTAGGTGTTCTTGATTTTCCTGGAGATTTTTTATTAATTCTTCGTAACGTTTGCCATCGTTTGCGTCTAAATTACCTGTGACTGCTTTGAATATGGAACCTAGTCCGTTAATTAATCCTCGCTTTATCCTATTTGGATGTGGTATTATGTCTATTATCTTATTTTCTATCTTTTCTTCTACAAATTTTAAAACTTTAACATAATTATCTACTTCTACTTTATAATGTTCGTTAAATTTTAAATGATTAATTAAGTTTTCTGATTGGCTTTTCAGTTTATTGATTTCTACTATTATCGGGTTTAAGTCATAAAAATGAATGAGTGTGTGGGAATATTCTTTAATCTTTGCGGTGCCAATTCTCAATGGAATTATTCCGGGATTGTTTTGCAAGTTTCTGTATGTTATCTCTTGATTGCCAAGGATGCATGGTAATCTGAAAGCAAATTATAACTAAGTATTAACTATATTAGATAATTAAGTGTTATATATAAACTAAGTAAATTTTTTAATCAAATGAATAAATTTTTCTTAATGGACGTTTTACATTATCCATATGAACCTTAGGTTGAGATGTGGTTGCAAGTATTTTTCTTTCTGGGTTCACATTCTCTATCGTTTCGGATTTGTTAAATTTATTTGCGTTTTTACTTCTAACATTTTTCTTGATGAAGGCCTTTTGTCCGGGTTGAAATATTTGTGGATTATCGCAATTTTCATTTACCTTTTCGACTACATGTTCTTTATTTCGAATAAGTTCTGAATATATTTTTGAATACAATAATCTAGTTTTTTCCTTATGTTGTTGGACGTAATCATTTAATAGGATTTTGTTTAATTCTACATTAAATGGTGTATTATCTGATATGTGTCCATTTATTACGTCAATGGGTTTTAATTTTGTTACCGAATGTATCGAATGGTTATATGCCAATATTGCATATAGCATTTTCATTTCAGAAGGAGTCTTTTGAAAACCTTTAGTATTTAAAATTCTTAGATGTTCGGTGATTGTAGAATGGAATCGTTCGATTACCCCATTCGATTGAGGGTGGTTTGGAGAACAAAAGTGTACTCGGATTTTATGTAAACTAAAAAGTTCAATGATGACAGAATTTTTAAATTCAGTTCCATTATCACTAATAATTATATCTGGGATACTGTGGTGAGAAAAGAAATTTATCAATTTGTCTGCTATTTCTGTACTATTCAAAGATTTTAGGGGATAGGCTTGCGCGTATTTCGAAAAACTGTCAATTATTGTTACGAATTTCGTTTGTTCAAAAGTGAACGTGTCTAAATGGATTATTTCAAATGGTTTGGTAGCTGTTGGTGTTTGGTTAAGTGGCATTTTTACGGGTTTTCTCTCGTATTTCGCCTGTTGGCAAATTTCACAATCGTTTATGTAAGTTTGAATAGAATTTTTCATGAATGGCCAATATTTTTCCTTAATTCGTTGTAGCGTTTCGTCAATTCCTCGATGGTTACTTTTTCCTTCATGATAATTCTGTATTGTATCTTTAATGTCGTGTTTGTCAGTTACATCAATTAATTTAGTCTTACATCGTGTAAATTTTAATGAAGGCCATTTAAAATTTTGTTGTAGGACTAATGAAAATGGTTCATAGATTTCCGGATTTTCAAAATATGTCATATTGGACATTTGGGGCAATATAATGTTTGACAAAATTTATTATGTCATTGTCAAAATTGTCTTGTGGAATTTGTAAGTGAATTCTTTGTTTTTTATCAAATATTTTTCTTATTTCAGGGTCTGCAGGTGAATGTAGAACAGAGCTAATTATTATCTGGTTTTGACCGTAATTAACCGCGCGTTCTACAATCGGAATATTTACAACGGGATGTTGTTCCGCATTTGAATGGATCGTTTCATTTTCACTTTCGTTTTCTACGGGATCGTCCTTGTCTAATTGCACTATCATTGATGCGTTTTCCATATCAGGTATTGTTTCATCCGCTGTAATAGTACCTGATTGTTCGGATGAGTCTCCAGTCAAGGTTCTTTCCGTTTGTTCGTTAAATGTAACCGTTTCAAATGTGTTATCGTAATTTTCTTTAATTAGGTCATCAAATTTATTCCAAAATGAATTTGTTTCCTTAGTATGAATCTCAATACGAGAAAGGGCATCAGCATTTGTGTTTGCTTTTCCTTTCTTGTAAATTATATCGAAATTAAATTCGTCTAATTTAATTCTCCATCTTAATAATTTTGAACTTGGATCCTTTAATGAGAACAACCATTGTAAGGGCTTATGGTCAGTCATTACATTAAATTTTCTCCCGTACAGATACGGTCGAAAGTATTTCGTGGCCCAAACTATGGCCAAAAGTTCTTTTTCTATGGTTGAATAGTTTTGTTCGGAGTCATTAAGAGTACGTGAGGCGAATGCTACAGGAAGATCTTTTCCAATCGGTCCTTGCGATAACACTGCGCCTAGGGCGACGTTTGATGCGTCTGTCGTCAAGTTAAATTGTTTAGTAAAGTCAGGGTACTGGAGTATTGGTTCGTTCATTAATACGGTTTTACAGTTTTCAACGCAAGTCAAGTAGTCATTATTAAGTTCAATTTTTGCTCCCTTTTTTAAACATTTTGTTAAAGGTTTAGTCAATTTTGCAAAGTCTTTAATAAAGCGACGATAATAGCCTAATAATCCTAGGAATCCTTTTATTTGTTTAGTGGTTTTAGGTATCAGATATTTTTTTATAGCTTCAATTTTATCCGGGTTTGTTTTAACTCCCTGTCGTGTGACGATATGCCCTAAATATGCTACTTCTTTACGTAAGAATTCAGATTTATCTAGTTGGATTTTGAAATTTGACTTTCTTAATCTTTGAAATACTAATTTTAATCGTTCTAGATGTTCTTGAAGAGAAGTTGAGAATACAATTACGTCATCTAAGTAAACTAGGCACTTTTCGTTTTGAATCCCGCGGAGAATGTTATCCATTACACGTTGGAACGTTGCAGGAGCAGTTTTTAATCCGAATGGCATTCTAAGGAATTCATAATGACCGTTCTCGACATTAAATGCAGTTTTTTCGATATCATCTTCGTGCATTTCGATTTGGTGATACCCGCTGGCTAGGTCAAGGGTGGTGAAATATTGACACTTACCGAGTTTATCTAAAAGATCAGTAATATTTGGAAGGGGGGTATTTATCATTAATCGTTTTTTCGTTTAGTTTTCGATAATCTACTACTACGCGCCATTTCTGAGTGCCTGAGGCATCCAGTTTTTTCGGAACTACCCATATGGGTGAGGACCATGGAGAAGAACTTGGTCTGATAATTTTTGAACTTAACATGTGTTTAATTTGTTTATTTACTTCCTGCTTATGGACGAAAGGGTATCTATATGTTTTCGTATACACTGGTATTTCGTCCGTTGTTCGAATTCTATGCTTTTCTCTGTTAGTAAAAGTTAAAGGTTTATTTTCGTTGTAAAAGATATCTGAGAATTGTTCGCACAATTCTAGTATTTTTGTTCTTTCTTCAGCATTTAAATGATCGACTCTAATTTTTGATAAGTCTAAACGAGGTTTGGAATTATCAAGGAAATTCAAATCAATATTTTGAATTTCTTCTTGATTAAAACGTTCTACTGTGATTGGGGACGATAAGTCGAGATTGACATGTTCTGTGTTGTTATTTATTATAGTTGTGATCGCTTGACCACCTTTCGCAATTGATAAACATTGAGGTATTTCGCAATTTTTGATCTTCTGGTAAGGAATAATAATTTCTCCGTTTGGTATGGATGTATTTATTTTAATTACTTGTTCAGTTCTAGGCGAAACAATGATCTGATTTAGGTCGTTTTGAATATTAGTTCGATAATATTCAAGATTGATTTTTGTATGAGGTGTTATTAATTGTTTTAAGTTAAAATCAATGACTGCTTGCAGTGCGGTCAAATTATCAATACCTATTAATCCATCAAAAGTATCATGGAATTTAAATAAGTAGAATTTTAATTTAGTTTGTTTCATTTAAATATTTTCGAAATTGGGCTCATTGTACTAAGTCTGTGAGACGATTTTTGAAACACAGTTGATACTATGAATGGGTCTTCTTTAATTAAGTTGGAAAAATATTTGTTTGCGATGGTCGGGTCAATAAAAGACTTTGTTGAACCGGTGTCAATTAACATTTTAAGATTATATTCTGGAAAGGTGATATAAGGTAATTCACTGGAATTTCCTGAAATCGTATTAAATGTAATAATTGGAGGTGCTATGTCTTTTTGTTTATTCGAGATACCATTTGAAAATTTCGTTGGTCGCCAGAGTATTCCTCTTTTGAGTTTTGTTGTTGATAAACTTCATAATCATTAAAATCTTCTTGATCATAATTTTCGTTTAAATTTTCATGTGGGTGTTCGTATGTCTCGGTCTCTGTGTTAAAAAGTTCCTCGGCTATGAAAGGAGGTTTTTGGTTTTGCGAATTATAGGTGTTGTGGAAGGCGTTAAAAGGTCGACGTTGGAAATTTTGACGAAATTGGTTAGAGGTCGAAGGGTGCTGACCTCGAGTGGTATTTCTAGTTGAAGTGCTCATCGGTGTTGGAGGAGGTAAGTTTTTTGCTCTATTTGGGTTGGGCTTGAAAACATTGACATTTTGATATGGTTGTCTAAAGACTTGACTATTGGTAAGAAATCTTTGTGGAGTTTTTGGAGATTTCTTGGTTGAATATTTACCGGTTGCGATGGGAAGGTTCTCTGATTTTTAAAGAAATTATTTGGGGTCTGATGATCGAAAGGTTGTTGATTTCTCTGTTGATAGTTAAAATTTTGGTGGTGATTTTGGTTTCGATGTAGGTTAAATGGTGTTTGCGGTCTAGCAGCATTTCTATTGGTATTATTTTGAAAATATTGAATATTTTCTTCTTGTTGAACAAGTTGCATAGCTGCACTTAGATTTTTAGGTTGCATGCATCTAATTGTAGTGGCTAGTGGCTCTCTAAGACCTGCTAAAAATGTTTTTAAAGCAACTTCTTGATATAAGTCCCTTTTTAGTTTTTTCGCTTCTGCGATAGTTTCATGAACATCTACATAACAACATAGTAAATTTAGAAGATGTAAACACCTATCATAAAACTTTTGCGGACTCTCTTGCGGTGCTTGTCTCAACATCACAAGATCGCGGTTTAAACAAATTTCGTCCCTTTGATCAGAGAAATTCGATATTAGCAACTGTTTTAGTTCTACCCATGATATATTGCCTTGTATATTTACAACTGTTTTAGCATTTCCCTTTAACTTCGAGATAATTGAATTCAGCAAATAAACGTTTTGGAAATTATTTACGTTTTGAGCATCGTAGAATTGATTTATCAACGACTCGCTTACACTTAAAAATCGATTTAAATCATCCGTATTACCGTTGAATTCAGTTAAACAATTTAAATATTCTGGTTTAAATGAGTTCATTTCGATTGTTGTTGATGAATTTGGTAGGGTTAATTTTGGGGGTCTTATAATTGGTTGGGTTCTTAGGATTTGGGAATTTGAGGAGTCAGTCAAACTCAAATTCTCAGGAGCGGTTGTTAAATCACTTAAATCTTCTAAAGACATAAAATTTTTAGATTGTTTTTACGTTTTAGTGACTTACAGCGTGAGGAAGACCACGTTGATCATCCTTTTCTTGTCTTCTAGGTAGGTTGACGTCCTGTGTGTTGGAGTTGTGCTTCACGAGGGTGGGCGATGTTGTCCCAGGTCCTTGTGTTGTTGTCTTCGGGGTTCCTTCGAGATTTTCCTCTTCCTCTTCTCTCTTGTTCTCTTCTTTCTTGTTTTCTTCTTTCTTGTTTTCTTCTTGCTTCTGCCTGGTGGATTCGAAGATACGAAGCCAATCACGAACGGCGATTCGACGAGATGGTCCAGACAGTTTTTCTTCTTGGGGTTTCTAGGTGTATCCGCACTTAGGTGTTGAAACACTTAGCTTCCGAAAAGAGTACTTTCTCGGCACGATGCGAAAATGTCACTTCCGAAAACCGCACGGATATCCTACTGACTGCGCCAGTTTTAGTTTCACTACCGAAACTTTTATTTTTAAAAACTATTTTTATTCAAGTTACAACTTTTAATTAATCTTATTAAAATAACATAATATAATTATAACGAACACGAAGGATTAATAACGTCGTTAATGGCTAACTGCGACTGACTGACTGCACTTCCGTCGTGGGATCCTTATATACTCTTCTACTGCTGACTCGGGATTTTCGTCTTCTTCTATATAAAACTAGCATCTTGGGGTGATATAACTCGTGTATCACTACTAATTTCCAAGTTCAAAATTGGAGCAATGAAAGAAGGCATAGCAGGTATTCTATGCCTACCTACAATATGCACAAACACCTACAAGTACTAAAAAATAAATCCCATCCCGAACAAACTCTACAAAGCCTTTTACCCACCACCGAAACTGTTTGCTCTGGTATGAGAATAAACATTTGAAAAAGTTGGAGGAACCGTCAGTTGTTATTATGGACAACAAGTGGATCGACAAAGCCTGTTATAAAGGAATGGCTTACAAAACATAACTTTCAATTTGAAAATGCAATGATGAAGAGTGAACTACTTCAAATTGTTAATCGGGAAGTAGAAATGAAATGAATACTTTTGTGCTTTTTCTTCTGGAAATACACCGGAAAAAAAACATAACGGATCAGATGGCTGAACAATATGGCCATAGAGTCCATAGAGGCCATTAAGTCTTCCTCCCTATCGTTGTATATTCAATCCGATCGAGTTGATATGGGGCGTGGCAAACAATTATTATAACCAACACGTAGGTCGAACTGGAAATGTAAACAATAACTGCTTGGACACGTGGAAAGAAGCAGTGTCTACCATTATACCTGTGGATGGATGTCTGGATGAACCCCATCAGGCATACAAAACAACAATTGAGAAACGTTGGAATTGTGAACGAATGTTTGATAGAATGAAAGTTAACAATTTAGTGATTGACTTGAACAGTGATTCAGAGAGTGATAGTGATTACTAGAAAATAGAACATCTACACCAACATGTCATCACTTTAAGTGGTTTCCATTTCTTTGAAATAAGACTTTCTATTTCTTTGAAACAACGTCGTTCTCGACACAAAGTTCAAACCGCCGATGTGTGCCCCATTAAGTAACGACTCATAGATGTTGCACAAATCATTATTTAGTACCTGTGGTTCTTAAATTCTCGATATGTTCCAATTGTTCCTAGCACTAGAACAAATGCCATTACTATGTCCGATATCTCTTGGAGCAACATCGGCTAGTAAATAGATAGTCAGAAACTTGTGTTTCGTTTGGGTCAAGTATAGAATACCCCTTTAATATCTATTTTGTTTATAAATAATTGTATATGTGTATGTACAATGTACAATGTACAATATGTGTAATGTAAATGTATAATAATACTAATAATCACACTGACTAATTGGCAAATTCCATGCACTAACTCATCCTAACACATTATGATTCTATTTCATTTCTAATTATTGGTGTATACTAATACCTATGTATTTTTAATTATTTAAAAATTTCACAATAATCTCAGAGCAAAATTCTTGAAGGACGAAGAAAAGGTATACTTTTCAATTATAAATTTACTAGCCAAACCAAAAGTCATGTCAAATAAAAAAATTGCTGTGGCAACATGCGACGTGCTGACGACATAAATTTTGATGACGTGCACTGCCAGTTTTATTAATTCTACTATACGTGCAAATTCCAAGGACCACCATTAGGGTGCTATTAAGATTAACGACACTTTCTCTAATCGCTAATGTTTACTTTAGGTTTATATAGGCCATTTTTGGGAAGAATTTTCAGTTCTTATTAGTGTAAGCTAAATCTCATCTCCTGTGATACCATTTTTCCTGAACTAAATAGTTTTTTAAAACGCTCCCGCGAGAGTCGCGTAGTTTTTATATTCCTCAATTTTTTTAAAGTTTGGATGATTCTTTAAATCTCAATATGGAAGATGTTTGAAAACATCGATGTTTTTGACAACATCGATGTTAACATCGAAATTGAAAGCGATGTTTCTTTTCTGTGTGCCGATCCCTACCTCACCCCATAACGTCCTGACCATCAGGTAACTAATTTCACATCTCGATACATTCTCATGATTTCCATCGTTTTACGAAAAACTGCATTATTCATTACCTTGTAGAAATTTCTACCTAAATCGTTGCTACCGTTCGCTCGCATAGTAAACTTTGTTTATATTTCAAAACTTTATGAACCTTTTGAATTTGCAAACCCAAGTGAACGGCTTGCTTTAGGTTTTGAAAATGAATAATGTAGTTTTTCTTAGGCATGAGTGTAGTTAGCAATTTTTTGTATCCAATTTGCGATGGTGGTTTTGTACGTTCAGGACACAACGGTAAACCAATATGAGAATCATGCAGACTTCTTGGATAATCCATACCTACTTCTAAGATATAACCCAATTCATTGTCGTCAGGAACTTCTAGAGTATTTACAGAATGCGGATCAATCCATTCGAATCCTCCATATGGTAAAGGACATTAAAGGGCCCACCCGTACAAATTATTAACATCGTAATACATAAGGAAATATGATGGTAGATCTTTATTAAAATCTTTACCCATGTACTTATTGTTCGCTTTAGCATATCTATTCGGACATTGTGAATACCCCCCCCCCCCGGATACGGACTTCTATGAACGTAAACATATAAACATCTGTCAATAATTCCAAATTAAGATTTGCAATTTTAAGCATCGCATCAAAAGCCAATCCTGGAGCTGGGTAATAATGTGGTGCATCCAATTCATATGTTTTCAAACATACATCACGAAAATGTTCAAAAATATCTGCTAAAAGACATAAATCTGTTTTCAAATATAATTCGGCGTATTGTTGCAAATTTTGAATTTGGAACGATTTCCATACTCATTGTGCATGTCCGTACTTCTCATTACTAATTTAACGACTGATTAATTTGAGAGAAATCTAACAACTACCAGGTAAAGGACATTTTTTTCTTGTTGATAGGTAATAAATTTATGGAACCTTTGACTTGTGTGCTTAGAACTTTTATAATGAAGTGACTATCATAACCTGATAAATCATAAAAATTACAGGTGTGTAGTGTGCATCATTGTAGTTGATATTACAACCCCTATGAGAACTACCCTTATAGTTTCCATTTCAATGGGAGTGGTCACGTTGTTTAATGTTATTTTCCATAAAAGGTTTACAACAGATGTGGCACTGAGTTAATAGTTCAAAATTTGTTTCTCTTCGAAAGACAACGCTTTTATAGAAACGGGGTTACAATAGATTCCATTAACCTTAATATTGACTCTTTTTATCTCTTTCAGAAACCAAATTTCGGGATTTTCTGCTGTATATAGCTTAAATTTTGAGAGGGAATCATCGCAAGAATATTTCAATTATAGGCTATGCTAAACGCTTCATGTTTTTGAATTTTTTTACAACGCTCCGTTTGGTTGTTATGAGTAAAAGGTATTGGTATACTTTCGATATCAGCATAAATGACAAAAGGCAATTTCTCTTTGTTTTTAAAATTTTCAAATTTTAATATACTTTTGTCGGCTGTTGGTAGACATATTCGTGTCGTTCTTTAATTTACACTTGACATCTGTCTTATAGACATCTGTCAGATAGCCATTTTTTATTAAAAGTACATCCATATTGTCGACTTAGCAATCCTGATCGATTGTTGATTAAAGCGAAATGAAAATGTCGTTCGATTCTATTGAAATTATTTGAACTTTCTTTGGGTAATTCTAAAATGAGTGCTTAATTTGAGTGAGTTAGACAAACCGGTACTACTTGTCGCTTTCTTTCGGCACATGCAGAAACGTTAATCGCCACATTATTCATTTTTTCAAACTTTGGAATATCATTTAGAATGGTAGGAAACGCGATTCCATCGATTTTAAAAATCTCTAAAATGAGAGTACCAAGTAGTTCTATTTTTGTTATATGAAATAGGATGCAGAGCTGCTACACACGACCACATGAAGCAAAAATCGTCATCATTTCGAATATCTAAAGCGGCTTTCTTTAATTTAATGAAATTTGTAATTTCAATAAAGGTAGATGTACCAACATTAACATAAACATAATGATTTATTATTACTTTGAGGTGAATAGTATAAGATAGGGGGGATTCGACGATAAATTTCAATACATAACATCACTTTTGTAAAAGTTCTGTAAACACTGGTCCAAAGGCTTTCCATTTGTCCAGTATCTGAAAAATAGAGCCCTGCATTGTGGTATAAAATAGTCGCCACATCGAGCGATGTTTAGTATTGAACCCAGAGTAGGACTTGCGACATCGTCTTTACCACTGGAAGTTGTTCAAAACATACATGATGAAGAAGACCTTCAAAACATTTTTTTATTAGCATAATAGTGAATTTCTGTCTGATGTTGACGAGGACGGTCCTAGTACCGAATCTTTAATTTTATTAGGTAGACAAGAGGCACATGAAGGTTTAAAACAACAGGCTAAAAAAATTAAATTAGTTTCCGACGCTCTTCATCCACCCGCGGAAACGCGGAAAGGGGTGACAATATAATAATCCCGATACCGGATGTCGACAGGTCAGAAGCAGATCTAAGGAACATCATAAGTGTTGTACTTGAAAAAAAACGAATATGGTTTATACAAAGTTGGCACTAAATACGGCATACTGGAGAAATATATATATTTCTCGGCACGTAACTTAAAATACAGACTCACTGCCCACCGGAGTGATATTAATTGTAACAATCATGTGCCTTGGCAAGACATGCAATCGAGACTGGACACAAACCAGATTTTGAGGGTGTTAGCATTTCAACGACTGAGTCCAATTTGTTTAAACGTAACTTTCTCGAAATGGCTCACATATTTACTGGTACTAACCTTCTCAATAGGAGGGCCGATATCCAGAACCTTAATATCATTTACTCTAATATTTTATTCTTGGACAGTAAACTTAGGGAAGGGCGTTCAAACCTTAGCCCAGATACCGACTCTCCTGATTGATTTGTGTTCTCCTTTCGAATCGCCAGAATTTAATACTGTCTTAGTAACTAGGCAACTGGACATGCACATCCTTGTGTTCCATTATATTAGTAAAACCTGTCAAATTTCCATTGTTCTATGTTTCACGAGTAAGGTTAGGGTTAAGTTTTGTGTTAACCTAGAAAGAATCACAGCACATGTACGCCGATATGGGGTGTCTACTGTAATCAGTTTTAATCTTGTAGATCCTTCCACTTTTCATGTATTTTATAGCAGCTAAATAATAACCTCATAACTGTAAGTAATATTTTACATTCTCAAGCAAATCTATAACGTTTCATATACATTTTCCAGCATGACTGATGAAGAATGAAAAATACATTCGAAAGCTTTCATAGAAGTTGAAGAGTTTTCTTTAATTTTTGCCCAACCTTCTTGGCTACAAACCCACCAAATTAATTTACTTGTATATATATATATATATATATATATATATATATATATATATATATGAGTGTGGATATATATATATATATATATATATCTACAACACTCTGTTGTTCCATGGTGGATAACCTAATTTAATTATCTGTCCTTTGTTTGCTCCAATCCATCTTTCGGTGAAGCAACACGTGGTTTCCTTAAATCCCTAGAAATGTAGTTACTAGTAAAATTTGTTAACAATAAGGAAGTTTTCCTAATGTTGTGGAAGTTTGTAGTTTCATTATTTATCTCTCTTACAGTAAGTTGACTTAATTTAAGAATAGAAATATACTTACCTTTTGTACTTTTGTAGTCGATTGATGAAGGAATAAAACTATTCCGAAAGCTCTCGAAGTAAAAAGAGTGTTTCGCTTAGCCTAGAAGTAGAAATATATAACAATATATATACATGTTAGAGACAGACAGATGGTGACCACAATACAATACCATACCGGGGAAGTCCCGAAGTCCCGTACTCCTAGGAAGGTCGGTTCATTCCGACGACGGGGGGGTCAGTCGCTCGCTAGAGGTTAACGCGTACGGGCGTACAATACGTTTTGTTAAATTAACTTATCTGAAATAGACGCGTTTTGGAGGAGTTCAGGTGTTTTTCTCAGGTGTTTTCCTATTAAATCTATCATCAGAAGTGGGATAAATGTATCCAAAAGACCCTAAAATAAAAACTTTTCGGGAAAACTAAAATTTCGCAGAGCGAATACGTATCGGTGCGGCGTACGGCGTAACCGGATAAAATTTCGCGGTGCGAAGTAACACGTCCCCGTGCCGGCGTATGGCGTAAAGGGATGAAATTTCGCCGGCAGAAGCAACACGTATCGTGTAAACGTAAATAATATTAAACAATCTTGTTCCTGGTACTTGGACAATGATAGTGAGCGGCAATGAGTTATTGTGAAAGTGACTCGTCATCAGTGGACAGCGATATGCCACTATCAAATGTGGGAAAATCAGTTAGTGATAACGCCAAGCAAGCGCAGTCACCGAGTACTGACGACATGCAGAAAACTCTGAGCGGAGAGTACATACAGCAGTTTGAACAGAACCTAGAAGAATTCAAGCGACAAGCGAAGAAGGAACAAGCAAAGAGAGATAAAAAGCAAGAAAGGCAACAAGGTAAAACAGCAAGCTACTATTGACAGGCTAATAAAATTACTGGAGCAGCAAACGAGTGCAAACAACCTGGGACAAGGAGTACCGTGAACGTGAACTATGAACCACGTACTGTTCGCTGGTGGGCATACATCCAAAATTTTGATTTTCAAATCCAATATCGCAAAGGCTCTGAAATATCTCATGTTGACTTTCTCAGTAGAAACACGATCGAAAATGTCAACCACATTGATTCGAACCCAATTAATTACAAAAACTGTCTTACTGTATCACAAGAGCAAGATGCAGAATGTAATCAGATCGTTAAGTCATTAAACACCGGCAACACTGTCGATGACGTCACTAAGCAGAAATATGTGTATGAGAAGGGCACGCTCTTTTGAGTTTTTCCTGGCAGCGATGATCAAGTTAAAAAATTGCTTTTTGTACCGACCGACAATAGATACTGCCTTATGAAAATTTTCCATGATGATCAGAATCACGTGGGATGAGAGAAAACCCTTGCATCTTTAAAATTCTATTTTTGGTTTCCACATATGACCAGCTATATTAAAAAATACGTCAGCCAATGTTCACTTTATGTTGTTCGCAATAGTCAAACAGGGCCAAAACAAGGGGTCATTACGTCTATTCCTAAACCTAACGAACCATTTCACACAATCCATATTGATTGTCTCGGTCCTTTGCCAAAAAATCCTACCCAATACAAATACATCCTGGTCATAGTGGATGCATTTTCTAAATTTTGCCTCCTCTATTTACAATCGACGGTTACTACTGAAGAAACAAAGAAAATTTCTCAAATTTCATCAGTCTATATGGTACTCACAGTACCATATAGACTCTATATAGACCATATAGAAGATAATCCACGAGGCCGGCACACATTTAACCGCCAGCGTATTTAAACAGTTTATGGTGTACTTTGGCATTGAATTACACGTGACGACCCCGGGCGTACATTAACGGCCAGATCGAGCGATATATGCGCACATCACAAATCTATTAAGAATCGAATAAAATCGAACAATAGATTGGCCGAGCAAGATATGGAAAGTCCAGTTGGTGATAAACACTGCGAAACAAAAAACTACTGGTTGTTCCCCATTTAAAATCGTGTTTGGACGCGAGGGCCACACTCCTCAGATCGGTACCATTTTAGGTGATTTACCCATTTCCCAATCACATAGCGCTCCAGTTGACTACAATAAAATTTTAACTCGCTTAACAGCGAACGCAGCAAAACAGGAAGATTCTCTAAACAAAAAGCGAAGGAATAATGAAATTTTGAAAGTTGGGAACGCGGTATTACTAAACAGGGAACAGCGACCTGAAAAGTTAGCCTGTGAATTTATTGGACCGTATGTCATTAAAGCACTCCTGGCACATGACCGTTACTCAAATAGTAAACCTGATACCCGAGGATCTAGGAAAATTGTTCGAATGCAATTATTCGAAAGAAAATTGTTCAAATACAATTATTCGAACTTTGTTCGAATAAGGAAAATCTAGAATTTCTTATACGATCATGTGTTACCAAGAACCTAATTAACTGTTAATTGCTTCACCCTTACCGACCCTTCCTTTTACTTCCCTATTATAATAGAATTCCTCGAAAAATGTGCTCCTAATTATCCATTCAAGTAATAAATAAGTGACAGTGTTGAAGTAAGTAATAAAGGGAATGTCCCTACTACTAATGTTAGATGTTTAATATTAGGATTATCATAATTATTATGTACTGAACAGGTAGCGGGTCCGCTACCCACTACCTGTTACGCCCTTACCTGCCCGCTATGATAGGACCAACAGATCAGATTTTCGGATTACCCAGGCATTCACGTATCCAACAGGTATATATTTTTGAGCAATCAGAGTTAGTTTTACTTGGATCATCGGTTTGTTAGGATGGCTCTCGAGTACGTTTTTAGCGAAAAGGGCAAACGCAAATTGGTTTTTAGGGGATATTTATATGTCCATGGCAAGGCAATTGACGGAAAAGTGTGCCGAATGAAGGAAGCTGCTTTAAACACCAGAGATACTCCCCACTTTATAGTAACATCACTTTCGCAAGAGGTAGATAGTACTTATACTTGTGAATAAGTCAGAAAATTTTATATTTCATATCAACTTCATATCTGTTAATTTGTTTTCCTTGAATTGTTTAGTGAAAAATCTGCTGTTGTCCAGTCACATAACCGACCCGTCTTTCTTCACTCATTGTAGCTGTATAGCTGTAACATAATTGAAAAAATGCGTTTTTTTTTTGATTAGCTACAAATAATCTCATTAGTGATAATCTGTGGTCATCTCGAAAAATTAGTTTTCATTGATTACAATACCTAGTTTGTTTTCGGTCGACACGTGGAACTGCTACGATGGCGTCTTACAGGAAGGTTTAAAACCTTCAAATGTATACAATTTTTTCATGCATTTTTTGTTGCAGGGTCTACCGAAAACAAATAATTCCATTTGAAGGATGGCATGTGGCATTTGAAAATCTAATATCGGCGACTCACCCCACTATCTGGAAATTTATTGAAAGCTTGCAGCGCGAACAAAGTTGAAGTGAACTACGTCTCGAACAAATACTTGCAGGTGAAACCATTGAACCGTAAGAAATATAGGGACTGTTACAGATAGGATAGGTTACCCGGTACATTGTACGCTCAACGTCATTTGTGATTAGCTCTCTAAAAATAGTAATTTTTTGCGTATATATCGATTTGTGAGTGCTGAATCTACTATCCAGTGGTTCCTGAGTGCTTCCTGAGAGAACCAGCATTGAAGATAACGAGAAGAAATCGAGAAGAAAAAGCGAAATTTCTGGAGTGAGTGCCTTTCGACACCGACTGTCATTCGCGTTCGAGGCCGTGAACTTCTCCTGCCTCGCTTCTAGCGAGCGCGGAGTCGTTCGAGGGATTCCCGAGACCTGTATAGGATCGCCGTGCTGCAAAGAACACACAAGAACCAGTGAAATTCTCCAATCGTGATGACAAAAAATTTGTTTGTCATTAAGGGTCATCAGAGCAGAAATTCGCTATTTTTCTGCTTTTCATGCGTGTAAACCACTTAGAAAGTCTTCTGAACAAGTGTAGTGCATAATTATATCCTTTTTTCAACCTCGAAAGAGACCAGCAACAACAGTAAGTCTTTTACTTTTTTTCAAAATGGACTTAGAAACTACGTTATTATCAAATAGTGATGAAGACGAACTTCCAAAATTCACTCAATATTCAAACATTAAAATACTCTTAGAAGAATCCCGTAATATAGTTAATAAATTAGGCGAATTAATTACTAAACATACAACTGTTAAAAGTGACGTGAAAAAAGGCATTAACGATTTATCTGTAATTTTCAAAAAAAAAACGAACATCAAATTAATAACTTCTTACTACTGAAAACAATTAAAACCAATGACTCTTCAACACAAACTAACTTTCCTTTGACTTTCCTTTTAACAAGTATGGAACATCACAAGAGATGAATCTTTCGTAATTCTCGAATTAAACTTTTTCTGCCATAATGTGTTATTTTTCTCCAAAAATCAACTTTCCGGAATATAGTTTAAAAATAGACAAAATTTTCAATATTATAAAAAATAACGGAAATAAAATTTTTTTTAATACTTGGTGACTTTAATTCAAAATCTCATATGTGGTGCTCCCCAATAAATGATAAACGAGGTCTCCATTTAGAAAAGTGGATTTCCGAACTAAATTTAATAATTTTTAACAATAACAGCAAAATTCCGACATTTGAAATTAAAAATAAAAAATCATTTATCGACTTAACTTTAGGAACTTCTGGTATGGCAAAATTTTTAGTTAATTGGAAAATTACACGATCAGATTTTATTACAGGACATAACCCGATAAGTTTTGAAATCTCCGACAAATCCTATGACAACATAAACATATATAAAACAAACATTATTAATATTCAAGGGTTTATTAATGACTTTAAATTAATCTGTAATAACAATAATACACATGAAATTAATTTATATGATTCTCTTATTAAATGTTGTAAAAATAATGCTACAACAAATTTT
Organism: Cryptocephalus moraei; assembly: GCA_946251905.1. Taxonomy (NCBI): domain Eukaryota; kingdom Metazoa; phylum Arthropoda; class Insecta; order Coleoptera; family Chrysomelidae; genus Cryptocephalus; species Cryptocephalus moraei. Next base: position 13,849,405 of record OX276459.1, read on the forward strand.
AGTCATTATCAAAAACAACCTCATTGGTGGTGTCCTGAAATTGACAAACTACGTAGAAAATCTGGCAGACTAAAAAGGCATTTATCTAAATTACATAGTAAAAATTAAGATATCTCTTTTATTCAAACTAGTTATAAAAATTCCATTAAAGATTTAAAAAAATCAATTAGTTGTAGTAAACGTAACCATTAGAAAAATCTCTTCACACAATTAAATGAAAATATTTGGGGAGATGCCTTCAAAATTATTACTAATTACACAAAAAATTTCAAAATTCTCAGTCTACCAACTTCACAAAAAATAAAAATCGCACGTGATCTCTTTCCTCCAATAAACCAAAACTGGATACGTAACGACAAATATCTTGGTGATGTTCCACTCCTTACTATAGATGAAATTAATAAAATAATTCCTAAATTCAAAATAAATAAAGCTCCAGGCCCAGACCACATTCCAATTGAGGCAGTTCTCCTGGCATATAAATCGTGTCCAGAACTCTTTATACATTTAGGTAACAAAATTTTATTAACCCAAACTATTCCACAACAGAGGAAAATTGCTAATTTACATTTAATATCGAAAGGTAAAATCTATGTTAACAGTTTGTTGTCGTCTGCTTACAGACCCATATGTCTTCTGAGCTCAGTCAGTAAATTTTATGAGAAAATTATAAACGAACGACTAAATAAATTTTTAGAAGATAATAACCATATAGCAAAATTTCAGTTTGGTTTTAGGAAAAAATGTTCTACTATCACAGGCCTGTTAAAACTTAAAAACCATATCATAAATTGTAAACACAAATTTTGTTCATTAATTACCCTTGATGTTAAAAATGCCTTCAATACAGCTTCATGGAAATTTATAATTAAAAATATGAAACAAAAAAATATACCAACATACTTAATCAATATTATTGAAGATTATTTTTCGAACCCAAATATTTCTAGTTTTGGTAAAATTAATTTTGATATAAATACCGGTGTTCCACAGGGTTCAGTTTTAGGCCCCACACTGTGGAATATCTTATTTGATACCATTCTAAATTTAAAAGTTGACAAAAATGTTCAATTATTTGCTTTCGCCGATGATCTAGCTGTACTTGTTAAAAGTAATACGCCTTGGTCATTAACATATCTTGCAAATAAAACACTTCAAAAAATTTCTAATAAACTAGAAAAAATAGAACTAAACATAGCACCTGAAAAAACAGAAGCTATTCTATTTAAAGGCATAAAATTTAAAAATTTAATTAACATTAAAATCCATAGCAAAGAAATAAAATTATGAAAATTTATTAAATATCTTGGTGTCATAATAGATGAAAGATTAAACTTTAAAAATCACATTAACCCGGGAGTACACGCGTGTCGGTCAAAATGACCGAGTGTTGATAAATTTTGGTGTGACGTCGCGGGTGTTGTGGTGGTGGTATTGACCTTCCGGGAATGCTCGAGGCTCTTTTCTGGCTACCAACGGTTGCAGTATTATTTTAGTACTTAATCAGCAGTACAGAGATATAGGTCATTTTTTGAGAATAGGTGCTTTCGACCGCGCGCATATAACGAAGTACTGCAAAAATTTGTGTCACCGTTTTCGGATATTTGTGAGTTTTCACTGGCGTTAACTCTGTGATATTACTATATGTATGTATATATTCTGCATGATCTTTATTACAATTTATATATAATGTTGGCATTTTATTACATACTATACTGTATTATAATAATTTTTGTTGTAGATTATGTATTCTTACGAGAAGGAAACAAAGCGACTTTTAGAATTATGGGCAGAAATCGAAAGTGACGATGAGGTAGGTGGACCTCCTGAAGACAACGACGACGTTCTGGAGACTAACGAACAAGATTCTAATTCCGAGCAGTCAGAAGAAGTTCTACCGGATATCAGTGAATCTCAGGAACACCAAAATTCTAGATTGTGTTTTGTCGGACGGGACAAAAAGACGTTGTGGAGTAAATTTCCAGTAACTGCATCAGCGACGAAGACCAGAAGTATAAATGTAGTTTCACAATCCTCCGGAGTAATTGGAGGAGCCAGAGATGCAAAAACAATTCAAGATGCTTGGCAATTATATCTTCCCGATTGTGTAATAAGGGAAATAGTTGAAAATACAAACAAATCTATTCAAAAGCTTACAACAAATTATAGTAGAGAAAGGGATGCCACTGATACAAATATAGAAGAAGTTAAAACACTTATAGGGCTCCTCTATTTGGCTGGAGTCTTGCGATCATCGCACCTACATTTGAGAGATCTATGGGCACAAGACGGAACCGGCGTAGAGATTTTTCGGTTGACATTGGGAATTAATCAATTTCAATTTTTGTTGAGGGCACTACGCTTTGACGACCTAGATGATAGAGAAGAACGAAAAATCTACGATAAGTTGACTCCTATTAGGCAGTTATTTGACTCATTTGTTGAGCGATGCAAAACCTTTTATTCTCCAAGTGAATTTGTCACAATTGACGAAATGCTCGAGTCATTTCGGGGTAGATGTGGATTTCGGCAATATATACCCAATAAACCAGCAAAGTATGGAATAAAAATTCTAGCTCTTGTTGATTCCAAATCATTCTATACCTATAATCTAGAGGTATACGTAGGAACTCAACCCGATGGGCCTTATAAAATTGATAACAGCGCATCTGCTGTCGTTCAAAGGTTAATTCGGCCAATTTCTGGAACTGGGAGAAATGTAACCTGCGACAATTGGTTTACATCGGTTCATCTAGCCATAGATTTACTAAAGAAACACAAACTAACTCTAGTGGGCACAATTAGAAAAAATAAAAGGGAAATTCCAGAAATTTTCACAGCGAAGGTAAGGGAGTGTAAAGTTAATTCAAGCATATTTGGTTTTACACAAGACATGACTTTGGTGTCCTACAAGCCCAAGCAAAACAAAATAGTTACCTTATTGTCAACAATGCATTGCACAGATGAAATCGATCCCGAAAGTGGGGATGTCTGCAAGCCAAGCATGATAACATTTTATAATGCGACTAAGGGTGGTGTTGACCTTGTTGACGAACTAAAAGGAACTTATTCTGTTTCACGAAAAAGTTGTCGATGGCCTCTAATACTATTTTTCACTATATTGAACATATCTGGCATAAATAGTCATATCGTTTTTGACAAAAACAACAATACTTGCACAAGCCGTCGAAAATTTTTGAAATTATTGGCCATGAGTCTTATACACCCCAACTTGAACGTCGGAGAAAAATGACTATGTTGCCAGTAACTATGAGGAATCGCATAAAAGAAATTTTAAGCACCCCGGAAGAGCCCACAGAGACTAGCCAATATAGTGTTCCTGGAAGATGTCACTTTTGCTCATCGAAAAAAAAAAAACAGAAAAACAAAGACCCAATGCGTACAATGCCAGAAGTATACATGCCGGGAACATACTACTCAACTCTGTCCAGAATGTAAGGAAGGGCATAATATCCAAAACCGAGACAATGAATAATACATATTATTCCTAATAACAGTTTTATATAAAATGTATTTTTTTAAATTTAAGGTTATGACATTTATATTTGATTTCTAAAAATAAAGTATATACTGATAACAAACAAAAAGATGCTTATCTAAGCAACAATCCGAAAAGGTTATTAAATTTTATTCACTTCTGCAGGCTAGTATGTTCGTTTTAATTATTTTGAATAATAAGTTACTTCAAACTGTACATGCGGTCGATTTGACTGTGCGCGTGTAGTGGCGTAAAATTTCTGGCGCCTGTACTGCCGGATTAAAAACGTCTGTAAAAGAGCTGAAAATAAACTGACTGAGCTCGGAAGACTTATGCCAAACATTGATGGCCCTCTCGATAGAAAACGTATACTCTACGTATATTCCATTTCATCAATTATTCTGTATGCTTCTCCCGTCTGGGAGGAAGGCATTATATTTGCAAAATATATCAATATGATAAATTCTACTATTAGAAAGTGTTTAATTAGAGTAGCTAGTAGTTATAGAACAGTTTCACTACCTTCATTAGAAATTATCTGTGGTTTTCCCCCAATACAACTCCAAATTCATGAAAGAACCCAAAATTTTCTCGGTCATAATAAAAATATAATAAAATGTAATAAAATAAATTCTTGGCAAACCATCTGGACAAATAATACAACTAAAGCACAATGGACAAAAAGATTAATACCTAAAATTGAACCTTGGCTTAACTCTAAATTTAGAAAAACTAATTATTTTTTTACACATTTTTTAACAGGACACGGATCTTTTGCTACATTTACCCACAAAATCCAAAAATGTACTACGAATCTGTATATATTGCGTGGAAATATATGACGCCGAGCATATGGTTTTTAACTGTTGGAAGTGGACAGGAGAGATTTTGGAATTAAATTTATATTTAAAAATCTCGATCACCGTTGATAATATAATTAATCTCATGTTACTTTCAAATAAAAACTATAATGCTATATATTATTGTATTTGGGATATCATGTCCCAAAAAGAAAGTGAGGAACGTTCAATGCAAAATGCGAATAATTAAAAAAAATCTATTACATTATGTATAATATTGTAAATAGCAGGTATTATCTTTTATACATAATAGTAATATTGTGTATAGAAGAACATATTTATTATACTACCATTAATTCTAATTGTTCTTATATAAAACACATTATTTCCTTACACATTCCTTTTCTTAAAAAATGTAACAAATACGACTCCATTTTTCAAACCAAATCTTGACGTGTCTTTTTGCAAATTGAAATATTTTAATATCAAATTTTAAATACTTAATACTATGTGTCTTTGAAGATTATGTTCTCTGCGAGAACTAGCCAAAGACACATAGTAACGTCGGAAGACAGGGTTTTTTAGTGGGTAACCGAACGGACCCCCACAGTGTCTGATGCGGTGGATACTATCATTTCTGATTGATTATTTAATCTCAATAAATGACAATATCCATCTCATCAGTCCTCCATAAACGAGTTTTCCCTGTTAAAAAAAATAATTGTATCAAATTATGATGATGATACCGAGTGTTTGGGTTCTTATTACTTACGTGAGTTCTAATAAGAGAAAAGAATGAATGAGAGTAGCTGGAACAAATTAAAGTCTCGGTTCGCGTTTGAGTGCCTCCTTGTTTCGGCATAAAAACCCTTTCGGTTAAAGGGAAAAGCCAGAACAAGTAGTTTTATTAACATCAAGTGTACACATGATGGATATACAGGCAATAATAACAGTTTACAATATTACAACGTGGTTTAATCTACATAACCCGGTAGGGTCACGAATCACTTGACTACAAGTTGAACAAGATTGAATGATTATTCAAGGCCTAAACAGAGCTCTTAACTTAGGCGCAAATTCGAGGGTAAAGACACAGCAACGTGAGGTGGACGAGCGCATAGCCAAGGGCACTTTACGTCTACGACGCACAGGTCCCGTCAAACGATCAACTCCACCAAGGTGGCTTAAAGTGTCCCTCATGCATCGTGCAAGCCCAGCCTACGACATCTCCACCAAGGTGGCTTAAAGTGTCGCCCTTGCTTCGGGCAAGCCCAGCCAACAACATCTCCACCAAGGTGGCTTAAAGTGTCGCCCTTGCTTCGGGCAAGCCCAGCCTACGACATCTCCACCAAGGTGGCTTAAAGTGTCGCCCATGCATCGGGCAAGCTCAGCTTACGACATCTCCACCAAGGTGGCTTAAACGCTCTTACGGCTCAGATCACCCCACGCCGACGGCCTATCCCGACTATACCAACTCAAATCGCCGCGCGCGCACACGCTTATAACAAACACGAACCCACTTCACTGATACTCTTCACTCACGGCCCTTTGCGCTCATCTACGATCGCCAGACGCTGCTCACTCCGCTCCTTCTATTTGGCTGGTTCGGCTCACACTCGGCGCTTCGTATATTCTATTATCTCTTCTTTCTCGTTCAGCAGTGAATTCAAAATTGCAATAATAATCAGCGTTATTTTCTATCTTGTCAATTCTCAATTGTTTTTCTCTACGCCTCCGTCGCCGATGTTATGCCCCTACAGGCTCGCAACTCGCAATACAGGGAATGTCTTGAGGGAAAGCGCGACCTCTTACACTTTAATGTTATTATCTAGAAACGTCCTATTGGCGCACACTTTAAACTTAATTTCTAAAAGCGTCCAATCGGCGCACTGTCACAATTGGCGCGAACACTGAGCTTATAACGTATCTACGAAGTGTCGCTCACAATCTTCATTATTAGCAGGAGTTATAATAATATTTCAAATAATATTTTCTAATAATTATAAAGTAGTAAAAATAATGTTATAATAACTATTACCTTGTAATAATAAATTTGTAGTAGTACGTAAATTTGTTTTTTATTTCGCTATTTACACATTGCTACACGAACTAACTTTCTCTCGACTTGTGTAGTACAGTTTGTTCCATTTTCATCCGGTATCTACTTTTAGTAATTTAATTTTGAACAAGTTACTATTCGAATAATTTTATTTCGAATAAATTTCCATTCGAAGAAACTTCCATTCGAACAATTTTCCATTCGAATAATTGTATTCGAACAATTTTCTTTCGAATAATTGCATTCGAATAATTTTCCTGTCACCGGTACCCGAAAGGTACTTAAATCTAAGCATCAGTTACGCCATTGGCACACTGGTTGGACTCCAGATGATTTCTCGAATTTGTTGCAATCTGATGGAAGTGAGTACTTCAGGTTTCACATTACCGGTTGTCCTGTTAGATTTGAAAAGTTCGATTTGCAGATTTTGCAGAATTGTACCTTTGGAAAATTTGAATTTTAAAAATTTTGGAAAGTTTACCGCATAAGTTAGAATTTTGGATTTTTCCGAAAGTTCACAGAATGTTGAAGTCTTACGGTGTAGTCTCTGAGCTGAGCAATACTAGACATGTTATGAAGATAACCGTTGAGCTGAGTATTGCTAGGCACGCTATGACCTTTGAGTATTGAAGCTTTACGGTATAGCCTCTGAGCTGACCTATACTAGACATGTTATGAGGATAACCGCTGAGCTGAGTATTGCTAGACACGCTATGACCTTTGAGTTTAAAATGTAGCCTCTGAGCTGAGCAATACTAGACATGTTACAAGGTAACCGCTGAACTGAGCATTTCTAGACATGCTACGACTTTTGATTATTATGGATGTTTTGAGAAAGTGCCTCTGAGTTAGCAACCCTGGGGGAAACACAGGTGTTGTGAGACATGCTATAAATGTTGAAAAGTTTAAATAAAGTCTGAAATACCCTTGGAAAACTTAAGCTGTAGTACCATTTTCATTGCTATACATTTATTCTTCTATACCAGGGATTCTGAACCTATGGTCAGCGGACCACTGGTGGTCCGCGAGGCACCTCAAAGTGGTCCGTGAGATGTCTAAAAAAAAATCAATTTTTTGCCAAACTTTTCGTTTACCTCGATGTGTTTGTATATTTGAAAGAGGAGGAAGAATTTATTATTACAGAAGGTAGCTTCTCAGTCTCGAAAGTTTATTATGATTTAGGAGAGAAGGAAGAAAACTAGAGTTATTATTTACGATTAAGTGGATAGAGTTGAAACTTTATTGTCAGCTGTGTAATCAGAGAATCGTCGATCGTCACTAAACTTGTTTGCGGTTTGATAAGAAGACTTTTGTCAGTTACCACCGCTGAGACAGCTTTTTTAGTTAACTCGGCAGATGAAAGGTAGCGATAGCGTGTAAGTGTGCAAGAGAGAGAGAGAGAGAGGGAGGGGGAGAGAGCGAAGGAGAGAAGAGTTATCAACGCATTGGCATTTGTTTCCAGTGTAGCAGTAGCAGTCGTAGCAGTTTAATGCTCTTGTTCGCGTAAACATCGTGAAAATGGCACCGAAACGTAAATATAACGATAACTATTTGAAATTTGGCTTCACATATATTGAAGTTAATCATGAAGTGAAACCTCAGTGTGTTATATGTGCAACAGTTCTCTCCACCATAATTCGCACTACAATGTGATGAGACAACCGATGTTGCTCAATGTTGTCAACTACTAACATTTGTTCGATTCTTAGATATTAGTGAAAATACATTCAGAGACGAAATGCATTTCATGGATTCGCTGGAGACTACAACAAGAGGAATAGACATTCTGAATAAAATTGATAACTACTTCCAGAAAAACAATCTTGAATGGGATAAACTTGTTGGTTGTTGTACGGATGGAGCCACAGCTATGTTAGGAAGTCGGTCTGGATTTGCTACACTGCTGAAGAAGAAAAATGCTTCCATAGTGAATACGTTGCAATGAATACATTGCATCATTCATAAACAAGCTTTAGCTGTCAAAACTCTACCCATGGAACTCGCAGACGCCCTGAAAACATCAATCAAGTTGGTCAACACAGTGAATGGAAGTGCTTTAAGTACTAGAGTATTTAAAAAATTGTGTTCTGATTTAAATGCAGAACATGATGTGCTGCTTTTCCACACAGAAGTTCGCTGGCTTTCGAAAGGTAATATGTTGCAACGCTTATTTGAGCTAAAGGAGGAACTTGATGAATTTCTGAGTGCATCTGGCAAACTGGATTTGTTTGCCCAATTTAAAGATCTGAAATTCCAAACACACTTGGCCTACCTAGTCGATATTTTTGGCCATCTAAATAAGTTAAATTTGCAGCTTCAAGGGTCCGGAAATGAAAATTTGAAAGGAACAGCAAATATATTCGTATTTGAAGATAAAATGCGCGCCTTTCTTTATAAAATCGAATTGTGGCTTACTAAAGTGAAAGGGGGTAACTTCTTAGGGTTTCCAACTCTCAAAAGTTTTATTGATCGTACCCACGCGGATGCTACTATTACTGTTGTAATCCAGGAAAACATTATTTCACATTTGGAATCGTTGATCAGTGAATTCACTCATTATTTTCCTGAATATGGGGTAGAAAACACGGATCCTATACGAAAAATGGTGCGCAGTCCATTTCATGTCGACGTGACAACACTTCCTGATGATATGCAAGAAGAACTAATCGAGTTACAGAATGACAGTAACTGCAGAGAACTTTAGCAGTCAAAAATTGGAAGAGTTCTGGTGCAAAACCGCTTTGTCGTACCCGAAAGTTCGTAATAGTGCGCTCAAACTCCTCACACTCTTCTCCACCACCTACCTATGCGAACAAGGATTTTCCAATGTCCTTGCAATCAAAACGAGGCAGCGCTCCAAGCTGGCGAATCCTGAGTTTGATTTACGACTGGCAGTAGCAAAAAGTATTACTCCCCGCATCGATAAGCTTGTCAACAGTATGCAGGCACAACCGTCACATTAAAAAAAAACTGCTTATTTTCTTTTGTTTATTTCCTTTTTTTTGATTTATTGTTTTTTTTACTGCATTATTGAATAAATTTGAATAAAACTGAATAAAAGTTTTACGACAATGAAAAAATAAATAAATGTGTACCTGTAAACATCCTATTACTACCCGTCACTATGTACCTATATTATTATTATAAATAAATAATACAAAAAAATTACAGTCTACTTTGAGCTTACGACTTAAAAATGTTAGGTGGTCTGCGGACATTTTTGTTCCTGGTTAGTGGTCCGTCACTTCAAAAAGGTTAAGAACCCCTGACCTATACGTACGGCAACTGTTAAATTATGTTACGGTAAACTATGCGAGACACCCGAGTAATTTTCATCCTTTGTTTCTGTCACCCTAGATGTCGATGTAAATCCAGACGGTACCGAGTAATCCAAGCGAGAAACTGTGCCTCACTCAGCCTACTGCATCAAAGAAGTGACGAGGAAGAAGAGTGTTTTCATTTTTGATGTGCATGTATTTACAATCTTTTTTTTCCCCCGACTTTAGGCCAATGAGGCCACGCACTACCTCGGAAGCGGGCAATAAACACCGCCCCGGGTAAATTCACCTGGGGGAAGCAGAGAACCCTGCGGGCTCCCCCTAGGCTCGGACGGTGTTAGGTGCGGGTCAAGTCAAGGTTGATGTAATAACAGGGGCGGCCTGGTGGGATCACCCCCAGTAGGGGCGTTGCACCACCAGACACCTTTAGAGAGCAGGGATGAACTAGACGGAACCTCCGATGTTATTGGAGGTCCCTGAGAGAAAAAACTACTTCTGAGGGTCACCCTACGTCCCCCTTCCCGGGAAACCCGGATTAGGGGTTCGGGTGTCCTCCGGTACTAATTGAAATAAGGAAAAATCACTCACTCGGTCTGGGTTACAGGATTCTCCCCTGACCCTATTATAAGGATGTCAGTCTCCGATCCAGGTTCCCTATCGCCGCCTTCGCTGGCTGCGCTGCTCGCTCTTGTGCCCCCGTAGGGAGGTCTGCCTCCGTCGGCTTTGGTCTCTCTGGGGGGGGGGGGGGTCGTTTTCCCAGGCCCCCTCCGCCTAGGCATTTCGGTCCATCGCGATGTCCTTGGGTCTTGCATGTGAAACAATATTCGGGCATTTTACACTCCCGCACCCAGTGTCCCTTCCGCCCACATCTCCGGCACGCGTCCAATGAAAATTCCGTGGTATCAGGGCAGCTTTCTTCCCGGTGTGCCATACTCCAGCATCTTTTACATCTCTCATATTGTATCCGCGGGCGGATCCTGCACCAGGACCACCCTACGTATACCCCCCGTATCAACTCCACCTTGTGAGCATTGCCCTGCGGGACGCGAATCGTCGCCGCATTCTTGTTTGGCCCATATGGTCTAAGGCCACCCACCTCACAGGTCTGTCCTGTAAGCGTCTCTATAGCATGCTGGACCTCATCTCTCGTGATTGATGTATCCATGTCGTATATGTGAAATATTTTGGCCCTCGTAGATGGCACTCTGATCGTGGCACCGGTAAAGTCACTAAATGTGGAAAGTACCGCAATTCAATGTCCCAACGTGTTAGAGAGAGAAGTACATTTTCGGACACAATATGGCGGATTACAGCTACAATCTGCCTGTTTCATGCCTATTGTTGTGTTTTGTGGATTGTGGGTTATGTGTCATAGTGTGTCATATTTGTTTATTTTATTGTATATAGGTGTAAATTAATTTTTATGTACATTTTTCTCTCGCGAAATTTCGTTTTCACTTTTTGGGAATAAAAATGCCAAGTTGTTGTTTAATCTTTTAAAACGAGCAAATTTTTGTTTTCTATTTTGAATTTCGCGCGGCGCGGCGCGGACACAATATGGCCGCCCATTGCGGTACTTTCCTCATTTAGTGACTTTAGGCACCGGTTCCCGACTCCGTCAGTGCCCGCTGTACCCTTTCTATTCCAACGCCCCTCTTCAGCTCAATAAGTGCTTCCCCAGATCTGGATGTATTTACAATCTGAGATTTCATTATGTGCTTACGTTATTTTGTTCGCAAATACAATTATTTGTTTGATCTTCAGATCTATGGCTTATTTTAAACACGGAAGAGAGAACATTCCAGGAACGGAATGATGTCAGTTTGGCCGTATTAGATACTTTTTAAAAAAACTGCAAAGTTAGCAGTCCTATTTTATACTAACGGAGGGGACCCGATGATTATATTACAAAGGGGCACCCTTACAAAGCTGCTGACGCGGTCCTGGGATGGAATTGAATCGCGAGAGATCAGCTTTGCGCCGGATGCCACCGCTTGACATTGACTATTCTAACTATTATAAACTGATTGATTTTCAGGTGAAATCTAACAATATTATGTCAATACTAAAATCTTTTACCACACGAAGGTATACTATAATCATAGTATTACTGTTACTAATTCTATTAAAAGTTTATAGTTAATGACATATACTGTCCTATTACTAATGTAGGTAATTTTTTAAGGCACCTAGAAACGGATGGGCAGTTTGAACAGTTTCTTCTGTATGATTCTGGAAACGAATTATTTCCTCAAAGAATTTTAATATTTTCAACACAAGAAAATTTACGATTGCTATCTGCTAACGAAAACTGGTATGCTGATGGAAAGTTCAGTACATCCCCAAGTCTGTTTGAACAATTGTATTCCATACATGTTAGACAATTCGATATTGCGCTACCTATCGTACATCGTACATGTAGCATCGTACAAAAAGTTGTTGCAAGGGGTTAAAAATCTTCGACCAGGATTGCACCCAAGGACGGTTCTAACGGATTTCGATAAAAGCTGCAATATCGGCATTTCAGGAGGAGTTTCCTGGAATACAAGTGGAAGAATGTTTTTTTCCACTTCTGCCAGAGTATTTACCGTCGTGTTCAACGAGAAGGTTTACAGGTTAGTTAAAAAATACTTGTATCTTATAAAGTGAGATCGAATAAAAAAATAGTCAAAGCAGGCTATGAGCTAAAATACGCATGTCTTTTCCTAAAATTCTTCTTTTTTAGGTTACTAATTACAAATGTCAAGTTGACGTACATTGACACGAGACGATGTTGTCAAAGCAAATCAAAAGTTTTCTTTTAGAATCCTATTTTAGAAATGGAGTAAAGCTGGAAAACGGCGAATGGCAATATTCGTATGTTGCCTGCTACGAAGAATTCCAGGAACATTTTCCCGCCGAAGCTGCCAATCACTCGTATGACGATGTTTACCAAATAATAAGAAGAACTGTGGAATTATTTAGAGAAAATGGTGTTCAAAGGAAAACAGGTAGTGGAAGACCCAAAAGGAGATCAGTTGAGGTACTGAATAATGCGAGGAAGATAATGGAAGCAACTCCATCTACATCCATTCGAAGACTGGGTCAACAATTAAATTTATCATTTGGTACCACACAGCTAATTTAAAAAAAATGATTTAAAAATGTATCCATATAAAGTTCAAGTCTACCATCAGATTCTACCCCGTGATTTTCAACCTAGAATAAATTATTGTAATTTGTTTATGGAGAATCTCAATAATGACGAAATTTTGGATATAACGTTCTTCACTGATGAAGCTTGGTTCCATCTTGATGGGTACGTGAATTCCCAAAATACGAGGCACTGGTGTACAGAAAATCCTCATGTGTTTGTTGAGGCGCCCCTTCATCCAGTTAAACTTGGACTTTGGGTTGCAATTTCAAGAAGGCTGATCAAAACGTTAAAAATCATCAAAACGTTAATGCGAACTTTTACATTAATCAAATTCTTACACCATTCATTGAACAGTTGAACGATATGGAACTACAAAATGGATTTCTCCAGCAAGACAACGCTACTGCTCATACAGCAAATCAAACTTTAATAATTTTTTTGTGAGAGATTAATTAGCAGAAATTTATGGCCACCGAGATCTCCAGATTTGACAAGCCGCGATTTTTTTATTTTTTCCTATTTAAAAAATAATGTCTATAAAAATCGACCTCAAAACTTGCATGAATTAGAATTGGCCATAACGAGACAGTTGGAAGAAATAACACCTGAAATGCTTGTTCGTGTTACTGAAAATATGAAACGCCGCGTACAGTTATGTTTGGAAAATAATGGACAACACTTTCAACACCTTTAAATAAAATGCTGTTTTAGTTTTGTCACTTTTTTATTTTAAAAATTAACTTCAAGTTGACTTTGTCAGTGTCAATTAGTATTTTCGGTTGTCTGTATTTTTAAATTTAGGAACTAAGTAAAGACATGCGGCTCTTTTTTCATGGCCTGCTTTGACTATTTTTTTATTCGATCGCGCTGTACTTGGTCATACTCACTGACATATCTTGATAGTGCCAAACAATAACACATTTTTATAAGTATGGTTTTCGTTTTGGGGTACAATACAACGAATCTCACGAATTCGCTTTACGGATCCGGAAAATTGTTGCACTCGCATTCATCCCAGTAGAAACCGTTGCAGACCAATTTGATGCACTCATGGAGGGCAGAACTTTTCCACAAGTAATACTGCCTATCGTGGATTATTTTGAGGACTGCTATATATGACGAAGAAACAGGAGGCAAGGGCGAGCCCCTCGATTTTCTATTGATATGTGGAATGAATATCAACGAACCTTAAATGATCGCCATAGGACAAATAACAACATTGAAGGCTTGCATCGTCGTTTTCAGAGTACCAGTATTTCCGAATAGTTTTCAGTCTATAAATAGTTTAAAAAAACAACATTCTCTACACAGATATGAAATATCGCAATTATTATTAGGTGTCAGAGCAAAAGTAACCAAGAAGTATAGTGTTATAGCGACAAGAATTAAAAATATTGTGGAAAGTTATGGTACGATCGATATTAATGATTATTTATTAGGTATTGCACATAATTTTCAAATTTAATTTAAGAGTACTCTGTAAACTATAACTGTATCATTTAATAAACACAATATATTTTTCACATAAATTACATAGCATTGAAATGTTTATTATTTTCAGCATCTAATATCGAGGACGAAACGTCCTGAGACGAGATGGCGGGGACCAAGTAGTGGGCGCGAAACGGCGGAGGCGAAACCCGGCAGAAACGATTAATTTTGATGAACTCGCAACCACTTAAGTTGTATTCTTTAATCAAACTACATAAAAATAATTACCCAATCAGCCATGTTTGTTCCTTTTTTACTGCTCCTTCCTACAAATTATCTAAAAAACTCATCCACGTTATTAATCATCATACCAACTTCAAAGCTAATTTTCAAATAAAAAATTCCATAGAGCTTATTAACAAAATTAAAAATATTAGATACCACCTAAATCTCGATTTATCTCATTTCATGTTACTTATTTCCCAGTGTTCCTATTGATGATACCTTGGTTCTCGTAGAAAAACTTCTGACGGTTAATAATTGTTGGGTCTTTGATGTTTCCCAACCGCTGGTATTGGCGTTGGGGTGAATGAATCACTGATATCTTCGAATAACCTTTAATAGTGGACTGTATTCACTGTATTACATGCATGAAATTAATAATTGTGCTTCTCTCGATCGCAGAAGCCAAGTCGCATGCCTCAAAACAACTAAAACGTCGCAACGAGACGATCCGCGCTATATGGCGCTACATGTCTGACGTTGCCAACTTGAAAACAAAAATGTTCTTGTAGTATTAAGTGTTGACTATCTAGTTATGCTACTTAACAATAATGTTAACCCGATTAAAAAACAAGAAATTATAATTTTGTTAAACACTTGTTTACAACAGAATTATTTCGCGTTTAATGGAAGATTATACTCCAGTAATGAGGGTTTAATTATGAGAAACCCGTTGTTACCTCTTTTGGCCGAAATATTTATGGACTTTTTGGAGCAAAAGGTTAGTAGTCACCCCCGTATTAAACAATTTCTCAACTGGATTAGATATGTTGACGGCGTCATGTTCTGCTTTACTGATACTGGCAGACAATTAGATTTATTTTTAGTCTAAACCATAACTCCTGAAAACAACACACACACATTTTCAATCTTCCATAAACCTACACTCAGATAGTATTATACACAACACTTCTTGTCACCCAATTTAACACAAATTAGCAGCTTTTCGTAGTGTGATCCATAGATTAATTGCAATACCATTAAATCCTGTCTATTTAGAGAAGGAAATAAATATCATTAAATAAATTGCTGTTAACAATGGTTACACAACCAAAACTAAAAGATGTACAACAAAACAATAGATTTAGTTTACCCCAAAGTTAAAGATGATGATAAGGTCATTACATCAATAACTTATACAGGTCAAGCTAGTTACACTACTGCGAAATTTCTAAAAAAACTTAACTTTCAGATTTATTTTAAAACTAACCACACAACAGGGGAATTTATAAAAAATAACAAAACGAAAACTAATAAACAATACAAATCGGGAGTTTACAAGTTATCTTGCTCTGATTGTCCTAAAACGAATGTCGGTCACACGGGAAGGTGTTTTTATAAGAGGGTTAAGAAACATTACGCTAGAACAATAAAACAGATTCTCATTATGCCAATTACTTAATTCAAGATAACCATACCTTTAATAACAATTTTGAAATACTTCATGTAGCCAACAAAGGTTTATAATTAAATTTGCTGGGATCATTAGAGATAAACAAACTTAGGAAGACCGTCCTTTTAATCAACTGCCTGTTACAATGCAATAGCTCACCATTGTTAAATTTATTTTTATAATTAGGAAAAACCTGTACTTATTGTACCATTCCAACAGGTATAAATTTCTGGTATCCTAAATTTTTGTAGGTACTTGTTTTGAAAAAGCTTCTGTGATAGCGAAACATGTCAACCATCTACGGTTCATATTAAAGTGAGGTTACAGTAAACATTTGTTTTACTTCGTGTAATTATTATTCTACAAATATTTAATGCTCTACTTGCTTCGCCAACTTTTCTGACGTCCTAGGGAGAGACTAGGCCCGTTGCCATATAGCTGAACAAGTTGCATATAATATATCAGCGACTGTTGCTTTTCCCATACGAGAACTAAAGGCCAATGCTCGGAAAGATATTCTCGTAGCAATAAATCTGTAAAAAAATTTCCTGATTGCACATGATTTCATATATATATAATTGGTTTAAATACATGGATATTTTTTGCAGAAGATGTGCTGAAAAAGCGTTGGAAACATTTAAGAGACCATTACCGGAAGGAGCTCAAGAAACAACCAGTTTTAAGATCTGGAGCAGACGGGGACGATTGGGTATCTTCATGGCAATATTTCAATTTAATGACGTTCGTTAAAGATGAAGTAAAGCCTGCACCGTCTACAGCAAATTTATATCTTAACCAAACAAACGAAAGCCAAGGAGTAGAACATATAGGAAATGTCGAGGAAAATACAGAGGTTCAAAATGATTCGGATAATTCGGGTTCCGGTGTGATTGAACAGGTCTCTGCCATCTCGACCTTCATTCTCTCTCGCACCCTCTCCATGTTTCTCTCAACAATCGCCATCTTCATCTAGAAAACGTTTGAATGTGAGGGACGATATATTAGAGATCGAAAAAAAAACTTCTGTTAAAGGAAAAACGGTTACAGGAGAACCAAAATCGGGAAAACTTAAATAATGACGAAGATTTATTATTCATCAGAAGCATTTTTTCCCTCTATGAAGAAATTGACGCAATTGCAAAAATTTCAGTCCCACGGCAAAGTTAATGAATGGCTATTTGAAGCTACGAAAAAAAAAGCACTGTCGTTTCAACATCATACTTATTATTAAGGTTTAGCCTATAATGCACAACAAAATGATGGAACTCAAAGTTTTGCTTATATATGATTCAAGTTAAATGAAATAAATATGTTTATCTATATTTATAATATTAGCTTACTAATTACTATCACAACTAAACGCTGTCTGTTTACTGAGGCCAGACAAAGAACGCTCTTTCAACTTCTGGGAGTCGATTCTTGAATCTCGATTGGTCGACAATTCGCGAATGTCGACCGACATGTTATTAGACACACCAAAATGCGTATTCTTGAATGTCACATTCAAGTCAAATGCGACAATTTCTAATCGACAAAAATGCGAGTGGTTTTCACCATTAGACTTTACCGAAGTGACAGTTCAATTTGAATTTTTTGGGGTTATGTAGTTATGTTAATGTAAAGTTTTTGGATTTTTGTGTGTGTATGTATGCGTTTATCAGCAAATTCATTAGCGTTTATTGTGTGTTTGTTAAATAATCACTGATAAACACATTACAATTAATATGAATGTAAATCGTATACTTGCCGCCGCAATCGATGATTTGGAAAATCAAGAGGAGGCTGCAGGACGACGACGACGTTACAGAAGTAATCCCTTTCAAAATCTAAGCGAGTCGCAATTCGTAAAAACTTATAGATTGGGGAAGAATGAGACCAATGACCTAATTAATAGCTTAAGACCATTGTGCCCAACAGAAGGTCTTCAGGTATAAATATTGAAACTAAGGTAAGAATAGTTAACCTGTAGATGTTCTAATATGTGGTACTAAAGTATACCATAGTTGTTTAAATAACAACTACATAACATACATACATACATACCGTACATAACATGGTGGTTGTAGGTTCTATCAACATTAAATTTTTATGCTACTGGCAGTTACCAAAAGGTAATAGGAGATAATATTCATGCTTGTTTATCACAACCTTCTGTCAGCAGATGTGTGCATGAAGTGACGGAAGCTCTGAATGAACCTGCTATTTTCAATCGTTGGGTTCATTTCCCTGCTAACTTAGAAGAGATGAATAACACGAGGCAACGGTAATTAATTTGGTTAATATGAAATGTAGATGTAATTTTGTTGTGTAATTATTTATCATGATCTCCATTTATTTCAGATTTCACAACAAATTTAGAATGCCAGGAGTAATTGGATGCATCGATTGCACACATGTTGCAATTTTTCCGCCACAGGGCCACTATGAACATATATTTGTAAACAGGAAACACTATCATTCAATTAATGTACAGCTGATAAATGGACAATATACAATGGTAATTATGACTATTCTCTAAGTAACATATGAAACTCGTAGATTTGTGATCCCGATTTATATATAACACATGTAAACGCCCGATTTCCTGGTAGCTGCCATGATTCACATATATGGAATAACAGAAATGCACAAGAAACAATACGAAACATTTATAATCGCATTGGAGAAGGATATTTCTTATTAGGTAAATGTTACATTTGTTCTATTTTCTACTAATTTTAGTAATTATTATTTAATATGGTTTTCTCTTGTAAATAGGTGACTCTGGGTATCCTCTAAGACCTTGGTTTTTAACCCCCATACTAAATCCACAAGATGACTATGAAAGAAATTTCAATGCTACACATAAATCAATACGAGCAAGTATCGAACGCTGCAATGTACTATTGAAAATGAGATTCCGTTGTTTATCAAAATACAGAGCGTTACATTATACATCAGAAATGGCATCCAAAATAACAAAAGCATGTGTTATTTTGCATAACATGTGCATAAGGAATAATGTTCCGCTTAACGATGATGATAATGAACAAGATTTTGATGTGGGAAATGTAGGAAACATTGAAATTTTCGAAGAACATAGACGAGGAAATCCAGATCTTGTTGCTGGAAGACATTTACGACGAAAAATTGCTTTTCAGCTACTGTAAATTTGTTTTTGGAAATAAAAAAAATTCCCTTTTCAACAAAATGTTTCTTAGATTTCGAGCTAACAACACAACTATGAGTGATGGATAATGAACCTTATCCCAAATGACAGGTAAAGGAAATAATTTCAGGTATGAAAATGGAATAAATATTTTGTGTTTGGAATTAACACAATAGTGTTGATTAGGCTCAACTAAATTTTGAAATAAAGTTCGGTCCAATATTTTTTATTGTTACAAATATACACACAAAACACCATAACCAATAAAATACAAAATTTCTACTTAAACATACAAACATTAATAAGCTAACACCATAACCAATAAAATACAAAATTTCTACTTAAACATACAAACATTAATAAGCTTAAATAAATGGAGAAGTAAACAGAAACATGTAAATAATGTAATTATGTTTTACTTCTGTTACTTAAAGCTTCAGAAATTTTTTCCAAAGCTACGACTTGTCTCTCCATCAACTCTAACTTCTTTTTATAATACATTTCTCTTATTTCTAAATCTTTGCTTGAAACTTCTGCTAATACTGTCGTAGCTGTACTGCTACTTTGCAATCGTCTTGCAGCGACATTGCGTCTGGTACTGGATGACGTTCTAAGTGTTGCTGCTTCTACCCTTTTCCTTGGAGTACTTGCTGATGGTATGTTTTCTTTTAGATTCTCTGAAACTGCATCGGTTGGGAACATAATTGTACTTCAGTTTCTTCTGTGTTCATCCCACTCAATACTTCCTTGTCGATAAAGGCAAGTACTTGATGATCTACCTCTGTTAATATCTCTGCAGACGAAGGCCCACCTCCAGTACCCTCTGCATGTTTTCTTAATGCAACGCTTTTCGATTTCGTCTTGCTTCTAATATCTTGCCATGTCTGAAAAGGTATATTCAGTGTAAGAGCCTAAAAACCGAAAAAATATATTATATATACCTTTCTCCAATGTCTCCAATCTTTATTGGCTCCCGGAATTGCATTTAAAATACTTGTGATGTTTTCCCAACGTTGCTGGCAGTCTTTGAAAGTGAAAGTGCTGGAGAATTGACCACTCATGATCTCTTCATCATTCGTAACCATGTCTATTAATTGTTGTTTTTGCTCTTTGCTAATATACATCTTTTTATCCATTTCAATGGTCTACCAACAATTAACGACAAAACTACCAACTTCAACTCAACATGTGCTTTTCGTGCTTTTTATAGGTTACAATCGATAAAATACGAAAACATAGTACGAAAAGTCTCACTCAAAACAATAAAATCTGTAACATCGTTTCTGTTATTGCTGCGTTGCCAGAATTATCATTCGACATTTTATGTCGTATAAGATGGTACAGTCGAATGACGCTCAAGAATACACGCAAGTCAGGTCACTCGACATTAGGAGTGACAATAGTCGTATGCGAGAATTTCTTGATAGAGATTAAAGAATCGACTCCCTGACTGGCACGCTGCACGCGCCGCGGAACGCAGATTTACTCAGGCCGTACATTAAGAATTCTGTCAGTATTTATTGAACTTACTGCGTATAACTAGCATGTCTGAGTACTCATGAAAGTTTTATGTGCATAAAGGATTTTATGTCGACATGATTTTCTCCATGTTTAGATGTGGACTTTACAGAGACTGAATGACCTTGGTGCTGGAAAGTATTCCGCAACAAAATTGTCGGAGTTAGCGCAGAATACACCGTGCAAGACAACAAATGCTGCAGCCGTTTCTACATGGTTTGGACGGAGGATCCTGGTGGAGTTACCCGAATTGCAGCACCCTCACGTATTTCTATCCAAACGATTCAGATCATTGAGCGACACTGATTTGCAAGCTATTATAAATAATCCAGCAATCCGTATCCTGTACAAGGGAAAAAGAAAAACGCAGACAGCGGAGTCGAGTTTTCCGGGGTAGAACTTATTGAAGTTTAATTGTAAGTACTTAATTTGTATGTGTAGTCTTGGTGGAGCGTTCGGAGGATAATTAGTACTATTTGTACCCAATGAGCTTGTAAAACATAGATTGGAACCAGTAAACAGTGGTAGAGCGTTCAAGGGATATTATTAATAGAGAGTCAGCTTTGAAATCTAGAATATTGACAGTTTCAATAAATAATAATTTAGATTACAAGGACCAAAAATCATTCTAGACGAAATTCTCAATTTTTTTCCAAAGATTATAAAAAAAATTAATATATGCCCATAAACATATTTGTAGGCAAATTTATTATTCCGAAAAATGATAGCGGTGATCATCTCGGAAAATTATATATATGAACACGAAAAATGTCGAATTTTACGACACGTCAAATGTTACAGAGTGGTAAATCGTACAAGCACTAACATCTACAGCAATAACAAGACAAACACGTGGTACCCATTTTTAAAATAATTTCATAAATTCATTGCATTAGACAGCAAGGTGTTAGAGATCCATTCAAATATGCTTTGCAATACTGGTGGGAAATTTTTTAAAAATACCTCTATATGTAAATAAAAAATAAAGTAGCTTATCCAGTATAAGATATTTTAAAGTGATGTACTCAAATATGATTTTCAATAATTCATGACTAACTTTTTTCAATTTTATTAATAGTAAATAAATTAAACGGTTTCGATGAACAACTTCAGAATGAGAATGTAAATGAGAATAGTGTCAATCTATAAACATTTTTTTCATGAAAAGAGCACAGCATATCTCGGTTACCTAAATTAAAGCTCAAGGTTCATAGCCTGGCTCTTTTTTTCTGATATTTTTCCAGTTAGGTAACGCCGAGAAATTCGGATGTTTCCTTTTAAAAATATAAAAAGTTATTACCGAGTTTACTTGAATGTGGTGTTGTATTGCCACGTACCTGTTGATTACAATATCTATGTATCAATTTCTTTTTGTTTTAGGCATGCATTATTGGACAGAGGAGTGGTAAAATTTTATATCTTGGCATTAAAAATAAATATTGCTGTATATGTGCTCGTTCTAAAAAAATAGGACTAACTTCGTCAGACCATATTTGTTACAAAAATTGTGGAGGTCCTTCAAAAGCGATGGAAGCAGGTGTAATTGTAGATGGCTCCAGATTTATTTGGGAGACATATGGTGTCAAATTGACACGACTGTTCGCGGACGGCGACAGCAGTGTCCATAAAAGGCTACTGTAAACTCGACCTTATGACCCATGTGTTGTAAAAAGGTGGAATGTACAAACCATTTAATCCAAAAGATGCCCAAGCATGTTAGGGAGATTGTAAAGAAAAAAACGAAGTAGATTTTCTCAACTGAGAAAAATTGTGTCTTCGAGAAGCTACCGCCTTGTTGCTGCAACTAAAAAGGCAATACAATATAGAAGGAGCTCAGAAGTTACCTGGCAAGAGCAAATATCCCTTCTCGCTACAGACTTAAAAAGTGCTTCAACTCATGTTTTTGGAGAACATGAAAAGTGTAACGAAATCGGTTAGTTTAATTGCACTATAGAAGTTGTAGAAGAGAACCATGTCGCTCTTATGAAGCAATGTGGTTTATATGACGGCGTTTTAATGTGTTTCCAACGTCTGGTAGATAATGCTTATAGCCTAATACTGAACATGACAAACAATGCTGCTGAGCATTATTACTCAATTGTTGCCAAATTTGTCGGTGGGAAGAGAATAAAGTATTCTCAAAGAAGGCAATTCACATTGACAGCCGAGGCATCGGGCGTTTCCTATAACAGCAGAAACGATTATTGTCGGGTACTTCACAAACGCATGGCAGATAAAAGTACCCGTGGGCATTTAAAAAAATATATAACTGAGCTAAAAAGTCGGGAGATCAATCGAAAAAAAAGTAGGTCATGTAAAAAACGGTTGTTCTCCAAAATAAATCAACCGGCTTTACCCAACGAACACTATGGTGCAATAATTGACCATATTTCAGATTTAACACCTGAGGAGTATCAACAAAAAGAAAAAGCTTTCCTCGATAACCTGAGGAAAGATGCCGAGGAAGTAAAAAATATTGAACAATGTAGTTTACAAAAAAAAATCATGTGTGAACATTGTGAAAAAATTACTTTACAGTAAATTCTCAGGAAATACCAATACTCGGTATGGTAAACGAAATGAGCTACAATTCATGCATTTGAACGGCAATATAACGTTGACGTGAAACCTTATGGATTTTTTATTGATATCGATAATTATATGTTGGGAGCTAGCCCTGACGGAATAGTAACAGGTTCAGATGGGGCGCAGACTCTCGTTGAAATCAAATGCCGGGCAAATTGTGAGAAACTGACCACGGTATTCGTCAAACAAGAATTAAATTTGCTACACTGGAAGATGGTAAGCTAAATTTAAAGCGAAACCATCAATATTATTTTCAGGTTCAAGGTCAGCTGCAAATAGCTAAAACAAGCATGTGTTTTTTTGTTATCTGGACGCCATTGGGCCTATTGGTAGAGGAGGTAAAGCAATCCAGAATTCATAGGTTATAAATTGAGCAGTTACTAAATTTGTTTCAGATAAAGCGAGATACACAGCTTTGGAAGGATAAAATGGAGAATAATCTTACATTTTTTTATAAATGTCTCCTCCCTGAAATAGTCGATTCCAGGCATTCGAGAGATATGGACATACGAAACCCGCCAAGGGAATAACTAAGTGTTTGGAAAAGTCGTTAAAGGAATAGCAAATGCTACAGAACTAGAAGGATTAAAAAAGTACAATTTAATGCATGTTCATGTGTGTATGTGTGTATCTGTGTGTCTTCGGAAACATGGAGGCACTACCCGATCACCTGGAAACTTGAAACTTCGCACGTTAGTAATTCAAGTTTATATTAAAACTGGAAATACACACACAGATAATGACGTTTATACTGGAAATGGCGTTATCCAGAGTACTACTAACATTTTAAAGAGTAACAGATTTATAAGTCATGTCAATAACAAAAATTGAAGGGTACTTTAAAATACGCCAAGAAATTGATTATTAAGGATCACATGCAAGTCATTCAACGGATACATAGGAGATAATATAGTTACAAAACTTACTCCATACTATACATCACAATATTCCATTTCTTTTTTTACAAAAAAAAACATAATTTCCATATCTAGAATTTTAAACATAATAAAATATCTTTTCCTACCTCATTTTAAAATAATTGCTTTTGTTTTATTTAAGAGGCAATATCAAATCATGATTTTGCATCCAGTAGTAAATCTTCGCCAAAGAATTATTTGGAGGTAGTTTCAAGAAAAGATCTTATTTGACTAAGGTAGCCGAATCATCCGCGAATACCATTACACCTGATTTATAAACTTGCCGTTGGCGTTGGCGCTCGCCGTTTGCGTTGGCATTGAATCTTCACCCAATGGAATCTAATGCCTCTATTTATAAACGCCGTTTGCGTTGGCGTTCGCCGTTACGCTGCCGTTCGAGATGACCAGTTTTTATATTTTGCCGCTCGCCGTTCGTAGCAAAACCGTAGCAACCCGTATGAAGCCAATAGAAAGTCACGGAATAGTCCGTGGCTTTGTTTACGAAACTCCGATGTGTTGAGGACGTTGAGGTTAGCTGAGGATTTCTTTGATTCCTTGTATTGTGGACGTGGACTGTGGTGTGATGTGTGATTAGCGTGCTTTTCTTGTTGCTTTTGGTGCTTTGAACAGACGAAATTTTTCAGTGTGGGATTTAGCGAATATAGTAGACGATAGGGACGATTATTAGTTATAGTGTAGTGATAGTGATCAAGTTAAATAATACGAACAATTTGTTGTGTGTTGATCTGTACTGAGATGGAAGGTAAAGAGGAAAAAAAACTGTCTTCTTGATGATGAATGTATGTCTTTTTCAGTGGAAACCGAGGAACTGGTCCCTACAGCGGTAGATGTAGAGTTGTTGTTAGAGATCATCCAACAATATGAGTATATTTATGATCTGTCCCACAAGGACTACAACAATGTGAAATTAAAAGCAGAGGCGTGGAAGGAGACGGCTTCTGTTTTACATACAAGTGGTAAACTATATCATAAAATGAATATGTGATAAGTATATGCAATATCATTTGTTTTTAGTGGAGGAAGCCATGAAGGTGTGGAAAAATGTCAGGGACAGATATGTGAAAGAAAGGAATAGGAGTACATCGGGAAGCGAGGCGTCTGATAGTACCTGGCCCTATTTTCATAGGATGACTTTTTACAGTTAATATACGAAACGAAGAAAGTAAGTTCAGGAAACGATTTTATTTTTGTTGAAAACTAGACAAGAAACCCGTGGTAAATCTTGGGCACAGCCCTTTGGCGTACCAGTGGAATTTCACTGCAGTGAAAATGTGAAGAAATTGTATCAACCAATTGACTGCCCCTCTGGTAAATGTATCGCCAGAAAAGCGGACAGAAGTTATTCCAACAAAAGCATTTTTTTTTCCACAACTGATTACATATTTCTTTACAGAACTTACTCGGCAACAGAGAAGATGAAGAGTAAAGTTGAACAGGGCGCAAAGAGACCCATGTCTGCTGCGTCTTGGAGCAGCATGGAGACCATCCTGTCTCCTACATCAACAGCGCCGCCAGCGATGTATTTCGATGTTGAGGGCGAAACTGGTCCAAGTTGGAGACAAACTTCCGCCACAGGTTAGTTGATTGGTTTGTTAAGATTCTGAAACAGTTTGTGATATTTCAAGGATATAGCCTTAATGTCTCGCTTGAATTTTAGTACCATCTAAGAAGAAGAAGTGTGATGACGAAATGGCCAAAGTGCTAAACACTGCGAAGGATATTTGCAGTGCCTTTCAAGGTAGATTGGGGGAAAAAAACGTTAATCGTACATTTGCAGAATATGTATATACAAGACTGGAAATGATGGATGAAGAAGAGGCGACGAGGAAACGGAAACAAATGCTTCAGATTGAAGAGTCAGACGACTAATACTTCGTGACAATTATGAAATATTATAAAAACAAACTTTGACACATTACTTTTATAATAATATTAAATTGATTCATTTACTCGGTATTTCATTGAAGTAGTTTGTTGTTATATATACTATTGTTTTTGCTTATTGAGTTACTATACTCTGGCAAAATGTTGATTTTTTTCTGGTTATAAGGGGCGATGATTTATACAAGTGTGATAAGTAATTATAATGTAATTTTATAGTTGCAGTTATATATTTGTGATATAGTGAAGAGAACTGTTTTGTAATAATTGTTCAATTCTCATCTGCATATTGTCTAACAGTTAATTCAAGTAGTGAAAAAGCACCAAGTCAAACAGTTCATTCTGATTTACATGCACCATCCCAGATTACAAGTCCATAATTTAATAGACTATAGATATATGCATAATACATTAATTTTGTAGTACTTCATTTCGTAGGTGTTGAAGTTTATTTTTATCAATTAATTGTAACCAAGTACATATAGTACATTAATACACATTACTATTTTTACTATTAATTACAACAAAATTATATACATGTACAGAAATATCCAAATAACAAATCCAAATGATACATAACACATAGTAACCCAATAAATACATCCTAACTGAAGCATTAAAAGAACGGACAGTTCCCAATCATGAAAATGCAAGCCCCTATTGACGACGGTACGTTGCCAAGGCACTTGACCGCTAGGTGACACGAAATAGTCTGCTAAAACATTCCGCGTTTCACATACAACTCGTCTGGCACGATTTGCTGCCATTCTTCCTACTGATCTTAAGGGACCTTGTTCTTCCTTCCATGCACCATTTTGTTGGTCATCTGAATCAACAAACCCTGGAGGGCAGTAAATATTTTCACCTGTTCGGCGTAGCGCCTCATTCCGACAAAAGTTGTGAAGCACTACCACAGCTTTAATAATTTTGTCAATGTTGTCAGGCTTCGCGTTTATTGTCGCTTTCAGAATTCTCCATCGAGCAACAAGAATTCCAAAAGTATTTTCGATGACTTGCCGAGCTCTAGACAGCCTGTAATTGAAAATTCTCTGCGTTTCACTTAAGTTTCGTCCACCATATGGCCTCATAATGTACGGTTTTAGGGAACCACTCCATCAGCAACCAAAAAGTATGGCATGTTGATATCACTGTTTGGTAGTGGACTTGCTTCTGGTACATTGAAATTTCCTTCGTCCAGTCTCTGTCCGAGGATACTCTCGCGAAATATTCCACCATCGCTCTGGGAACAATATGCTCCGATGTCGACCATTGTGAAGCAGTACTTACTATCACATGCTACTAACAGGACAATACTAATTTTTTTTTTGTAATTGTAGTACAATGAGCCACTGTTAGCAGGTGCTTGTACATTGATGTGTTTCCCATCCAATGCTCCTAAACAATGAGGGAAATTCCATCTACCTTCAAAACCATCAGCAATACTTAACCAATCTTGCTGTGAAGAAGAAGATTTTAGATACACTGGGGAAAGAATATCCCAAATCGACGTACATGTTTCAATGATGATTTGGTGCACAGTAGTAAGACCTATGTGGAAGCTCCATGCCAAGGCTTGCATTGACATGCCTTGTGAGAGGTACCTAAAAGAACGAAAATAAATAAGAAATACTCCACTTCCTAATACAAAAAACATTAGGAAGGTATAAACATAATATTACATATTGTAGAGTTATTACAAGTCTCTCTTCTGCAGAAATACCATCTGAGCGACGTCGCCTCGATATTCTATGTTTGATTTTCGCCAATAACTTCTCAAAGCTTGCTGTTGTCATCCTGGTGTATTTAAAGAATTGAGGCTCATCCCAGGCTTTCATTGTTTAGTAATACACAAAACTTCCTTTGGTTCGTCTGGCTCGATTTATTGGTCTCGTTTCGACGTTTCGTTTATAACCTACGCGTTCTCTTCATTTTCAATGCAGTAGCGACACACTAAAGTGCACCCACCACTCCCAATCCGAATAATTTCAGGTCATAATCCATTTTAACATAATATCTGGCTGTGAAATATAATAATGTTCAACGAAAAACGACACAAATCAAAACTGAACCACAAAAAATCTATCTGGTTAACAAAATATAAAAAATTGAGGTTACTATTCGCACAGCTGACAAATTTGATTGACATCAACGCAAAGTTTATAAATGGTGTCTACGGCTCGAACGGCAAAACACCAACGCAAACGGCGAGCGCCAACGCCAAGTTTATAAATCCAGCTTTAAAATATCATTTTTAGATACTTCTAAACAAATAACGTGATCGTAAATAGTATTTCACAATATTGGTCCCAAAATAGAGCCCTGAAACCCCTATATTTACTTATACCTATACCTACTTCTCTAAATGTGCGTTTAGCAAAAATTTTTGGACCTCATCTGGACACTTTTTGATGAACTATTACCAAGCCGTGGACTAAATGCTTCGGATGCAAATCCCACTTTATGAGGTCCGAGGTTCGGAACAAATAAAGTGTTTTCTATCATCGAGTTTTACTTGACGATACATTTTATAAAACCGCCCCGTATATCACTATACACTAAGCATGTCTCTATCCAACATTTCGAATACATCAGCATCAAGCATGAAGTGTGAGACTGCTTCCATCCTGCAACCCCACATCCAGCAGCACTCACTTCCCACTATGGCAGAAGACGAAGCAACCATCGAAGCGATCTTCGGCACTGGCATGGTTGTAACAGAGACGCTGACTGGTAAAATTGTGTCAGCAAACCAGACACCCGAGATACGAACTTTTGATTCCGCACACCCTATCAATTTCAGAGACTCTCTAATTACTAGGATTCAAAAGGCCGAATCGACGTTCTCCTCACAGTCAGCTAAAGCTGACTTTCTTGTAGAGCAGGCTACAAAACAAGGAGAATTTACCAAACTAGTGACTGCTCGTAATCCAGACCAGCGAATTTCAACACTGGAACACATCTCTTCTAGGTTCACTAAAGATAAACCAGTAGATGTTAATTTATGCGGAATGAAATTTCCAATTCCCCGTATTTCATCGTCCAGTATCAATGACGTACTCTCAGGATTAAAAACATATCAGCAGAAACTACTGTCATCTCTAGCCGCGTCACTCGAGCTCCAGAAACGAAGATTAGACATACAACGCACGCTCAGGAATCTTTATCATCACTTAGAACCTAGAGCTAAACAAGTGTCTTCTCGATCACCGAGACTCGACGTAACGATAGCTATCTTGATAGCTATAGTGCTTGAACTAGCCGTTTACGATTCACAGAAACGCGCTTTAGACGCTCTAGTGGCTACACCTATGACGGACGACGAAACTATTGGAGGTAGCTTTGTTTCAATGACTAATCAATTCTCCGATCACATTACACGTTCGGAAACCATGGCGCAAGAATCTGCCATCAGCGTGTGTGTTGGTGTCACCTACACCAATCCATAAGTCAAACAGTGTGGAAAATATTGCAAATTATCGACCGATCACTGTATTAAATTCCTTAGCAAAAATTTTCGAAATGTTATTGTCTGCAGATGTTGAAAAGCATGTTGGGCATCAAGTTGTACAGCAACAACACGGATTTGTTAGGGGAAAGTCTACAGTCTCAAACCTATGTGTATTTACATCATATGCCTCAGAGGCAATAATGAATAAAAAGCAAATGGATGTTGTCTATACTGATTGCGCAAAGGCATTCGACAAAGTGGATCACTATTTGCTGTTGAGAAGGCTTACCGATTTTAATTTCTCAAGAAATGCTTATTATTTTATTAAATCTTACTTGTCATCGAGAACTCAAGCTGTCCAAATTGGTAGATGCTTCTCAGATACCTTTCTAGTAACATCTGGAGTGCCACAAGGTAGTAATTTGGGTCCCATGCTTTTTGTTCTTTTCATAAATAGTCTACCTAATAGCATTCAGTTTTCAAATTGTTTACTTTTTGCTGACGATTTCAAGATTTTTAAGACCATTGCAGCGAAGGAAGATCTACAACAAGATATAGACTCCATAACAACTTGGTTTAAAGAAAACAAAATGTTTCTAAATATCGATAAGTGTAGCGTAATGACGTATACTAAAAAGCAAAATTTCATTAAATATAATTACGTAATTGATGATAACGATAACATTCTTCAACGAAAGGGTGGTCTTAAGAACCTTGGAGTTTGTATGCAATCCGATCTAAAATTTAACAATCACTATCATTATATAATAAACAAGGCTTATAGATCATTAGGATATATTATTAGAAACTCAAAAAATTTTGAAAAACTAGATACCATAGTATTATTATATAACGCTTTTGTAAGATCTCAGTTAGAATATGCCTCTGTCATTTGGTCTCCGCAAGCAGATATTAACAATGATACTATAGAACGAGTGCAAAAAAGATTCCTAAGATACCTATATGTTAGACTCAACAAAGTGTATCCCTACTTAGTGTCATACAAATCTATGTTAAATAGTTTTCATTTTGAAACACTTGCTAATAGAAGGCAACTACAGTCAATACTATTTATTTATTATATCGTTAACAACATTAAATATGCTAATTGTTGTCTTATAAACTTTATACAATTTTCTGTACCAAAGACAAACCTAAGACTGAATAAAAATGTAAAGCTATTTTACGAAGATAAATACGGATGTTCCCCCTTAAATTTTATGTTACGGAATAGTAATGAAATTCTCAGAAGATGTGATATAGATATTTTTAATACTAATGTACAAACTATAGTTAATAAGTTTACAAAAAAGCTGAGGCAGTCATATAGTGTACTTTAGGTTTTGCAGCTCACTGTTTTCATTTTGTCTTGGTATCTAGTTTCTTTTTGTTAACTTTAAGTTTAAGTCTTAGTCTTTAGTTTAGATTTATAGCTTTATGTGAGTAATTGTCTTTGTTAATACCTAGTACCTTAAGTTTCTTGCATGTAATTACCCCCCAGGGTGTTTGTAAGAGATTGAAATAAATAGAATATTTTGGATCAAAGAAAATTGGTATCGATTTCTGGCAACAATTTATTTACTGAAACCAAATGCAACTTAATAAGCAAATCATGACAAGTAGTTAGGAGCTATCTGAAATTATATTCAAATTGGAAATTACTTATAAATCAGAGTTCATTTCTTCAACAAAGCCGTCCAGTTTTCCAAAACAGTGGTTTATTTTTTTATGATGTGATCAAATATGTAAGATTATCGGATTAATTAATCAATAAAACGCGACGATCTACGCCACATCCGGTTTTTATTGTCCTCGTTTACAACAACCATGTCGATTCTAAGAGGTATAGAAGAATACTTGACAAAATGATGAGCAAGCCAGATGCTGCTACGGGGACGCCGGCTCTTCTTAGACAGTGTCGTGCGTCTATAGGGTTTTTCCTGATGGTTTGGCTGTCACTTGCGGAGTAGTAGAAGCTAACACGGCCTTCCTGACAGTGGGGCGTCCACGCACCATAACACCGCTGCTGTAACTTGTAATTATCAAAATTAGGTACACTGTGAACATAATATTCAGGGTTCCTAGAGCAATGGCGACAAAATTCCGCAATCACTGCTTGTCTACACCAGGGTTTGTTTTATTTTATCAATAGCCTAAATATCAACATAAAGAACTTTTTATTTTATTACTTTTTTATACAAATAATGTAAATAACATACCCTTACTGAGGCCAGGTGCCACGCTCGTGTGCGGCAACGGTAGTTCTATGACCGCTTATTCGTCTCAAAGCATACCTTTCATTTTGCAAGCAATGCGTTACTTCAAATGGGCCTTGGAACCTTGACTTCAGCTTTCCTCCAACAGCCACCTGACTTTTTTGCACAGCAATATTGTCATCGACAAGATTGCCATGTTCTTGTGTGTACCTGTAGTTCTTGTCCTGTTAAAATTTTTAGTCGCTTGTTCAACAACCTTCTTCGGCCGCTTATTTACATTTTCTTCTGTCTGCTCGACATCGACGACTTCGGAATTCTTTGGAATTTCTGCGAGGAGCTCTTCGGTGGGCCTTAAGCGTCTAGCCTCACCAAACATATGGGCGTGCTGGGTGTAGCCTGTGGATTTATTTACCGTAACGTTGATGTCATCCTCGATGGCAGGCAGCATTTTCGTCCACGTTTTTTCTTCCTTGCCGTTTAAAACGGCGCGCATGGCATTAAACAAACAGCGAATTACTCTCTCTACTTGGCCGTTACCCCGGGGAACTTCCGTTGCGATAAAATGTAATGTGATGGAACGGTTTTCTAGGTATTCCTTAAATTTGCCAGACTGAAAGGCGGTACCTAATTCGCCGAAAACGGCACTTAGTGCTTTTATGGTGCGATCAGTAGTTTTCTGGATTGGGCAAAATCGCACGTACTTTGTAAAGGCATCGATTATGACGAGGATTTCAGTATATTTATTGGAGTTCACGAGTGGTCCTGCGTGATCAATATGCCAGGTATCGAGTTTTGTTTATAGTTTAGACGTTTGTTGGCATAATCCTCGTTTTCTACCAGTAAGGGATTAGCCCAAAACACATGAACTACAATTTGCAACGTATTTACGAACATTCTTTTCCATTCGTGACCAAATTAGATCTTCTCTTGTACTTGGATGTACTTGGAGTTTAATCCACCATCGAGCCACACGCGAATGTAATTCCCTTTTCAATGCTGTAGCGCGCACCGAATTACAGTCTGTAAATATTGTAAAATCTAGTCCGTACAAATAAACACGAAAATATTGTGTTGCTTCAACAATAGCCAATGTATCTAGATCGTAGGAATGGTAAAGCGATTCACATTCGGTTGTACGACGACTAAAATATGCAACCGGGTGACTTATATTGTCGGCGCCCTTTTGCTTCAGCATTGCATCCAATATTATTGAGCTGGCATCTGTGTGCAATTCGGTTACTACATCCGGGTTGAAGATGTGTAAAATTGGGTAATCCGTCAGCTTCTTGATAGGTTCCAATCGGACGGTCTCACACCGATTTGTCCACTCGAAGGCTTGATCCCTTTTCAAGTGCGAAGAAATGGGAGCCATTAAGCACGCGAAGTTTTTAATAAATCGCCGAAAATAGCCAGCCAGGCACAAGAGTTTTCGCACTCCCTTGAGTTCAATTGGTGGCGCCGTCTGGGTAAGTGCGTCTATTTTTCGAGGACAAGGTCGTACCGTTCCACCCTCGACTAATACACCCAAATATTCAACAGATGTTTAAGGACACTGCACTTTGATAAAATTAACACGAAGCCGGCTTTACAGAGTGTGTTTATTACCGTTCGTAACTGAAGGTTTTCTATTCCTTCTTTTTTTGTTTGGGAAGGGCACAGCACGTCATCAATGTAAACAAACGCAATAGTCTTTTAGTTTACCCAGCGCTTTATCTATTGCCCGTTGGTAGCAAGCTGGGGAACTTACAAATCCGAACGGAAGTCTATTGTACTCCTATAGACCGTCAGGTGTCATAAAAGCCGTAATGTATCTAGATTTGGCAGCGAGCTTTGGTTAATTTATCATGTAGAATAAAAGATTGACTGATTTTGATAGGGCATTCAAAAAAGATGGGATTTAAGCCCTCTAATTTACCACATTCGCATCGTGGGTCGTTAGGATGTTGATTTTTGTTAAATGGGCTTTAGATAAACAATGCCCCGTTCTTAATCTGCATATCGTGGAACGTTCCTTTCGTTTAGTAAAGGGTAAGTTTGAAGGGTAATCTTGAAAGAAATGATAGGTATATCTCAGGAATATGTATTCCCATTCCAAATTTGCGCTCCGCTCTTGAGGCATCTATATATTTTTGTTAGATCTGATATTTGTCTATTGACTTATGTATTTTCATGGGGCAAACCTATCCTTTTTATCAAGATTTAAATCCACCATATCAAGTTTTCTAGTTTGCACAAAGAAGTGCATTCTGTAACACGGAGCTGAGCTGTGGTATTTATCATGATATTTATCAGGGATCGTATAGTATATGGGGGATCATTTGCTTGTGGATTGTTCTTTAAGAATACATTCTTTAGTTCATTCGTTATATTTTTAACTGTGCTATTAGGATAGTATCTTTTAGTTATGCATTTCGTTGCTAGCCATATACGTCTGTGTTGTAGGTATATTTTCGCACGTTCCGCTAGCAGGACATTGGTAGACCTCATACAACCCGTGATTATCCTGAGCGCCATGTATTGCAGCCGATCGAGTTCTTTTTAAATTAGGTTTGCAATACGGTTTCAAGACAATTGCACAATAATCCAGATGCAATCTTATTAATCCATTATATAATATTTTAAGCGTAGAAGGATCAGCTTCCTTCCGAAGCCACTTTCAATAAGGTTAGTGCTGGGTGATCTTACTAACTACTTTTATGTAATTTGCCCTCAACACTTAAATCCCTTCTGAATTCTCCTTCTTCTTTTGGTTATAATTATCCCTTGCATAGATAGCTCTTAAACACATCAGATGCCCCCATTTAGCGAGGTAGAGAGGTAGAGGCCGTGGGTCTACCTCACCCCCCCTCCCCCCCAATAAAAAGACCTCGCCCAATCTTCTTCTTCTTCTTCCCTTCATGGATTAGGCTATTGTAGCCTGTTCCGGAGACCATCTCTTCCTCGGGCGTCCTCGGCTGCGTGTTCCTCTTGGTTTGTAGTGGTAAATTGCCTTAGGTATTCTATCGGCTTTCATACGTTGCAGATGTTCTGTCCAGTTTCTACGACACCTTCTGATTCTATCATTTATGGAAATGATACCCAGTTCGTTCCGTATGTCAATGTTTCTTAGTTGGTCTGATCTTCTACATCCTTTTACTGATCGAAGGAATTTCATTTCTGCAGCTTGTATTTTAGGTTCGTCTTTTTTTTATTATCCACGTTTCACAGCCGTAGGTTATTATTGGGGTAGCCATTGTCTTATAAAATTTCATTTTAGTTTCTTTTCTCGTTTTATATTTGAGGTGTCTGTGTATAGTTCCAGATATATTTTGGAATTTACTGACATTATTTATGATATCCTTGTCATATTTGTATGTTATGTGACAACCAAGATAGCTAAACTCTGTTACTTGTTCTAGAACCTTATTATCTATAACTATCTTTGTTCTAATCGTGTCTTTTCAGGCGAAAGCCATCGTTTTACTTTTTTCAGTGGATATTTTAAAATTATATTTGTTGCATCCGCGCAGTTTTTAATTTTGTCAAGCGCATTGGTGGCTTTCGGGAAGAGAGAGTGACGCTGGAAGCGATTCGGGCCCGCAGCGACAGTACTCTTTCGAGAACCCGCAGCATTATTCCGTCCGGACCAGGCCCGCAATTTTATTTCGCACTTCAAGACCAAACGCAGAGTTAGAAGACCACTAAGGACGCGTCCTTCCAACTCTCAAAGGGAATACCAGGTACGCTTTGGTGTCCTCTGTTGTACCGGTTAGCCACTATTGCCCAACTATCTTTTTTTTTTGATTAATCATCTCGTAAGTCCTTTTTGTGTATTACCGCGGCATACCAAGCGACATCAACACCAGTCGCTTGAGGTGATTACGCAACATTTTGGTCCTTCGAGCCGGATATTGGGACTGTTAGGGCTAACATTTTCCCTTTGTTTCATTTTTGTTAGTATTGAGAATCATCTAAATCTTCTTTTCCCTTGTTCGCTTGATCACTAACGTGAAATTCATAATTTCTTTTGTAATTTCCCACAATCATACTTCATTTTTCATTAGTTTATTGCTCCGAAATTCATTTTCGTAAGTAATTCATCTTTATTAAACGCTCGTTGAAAATTCATCGCCATTTTTAACCTTTGTCGTTTCTAACACACCTGATGATAAAAGACCGCTTGACCTCTTCTTTAATTTTTTTACGTTTGTCGAATTCATTTGACTTTTCAGTTTGGTGTTGTTTATATATTTAATTTCACTTTTCTCCGTCGCTACATTATGAGCGACAAAATGAAGAAAGCAGAAATGTACCGCAAGATGTCGATACAGGACATGAATTTATTGAATGCTCTTGGCACCCGCGCTCAAACTGAAAAATCAAATCGATCAGTATTTATTATCTGTAAGTATGAATGCGCTTTGGATTAAACAAGAAAATGTATTGTATCCTTCATTTCTGAAAAACTTAACCAGTAAGTCTGAAATCGATTTTTTGCTATTTCTGAAGAAAGATACTTTTTGAGTTACGACACTTGTAATAGCAGTGCGATATATATATATATATATATATATATATATATATAAACTTTTGAGAAACGATTAAGTATGATCTCTAGATACCAAAAAACTGAAAACCGCATTTTAATTCCTCTTTTTTCGACTTCGTTAACAAATACAATACTAGATAAATTTACCAAAATTCAATATTATCGAGGCTAACAGTGGTCCCTCGGGAAATTATGGTCAGGAAATGTATTTTAGTGTGGGAAATGGGTCGAGCAATGGTTGGCTCCGATTCATGAAAGAAAAACCTTTGAAGATGTGGTTATAAGACTATCGAGTAGTACTAGTCAACAAGATATTGCTTGTAATCATCGCTATTACCTCTTATGGCCAAACTATCTCCGCGATCGCGGTATGTACTTCCAACGTGTTCCAATTTTGGAACACAGAATCTGGAGCCCGCGAATTGTTCGTTTCAAACTCGAACGTTTTTGCAGACCGTGGAGGAAGACACAGTGGAAGATAACAACGTGGAGACCAGCGGCGAGTGCGACCAGCAAACGCTGTCTTTTGAAAATGCGAGGGCGGCGGCGCCCTTTCAAAATTTCAATTTCAAATTCAATTTCAAAATTCGCCGTACCCATACAAGAAGCCGGAGGAGGAGGGCCAGGAAGAGGTAGCCAACAATACACGCGAACACGCGGTGCCCTGCCAAGGCGCGGTGCCCTGGCACCACGCGGTGCACTGCCACGCGGTGCCCTGCCACGCGGTGCCCTGCCACGCGGTGCCCTGCCACGCGGTGCTCTGCCACGCGGTGCCCTGCCACGCGGTGCCCTACCACCACGCGGTGCCCTGCCAGGGGTGCCATGATTACGCATCAGTACATAATATGCAGAACTACTTCTGTAGGTGGCGGCTTTTAAAAGAAAAAGATAAAATGGAAGTATTGCAAAAATTTGGCGCTATGATAATCGAAGCGGAGCGAAAAACACCCGAGTAGGACCATTGTGGCGACACTGTGTATTTTTTATTGTTCCATGTCTTCTGTCGAAGTGTTGTGTTCTAGCCACTTTCGGATGTTCCATAGGTAGGCCAGGCCTGTCAGCAGCTTAGCGAAAAACTAATTAAATAAGTTTACTAAAAATGAATCCGACTTTTCCTACAATTGTGATTTGGGGGATCTTGCGGGAACGGGTAGTTCTCTTCGCGGGATCTGTACATTTAGTGGCGACCGTGAGAGGACGTGCGAAAAGTCGTTCGTTCGCAATCCACGCGGGCGTTCGTAAAGGTTAAGTGGCAACAAGTACCGTCTCCTGTTCGTGACGTTACGTTTGGGGAACAATGGATATCGAGGCGAAGAAATTGGTCAGAAAAGTTCTTCGTTCTTCGTTCACAAAGAACGCCAGGGAGCTGGAGGAGTTGTTGGCCGCTAGCGAGCGCGACTTGGAGAAAATACAGGCTGCTTGGGAGCTGACGCAAGAGAAGTATGAAGAGTTAAAGATCCTCAGCACGGAGATCTTCAACTTGCTTGTGGCAGACAATTCAACGGAGGAGAAACTCACTGAGGAAACAGACAGGTGTGACGAGTACTCCAAGCGATGGAAAGAAGTAAACGTTCGTTGTACCCGCCATTTTGAAAGTGTCAACAACGATGTTGCATCGACATCAGGCGACAGTAGGGTGAGCGGGTCAGAAGGGACGCACGCAACTGGAAAACGTAAGTTCAAGTTACCAGTTATACAACTCTCTTTTGTTTTGAATGGGAAACGACAGCTTTAGTACGGGGACAGTAACGAAATTATGACTTGCATGACAATGGGGTCGGTCACAATTCACCGACGACAATTCACCGATGACGATTTACCGACGACGATTCACCGACGACAAATTCACCGACTGGACAATTCACCGACTGAACGTTCACCGACGCACAATTCGCCGACCGGAAAATTCACCGCCGTTAAATATAATTCTGGATCCTTGTTCCAATATAAAAAGCGAAAAACGGCTTATTTTGGACATATAATCAGAAACCCAAAATACCGACTTCTCAATTGATCGTCGAATGCAAAATAAACGCCCCTCTTATTTAAATAGGCATATAAATAATATTTATAATCAGTTATAATAAAACATATATATATATATATATATATATATAAATAAATAAATTCATAATATTAAAGACTCTACTAATACTTACGCTGTCTTCAGAGACAAAATTACTGGTCTACCTGTAGAATTAGTAGAATTATCCGATTTATTCTATTTTGTCCTAAATGATAACGTTTTAACGACACTTTGACTTAACCGGGATTATTGCCCCCAATCACCAGGGCAGGTAGTAGGCGTAGAAATTACGGAGAGAATCGATTGTGGTGTGAATTATCGCATGTGATTTATGTGTCAAATAGATTACATTTATTATTTACCCGTAGCCCGGATACCTGGGGACAACTACTTGGAATTAAGGTTTTAACTTAAAATATAAATTCCAGGAATCACGCAATAAATCACAATAAATAGCGCACAACC
Source organism: Cryptocephalus moraei (assembly GCA_946251905.1). NCBI lineage: Eukaryota > Metazoa > Arthropoda > Insecta > Coleoptera > Chrysomelidae > Cryptocephalus > Cryptocephalus moraei. Next base: position 13,888,037 of record OX276459.1, read on the forward strand.
GTATGGAAATTTTCAGTTAAAATCGAACAACTTACCACGCAGTATCATGGCCGAATTTGTGATGTCCGAAAAAGGCAAGCCGAAGATGTTGTTAAATGGCCACTTTTTCTTCAAAGAGAAGCAGAGCGATGAGAAGATTCATTGGAAATGTGCGCTCTATCAGAAAACGAAGTGCAAATCTAGAGCAACCACAGTGAATGGGGAAATCGTGCACGTGAATGACCACCATAACCACGTTGGTGACGCAGCGGAAGTAGAAGCCACCAAAATCTACGCAACAATGAAAACCGCAGCTATATTGACCAACGACACCCCACAACATGTTATAAGTAACGCTATTCATCAATGCACTCCAGCAGCAGCTCCCAAGCTTCCCAGGATGGACGCAATTAAAAAAACAATTAGAACCATCCGCCGACAAAAACTTGCAGGACCAGCCCAACCAAATAATCGGCAAGAAATTATATTTCCGATGGAATACAAAAAAACTTGCAGTGGCGAAGATTTCCTGCTCTACGATTCAGGCGAGGAGGAGAGGAGAATATTGATATTTTCAACACGTAGAAACCTCCAAGTATTAGCCACAAGCGAACATTGGTACGCCGATGGAACTTTTAAAACCGTGCCATCTTTATTTTACCAGCTCTACACAATCCATGGCTTAAAACAAAATTTGTCAATCCCATTGGTGTTTGCCCTCCTGCCCGACAAACTCCAGAATACGTACGTACGACTTTTAGAGGAGGTTAGAAACTTGGAGCCTACACTATCGCCAACAACAGTGACAACAGATTTTGAAAAAGGGATGAATAACGCCTTTCGCACAGTATTTCCTAACGCTCGATTAAGAGGATGCTTTTTCCACTTGTGCCAAAGCATTTTTCGTTCAATTCAGAGCCATGGACTGAAACGAAGATATGAAACCGATGCTCAGTTTGCCTTGACCATGCGAATGTTACCAGCTATTGCATTTGTCCCCACAGATGCAATTATCGAAACATTTGAGATGCTGTGTGATAATAATGTTTTCCCTGAAGAAGCCCAAGAAGTAGTGGACCATTTTGAAGACGTTTGGATTGGACGACCTAACAGAAGACAGCGCCGACCTCCTCAGTATCCTCATGAAATGTGGAATCTATTCGACACTACGTTACAGAATCTTCCGAAAACGAATAACTGCGTCGAAGCTTGGCACAGATCATTTGAGGAACTGGTTGGGGCGACCCATCCAAATATTTGGAAGTTTATAAAATGCCTTCAAAGTCAACAAAGGTTAAGTGAACTTCGAATTGAGCAATATGTTGCCGGATTTGATCAGCAGCCACCCAAAAGAAGATATAAAGATTGTGCTCAATGCTTGTTTAACATTGTGGGCCAGTATAATCCCGATAATATTATTGAGTATGTAAGAGGAATAGCTCACAATTTGTCATACTAATTTATCCTCTTTTTTGTAGTTTTTGTCTTCTTTATTTTAAAAATTGTGTTCCATTAATTGTACTAATATACTGACGTTATTTATTTTAATAAATGTTATTATGCTTCAGCAATTTTTTATTACAAAAAAACCAAATCCTAGTATTTATTCAATTTTTTGGGTCTCATGGACCTCACCTCTACGGACCCCAAAACAAAAAATAAAGTATTTCTTTTTCGAAATTTCGTCATGATACTACTCACTGCAATACAATACTCGTATTTATATCTGATGTTTTTACAAGAAACTTATCAAAAATTCGATCCTGCTTTAAGCGTAATGTAATAATAACGTGAAAGGTATTTATTGTACATATTAAATGTAAATGTATTATGATTATCGAGACATGCAGATAAATATTAATTTAACGGCGGTGAATTCTCCGGTCGGTGAATTGTGTGTCGGTGAAATGTTCGGTCGGTGAATTGTGCGTCGATGAACTTTCCCGACGGTGAATCGTCGTCGGTGAATTGTACGTCGGTGAATTGTCGTCGGTGAATTGTTCGGCACCCGGCTATTTATACTGATATGTTTACAAACGATCTTCCTAGTGAGAGTCTTTCTGAAACCAATTAAACCTTGGCTAACGCTGTTTCTTCTACATGTCACATTCGCTTACCTCAATTTGACTTAGCTAAATTTGATGGTGATTTCAAGACTTTTAATACATGAATCGATTTGATTAATTCTGGAATTCATACTAATCCATCTCTGAATGCAATGGACAAATTTAGATACTTACTCGCCTTTGTTGAAGGTACTGCGCTTGACGAAATCAAACACATTAAATTTGTTTCTGATAATTATGAGATTGCTTACAATCAATTAATTCTTCGCTTTTCCAATGAAAGACTGCGCGCTCAGGCTTACTGGTCTGAAATTGAAAATTCCCCCAAAGTAAACATTGGCAATCCTGTTGCTTTGCGAAAATTGCTCGAAACTTTTTCCCATAATTTATTGGCTCTTCAAAATATGGACTTTCCTGTAGAACAATGGGACTTTATATTAGTTATGATGCTTCTCAAACGCATTGATAGTCGAACCGCAACTGCATTTCAGATCCAAGAAAGACCAAGAGAGGTCCCGAAATATTGCAATTTGTATAAATTTCTGGAAAAACAATGTATTGTTACTGAGTCGTCCCTCTGCAGTGACAACACTAATTCAAAAGGAAAACCTGTTCATTCCAGCAATGCTACTTCATCAAATCAACAGGCCTTTTTCAAAAAATCCTCTGCTTTCATAGCGCATCAATCCAATTCATAAATGTCCGCTTTGTCAACAACCCCATTTGTTGTATTGCTGTCATAACTTTATCGCAAAGGCTGGAGACGATAGATATCATTTTTGTAAAAATTCTCAGCTTTGTTTTAACTGCTTGAGCGCATTTCATAAGTTACCGCAATGCAAGTCGCAAACTAATTGTAAAAAATGCAATTCCCGTCATCATACGCTGCTCCATATTGATAAACCTGTTCGCAAATCTCCAACTTGTAACAATGTAACGCTAGAAGTTTCGCCAACTCCTTCGATAAGAATATTTTGGCACTGGATTCTCGGCCTTTAACCGCAGGTTTAGTTTCTGAAACTACGAAAGTTCTGCTTTCCACCGCTTTGATTGATGTCCTTGATTCGCAAGGTAATTATCAAACCTTACGGTGCCTACCGGATTCTGGTAGCATGTCTTCTTTTATCACTGTGAAAGCTGTTACTAAATTGGGATTACGACGACAAGCGTCCGCAGTAGAAATAGAAACTATTGGTTCTCTGAAATCCAAAGTCATTGAAGGATCTGTATCAGTTGTATTCAATGCTTTAATATGAAGCTTTAGTTTTGCCTAAAATCTGTGATCACTTACCGAGCTCCTTTATTGGTTCTGTGTCGACGTGGAAGCACGTGACACACAACACAAAGACGACCCTATTTTGAGTGAAATCAATAATCATTCCAAGAAAGGTTAGGAGGCGATCTGGGAAGTTGGCCAAAAAGGGATCTGCCACTTCTTGGGAAAGTTCAGATTCCGCTGAGTCTAGAAGAAGCTCCAAGTCGGAAGCTGACACAATTAATCAAACAGATCCAATCATTTGTGTTGATAAGGGAATTGATAATCCCAAATTTCAGGTGTTAAAGAAGTTAACGTGTTCTCAAACAATGTCTATCCAATTTAATAATTTTGAATATGTATTCAGAAATTTCAAAAAGCTGTATGAGACTGCCTTGCCGGAACATGTGAGGCAAGAATTTTCTTACAGAGGCTTTAATGTTCTCAAAGCTAGACGGGCAATCGATGAGACAGATGGCTTTAACCAGGAGGATGTAGCACAGCTGGTCTACATCTTCCTCACCAGAGGGACTGCCGTAAACAAGATAATGGCAAAGATGTCACCGAAGGGCCAGATAAAGTTTGATATCCTGGTCAAAAGATACTCTCTAACTGTAGACGTGAAAGGGAAGCCAGACAACATAAATCTATCAAGATTTGCTGCGTGTTATCCAGGAATGGTTGTGATGTTCTTGGGAAGGTTGTCTGAGAGTGAATGTGTTAGACCAGTGGACCTGACAACATTAAGTAAATATGGCAAATTTCCTCCAGCATTGAGGAGTAACATCGTTGCATCTGCCTTTGATAAGGATTTATTAGAAGAATCATCCTATAAGTATTGCGTTATCATGATAAGGTACTACATGGCTCAAGAATCAAAAAGAATTGATGCCTCCTCAAAAGGGAAGTCCACTTTAGATCTCATGAACAAAGCTAACGACTACGTTAATGCTGCAAGCAACTCAGGGTTCCTTAGTAGAGAATACAAAGAAAATCTTCTGAAGAATGAAGCTTGGGGTAACTTGTTCCTTAAATCAGGCAACAGCTACATTCTACACTCAGACTACATTGATACCGCAGAAGCAATGATTGATGCTATCAATGATGGTTCCATAGCCTGAATGCCTGGATTAGTGAATAGTGCAAAAGTAATTATAGCAAGTTAGTAGTTGCAGATCTGTATTCAAAGCTCGTTTTAGATGGAAGAATTCTAAGGAACTCAGAACAACCTGACGCGATTAACTCCCAAATGGGCTACATTTTCATGGGCAAACTAACCACCAACTTGTACACTAAAATTTCATCCTTTCTTTGCTCCCCGCATAATTCCAAATTGGAAGATCTTGTCCGATCTCTTTGGGAAGTAGAAAATGTTCCAGAAATCGCTCTTTTGTCTCCTGACGATAAAAAATGCGAAGAATATTTCAAAGATTCTTACTATCGCAACAAAGCTGGACAATATGTTGTTTCTTTGCCGTTCCGTATAAGTTCTCTTCCTATGTTCTCTGGTATTAGAGATTTAGCTGTTCGACGTTTCTTATCTCTTGAAAATAGATTGATAAAGAATTTAGATCTTTATTCGCAATACAAGGATTTCATGAAAGAATATTTGACCTTAGGACATATGCAACTAGTTAATTCAGGATCTACACTTACGTCTTATTATATTCCGCATCACTGTGTCCTCAAACCGGAGAGTGAAACAACTAAATTGCGTGTTGTTTTTAATGCTTCGGCCAAACTTCCTAATCAGAAGTCGCTCAATGATTGTCTGTTCACTGGTCGAAAGTTGCAAAAGAATATTTGTGCTATATTACTGAATTTTCGCACCTTCGCATATGTCCTGTGCGCTGACATAAAGCAAATGTACCGAACGATTCATTTAAATCCCGATCACTGTAAATTTCAACGCATCATATGGCGATTTTCACCAGCCGACACCCAGGGGCTACGCGACCTAAGTCTACATGGACGTGAGAGTAGGGTTTGTTGGCAGAGCTGAGTTTAAATATGTTGAACCTCTGACTCCTTCGTCAGAAAACAGTGGGCATGTACTCTGGAATTTATTGTTATATAAATACCAGCACCCTATATAACTCCAGAGACCCGTTACTAACATTCAGCCCCCACCTCGCCCAATAAAAAAACAAATTACTTAAGATATGGGAGTAACAAATAGTGTGAATATGGAGGTTCAAGGTTAGAATGCGGAGCCTACAACTACCGCACAGAAAATGGAAACACAAGAGATAAGCATAAAACAAAAACCGCTTTTAAAATATCACTTATAAATAAAATATCAATTAATGATAATATGATAAAATATCAATTTGGAAAATTCACCCACTTAAAAATTGCTAATGAAATATTTGATCTGAATATGAAAAATATGAGTGGTAGAAAAAGTCTAAATAAAATTGGTGCTGAATTTTCTAATGGGGAAACCACCAATAACTTTTTAAATAACGAAAAATTAATCGAAAAAGGTTATAAGATATATATATACCTTACAATTTAGTGACGTAAAGGTATTATCAGAGGTATAGCTCCGGACCTAGAAATAGAACAAATTCAAAAAAGAATCTCTTTCTCTCCGTACAAAATTATTGAATTGAAAAGACTAAATAGAAAAATCAAAGCTGTGGAGGGGAATAATTATAGGCCTACTTCTACTATTCTATGTATCTTTGAATGAAATGTAATCAATTGTATGCACTGTAGTAGTAGTGAGCATAATATTAGGTAAAAAATGGCTCTCGAAAATCTATCATTCTTTGAAGCGGTTGCACTCTTTCCAAAAACAGGCAAGTCAACTCACAGGGAGCAGGATTTATACGGATCATATTTCCCGCATTAAAAAGTAGACACAATCCAAAAGATTATATTATAGTTATCAATCAAAGAGAGCAAGTATACTTTAAAAACTCATTTTCTAAATCTAAAAGGGCATAATATATAGAAACCGACAGTGATCCCTCCCCCATAAAAAATAAAGTATCTAGAGGCTCCACTCGTTAGTATGACAAAGAAGCATGGAATAGTGTAGTCTCAAATGGTAGAAGTCCTTCAGAAAAGCGGAATATACTTGCGCGGAAATGCGATGTCCAAGTCGGTCATAAAACGTGTGAGAGGGAAGAAGATATCGTCTCATTTCCTTGCTCTCATTAAGTGAGGTACGGTAGCCCGCCTTTGGCGGCGTTCTCTTTATTTATCCCACCTGTCACAACGTGTCTGAGAGATATATAAACTTTTAGACCTTCGGCCCAATAGGATAATGCATTGAAGCACAGAATAGGGGCATCGGTTATACCGTTGTATATAAAATATTAGTATTAGTGTTTGCTGACGTCAATATTAATAATGTCACGTGAGGTGTATAGTGCTCAAAGCCGCAGTTTAATTTTAAATGTTTTGAATTATTTTCAAAATAAAAAAGTAAATAATCCAGGCCATGTTGCGGCATTGCAGTGTGCATCAGAGGCTCTACAATTCAACGTAAGAACATTATCGAGGATTAAAAAGGAAGGTTACGATGGAATAAAGGAGGTAAGTATTTGAACCTAACGTACATTTTTGCGTTTCTTTCGACCTTTCTTCCAAAAATCTAAAACAAAGTGTTTGAACGTTTGAAAAATTAAAATTTTAACTAATAGTGGTACACGCACCGGTCGAAATTTACTTATTATCTTAACAAGATTATGCCTTAGCTTAACGGTTAGGCAGGTATACGGATTGGGCTCACTCTTGATGGCGGAATAAGTGTATCATTTATGGAAATATAATACATTTATGCCTTTGCCTTTACGGACCACCATCCTTTTGGATAATAAAGTTATAAGTTATTGTATATAGGAGCTATGTTTTCCGAACAGACCGTCATAAATTATAAATTAAAGATAGTTACTAGTTATTAATCTACGACTACACATACCTACTTTAAAATTCTATATGTAAAACGCTACTTTTTTTTTTTCGTTCTTTAGCATAGTACAAATAAGAAGGCATCAAAAACACATGATATGGCCGAAAGGGACATGTCACAATTTCGAGACGTTATATATGAAATGGTTTGTCGTAAACGATTTGTTACAAGAGATGCATTGCTGCAAAAGTCAGAGAATAAACATACTGTCAAGATCGGGAAGATATTTTTAAGTACGGTGTTAAATAAGATTGGTGTCAAATATACAGCCTACAGTGCTAGACGAATTTTAATGGACAGACCAGAAGTAGCTTCAAAAAGAGTAAAACTTTTGAGGCACTACACCGACAATTTAGCATCGAATTTACCACTTGATGTCGTTTTTCTGGACGAAACCTGGGTATTTCAACATGGAAGTGACTGTCGAACATGGCATGATACTAACAGCAAATCAATGTGGAATAATAAAGCAGGAACTGGTAAAAGATTCATTATTTTACATGCTGGAAACCGAAATGGATTGACACAGGGGGCCGATATCATGTTTCAACTAACAACAAAAGTGCTGACTACCATGACAACATGAATGCCGAACTATTTGAAAAATGGTTGAAAGAAAAACTGTTGCCGAATTTCGAGAATCCATCCCTTATCGTAATGGATAATGCTAGTTATCATTCACGGTTGTGCCAAAGTATTCCGAATTCCTCCTCAAGGGAACAAGATATTATAGAATGGTTAAAAACTAAACACATAGCATATTCAGAGACCTCTAAAAAATGCGAATTGTTAGCGCTAACAATGAACTATAAATATAATATACCGTATGCTTCAGACTTAATAATTCAAGAAATGGGACATCAAATTTTAAGACTTCCACCCTATTACAGAATTTTTAACGTCATCGAACTTCTTTGGGCACAGTGTAGTCATTTTTTAATAAAAAAATTGCAACAGAAATGCAGCATTATGAAGAAAAAGTAATAAAAACATGGAAGGGTGCACTCCAAGATGTTTCGGAACAAAACTGGAACAATTGTAAGTAGATATGACAGGAGGGTTTGCGAGCTCATTTTCGAGTTAACCCCACGTTCGTCGTTCCTGTGGTGTATTTTGTGTTCCGTGTAGCATATATGTGCGTTCCGTGTATTTCATGAATGACATGGGTGTCATGGGGCGCCGACGGAGGCTCGCGCGTAGTCTCCGTCGTTGGTATTTTGTGTCCCCACCCGTGTGTGTGTGGGGGGGGGGCGCGCGTCGTCAGCGTCCCTCCGTTGGTTTGTTCTGTTCCGTCGCGCTGCTGCCCCCCGCCCCCCCATCTGCCGGCGCTTATCTGAGGCGCGCCGCGAGGCGGATACCTGTGGCGCGTACCTCGTACGAGGTACTTGGTAGCAGGTTCCCGGTACCCGGTACCAGGTACCCGGTACGAGATACCTGGTAGGAGATACCTGTATGAGTATAGGTATAGATAGGGAGAGAAGGTTTTCCCTCCTCCTCCTCCTCCTCCTCCCCTCGTTAAAAACAGGTGGACGAACGGTTCTATAAATTTATTATTTCGAGTGGACAGATTTCACTTTTAAGGTAACCTCCATTCGAGAGAGATGTCTCATCTCGATCTTTATTACGTGTGTAGAATAAAACATATTATGGAAATTATTTTTGATCTTAAACAAAAAACGGTTACTCTTTATAATGGCTACAAGTCGAAGACTAGCGATCCCGGCATAACCTTTTCTGCGATGGGTTTTAGCATGTTTCTGGATTTTTGCAAAGAAATCGTCGGCAGACCTGACAAAAGGTCTGTCTGAGAGGTGAGTAAAATTTTCAAACAAAAGTATTTTTCAACGCCTTTTCAGCAGTAACAGATAATTAATTTAATTTTATCGAAAATTGTAACACGACACTGTTTTACATTTTTTGAATTCTTACCTTACAAATTGTCTTTAGCTTTAACAGATTATAAAAATTTTCATTATATGTTTTAGCTGGACGAATTTTGGACAATCCATTTTATCGGACGCTTTTCTATTATTCAAACGTAAAATTAATACTGTTTTAAAAGAATATCGAATGATTAAAGTCAATTCAAATTTTTGTGGAGAATTTATTAAAACATCTGGTGATAATACGTCATTAAATATAAAATATTTTCAAACAAGAAGTGCTATAATTGACTGTGGAACTGATTTACATAAATGGTTTATAGAACATATCGTAGATAAAATTATGAATAAATTGTCTGAATTTCAAGAACGCGACTCCGGTTACGCTTTGTACAGAATTCTGCGTTTGGAGATTAATATAAATGAACCTCAGATTGGTAACGGAATTGGATCCTCGTTTATTGAATTACCCATTGCTATTCGAAAAAAACGGCGCATTGTAGTTGGGCGGAATGTGGCACTGCCCCATAATCCCACCTTGTAGTTGGGCGAGAAGTACTACTCGGAGGGATTAAAGGATTAAGCAGGTGGCAGGTAGGCAGCAAGTACAATTTTTGCATAATGTAAATTTTGTGAATCTTATATTTATAAAATATAAGTTGTTTAAAATATATTGTTTGAAATGGACGTACAAACAAATTTCAGCGAGAAAGGCATAACTTTACTTATAGTAAACTAATTTAAATTTTGTGCTTCAGACAAATTTAAGAACGGTACAACACGTTGGCGGTGTGTATAAAAAAAGTGTCCTGCAAAATTGTTAACACCAAGTGGTAAGTGTATAATATTTTGAATGTATTTCTGAATTATTTGCTTTGAGATTATATTTATATAAAAATTAACTCATCTCGTAAATTTAATACCGTTATACGGCAAGATGTTAAATTAAAACAAGAATTTATAGATAAAAAAATTACAAAGTTAAAGGAAAATCAGATTGATAGATTTACTTTTATAAAACGTGTATCGTATAAATATTCCCCGCATATCAATTTTAGAGGTGTTGACTGTAAATTGTATAATATGTATATTTTAGACCTATTATAGTTATGGTATATTTACATTATTATTATATATTTAAAATATATATTATATTTATTACGGGTTTGGTAATACGAACTACCTGCAGCACCTTACCGCCCAACTACAAGGTGAGATTAGTGACGTTGCTTGGGTCTTCACGCAGTAGTCAGGTAAATCCGCCCAACTACAATACGCCCGAAAAAAAGGTGCTTGTGTTAATATAAGAAATCAAGATAATGTATGTTTTTATTGGGCCGTTACTAGCGCTTTGTTTCCGGTCGATAAAAATGCAAGTCGTATTTCATCTTATCCATATTATAAATCAGTTTTAAAAACAGAAGAATTACACACACCAATGCAAATCTCTCAAATTTCAAAATTTGAAAAAGCTAATAAGATTTCGGTTAATGTTTATATACTAGAACTAAACAAAAAAGGTACATTTTACAATGTATTACCAACCAAATTAACTGAGAAAAAATTGCAGCGACACGTTAACTTGCTCCTAATACAAAATAAATATTATCCCAAATTGGACGACAACGAGTCATTTCCCCTAGAAGATCACGATGTAGAAATAATAAGATATCATTATTGTTGTATAAAAAATTTATCCCGTTTACTATCTTCACAACTTAGCAAAAATAAAAAAAGAAAATATATTTGCGACCGATGTCTCAATTATTTTTCTACCGAAGAAAAATTAACGGAACATGAAATAATATGCTCAAAATTAAATTCATTTAAAGTTTCTTTCCCTAAGCATGATTACGTTCAGTTTAAAAATTATGTGTACAAACAAAAAGCACCCTTTATAGTGTACACTGATTTTGAAAGTATCTTACAAACTTATGATGATGATGAACACAACAAAACTTCTATTAAAAAATATCAAAAACATATTGCTTACAGTGCCGGTTACTATTTTAAATGTACTTATGATGATTCATTATCGTTTTTTAAAAGTTTTCGTGGTACAAATTGCATGTCATGGTTTGCAGGAGAAATGAAATCATTAGCTACATTTGTTAATTCGAAAATGAAAACTGTTGTTCCGGTAGAGCGCATTAACAATATTCCTGAAGCGGTAATTTGCCACATTTGTGAAGAACAATTTTTAGCTGATGATCGGATTGTAATCGATCACGATCATTTTAACGGTAAGATGAGGATGTTTGCGCATGCGCACTTCAATTTAGCGTTCCGCAAATTATTCGTGGTTCCCATTGTTTTTCATAACTTTTCTGGATATGATTGTCATTTTATTATTCGAGATTTGGCAAAATTGTGACATATTTCAATACTTCCCACTAATAAAGAGAGATATATATTTCATTTACTCTACATGTTGATGTAACTAAAATCAAATTTAGATTTATCGATTTATTAAAATTTATGAGTGCATCTTTGGATGAACTTGCCTCTTATCTACAGCTAGAGAATTTTAATATTGTGAAACGAGAATTTCAATATATTTTCAAAAACGATAATGACGATGACGGAAATCACTCAATATTGAAGCTATTGACGAAAAAGGGGGTATTTTGTTACGATTACATCACTGACTATGAAAAATTACATGAGACCAAACTTCCACCCATTGAATGTTTTACTAATAAACTGAACGATACACGCATCGATGATGTAAAATATGCTCATGCTCAAAATATTTGGAGAGTTTTTGATTTAAAAACTTTAGGAGAATATTCGGATTTGTATTTAAAGGTAGATATTCTTTTGTTGGCCGATGTTTTCGAACATCTTCGAGAGAATTGCATCGAAACTCATGAGCTGGACCCAGCGTGGTATTTCACCATGCCTGGATATACCTGGGATTGTATGTTGAGATTCACCCGTTATAAATTAGAATTGTTACGAGATATCGATCAGATTATGTTCATTGAAGAAGCAATACGTGGTGGTATTTCAGTTTGTTCCAATCGATTTTCGAAAGGCAATAATAAATATGTGCCTGGATATGATTCCACCGAACCTTCAAAGTTTCTTATTTATTTAGATGTCAACAACTTATATGGCAAAGCAATGGAAGAGCCTTTGCCATTTGGAGGGTTTAAATGGATAAATAATATAGACAATTTTGATGTAATGTCGATACCGGACGATTCCCCGGTAGGTTACATACTACAAGTCGATCTTGAATATCCCATAAATTTACATGATTACCACAAAGATTTTCCGTTCGCTTCAGAACATCGTATACCTCCAAACTCAAAATTACCAAAATTAATGACCACCCTGTATAACAAAACTGCTTATACATTACATTATCGTAATTTGAAACAGATTCTAGCGAATGGCTTAATTCTGACGAAAATTCATAAAATACTAAAATTTAAGCAGTCTCAATGGCTCCAACCATATATTTCACTAAATAGTACATTGAGAGCTTCATCTCACAAACCATTTTTAAAAAACCTTTATAAATTGTTTAATAATGCCGTATTTGGGAAAACTATGGAAAATAATAAGAAACGTGTTCTTTTAAAATTATCGAGATCATGGGACGGTCCATTTGGAGCCAAAAATTATATTGCCTCACCGCGATTTCATCGCAGTATGATTTTAGATGATCTGGTTGTGATCGAACTAAAAAAATCTGAAGTGGTCTTTGACAAACCTTTATATATAGGCATGGCTATTTTGGATATTTCAAAATTGTACATGTACAATTTTCATTACGACTTCATACTACCTAAAATTGGGAATCGAAAATTGTAAACTTATGTATTCTGACACTGATAGTTTCATATATGAAGTGTACTGCGATGACATCTACAAAGATGTTATTAAAGCAAATCTTTCGAAATTTGACACGTCTGATTACCCCTCTGATAATCCTTACGGTATTCCAAGAGCTAATGAAAAAATACCTGGACTACTAAAAGATGAATTATTGGGGGAAGTTATGATTCTTTTCGGTGGACTCGGAGCAAAACAGTATGCTTATGAAACTGTGCATGGGCAAATTGTAAAAAAATGTAGAGGAGTAAAATATGATGTCGTGAAAAATAAAATTACTATGAACGATTACTTAGACACTTTAAACAATTTCAACATTAAATATTGTATTCAACGAAATATTCGATCGTATTCTCATACAGTGTACAGTATTGAACAGAAAAAAATCGCGTTAAGTCCCTTTGATGACAAACGATACTTATTACCAAGTTCTCACAATACGTTGCCCTGGGGTCATTTTAGAATTCCACACAATCATAACAATGATTAAATAATCGCTCTCGCTCTCTTTTTTTCTCTCTTGTGTAACACCCCGCACGGGGGAGCAAGTTCTTTGAAACTTGCTATTTTGGGGTGTAACGTCCCCACGGGTCCGAGTTACGTAGTATTAGTGCATTCTGCTTGTTCTTTCTTTTTTCTGCTTTTATTTTTTAGTTTTATTAACAGGTTCATTATCAGCAGCTATATTCTTTCTCCTTTATGCTTTTTATTTTTAGTTGTATTACCAGTCATAGTTTTAAGTCTTTTAGGGGAAATATTATGATTATTTTATACATACATCACAGGTGCGAACATTATTTTACACAGACTGGGAACATCTATTTAGTTTTAAGAGAGAAATATCACCGCAAATATCACAAGAGTGTCGGTCTAGCTTATCGTTAATTAAGCTTTTTAGTAAGTATCACTGGTCCTATTTTTACTTTATTATTTTATAAACTGTATTCCCTTTCTCTACATCTTTGGCGAAGTATTATTATTATTATTATTTGATATGCTAACTATTTTTCATTCTCGAGGTTTATCTTTGACGATCCTATTACCACTTTGGTGAAGTATTAATATGCTCACTGTAGAGCAAGCGCTTTTTTTATGTTTTAAGTTTTTATGGATATACTAACTCTTTCATTCTCGGGGGTTTATCTTTGACAATGCTTTTACCACTTTTGGCGAAGTATTAATATGCTCATCACATTTCACAATCACATTTCGTTATTTACAATTTTAGTTGTTTTTTATGAGGTAACATTTTTTTTTAATAATAATATCCTCACTGTAGAGCAGCTTTTTAGTTTTAAGTTTTATGCGTTTATATTAACATTATTCAAATATATTGCTTTCGCTCTCTCACACAACAAAATTTTATTTTTTTCCTAATACATGGTTGAAAGAAAAGATCAACAAATATTTTACAGATTTGTTTATTACAGGTAAGTATAAAAAACTACGTTGTTCTCAAGACCATCTAAGATTATTATAAGTAAGTATAAAATTACATTCTTCTCTCTAAATCTATTAACACTTTTTCACGATAATAATATATACATTCTTGGAAGCAATAACTTAATACAGTATCATTTCTACATTCAACAAAACTATTAAGGATATTGATTGGTATTAAATTTACATTCGTTTTCAATAATTCTACAATAGAATCTAAAATATCCCAGTAATATTGACAAAAATTTAAAGCACTTAACATACATATTTTCGAGCATAAAATATCACTCAGATTTAAAATATCGATAACATCTTGATATCTAAGGTTAATATATATCATCATATTATTTGAAACTTTCACAAGTTGTAACGGTTACATTTTCCAGTACGGCTCTGGACGCCGGAAATCGGTCGTTTATAGGCAAATAAATGATGCGGAGCTAATTACTCGCTCCCGCGATAACGGATCAACCCAGAATTTCACCTTGAGTTAGCCTCGGAATGAACCTTTTCAGAGACACTAAAATCAAAGTTGGGGATGGGAAATTATTGGAGATATTCCCGTGTAAAGATAATGTTAATTATTCCCCCCTCGCGGTAAAGGGCGAAGAGCTTAAGTAAACATTACATTCCAAAAATATGCGACCACGGGCAGAGCACGTGAACAGGGAGGGAGAAAGGCGCGTCCAATGAGAGCGCCGTACTACGCGTAGGTACGAAGAGAAGTGGTAAATTTTGAAAGAGAAACGAGGTAGTAGGGTCCGAGCAATCAACACCTAAAGACGTTCATTGTTAGCCGGAATTTGAGGTTAACTTTGATGGTTTGTAGGTTGGCACTGTGTGAAGGTCAACTGATTGGAGGTTAATGTTTTGAAGTGATGTAAACAAGAAGTCTGCGTACTTCTGTTGATGAGTTGTCTTGTACATTTGTAAAGTGAAGTGTGGGCGAGTGAATAGTGACACACGAACGTACTCGCACGGCGTTCATTGATTTTTTCGGCAACCGACTTCCGACTTCAGCGTCAACGCCTTCCGGACCCGGCGTGGGGCTGCCACCTGCAACTAACGTCAACGAACGTGGCCAGTCAACAGGACTAGCCCGCCCAGGAGTACCATCGAGAAAGTACTCATCCGGTGACCTCTACGCACGAGGCCTATAGAGCCTGCGTGAGTGTGCCCCTCTTCGACAAGCCGATAAACCCTGATCAGGTATCGTTCTAATTATTATTGGTCGACCAATATATAGTGACACTAATGTGTGAGGTATTTGTACATTTGATTTGTTTCTCTTCTGAAGGATTGTTAGTATAACTATTTTCTTTTGCTTGTTTACGTTGCCAGCAGTTAACCGTAAAACCGTTGTTCGGTAGGCGTTCCCCGTAGAAAATAGATATTTCCATTGTAGCCGGAATTTAATGGGAACTTAACTCAAGGTAACGTAACATTAGGGTTATGTGAGCGAAGCGACCATAACAATGACGAAGTAAATTTGGTTAAGGTCTTAGACATTACTGACGCCGGCTAGTATAGTTATAGTATTGTTGGTTGCCTACTTATAGGCGTAAGTGAATTTATTAATGCGGCTCTTGTTCTTTTAAAGTGGTGATTAAAAATGTATGTATAACCTATAAATGAAATTAAATCTCAGTTTAACCATCATCATTCGTTTGAACATTTAATGAATTCTCCCCACGACCCAGGAATTAAAAAATCAGCAAAAGGGAACTCATTGCAAGCAGAGCTAGCCGTGGCAATTGTTCGTTCTCTTGAAAGTAATTCAATCAAATAAATTTAAAATTACTAAAGTGAGCGTTACAAAGTTTACATTTATCATTATTGTTATGGAATTCAGTTAGAGTGAGGGTGACATCGCCGCAATCCAACGTGATAAACTCCACTTCGGCATCACTGTCGATCATAAAGAAGTTCTGAACTGTCCATTTCAAATGCCCGATAAACGTAAGCCATTCCGTTGGTCCATCGAAGGAAATTTCTCTCCTGACTTTGTTCACCTTCTCATCCTCCTCCTCTTCGCACCACTTGTATTTTATTTTTACGGCTGGATTGAAACACCTAGCTGGACTAAGCCCACAGCTTATCTCTAAGTAATGATTAACTTCCATAATAGAGTTTAAAATGTAATATTGTTCCGTTTTTACTAGATTCTCATAATATTTTAGAATTCTATCCAATTCTTCGAAATAATACATTTCGTTGGAATCAAGTGAATCTGTATTGTCACACGGTTCTACTACTACTACTACGCCCGACATGGTATATGGTTTTTGTTACACTAGTCGATTGGCTGTCGACCAAAGTTCTTTACAAGCAAATTTTTATTTTCAGTTTCAGACACTATTAGAGACATCTATCCAACTGTTATGGCTGTTATCAAATCCAAGCCATTTTACAAAAATCTTGTTTCCTTTTTTACGTAGAACCTTTTCGATGAGGTAAACGTCAGGGTGTTGACATTTTTGAAGCTCTTGCTCGTAAAATGCTCCTTTGATGGGCCGACCACTTAGATCTTCTAACAAATAGGTTATGGGTTCGGTATTTTTTACCTTAGTCACTTTGAACAATTCCGTCGTCCAGTTGGCTGTGTAACTTTTTTCAAAAATATGTTTAACTTTACTTATACGGACGAAATCATCAACCTTAAATTTCCTATTTCCAGTCGCCAATTTAACGTATATCGGATCTATTAAATGAGCATTTCGTTTAGTAACGTCTTTTGGCTTCATCTTGATCACGCTATGTACTTGTTCATTGTAACTTTTTACGATATCTGGTAATATATTAATCCATTTGTAAGTTCCGTTTAAACTGAAATATTTATATAACCTCTCTTTGATTGCACGAATAGCACGTTCTACCATAGATGCCTTCGTATGGGTAATGGTTAATATTATGTGTTCTTATTAACCTCTGAAAATTTTGATTGAAAAATTCCTTCCACCGATCGCTGTGCAAATTCTTCGGAGAACGTGTACCCGCTTCTTTTAGAATATCGGCAAAAGCTTTTGTTACTTCTACGCCTAATTTCGATTTCAAACTTCTACACCACATATATTTTGAGAAACAATCGATCACTACGAGAAAATATTTAAAATTTTTATTTTCTTTTGCGTAGAGGTCCATTTGAGCCAAATCCATTTGCCACAAATCGTCAAAACCTTTTATGATAGTACGACGTCTAGGAAAATTTCTTCTAACTGGTTTGTGTAACTCATTTACTAGCTGGATCTTTTCCTTCGAGATCTTCTTCACTGTTGTTTTCTTCTTCTTCTTCTTCTTCACCGTTGTTTTCGCCATCACTTCTCAATCTTTTTGCCGATGGTCCTTCCGAATCGTCTCCTTCGAGTTCTCTCACGAGAGATTTAATACGAATTACTTCACCTGTCACGTTCTCCATTAATTTATTGACATGTTCAACGTTACGTTGCAATTGCTTACTCATTTCATCGACGGCGTTTTTTATTTCACTTCGAAGAAATTGTTTTGTTATCACAATTACGTCGTCCACGTACTTTTTTGTTGCCATATGTTTACCAGCTTTAGGAGGATATCTCGAGATGAACGTATTTATTTCAAATATTTTTTTCATCGTGTGATTTAACGCTTCGCTCGTGTTATTGTCAACATATTCTTTTGTAGTAGCGTCGTATTTATCCCTGGGAGTTTTTAAATTGGTAACTTTTAACTTCTCCACATCTATCTTACCGTCTGATGTATAAGAAAAAGCCGGTTTAAGCAATATTGGAGTTGATGTAATATTTCGCCATCGGGAATTGTCTTGGGAACTGCCACTTTTAGACGACATTCTACCGAACTTATCCATGATGAAAATGAACAGATTCAATCGGGGATGTCCTTAATAAATAATACTCGCCTCTCGAAGTTCTTCTACTATTGCCAGAATCTCGTTGTCGTGCGACGTATTTCCTGCTGCTTTAGAGCTGTACAATAATCTTAGGCGATCGACTAGCTCATTGGGATCGTCCCAATAAACGTATTCATACGGTTTAGTGTTGTATGTCATGTGCTCTTTACGCAATAAACCACTTCCTTTCTTGGTGTTTTCAATTAATTGCTTAACTAGCTTATATTTTGAACTTTTGATACCTTTTAAGGATCCTCCGGGTTCATAATTAACTCGATAAATATTCGTTTTTCCAAAATTTCTGCGTATTGCTTGAGATCGTCGTCGGTCAAATCTGATTGATTAATGTCTTTCTCGAACAATAATTTGTAAAGTTCCAAAGTACCGTTAAATCGTGTTCCATCTACTAGAATATCACCTGTTTGAGCATCGAACTCGATGTTAGATTTTCCCAATAACCACTGGGAATTATTCTCATTGTA
Organism: Cryptocephalus moraei; assembly: GCA_946251905.1. Lineage (NCBI taxonomy): Eukaryota > Metazoa > Arthropoda > Insecta > Coleoptera > Chrysomelidae > Cryptocephalus > Cryptocephalus moraei. Next base: position 13,906,790 of record OX276459.1, read on the forward strand.
CCGCGGTCCATAAGTAGTGTATATATTTTTGGACATGTTAAAATAATTTGTAATGTATTCTTGCGTGAGGGGAGAGTTCTGTTGTTGTTGTTGAAATGCGTCTTCTGGAAGAATTGTTGTGCTAGGGTCTAAATATACTTCATCTAAAGAATCACCGGAAAATGACGGAGATGGCGAACGTGTTGACTCTTTTTTCTCTTTTTTAATGGGTAGTTGTTCCACCTTAATCGATGTTCGTTGTTTTTGTTGTTGTTGTTCTTGGCTTTTAAGGAATTGTTTCAAAGGCTTCGTAACAGGTTGAAATAGATTGTTTAAGGTACTATCTTCTTCAGACCGACCTAACTTGAGAGCTTGATATTTTAATCTAACTTCCCTTACTAAACCATGTATTTTCTTTTTACGCTTTATATCGATGTCACTCAGGGGAGGTTTCATCGTGATTACTAACATCTGAAAGTCACTTTGTCACTTTTATATATTTGTCGAAACCTGCTCTGTACCGGCCCTTATTCAGCGATATCTTTGACAATTATCATAACCCCGTACTTTCTTGCGTTCCAACATTCGGCACATATTTTCTTAAATTCCTCATACGTCATATCCGGAGATACATGTTCATCAAAAACGTGCTTCAGATTAAGGTCATCTTGTTTCAATAAGACGACTACATTACAGTTGTCTCTGATAAGTTGTTATGGCACTTTCGTATAGGTTTGACATAAATAAGCGACATCTATGAAATTGTGCCTCCCCTTGGAGAAAAAAGAACGGATTTTCTCCTGTTTTTCACATGCAACATCATCGAATATAAATAGGGAATTTTCACGTGCCTCTTCCGGACCCATGATGGCATCGCTATCCGTGAATTTAAAATACCCCATTCCTTTCACGTTTCTAAGCACTTGTTCTAACAACCTGTATTTAGGTTGGTATAGGGATTTAGAATGAACATAAAGATTTTCAAAACGTAAACCGTTTGGGTTAAATACCAAAGTTAACACTGCGTTTGTTTTAGCACATCCGCTCGGTCCAGCGAAAACCGCACGGAAACAATTTGGTAATAATTTCCCATGTCTATTCTTACAATCTAGTTCGTCTATAAAATCCAAATTTTCAATGGGTAATGTTTGATCTTGTTGAATCACGTTCACTCTTGTAGATTTTCACTTTAAACTATAAATTTACATTGAATTAATTCAAAGTGTTCAGTAGTAATGTTAATTCACCAAGGAGAAGGTGTGTTAAATACTTTGATAAACAAACTGCTCTTCGAGTTACACCTGCCTGGGGGATTTCAGTGGTGCGGACCGGGCACCAACGTAGAAAAGAGATTAAGACGTGGTGATAAGGGAATAAGTCCATTAGACGCAGCTTGCAAACAACACGATCTTTCCTACACAAAAAATTCGTCGTTAGCAGAGCGACATAAAGCAGATTTCGAACTCGAAAATCGTGCGTGGGAGAGAGTGAAAGCTAAAGACGCCTCGATCGGAGAGAAAGCAGCGGCGTGGTTCGTGACGAGTGGAATGAAACTTAAGCGTAAATTAGGCATGGGTTGTTCGAATCGAGAGAGAAAGAGTCGCCGACGCCGCCACCACCGTCCTCCTCGTGCTGCGCTTTCGTTCAGGAGCGCCGTATTAACACCTACAATCGCCGCTTTGAAGAAGAGCGGGGGGGGGGGGGGAATTAATATACCGTTAAAAAAATCTGCTTTAATCGCATTAGCGGCAGCACGTAAGGCTGTGAAAATAGCTGGAGGAAAGAAACAAATACGTATACCTCGTATATTACCTTTAGGAAAAAGTGGTGGAATTTTACCACTACTTCCTATTCTCGCTGCACTTGCTTCCGTTGGTACGAATGCGGGTGGAGCTAGTGCAGTCGCAAAAACTGTTCTAGACCATAAGAATGCAAAAAAAAACTTGAAGAACAGACTCGACATAACAAAGCTATGGAAGAACTTGGAAAGAAAGGAAGCGGATTATATCTACGAAAAACTCCGCGAGGATTTGGATTGTACCTAAAATAAAACTTCCCGTAAATCTACCCAATAGAGCTTTGTATGATTATGAGGTTATTAAATATGTACGTAAATTACGAATACCGTACTTCCGAGGTGTATATATGCGTGATACATTACCTAAGAAACCACAACACAACGAAAGTGCAATATTTAGACAGTAAGGAGAATCTGGGGACACATTGGGTCTGTTTCCGAAAACGTGGAAATAAAATGGACTATTTCGATAGTTTCGAAAATTTAAAGCCACCCGTGGAATTATTAAATTATTTTGGCAATCGGGAGAAATTATCATACAACCGAAGTCGGTTTCAAGAGTTTAATACGAATAATTGTGGACACTTATGCATCGAATTTTTATATAAATCCAGATAACAGTATTGATTTCTAGTTAATTATGTCTCTGATTGTCACGTTAAAAGGACGTACATCCACTCTCTCCGTTAACTTTAATCCACCGATTTCGTTGAACAAACACAGTTCATACGGTATCGCTGTTATCGGATTTTTCTCGTTTAATACAATTCCAAACGTAGAAATTATTATTATTTCTATTTTTATATTTACATATACACTTTTATTATTACTCTGACGATAATTCGCCGAATTTCATCACAATATCTTCTGGAACATACGAGGTAACTGATTTAGCTGATTATCTCAAGAAATATCTCATCCCCAAAAAAACACATAAAACTCTACGGGAACTTAGTGAAGAAATCGAGGAAGACGACATCTTTTTTTTTTTGATACCAAATCATAATACATTTAGGTGTGAAATTTTCCATCGAGATTACGACATCGACTTCTCTCAAGCAAACTCTCTAGCAAAACTTTTAGGTTTCGCTCTCTGAAGCGTTTAAAAAGAGGAGAAGTACACGAATCGGATTTTCCTGTGGACGTCGTTAAGGTGCGGATTTTGAGTTTAGATTGTAACGTGACAGGAGGAAGTTACCACAACGATAAACCTACATGAATTTCTTGAACCTTCATGAATTTCCCCTTCTCGCTGAGCCGGGATATTCCATTGACGAGATACATGCAAAATTGATCTATTCGCCGGTGACTCATCGTGGTGATTTGCATAATCTCACTGTAAGAGTTTTAGATCAAAACTTTAACTTGGTGAATTTTCGTGGTGAAGAGATTATTCTTCGCATGGAATTAAAAGAGAATGGTGTTAATACTTGAGACGTATAAAAATATTTTCGGAAGTGGCACTACATCAGTTCCGGCGAATAATCCGTGTCGTCAAGAGGTTTCATTGTGCAAAGGAAGAAGAAGAAGAAGAAGAACAGGAGGAGTGGGAGTAAAAAGAGGAAAATTAAATCATTTAAACGCGACGTTTCTGAAATCTATCGGATATGTACTTCGACCGAATGCTGTACCAAAAACCCATCAAAAATAATTCCATAATCCACAGCGAATACCGAACATACCAGCCGATCATAAAACGCTTCGAAAATAATGATATAATTGAGATTTCTATAAGTAGAAACGATGCCTGGTTACAAATGTATGACGCTGCTCTCATTATCAAAGGAAAATTAACGACGACCGGAACTGGTGCAGTGAAATTTGTGCAGAATGCTGGGGCGTTTTTCTTTGATTCAATATCTTATGATTTAAACAGCGTAGAAGTGGAAAGTGTTAAGGATCCGGGCATTGTATCACTAATTAGAGGGTTATTGTGCTACAATGAAGATGACAGCAAGTATCTTTCTCCGGCCGGATGGAATTTTCCGAATTCACCGCACATTTATGAGAATGGTGCTTTTTTTATGAGGATCCCACTTTCTCATTTATTAAATTTTTTTGGGGATTACCGAAAGGTAATAGTCGGTAAACATACGATTCGACTCGTTAGAGCACGTAACGACAAAAATTGTATGATCATTACCGGTCCAAATACTACCGCTTCCTTAACCATAGATAACATCGAATTAAAAGTAAGGCATATAGTGCACAATGATACTATAAAGATGAACATGCTGCAAGATATTCGGAAAAATAAACCGATTATCATGGCATATAAAGTATGGGATATATTAATGAATTACCTGCACTAACCCCCGGGGCTACCAAGGAAAATTCGGGCGTGAAAACCAGCGCTTCCGTCGAGACACCTCTGTTTGTAGCCATTGCTGTTCAGTCGAATCGAAAAGATGTCGCTGAAATGGATTCTGCAGGTTTCGATCACGTAAATATGTTAAACGTTACGGTAGATTTAAATGGGACACGTTTTCCTTACGAACATTTCAATTTCAATTTAAAAAATAATGATTATGCGGAAGCCTTCCACAGCTATACTGAATTTTATCCGAGTTATATTAGTGCACTCGATATATTAAGAAAACAACCTCTTTTATCTTACGAACAATTTAAGAACCTACCATTATTTCTAATTGACTGTTCGAAACGTGACGAAAGCATTAAGTCATCTACGGTGGATATTAAAGTGGAGATTGAAGCACGAGAAGGTTTTCCGGCAGAATCAAAAGTTTACTCTATTATTATTCACGATTGCATCATGAAATATTATCCGCTGAGCGAAACGCTACGAAGAATTAGTTAAGAACACATACTCAAAAACTTCAGAGGTGGAGGAGGAGAAGGAGGAGGAGGAAGAGATACGGATCATCACCCCCTACAGAGCTGCTGAGAGAGAGAGAGAGAGAGAGAGAGAGAGAGAGAGAGAGAGAGAGAGAGAGAGAGAGAGAGAGAGAGAGCGAGAGAGAGAGAGAGAGAGAAAATACCTTTCCTATATAAATCAGTATCAGAACGACCATGGCGTTGTTGTTAAGAACAAATTTTGTGCTTTTAACGGCCATATTAAATAACATCCTATACATACACCATCCCTATGGTGCGACGAAAGTTTTTATTTCATTCACTGACAATGCCACATGGCCTCAGGAATGGTCAGAAATGCGACCGGCTATATCAGATAATATTCCTACTTTAATTGCGAAACTGCCAGAACACGCGATAGGCTATCAAATTCGAATTTTCTTCTCCGATCGGACACACGGCGATAGCGGGTGGAGGAATTTCACTTCGACGACGGTGACCAAAATCTCCACAATTAGCAACAAAACGATGTCAACTCCTGTAACAACAACAACAACGTTGACAATACCTACGATCGTTACAACCCTCCAATATTACATTTCGGGCGTGGTTTCTCTTCTACTCATAAAATCGATAGTACTTCTCCTTAGAAGTCAGTTCATCGCAAATACTGCATATACGACTACAACAGTGACTAGAAAGAGATAGAGAGAAACAAAATGAAAATTTCTTTAGAAGATATCCAAGAACTCCGTTCTCAAATCGTTACGAATCGAGAAAATATAATTAAACAACTGTGGCATACACGTATTCCGACGAATCTACTTAATGAAGTTCTAAAGCCCTGTTGGGGACATAGGAAACCGTTTCCTGGAGAAGATGCAATTGATGGACCGGAATATTCACATAAATTAAATTGTGATCAGTGTATAAAAAAATATGTAACAATTGATAAAATTTGGAAAAAAAAACGTTACGTATTTTATTCTTTGTAGCTGAGTAGTAGAGCAAAAGACTCAATCTCTATAGATCCTCATTATGTTAATAAAAAAAATTAATTTTTATTTCCACCAAGTGTTCTTTGTTTGATAAAACCACAATCATTATTTCCACATGTGATGTATCCGCTTTTAAAATAATCAGTCCTATCGAGTTAGAAAAACTAAAACATCTGTTTTCCGCCATATGATAATATGTTTACTGTCTACTTCCAAACAAAAAGCTATGTGGAGGGGTTTTAAAGCGTACAAGCCAATCTTATAAATACATCACACGTTGGTAGCGGAATTCAGTATCCAGAGTCAGATAATCATCATCATCATCAATCAGACCGCCATGTCGAGACCATCAACCCTCTTCCTCTTCGAGGATAGCCCAGTGACGAGCGTCGAAAGTAAGTAAATTATAATTAAATTTACAGAATAGACAGTATTTTTTGTTTAATTTTTCTAAATTGTTTTATAGTTTTCATTTTCATAACATTCAATATTTTGAATTTAGAAAAATTTCAGAATATATATATTTATAAATTACTGTTTATAATTTTAATTATAAATTATAATTTTTACAAAGTAAAACAGTATAGATATTTTTTTAAATTTTCATATTGTACTAAACACTACTGTTTTAATGTTCGTTGAAATTCCCATTTGTTAATTTGATTGTTTACTTTCTTTTTCTAGCTCAGGTGGACGCTTTAATACCGGAATTCGCAAAAAGTTACCCGAGGGTATTTGTGTACTGGAAACCTCCAACCACCCAGCTGAGGTTAGAGTTACCTTTAACCATGATGTACCTGGGTGAGGTCGAGGATCTCACAATATACCTCGACTTAACTTATTTGGAGTTAGACCTGGAACTAACGGCGATCCACTTAATAAAATTCTATACCGAACCCGTGGATATCGTCCCCTTTCTACGGCCAAAAAAAACCCTCAAGACGGTGAGGGGGGGGGGCGACGACAGTTGTACGTCGTGTAGAGCAGAGGTAAGAAAATAAAAAATCTCATTACATCTTTACTGAAACAATTCTTTATTTTCTGAAATAGGCGGAAGAGGAGCGTTGGTGAAGCGCCACTAACAAAGGGGGGAGCAGAGAAGGAGGAGGAAGAGCGCCACCTATACATTGTTGTACAACTATATACACATCCTATAATATAAAAATTATTCTACCGTCTACTCAATTTTTAATTTTCGTTTCTTTCTCTCTCTATCTATACCTATGCTCAGGTATAGATAGATAGGTATCTCCTACCAGGTACCTCGTACCGGGTACCTGGTATCCGCCTCGCGGCGCGCCTCAGGTAAGCGCCGGCAGATGGGGGTTGGGCGGGGGTAGAGCAGCGCGACGGAACAGATCCGAGCGCGAGAGTTCCTCTTCGCCGTTAAGTCCGCTCTCCTCACTACTCGTCACTAGTTGATCAACCAAGCTCTGTAAATCTTCTATTGTTTCGGTAATAAGTAGGTTTTCATAATAGGTTTTCATTACATTTTCATGGAAAGCAAATGCTTCGTCACCCAGGATGATGTAGGGAATACGTTTTTCCCGCCCAGGTAGTTCTGTAGGTTCTGGCAAACTCAGACTTTTCTCTTGTATTTTCTTCCATAATAGACCATGTTTAAATATTCCTCCATCCGATATACGACCCTGAGTACTAACATCAGCCAAAATAAAATTGTTATTGCCATCCACAAGTGCAAATAACACAATGCTAAAATACGACTTATAACTGTAGTATTCACTGACACTGTTTATGGGTGCCTCTAACATAACATGCTTTCCATCCATAGCGGCTACGCAATGCGGATAGGCCATTGTTCCTCAAATTCTTGAGCATACTGCAGCCATCCTTTTGTAATGTTCGGCATCTGAGAAACAAAATTCTTGATGATTTCTAAATGAAATTTCCTTTATTTGCAGATATACGCCGAAGAAAATTCCCAAGATAATTTGCAACCTTTTATTGGTGATACCAATGATCAAAGTGAACTACAAAGTGAAAGACAAACTACTGAGCAATATATTGAATACTTTATTGAATCCTCGTCTCAAAGCAACGGGAAAAATACAACATCCAAACGAAGCCTATTTGTCTCTCAAAAAAAAACCCAAAACGTAAAACTGCAACAGAAGAAAGTAGGCCGAGTAAAGCATATGAAATCATCGATGGCATTTCAAGTGAACCAGCGCACAGTTGTGATATGTTCACAGTTCAGTATATGGAGAACATGTGGGTAACAAGCTACGAAAATTCAATGAAAAACGTAAAGCTATCCGTATGCATAAAATCAATAACTTAATCAGTAGTCAAACAAAGCGGGCCTCAACTCACTTTGCATAATCAAGATGGCCGCCGCCGGTGGGGGTACAGCCGCCGGTGTCTGATAACGGGCTCCGTGGGGCCCCCCCAGTCTCGTAACCCCCTCCGAGGTGGGGGGCCCCCAAGTCTCATGACCCCCTCCGGGGGGAGGCGAGATTACCTAACCTCAAAGAGATGGAACCTCGTGGGACAAGTCAGAGACAATCTAACCTCAAAGACACGGAACGTGTGGGGCCCCCATATCGTCAACCTAACCTCAAAGTGCTCCGAACGAAGCGAGAGACTTTGTCGTCGACGAGAGAGAGAGAGAGAGAGAGAGAGAGAGAGAGAGAGAGAGAGAGAGAGAGAGAGAGAGAGAGAGAGAGGTCGGATGGTAGCGGAGATCGAACGTCGGTGCGCGAGAAGCGCCGTGTGTCGGACGTAATTATTATTCAAAGCCGATGCGTGGGACGCATCGGACTTAATTCCATGCGTGTCCTTACACACACACACACACATAAAGAGAAGTTATCGAATTTGTAGTGTGGAAAAATGCAAAAACAGAGAAGCGCTACGAGAGCGTCGCTTGCCGGACGTAATTATTATTATTATTCAAAGCCGTGTGTGTGTGTGTCGACGCATCGGACTTAATAATTCCATATACGTGTTTTTACACATAGAGAGAGAAATTTGCAGTGTGGAAAGCTAATTGCCAATCGAGCTTGCATTAGCGTGAAAAATGTTACTAAGTATAAGGAACACTTTTAACGCATAGTTTTCCGACCGAACGTAAGAGGCGAGCACGGTGGCATGTGCGTTTACGTATAAATGCATTTTTTCTCTTGTTAAAACAATTACATCGCTTTCGACCGGTGATCCTTCCCGTTCCCCGGGAGGCGCGGGGCGTGACCATAACCTCAAACGTGAAGCGGGGGGTCCCACAAGCAAGAGAGAGAGAGAGAGAGAGAGAGAGAGAGAGAGAGAGAGAGAGAGAGAGAGATTTATCAATCAATTCGCTAGTCATGGTCAAATAGAAATAAAACAAAAACATTTTACTATAATAATAATAATAATAATTTTTATTATTTTCCCTTAAATACATCAAGTTTTAAATTTCGGTTTCCTAGTATTTTAACACTTGCCAAATATTTTAAGGAATGTGGATTTGTAACAAAAGTGGAAATTTTTCTAGAATCATATTTTAACTCACGCTGTTTACTGCCAAATGATAAGCTTCCTGCATTAATGTCTACGACTAGGGCTGAATGAGGTAATAAAATTTTTTTACAAATCGAACTATCAAAAGTGACATCAACAAAATTAACAATACTAATTATATCATTTATGAAAACATCTTTTATAATGAGAAATTGAATGTTTGTATGTACAATATCTAGAATCATTTCAAACTGTGCATTAAGCACATTAACTCTGCTTGCATTTGATTCAGTGTATTCCCAACCTTTACGAATAAATAGTATATTAAGTTCTCTTAATTTATGAAAAATTGAATGCCAACTGGAACCATAAATATAAATATCAATATCTCTATAAGTTGACGTATAGCCTAGAACATGAGATGGAAAACCTCCTGCAATAAAATACGTAACAGTCTCTAAAAATAAGACAATATTTTTAGGTAATTTCAGTAGAGTTGATAAATCACCGAAGCCAGGGGAATCGCAGACGAATTTTGATAATGCAACTCGAAGACTGAGCACAGCAAACGACATCGGATTGTTTGTTTGAGACATAGCTTTAAATAATATTTCTAATTAATTGAGATAATTAAAAGAAAAAATCATTTACCTTCACTCAATAAAATTGTCGATTCTCGAAAAAACTGCACGTCTCGTGTCTTGCACACCTACTGATTTTTTCTAATTAATTGAGATAATTGAAAGAAAAATCATTTACCTTCACTCTGTAAAATTGTAGATTTTTGAAAAACTGCAGGTCTCGTGTCTTGCACACCTACTGATTTATTTAAAGCATAATGCAAGTACTTGTGAATATATATATATATATATATATATATATATATATATATATTTAACTAGCTAGCAAGGACTCAAGTGCAGCGACATTGATAAAAGTTCAAGAGAGGATATCGAGGGAGAGAGAGAGAACTGGGAGGTCGGCGCGAGACGCGCCGGACGTAATTATTATTCAAAGACGTGCGTGTCGGTGCGTGAGATATTTATAAGCGCACATCGAAGTCCGCGTGAGAAAGCGCACATCGGATTTATTTGCAATTAATTCCAGACTTGTCCTTACACAACGCCGAGTTTGCAGTACGTACGACCGAACGTAATTATTATCAAGAGGCGAGCATGCACCGTGCTTATTTGCAAATAAAGCATGTATAAATGCATTATGCTACCTACCGTCAATTCACGTACTATTGCAAAAAAATATATACAGACGTCTCGACAATCAAGGTAATGCTGAAGATTTTACCCTTGTATGAATGCAAATCAGGGCGGGAAAGTAAAAATTCGATGCATATAAAAGATGCTTTTTCAAATGTAGGTATTCATTACAGTTTCAAAATGAGCAGTGGTGAACAGTTTGAAGGTAGTGATACAGGTGTGTTCAAATTTCAAAAGAATTGTAGGTAATGTTTACCATGTGTGTGTGTATTTCAGAGATGGCGTTGTATATACATGTAAAAAACAGCTTGCCCGCCGAACTGAGCGTAAGTAAAAAGAGATTAATATTCACCATTTGAAATTATCTGTGATTTTAGTCCAAAATGGTATGCTTCTTTTTTGAAGCGCAACCAATAGCGGTACCGGGGATGAGCCCTCTGCCACCTTTCAACGGGTGGCAGCTTCAATATGAGGACATGCCACCATTTGTGGTTGTCTGGGTATCGAATTGTAAGTATTTAGATTTTTCAAATACTCCATTTCAACTAATTTCATAAATTTCGCAGGAGATCGGGCAAGCAGTTCAACAAAAAGAAAAATAAAGAATTAAAAAAAAAAATTGCTTTCTCTTTCTCTCTCTCTCTCTCTCTCTCTATCCCTCTAATTAAAATTACTAGGACTTTTAATATTGCAGACAAATATTAGGTGTTAAGGTATAATTAATTCGGACTTTTCAATAATTGGTGAATGCGCAAGTTTTCACACCATTCGACACAATTTGGCGAATGCGCCAATACGCCATTTTCGGCGTTATTGCGCTTTATTCTCAGATCTCATAGAAAGGATGTATTGGACGTGTTTTCCGCTGTCGATGTGATTACATTAAGATTCATAACCATCTTGCCGCACCTATGAACGTGTTGAGGTAGGGTTTCATGAAGTAAGGTGTGGTGGGACGTGTATGGTGGAATGGTGATATAAAATGACTTTAATATTGAGTAGATTTTAGTTCAAATCGTAGTGTTCACCTAGCCAGATCGACTTTTACAGAGGTAAGTTTTAATTCCTTAATAATAGTTTTGGTATTTTTTGTTGCATGTTTTTGGGGCATTCGATTGCTTGTAGTTTTGCACATTTTGAACGAAATATTTTTACACATTGAAGCATGTATTTTCACTTAACGGATTTTTAATTATGGAAACTGAACTGTGATTGTTGGTTTTAAAGCAACATTTGGGAATTGAATTTTTTTTTTTTTATTTAATTTAAGAATCTGAGGATGTATTGAAAGCGTTAATGTATTTTATAGAAAATGGACCTCCAATCCTTAAATGATGTTGCAAATATCCAAGTAAAACCTAACGTAAAATTAACGTCCCTAGAGTTGGACCGACCTCATTTGATTTTATCAGCTCGAGTGGTCCAAGGAAACTTTGGGGAGACCATCTTGATAGAACTTGAGGAGAAAGTAGTATTCTTACCAGCCCGGGTAACTCAGCGTTTTAAGGAGAATATTAAGCAGTTTGAAGCAAATAAATATGCCCTTCTATGCAAATCGGTGGAAAAAATTGGAAAAAATGAAACTATGAACTTCGACATAATACCTGCAGGAGCTCGATAAAAGGTTAGTTTTTATCATCATAAATTTATTTCAAATGTGCGCTATAATGAAAAATAATTTTGTTCGCAGCTTACTGTCAACATCCTCGGGTGTCGAAGTCACATCGTCCAGTGTTCAAGCAGAAATAAAGGTTAGTGATTTTTACTAGTAATTTTGTTTTCAAAGCAACTCTTTCTTTTTGTTTCAGTTTTCCAGTCTTTTATTTTAAGTAGACATTTTATTTTTAAATTGTATGTGTGTCTAGGGTACTATATAAGTAGGTAGCTAAATTTAATGTAAATGGTGTAAAGTCCTCAAGGTAGATATTAAAAAGTGTTCAAAAATGAACGATCTTGATGCTACAAGTGAAAATATTATAAAAATCTTTGAAAAAGTCTGTAGTCAAATTCAAGATTTAAGTATACAAGATATTGAAAAATGGGTAAAAAAGGTTCATCAAAACTCAAGACTTTTTGCTAAATTAATGAAAAATGCAGATTCAATTGGAGTCAAACGAAAAATGGTGACAGCCATTGGTCATCTGAAAAGATTTTTGATTATTTTAAACAATGGACTCGTACAAAAAAGATATGTCGGTTCGGGTATCGTGAACAATAATCGTAGTAGCAGAATTAGGTGGGTTGATATAAACTCTGCTTTTTCAGGAAGAATTCGTACAGGTTTAATAGTAAATTTAAAACATAAAGACGTATTACAGTTTTTAGAAGATTCTTTTCAATTGTTCAAAATCAGAATTAAAAAAATTTTAAGAATACATCAAACAATCAAAATTAATGTGTGCTTTTGTGGTGAATTTATTAAAAATTCCATTGATAATCAGCTTATCGATTTAAAGTATTTTAACACACCTAACACTATTCTCGATACTGGAACTGACATTAACGAGTGGTTCCAAGATAATGTGGTTGAAAAATTATTAAAGAAGTTAGGAGATTTCGCTGAAATGCATTCGGGCTGGGCCCTCCAAAGCTTAGTTTCAATCGAAGTAAATATTAATAAGTTTCAGCAAGGAAATGGTTCTTCGTATATTGCATTACCTGAAAAAATTGCCAGAAAGCGTGCTTGTATAAATATTAAAAATAATGATAGCTTCTGTTTTGCATGGTCAGTGGTCTCTTCGTTGCGACCTGCAAAAAAGAATGTAGAACGTCCATCATCATATCCTCATTATAGTGAAGTTTTAAATTTGGGAAATATCTCTTTTCCCATAAAAATGACTGATGTTGCAAAATTTGAAAAATTGAATGATTTGTCTGTAAATATATTTGGATTGGAAATGGAGGTAAATAAAAGTTTTCAAGTAGTGCCGGTACGATTGACGAAAGAAAAGCTAGATAGACATGTTAATTTGTTAATAATTCAAAATAAATATTTTCCTAAAACAAATAATTACAATCAACATTCTGATAATGAAAACGTGGAATGCGATAGTACACTGTTTTACCACTATTGTTGGATTAAGGATTTATCGCGCCTAATATCAACTCAATTAAATAAGCATAACTCTAAAGTGTTTGTTTGTGACAGATGTCTAAATTATTTCAATACCCAGGAAAAATTAACCTCTCATTCTACTAATTGTCAAAACAAAAATCACTGTAAAATTTCCTTTTCACCAGAAAAATTTATTGAATTTAAACATTACGTATATAAAGAAAAAGTTCCTTTTGTACTATATGCAGATTTTGAATCCATATTAAAGCCATATGTAGATTCTCAAACTAAGACAGCGACAAAAAAGTATCAAAAGCATGATGCATTCAGTGTCGGATACTACTTTAAATGTGGTTATAATAATTCACTATCGTATTACAAAAGTTACCAGGGTCTCGATTGTATTTCTTGGTTTACCACTCAGTTAGAAGAAATTGCAGCATTTATACAATCGAAATTAAAAAATGTGGAACCGTTAAATACTGTAGTCGATATCAAAGATTGTACGAGTCATTGCCATATCTGTGAAAAACAGTTTACTAAAACTGATAAAATTATAAGGGAACATTGTCTCCTGACCGGCCACTTCCGGGGGTTTTCTCATAATAACTGCAATTTATTGTACCAAAATTCTTTCGTTGTACCAATTTATTTTCACAATTTAAGTGGTTATGACGCACACCACATAATCAGAGACATAGCTAAACATAGTCGAGTATCACTTTTACCAATCAATCATGAAAAGTACATTAGCTTTACTAAATATGATGGGAAAACAAATATCAAATTTAGATTTACAGATTCGCTAAGATTTTTAAGTTTTTCCTTAGAGAAGTTGGTTTCCTTTTTGAATGTCAATGATTTGATTCATTTAAAGGATGAATTTAAAAATGTGAATGAAACACAATTGAAATTATTATCTCGAAAAGGCATTTTCCCCTATGATTACATCGATAGTTATGAGAAATTGCTGGAAACTAAATTGCCTCCCATCGAGTGTTTTGATAGTAAGTTAAATAATGAAACTATGAATAATGTCGATTATGAACATGCAGAAAAAATTTGGAAAGAATTTGATTGCCAAAATTTGCTTTCATATGCAGATCTTTACATGAAAGTTGATGTAATGCTTCTATGTGATGTGATGGAAAACTTTCGTGAACTTTCTCACAAAACCTATGGTCTAGATCCTGCACATTACATAACACTACCTAGCTATACTTGGGACGCGATGTTAAAATATACAGGTTGCCGATTGGAAACTATACAAGATGTTGATATTCTAATGTTTATTGAGAAGGGTATAAGAGGTGGTATAAGTCAATGTTGTAATAGGCAGTCGATTGCCAACAATAAATACATGTCAAATTTCGATCCAACCAAAGATACAAAATTCATAATGTATTTGGACGTTTGTAATTTATATGGTTTTGCGATGTCCCAACAGTTGCCATACAAAGATTTTAATTGGATTAATGACATAGATGCTTTTGACGTTACCAATATTCCAGATGATTCACCTCTCGGTTATTGCCTAGAAGTAGATTTAGAATACCCTACAGACCTTCATGATTTGCATCGGGATCTCCCGATGTGTCCAGTACACCAAACACCACCAAATTCTAAATTAGCAAAATTATTGACCACATTAGAAAACAAAGAAAAATATGTAATACATTATAAAAATTTAAAACAGTGTTTAATGCATGGATTAAAACTTAAAAAGATTCATCGAATATTAGAATTTCGACAATCCACTTGGCTTAAATCCTATATTGATTTAAACACTAAATTGCGTAAGGAAAGTAAAACTGATTTTGGCAAGCAAATATATAAATTTATGATTAATGCTGTTTACGGTAAGACGATGGAGAACGTTCGAAAATACCGTATAGTAAAATTGATTAATAAATGGGAAGGTCGCTATGGTGCAAAAAATTTAATCGCCTCACCAAATTTCAAAAATAGGACAATGTTTGATGATAATCTAGTTGCAATTGAATTAAATAAAACGAATATCGTGTTTGATAAACCTTTATACATCGGTATGGCTATCTTAGATATATCAAAAACTTGTATTTATGACTTTCATTATAGTTATATGTTGAAAAATTTTAATCTAAGCAATTGTAAACTGCTTTATATGGACACCGACAGTTTAATATACGAAATACGTTGCAATGACATATATGAGGATATGATTAAGGCCGATATTAGTAAATTTGATACTAGCGATTACAATCCCAACAATAGATATAATATACCACTTGTAAATAAAAAAGTTGCAGGTTTATGGAAGGATGAGTGTAATGGAAGAATTTTAACTCACTTTATAGCTCTTCGCTCAAAAATGTATTCATATCAAATAGATGGAGGTGAGATATGTGTAAAAAAATCAAAAGGTGTCAGAGAAAATGTTGTTAAACAGAAAATTACTTTCCAAGATTACATTGATTGTTTAGAAAATTTTAGTGAAAAAATTGAGACACAACAATGCATCAGATCCTATGCTCATGATATATTTAGTATACAACAAACTAAAATCGTATTGAGTGCTTTCGATGATAAAAGGTACCTCCTACCTAATTCACATGACACACGACCTTGGGGACACTATAGTATTATGGACTTAGCTTAGAAAAAATTCCAAGATGAAACTTGATGAGAATGTAGTCTTTCTACTACCAGTTATAGTGAGTCATTTATGAATGACAAGTTTTTACAAGTTCGTGCAGGATTGAGACGTGTCATTTAAATCAAGTTTCAAGAGGAACACTCTATGTTCAGAGTCTGAATGATGTTGCCAATATCCAAGTAAAACCTAACGTAAAATTAACGTCCCTAGAGTCGCATCGATCACATTCGATTTTATCCACTCGAGTGGTCCAAGGAAAATTTGGGGAGACCATCTTGATAGAACTTGAGGAGAACGATTCCTACCTGCTCGGGTAACTTAGCGTTTTAAGGAGAATATTAAGCAGTTTGAAGCAAATAAATATATCATTCTATGCAAATCGGTGGAAAAATGTAACTATAAACTTTGAAATACTAATAAGCGAATTCATTTTGCTGTATTTTATAAATCAAGATGGTTCGCAGTAGGTTTGAGCATGTGTTTATTGATTGTAAGAGATTTCAAAATTTACGCAATGTGACTAGTAGGAGAAGGATTAAACCAATTAGCTTAAAACTGGCTAATGAAACAATGCCACAATGGGACTTACCAAAAGGTGATGCCATCACGCACAAGGAGGAGGAGGAGGAGCAGGATCGGGAGGAGGCAGGCCATCAAACGGAAAAATAAAATGTAACTGAGGAAAAAATAAAATATTGGAAAATCTGTTTCTTTTTTAAATTTATAAAAAACCTAACTCGTTATGAAATCTTTCGAAAACATAGTAATTGAAATAAAAACACACAAATAAATATTTTACAATTTATTTAAGTCACTCAATACTTTATCCTTATTATAATACAATGTTTCCTTAATACACAAACTTTCTATACTACTAGTTATATCACAATATGCTATAATTGCATCTTCACCATTCGAAATCTTCCTCAACTTACTAATTAAATTTAAAACATTTTTATAATATTGCAAAAAATTAATTTTTCTTAAACTATCCACTTGATTAATAATATATTTTTGATTTAAAGCACACAATTCCAGAACATTGTTTTCCGTTAAATACAACGATATTGAATGTTTAGAAACAACAATCATACGCACTTCGTTATATTGTTGATTCATAATTACAATATTCTCACCGCATTTGTATCTCAGATGTGAAATTTCATCAAAACTTCTGAAATATCCATCGAGAAGCCAAGTGAGTTGATTAATAAACATTTCCCACTCATTAACACTGAACTGCAAAGCGGTTCCATCATTAATTTGTATGTTGATAACTGGATCGAAATTGTGGAAAATATTTAGACCGACGTTCACCTTGAACCCACTGTTCACACATGAAAAACAGGTGTTGAGTAAGAGACTGGTTTCCACTTGTTCAGATGCTACTGCTGTTACCGTCGACGCCGCCGCCGCCTCCGCCGCCGATTCGTCTTCTTGTTCACTTTTTGAAATACTTTCATATAGAGCAACTAATTCACTTAAATCAGATGATTTCTCCATGTCGTCGTCGTACACTTGATGCTTTGACAATTACCACTCATAGACTGAAGTCAACATAGGCGAAAATCTTTGAAATCGGATGGTGGTGGGGAAAACCTACTAGGGCCCCTTGAGAAATTAGTTCGTGTTTTCCATAAGAAGCAATGTTAATTGATACTCGAACATCTTTTTGTCATTATACGAACAGATTCTACAAGCGATTCGAAGCATCGATCCAAGAATCGTGTGTATTATCGAAACCGAGCCAACGCACGAGTACTTTGTTACCTTTTCGCCTTAAAACTTTTTCGACTAAATATACGTCTGGAGTTTTAGTTTTTTGCAATTCTTCCGTATAGAAACCACCTTTGATGGGTCGTCCATGGAGATCTTCCAACAAATACGTTATAGGGTTGGTTATTTGAACTTTTTTAATTTTAAATAGTTCAGTGCTCCAATTCGGAGTGTAAGCTTTCTCGAAGACGTGCTTGGCCTTGCTAATACGTACGAGGTCACCCACCTTAAACTTGCGTGAGCCTGTCGCAAGCTTGAGGTGGGTATACACTGTTTTCAATAAATGTTTCTCATTTTTTGCGCTCAGAGCGTCGGAAGGTCGCATTTTAGTAACGGAATGCGTTTGATTATTATAAGTCTCCACGATCGTCGGTATGATATCGATCCATTTGAAGGTGCCATTCAAACTAAAGTATTTAAACAGTTTTTCTTTAATCGTGCGTATGGCTCGTTCAGCCATCGCAGCCTTCATATGAGTATAGGAATTGTAATGATTGATTCCATAACGTTCCATCAAGCTTCGAAAATGGGCATTGTGGAAATCAGTTCCTTGATCAGATTGTAAATTGCGTGGCGATATTTTCGCTCGTTGTAGAATATCTCGAAAAGCTTTAGTCACTTCCACACCAGATTTCGATTTTAGTGCTCTAACCCACACGTATTTAGAGAAGCAATCTATGACTAGTAAAAAATATTTGAAATTTTTATTTACTTTCGCATACATATCTAGTTGTCCGAGATCTGCTTGCCACAAGTCGTGTAAACCTTTAATTATCGTGCGACGTCGAGGATACAGTTTCCTGGCCGGTTTGTGTAACTCGTTAACTAATTGAATTTTTTCAGCTGACATTATCAGGTTGTTAACGGATCTCCTTTCTTTCTTTTTGCCGATTTACCTCGCGAACTTGATTCTTGAATACTAGGATCGATACTGCTAGGAGAAGATGGCAGAGGAGTCGCAGGTCGCTTCGGAGCGTTACTAGTAGTAGTAGTAGTAGTAGTAGAAGTAGTAGTAGGTGATGTTGTAGGTAGCGGTACTATGTTGAGCTTGTCTTGTAATAAATCGATTCTTTTGCTAAGAGTGTGTATCTCGACCGCATAAGGAGTTGTATCGAATGTTGTGAGAAATTTATTTTGAGCCGATTCTATTTTCTTAGAAAATGAATCCGCAACGAGTTGAATCTCGCTTCGAAGTAGGGCGATGGTATTTTTGGTAGTCATCCACGTACTTTTTCAGCCTCGAAAGTGAGGTGACGCCATGTGCGATGGCAGCTTTAGTTAAATTGATTCGTATATCGATATCATGAGTTTTTTCGGCAATGATTCGATCCACATAACCTTTAGTACAAGCGTCGGTATCTTCCGTAGGACTTTTCAGATTACTGATCTTAACGTGTTCGATATTAATATCACCCTCGGACGTACGAGATAAAATCGAATGACTGGAGAACGATGCCGCTTTACTCTGGGTGACATTGTGAACACCTCCCGAGCGACGACCGAATTTATCCAAACTCATCGTAAAACTGAAGCAGATCATGTACGAACGGTCAATATATAACATTCGCCTCTCGGAGTTCTTCGATGATCGAAAGAATTTCATTATCATGTGATATGGTATTACCAGCTTCTTTGGATGCATACAAAACTCTTAACCTGTCCACTAACTCATTAAAATTATCAAAGTATACGTATTCGGTAGATTTTGTATTATAATGCATTTTGGGTAAAAGACCTCCACGCTTCTTACGGAAATTATATGGCGTTTCTGCAAGTCTCGGTTTAATTACTTTTTTAGAGTCTCCTTTCGTGGAGTCGATTAAGTCTTTCTTGTTGGCAACTTTCTTGGAGGCTATGGTAGTGTCTTCTGCTTCGGCGTCAGTAAAATCATCTGTTTCATCATCATCATCATCAGCATCTTCTTTGTCGGACATCTCTGTACCGACGTTGGCAACAGGAAGCTCTCGAAAGTTTAAACGTTTCCTTGGGATGTGTGGAGTTGAAGTTTTCACGGGACTTATCAATTCGGTTTTAGGTATCCATTCGGTTTTAGGTTGAAATAGTGGTGGTGGAGGCGACGACTTCTCCAGTTTTCTCTTAACAGACTGTAGAGTAGGCTCAACAGGTGGTTTTTTTGTAGCTTCCACTAGTTCAGTTAAAGGTTTCGTTATCGGGGCAAACAATTTCCTCAACGTTGCATCATCTTCGGATCGTCCTAGTTTGATAGCCAAAAATTTTTTTCGTACGGACCGAGACAGTTCCCGAACTTTTTTCGCTCGCGCCGCCTCAGCATCGCTAAACGGTGGCCTCATGATTGTTATCGATTAATGAGGAGCATCCACCTTTATATATTGATCGAACCCTCTGCGATACCGACCAGCATTCAAATCGATATCTTTTACGATAACGAGAGGAGTGAATTTTCTACTCCAACATTCACAACACAATCGTTTAAATTGCTCATAGCTCATATCTGGAGATACGTGCTCATCGAAAGCATGCCTCAAATTAACATCATCCTGTTTGAATAATACTATAACATTACAATTGTCCCGTATGAGTTGTTTTGGAACTTTTGAATATGTTTGACAGAGGTATGCCACGTCAATATTCTGATGTCTACCCATAGAGAAATACGCACGGATCTTGTCTTGTTTTTCGCAGGCCACATCGTCAAATAAAAAGATTAAATTTCGATGTGCTTTCTCGGGATCCATGATAATTTCATTGTCATTGTACGCGAAATAGCCCATACCTTTCACTTTCTTCAACACTTCCTGTAACAGCCGATATTTTGGTTGATACAATGATCTCGAATATACGTATACGTTACGAAACTTTAAGCCATTCTTATTGAAAAGTAATGTTAAAATGGCATTCGTCTTACCACAACCCGATGGCCCCGAGAAAATAGCTCGAAAACAATTCGGAAGTAGTTCACTATGTTTTATCGGTGGCTCGTCTTCTCCTACAAAGTCTAAGTTGTCTATTGGTAGCGCGTGTGTTTGTTGAACTGCCCTCATTCTTGCAACTGACAGCGCGGTACATGACCACCACCTATAAATAGTGTGACACGATCGTAGTTATTATCACTTGTGATGATAGTATACAAAGGTGATGGTGTTTTGAATACTCTCATCAATAAGTTACCCTTCGAATTACACATACCGGGTTATAAATTTTGTGGACCCGGTACAAAATTAGACAAACGATTGGCTAGAGGTGACCTTGGTGTCAATGCCCTCGACTCTGCATGCAAAGCGCACGACATTAGTTATTCGAAAAGTTCTTCTTTGGACGACAGGCATACGGCAGATCGAGAATTGGAGCATCGTGCTTGGGAGCGCGTGAAAAGCAAAGACGCATCTTTGGGTGAGAAGACTGCAGCGTGGTTCGTTACGACCGGCATGAAGGCGAAAAGGAAGCTCGGGATGGGACACCGTCCGGTTTCGTTTAGACGAAACGTTCTGAAACATGTCACCGGCATTTTAAAAACAGCCATGAAAACCAACCCATGTATCAGCGCATCCGGTTTGAAACCGTCTGCTTCGATCGCATTACGAGCTGCTCGAGCGGCGGTTAG
This sequence comes from Cryptocephalus moraei, assembly GCA_946251905.1. NCBI lineage: Eukaryota > Metazoa > Arthropoda > Insecta > Coleoptera > Chrysomelidae > Cryptocephalus > Cryptocephalus moraei. Next base: position 13,928,101 of record OX276459.1, read on the forward strand.
AAAGGCGGGAGGTCGGAAACGAATTCGTATTCCACGCATTATACCATATGAAAGTAAATCTGGAGGAATTTTACCTTTACTACCGATCTTCGCGGCATTGGGGGCACTCGGAAGTTTGGCCGGAGGCGCTGCAACGGTAGCGAAGACCACCATCGATGCGAAAAACGCACAAAAGAAAATGGAAGAGCAACAACGTCACAATAAAGCCATGGAGGAGATCGGCAAGACCGGATCAGGCTTGTTTATACGCAAGTCCACCAGAGGATTCGGTTTGTACATCAAGAAGCAGCAGCAGCAGCATGGGCGCGGATTGTACTTGAAGAAGCAGACAAAAAACTTTTAAAGCTACCCAATAGAGCACTATACGATCGTGAAATCATTAAATATGCAAATAAATTAAAAATTCCCTACTTTAGAGGAGTTTTCATGCGTGATTCTCTCCCAAAAACACCTAGACATAACGAGAGTGCCATCATCAATTTAGATACAAAAAATCATTCTGGGACACATTGGGTAGCGTACAAGAAACGGGGAAATGTCATCGAGTATTTCGATAGTTTCGGTAATCTGAAACCACCACAAGAACTCGTCCGATACTTTGGCGGTAAGAAGTCGGTGGAAATTTTCTATAACAGAGACCGTTATCAAAAATTTACTGCGAGTAACTGCGGTCGTCTATGTCTCGAATTTCTCTATAAAACGTGAGTATGGACCGGTTCACTATTTAATCATGTCCGAGACATTCACGTTAAAGAGCCGTACATCAACGCTCTCCATAGATTTCCAAACGCCGATCTACTTAGGGAAACATTCTGCATACGGATTAGCTTTACTTGGATTCTATTCATATAACACCATTCCGAATATAGAGGACGGTACGAAATTCAAGTATTATTCCAAAGGGAACGTCGATACACCACATTTCATTAACATTCCGACAGGTACTTACGATATCGCCGATATCGAGAATTACCTTAAAAAGTTCCTGATACCTGAAAATAGAGTAGGCGACAGCGACGACGACGAAGATATATTCTTTTTGAGACCCAACAATAACACGTTAAGGAGTGAAATATTTCTGCGAGATTACGATATCGATTTTCGAGCAGGGTATACCAGGATCGCCAAACTTCTCGGATTCACTCCTGGACTTTTAGAAGCAGGAAAAGTGCACCAGTCGGATTTACCTGTGGACATTGTGAAAGTTCGAACCATACACATCGATTGTAATATTATCGGTGGTTCTTATTACCACGATCGACCGTCACACACTTTATACGAGTTTCCCATTAGCGCAGACCCGGGGTTCGCTATCGACGAAGTTCCTCGAAATCTGGTATATTCAAAAGTTACTCCAAGTGAGATAAGTAACCTCACATTATCGGTTCTCGATCAAAATTTTGAACCTGTCAATTTTCGTGGTGAAGAGATTCTCATTAGATTGGAATTAAAAAGATTGTATTAAAAAAAGATGGTCTTAGTCTTGGATGGTCTTAGTCTTGAGTGATTACTATAAAAGAGGTAGTGTGAAGAGTACAACTGCAGTAACAAAAAAACGTTCGAGGCGGTTGAAGCAGCAGCAGCAGCAGCAGCGGCGTCGATTATCCCGATTAAACGCTACTTTCCTCAAAGCCATAGGATATGTTGTCCAGCCAGATTTTCGACCTGTATCCAAAGCTTCAAAACGATGATACGATCACGAGTATAAA